>OU342745.1:535501135-536701135 GCA_910589775.1 Avena eriantha
TTTACGACAATGTTCAGGAATTGACTATGATAATATTTGATCTTTCATAGCGATATTAGTCTGGACGGATTAATGTAGCAACCACTACATATATTTGGTATATGGTAGTTGAACAAACAAAACAAGTTCTTATAATAGAATGGTTACCTAGGACGTGTACATGACATGATCCAAAGGGTTTTGTTAATTCAAAGGATGCTAAAAGAGTATGCAAAACTTCAATGGTTGAAGTGAGCATCGCGGAGTTGGAATCTTCAGAGACGATGAAGATGTTTGCATTTTGCAAGAAATTAAGTGGGAGCGCTAAGACATATTTCTAATATATTATGTGAAAGACATATTGTTGATTAGAAATGATGTATCTTTTATTGACACAGGTTAAGAATTTCATTTCGATGAAAGACTTAGGCATAACCCAAGAATTAGGCATCAATGTCTATATGAATAGATTGAGGCGCTAATATGGTTTTGCCAAATGTACATGGATAAGATGTTGAATGAGTTCAATATGGGAACAACAAGAGAGGTTCTTGACGCACGGAAAGGACTAAATTAAGATTCAAGTGTGTTGACACGAGATTCAAGTGTTTTGACACTTGGTGAAATCACAAGAATATTTTGATCAATCATTCTTTGAGATGTACACATCCAGATATGTCCTATGCTCTAAATGTTATGAGAATATACCAGAATGATTCATAAGATGATCATTGGACAATAGTAAAGATATTCTTATGAGCTTTGGAAGAACTAAGAATATATCATGTATAAGTGACAAATAGTTAAAGGTAGTTCATTGTAAAGTGTTACATTGATACTAGTTTTGTCACAAGATACAAATTAAATTTATCTCAATTTAGACTATGGGTGGCACAATATAATGGAAAGGATGTTCCATGATGGATTTGGATGAGTTCCAAAGTTTGAGATATTGTGACGGATACTACAACAAAAGGCTAAGTATATAACTGCTATAGTAGCAGCAAAGGAGGGCATTTGTGTTAAGTAGTTTGTTATCAAACTAGGTGTGGTTCATAGCGGGATAACACTATGAAGATACATTGTATGACAATTGTATCAACATAATTTAATCCCAAGGAACTAAAGGTCTCACCAAAGGACCAAATTTATACAATGCCATCTCATTGGAGAATGAGTAATGCGTAAAGATGCAAGGACATGCAAATACACACGGACCTGGAAGTGTCAGATCCGAAGATTATGTTTACCACTAGCAATAGTGTCTATACAACACCAGAAAGCCAAAGGTGTTGAATGCACAAGTTTTTTTAACTAGATTATTGACTCTAGTGCAAGTGGGAGACTGTTGGAGATATGCCCAAGAGGCAATAATAAAGTGGTTATTATTATATCTTTATGTTTATGATAAATGTTTACATCCCATGCTATAATTGTATTAACCGGAAACATTAATACTTGTGTGTTTTGTAAACATAAAAGAGTCCCTAGTAAGCCTCTTGTTAAACTAGCTTGTTGATTAATGGATGATCATGGTTTCCTGATCATGGACATTGGATGTCGTTAATAACAAGATCATATCATTAGGAGAATGATGTGATGGACACACACCCATAGTAAGCATAGCATTAGATCAAGTCATTAAGTTCGTTTGCTGTAAGCTTTAAAATACATAGTAACCTAATCCTTTGACCATGAGGTTATGTTAATCACCATCACCGGATGGGTACTTTGATGACATCAAACACCGCTTCGTAACTGGGTGGTCATAAAGGTGTCATTAGGTATTCTGAAAGTATGTGTTGAAGCGCATGGACCAAGATTGGGATTTGTCCATCCATATGACGGATAGATATGCTCTGGGCCCTCTCGGTGGAATGTCATCTAGTTAGCTTGCAAGCATGTGACTGGGTCACAAGGGATGACATATCACGGAACGAGTAAAGAGTACTTATTAGTAACGAGGTAGAACTAGGTATGGAGATGCTGACGATCAAACCTCGGATAAGTATAGTATCGCGTGACAAAGGGAATTGGTTTCGTATGTAAATGGTTCAATCGATCACGAAGTCATCGTTGAGTATGTGGGAGCCATTATGGATCTCCAGGTCCCGCTGATGGTTATTGATAGGAGATGTGTCTCTGTCATGTCTACATATTCACGAACCGTAGGGTGACACACTTAAGGTTCAAAGTTGTTTTAAGTATATATGGAATGTGCGTTGGAGACCGAATGATGTTCGGAGTCTCGGAATGGATCCGAGACATCATGAGGAGATCCGGAATGGTCCGGAGAATAAGATTCATATATTGGGGATCATTTTCTGAGTTAGGAAATGTTCCGGAGTATTTGTATGAGGGTTCTAGAAGGTTTCGGAATGTTCCGGAAGGTTCTGGAAGTTTTCTTGGAGTTTGCTTGAAAACCAAGGAAGGGATCAAGGAGTCCTGGTGGGTCAAGACTAGGAGTCGTGGGGGAGGAGGACTCCTCCCCCCCCCCTCCCCAATCCGCCGGCCCTAGAGGGAGGGGAGTCCTACAAGGACTCCCCCTCCCATGGCGCCTCACCCCCTTTAAATAGAGGGGCAGGGGCGCCCCCTCCACCCCCTGCTCCATAACTCCCAATCTCTGCCGCCTCTCTCCTCCTCCTTTCTTCTGCACAGGCATAGGCGAAGCCCTGCAGAATTCTCTACTCCACCACCACCACCACGCCGTCGTGCTGCTCTGATTCCGTGGAGAAGATCTACTACCTCCGCTGCTCGCTGGAACGAGGAGAGGGAGGTCTGCTTCGACTCCGCACGTGTGACCGACTCCGGAAGCGCTGCCCGAACGCGGCGCCGGAAGGATCGTCCACTTCACCAACTGCGGAAGCGCTGCCAGAACGCGACGCTGGAAGGATCGTCCACACGATCTTGAGATCGGCAAGTGATCGACTACATCAACCACGAGATCTAATCTCGTTAACGCTTTCGGATCTACGAGGGTTAGTTCCTATCTATCTCGTTGCACATGTCTAATAGATTAGATCTTGGCTTTTATCTAGATTAGATCTGGGTTTTGTTCGTTCTTGCGGTAGAAAATTTTAGTTTTCCATGCTACGAACCCAACAGTGGTATCAGAGCCGTATCTATGCGTAGATCTGTTGCACGAGTAGAACACAATGTTTTTGTGGGCGTTGATGCTTTTGTTGTCGATGTCTTAGCGTGTACTTTGCATCTTGCGGCATGGTGGGATGAAGCGGCTCGGGCTAACATTACATGTCATCGCACATGAGACTTGCTCCACGCTTGACGTGCAACTTGCTTTGCACAAGTGGCTTTGCGGGTGTCTGTCTCTCCCACCATAGTTAAGATTCAATTTACAATGAGCATCTGCAACACTTGTATCAACGTTGTGGTTCTTGTTCGTAGGTAAGATCGGTCTTATGCGAAAGCTCCAAACCACGTAAAAATTGCAAAGAAAATTAGAGGCGTCTAACTTGTTTTTGCAGGGGTTTTGTGATGTGATGTGGCCATCATGTGATTATGATTGTATTTGATGTATGCAATGATCCTTGTTGTAATATGGCAACCGGAAGGATCCTATTGGTTGTCTTTAATTCTGTTAAGACCTGCGTGTCTATTCATCTTGTAATAGCTTTATTCCAAGTAGTTGTAATAGTTGCTAGTGATGATGGACAACCATGAAGCGGCGCCACTGACCTTGACGCAATGCTGGTGATGATGGAGATCATGTTCGTGCTTTGGAGAGGGAGATCAAAGGCGCAAGAAGAAAGGGCCATATCATATCACACTAATTATGAATTGCCTGTGATGTTAATCCTTTATGCATCTTGTATTGCTTAGATCACGACGGTAGCATTATAAGATGATCCCTCTCACTAAATATCAAGTAATAAAGTGTTCGTCCTTAGTTGGCACTGTTGCTAAGACTCGTCGTTTCGAAGCATCTCGTGATGATCGGGTGTGATAGACTCTACGTGTGCATACAACGGGTGCAAGCCAGATTTGCACATGCGGAAACTAAGGTTAACCTTGACGAGCCTAGCATGTACAGACATGGTCTCAGAACACGGAATACCGAAAGGTAAAGCATGAGTCATATGGATGATATGATGAACATGTTGATTGTTCGCCTTTAAAGCTACATCATCTCACGTGATGATCGGACTTGATGTAGTGGATTTGGTTCGTGTAATCACTAAAACAACTCGAGGGATGTTGTTTTGAGTGGGAGTTCATTTGTAATTTGGATTAGTCGAACTCAATTTATCATAAACACAATCAAAGTGAATTTGCATAGTTTGTTGTAGTCACTGGCATCCATTCACCACCTTACGCTTAGTTATAGTTGAGATAGTGGAACTATAGAAATTCTGGATATTTACTTTACGAACTGGTATCGTATTGTTTTGAATGTCAATTTAAAGTTTATAAGTCCTATTGCAAACTTTCAGCAAACTCTATTTACTCCATGAAGTTTAATAAATAGTATTAAATCAAGAGTAACAATTCCAGTGTTAGTATCTAATGTATCATGTTTGCCTCCATGATTCTTGATACTCAAAAGATTGTTTCTAATATCAAGTTTATCTAAGAGCTGAAAGCAATGTTTCAGAAACCATCATATATGAAAGGTATTGCGATATCTAAAACAATGTGTTGGTTACAACATGATAGAGTATACGTCCTCATATTTGATGAAAATTTGTGAAGGTTGGAGACGCTAGTCGTCCTAATCCTCCAAAAGGTTTTGAAAAAGAAACATTATACCTGCAATTCACCTTTATAAGCTATAGCAGCTTGATCATGAAAGTTGTCATGATAAGGACGAATAGAAGATGTAAGTAAAATATTCACTACACTAAAGATTACTAAAGAATGAAATTTTGAAAGAATGCCAAACATTTGATGATGGTGATCCACCTCAAAGTGCAAGTCCAAAGGTATTAGTAGTTGACTATATACGCTTTGTACCATGTGTCATGTTGATGACACCACTATTGATGTTGATAGATTCTTAAAAGAAAAGGAATTGCTGAAAGAGAATCTATAAAATATTTGGCAGAAAATAAAAGGTTGGAGATGTCCAACTTAGGCATATAGAAGATATACATGTTATGGTTGTATTCCTTGCTTGTTAAACAATGTGGTTTTCTGGTATTGGATACCGAATTGGTTGGTATGAAGTGTCATATAGGACAACACAATTCATGAACTGCAATGGCCTAAGTAACTAGCAAGAGAAAAAGTGGTGATGTTCATCGAAAACAAACAAAGGGTTGTTGTGTTGCTCGTTAACATCAAAGCTTGCCTTCAAGATTTGTTTCAATAATTGTTATTTTGATCAGGTATTATGACGACAAAAGGTTGTTCAAATAATTACCGTATTCCATAATAGATGGATAATAAACAAAGTCTGGTAGGAGAAATAACGACCATAAAACTAATGCTAAAATGTCGCAAGACAAATGATTGAAAGATCACTTGCGAAGTGACATCGCCGTTTAAATTATATTGAAAGGGATACATGAAGAAACTCCATATTGATGGATTTTTGGAGTCTTTGATTTGGATCAAATGACGCTTGTGATACTTTCCTAGAGATAATTAAAACTCCGTTCGTAGGCCAAAAGAGGAACGGACGACTAACTGATTGGAATTTGTACATATTGATGTATATAGTCCATTATGTGTAGTCGTGGGCGATGGATTTCAACGTCATATGCTTTCTCCGAAGATTTGAGTGAGTATATGTATATACTTACTCAATAAGGAAGAAGTATGAAACATTTGAAAAATGTTCAAAGACTTTCAAGATGAAGTGGAAAATCATTGTAACAAGAAAATAAAAGAGTTTATGATTGGATCATAAATAAATATGTTTGAGTTACAAGTTTAGCAAAACACCTAAGATTTGAGGAATCGTTCCATGGATTTGCATTTCCCAAAACACCATAGGAGTATGGAGTGTTCGAGATATGTAATGAAACCTTGTTTTACATGGTAAGATCAAAGGTGTCATTTATAAAACTGCCATTATATTTTAAAGATTAAAGCTTTAAGGACTACCGCTTTTACACTGAAAAGAGCTCCATCGTGATCCGTTGAAATGACACCATATGAGTTATGTTTTGGGATAAAACCCGAATTGTCCTTTCTTAAATTTTTGGTATGCTAGGCATAAGTAAAATGTTTACAACCAAAGTCGGATAAGCACGTCTTTCTAGGTTATTCCAAAGAATTTGTTGGGAATTTCTCCATAACACCGAGGACAAAAGAGTTTGTCGCTTGGAACGTCAAGTTTCTTGAGAAGGAATTTTTCATGAAAAGTTAAGTGGGAGGACAATAGAACTTTGATAAGGTTGTTGAACCTTAGCTATATGTGCTAAGTAGCGCAGCGCCGAAAAGTGTCCCGGTGGCGGCCACAATGCTCATGGCTCTCGTGATTAAAAAAGGTGTGATCTCGGAGATTAGAGTTCCTATAGAACCGTGTGGGTTGGTAAGAATCAAATAGTGAGATTTGATAAGCAAGTCGTTATTGTTTTGACAATGATGAACCGACTACATGCAAAGAAGCGATGATGGGCCCTGACTCCATAAAATGACTAGAAGTCATGGAATCTGTGATAGTATCCATACACGAGAAATCAAGTTTCTGAACTTAGAAGACCCTCCGGAAAGGCGTGAAGCCTATCGGTCGTGTTTGGATCTATAAAGAAATAGACATGGATGTTTCAAATCTATGAAATAGTCGCCATGTCGGAAAGATTTTACGACAATGTTCAAGGAATTGACTATGATAATATTTGATCTTTCATAGCGATATTTAGTCTGGACGGATTAATGTAGCAACCACTACATATATTTTGGTATATGGTAGTTGAACAAACAAAACAAGTTCTTATAATAGAATGGTTACCTAGGACGTGTACATGACATGATCCAAAGGGTTTTGTTAATTCAAAGGATGCTAAAAGAGTATGCAAAACTTCAATGGTTGAAGTGAGCATCGCGGAGTTGGAATCTTCAGAGACGATGAAGATGTTTGCATTTTGCAAGAAATTAAGTGGGAGCGCTAAGACATATTTCTAATATATTATGTGAAAGACATATTGTTGATTAGAAATGATGTATCTTTTATTGACACAGGTTAAGAATTTCATTTCGATGAAAGACTTAGGCATAACCCAAGAATTAGGCATCAATGTCTATATGAATAGATTGAGGCGCTAATATGGTTTTGCCAAATGTACATGGATAAGATGTTGAATGAGTTCAATATGGGAACAACAAGAGAGGTTCTTGACGCACGGAAAGGACTAAATTAAGATTCAAGTGTGTTGACACGAGATTCAAGTGTTTTGACACTTGGTGAAATCACAAGAATATTTTGATCAATCATTCTTTGAGATGTACACATCCAGATATGTCCTATGCTCTAAATGTTATGAGAATATACCAGAATGATTCATAAGATGATCATTGGACAATAGTAAAGATATTCTTATGAGCTTTGGAAGAACTAAGAATATATCATGTATAAGTGACAAATAGTTAAAGGTAGTTCATTGTAAAGTGTTACATTGATACTAGTTTTGTCACAAGATACAAATTAAATTTATCTCAATTTAGACTATGGGTGGCACAATATAATGGAAAGGATGTTCCATGATGGATTTGGATGAGTTCCAAAGTTGAGATATTGTGACGGATACTACAACAAAAGGCTAAGTATATAACTGCTATAGTAGCAGCAAAGGAGGGCATTTGTGTTAAGTAGTTTGTTATCAAACTAGGTGTGGTTCATAGCGGGATAACACTATGAAGATACATTGTATGACAATTGTATCAACATAATTTAATCCCAAGGAACTAAAGGTCTCACCAAAGGACCAAATTTATACAATGCCATCTCATTGGAGAATGAGTAATGCGTAAAGATGCAAGGACATGCAAATACACACGGACCTGGAAGTGTCAGATCCGAAGATTATGTTTACCACTAGCAATAGTGTCTATACAACACCAGAAAGCCAAAGGTGTTGAATGCACAAGTTTTTTAACTAGATTATTGACTCTAGTGCAAGTGGGAGACTGTTGGAGATATGCCCAAGAGGCAATAATAAAGTGGTTATTATTATATCTTTATGTTTATGATAAATGTTTACATCCCATGCTATAATTGTATTAACCGGAAACATTAATACTTGTGTGTTTTGTAAACATAAAAGAGTCCCTAGTAAGCCTCTTGTTAAACTAGCTTGTTGATTAATGGATGATCATGGTTTCCTGATCATGGACATTGGATGTCGTTAATAACAAGATCATATCATTAGGAGAATGATGTGATGGACACACACCCATAGTAAGCATAGCATTAGATCAAGTCATTAAGTTCGTTTGCTGTAAGCTTTAAAATACATAGTAACCTAATCCTTTGACCATGAGGTTATGTTAATCACCATCACCGGATGGGTACTTTGATGACATCAAACACCGCTTCGTAACTGGGTGGTCATAAAGGTGTCATTAGGTATTCTGAAAGTATGTGTTGAAGCGCATGGACCAAGATTGGGATTTGTCCATCCATATGACGGATAGATATGCTCTGAGCCCTCTCGGTGGAATGTCATCTAGTTAGCTTGCAAGCATGTGACTGGGTCACAAGGGATGACATATCACGGAACGAGTAAAGAGTACTTATCAGTAACGAGGTAGAACTAGGTATGGAGATGCTGACGATCAAACCTCGGATAAGTATAGTATCGCGTGACAAAGGGAATTGGTTTCGTATGTAAATGGTTCAATCGATCACGAAGTCATCGTTGAGTATGTGGGAGCCATTATGGATCTCCAGGTCCCGCTGATGGTTATTGATAGGAGATGTGTCTCTGTCATGTCTACATATTCACGAACCGTAGGGTGACACACTTAAGGTTCGAAGTTGTTTTAAGTAGATATGGAATGTGCGTTGGAGACCGAATGATGTTCGGAGTCTCGGAATGGATCCGGGACATCACGAGGAGATTCGGAATGGTCCGGAGAATAAGATTCATATATTGGGGATCATTTTCTGAGTTAGGAAATGTTCCGGATTATTTGTATGAGGGTTCTAGAAGGTTTCGAATGTTCCGGAAGGTTCTGGAAGTTTTCTTGGAGTTTGCTTGAAAACCAAGGAAGGGATCAAGGAGTCCCGGTGGGTCAAGACTAGGAGTCGTGGGGGAGGAGGACTCCTCCCCCCTCCCCAATCCGCCGGCCCTAGAGGGAGGGGAGTCCTACAAGGACTCCCCCTCCCATGGCGCCTCACCCCCTTTAAATAGAGGGGCAGGGGCGCCCCCTCCACCCCCTGCTCCATAACTCCCAATCTCTGCCGCCTCTCTCCTCCTCCTTTCTTCTGCACAGGCATAGGCGAAGCCCTGCAGAATTCTCTACTCCACCACCACCACCACGCCGTCGTGCTGCTGTGATTCCGTGGAGAAGATCTACTACCTCCGCTGCTCGCTGGAACGAGGAGAGGAAGGTCTGCTTCGACTCCGCACGTGTGACCGACTGTGGAAGCGCTGCCCGAACGCGGCGCCGGAAGGATCGTCCACTTGACCGACTGCGGAAGCGCTGCCCGAACGCGACGCCGGAAGGATCGTCCACACGATCTTGAGATCGGCAAGTGATCGACTACATCAACCACGAGATCTAATCTCGTTAACGCTTTTAGATCTTGGCTTGTCTAATAGATTAGATCTTGGCTTTTATCTAGATTAGATCTGGGTTTTGTTCGTTCTTGCGGTAGAAAATTTTTGTTTTCCATGCTACGAACCCATCAACTACTACTACTACTAACTAACTACTACTACTACTAACTAACTACTACTAACTACTACTACTACTACTAACTAACTAACTACTACTACTACCCTGATACTACTAACTAACTAACTACTACTACTACTACTAGTACTACTACTACTACTAACTAACTAACTACTACTACCCTAATACTACTAACTAACTACTACTACTACTAACTAACTACTACTACCCTAATACTCTAACTAATTACCCTAGCTAATAACTAATTAAACTAAACCAATTAAACTAAACTAACTAAACAGAGAAAAACTAGAGAAGGAGAGGGAGAGAGGGCGCGCGCGGTGGCCGGTACCCGGGGAGTGTGACGGGGGAGAGTGGCTGCGGCCTCTGGGGAGAGAGACGGTGCCGTGCATGACGGGGGAGAGCGGCGACATGCCGTGTGATGGGGACGCGCGTGCCTCCGGGCCGGGAGAGATCGGCGGCAGCCTCTAGGGAGAGAGCGGCGGTGCCGGAGCTAGGGAAGTGGCGGCCTTCCGTCCGGCATGTGCGGCAGCATGCGAGGGGGAGGACCACCGCACCGAAATTAGGCAGCATGCCGGCGTCGGGATCGGAGGCGCGCTTGGGACTTAGAAGAAATGCAAGATGGGGAAGGAGAAAGGAACGGCGTGGCGTGGCGTTATAAAGGGGAGGGCCATACGTCCCGGTTGGAGCCACCAACCGGGATGTAAAGGCCATACGTCCTAATTGGTGGCTCCAACCAGGACGAAAGGCCAGAGCATACGTCCCGGTTGGAGCCACCAACTGGGACGTACGATGGCCACCAAAGCGGCACGCGCAGAGGACCTTTAGTCCCGGTTGGTGGCACCAACCGGGACTAAAAGTCCTTTTTTCAAAAGTTTTTCAAACTTTTCAGATGTTCCCGCCTTATTTCTTATTTCTTATTTAGGTGTTCACATTTAAATGATTTGAATTTGAAAAAACTTTCTATCTTATAAAATAATTATTCAAACTATTAAATTTGAAATGGTTTAAATTTGAATTTGAAAACACTTTCAACATGAAAAGTGTTTGAATTTGATTAACTAATGCAGAACCATTTTATGTTTCCTAAAATAATTGTTCAAACTATTTTCCATTTTGCCATTTTCAAATAAAAATGCATTACAGAATGAAAACAGTGGATCTCATGACAATCTTGGGTACACAAACAAACATTCGTCCTAGCCAATGGATTTAGTCATAATCATGGCTAGCCCTATAGTACACAGCTTCAGGGTCATCTTCCGAAGCATCTTCGTCTTCGTTGCTATGGCCGGGGATCCTCGGCCTTTCCCCGGCTTGTGTAGGGGGAACCGAGGACCGTGAACCATGACATATTCCGAGGGCACCTGCCACTCCGGCCTCGGATGCACGACGCGGGGGGGGGCTCCCAGATGACGATGCCGCTATGCCCGCGGCCTTCACCACATCCACCCTTATTGTGGCTTTGCGGCGGGTGCAAGTGTGGGTACCGCATGCGAGAATGATCTCCTTCAGCGATGTAGCGCATCACACCGGCGATAGTCCGGATCGCCCACCACAGGCAACGACCGGTTTCATTGTGGTTCACTAGGGGCAGGCCATCACCCTCGTACCTAGCAAGCTCCCTTTCCCGCTAGTTAGCGAAGAAGGCATTCTAGGTGTCGTAGTTGTCGGGATCCCAATGGGGATCCATCCACTCCTCTGGCGTGAGCTCTAGGTAGAAGTGGTTCGTGATGGCCGCATGGCAGGCACAACCTTGAGGCACAGGAGGGACAAGAACTCCTCCAACGCTCAACATCCAGTCAGTAGGCACCCGGTAGCCCGGCGGGCATGGGTAGCTGGAGGCGAACAGCACCTCGGTCTCTTCGAGTGTGA
This sequence comes from Avena eriantha, assembly GCA_910589775.1. Lineage (NCBI taxonomy): Eukaryota > Viridiplantae > Streptophyta > Magnoliopsida > Poales > Poaceae > Avena > Avena eriantha. The sequence goes on from OU342745.1 coordinate 535,512,815, forward strand.
GAATGACCTAGTATGTGGTGTCCATTGTTGAGAGAGGAAGGTGTGGATGTGTGGATAGGCATGGCGTGGTCGGCCTAGATATAGAGGGAAAGGGCGGGAAAACATAGAGGAAAGCAATGGGAAATGGCGGGAAATATCTTTAGTCCTGGTTAGTGGCTACAACTGGGACTAAAATACCCGGTTAGAGGAAAAGGGTGGGAAAGCATAGCGGGAAGCGGTGGGAAATGGTGGGAAATATCTTTAGTCCCGGTTAGTGGCTCCAACTGGGACAAAAAGACCCGGTTAGAGGAAAAGGGTGGGAAAACATAGCGGGAAGTGGTGGGAAATGGCGGGAAATATCTTTAGTCCTGGTTAGTGGCTCCAACTGGGACAAAAAGACCCGGTTAGAGGAAAAGGGCGGGAAAACATAGCGGGAAGTGGTGGGAAATGGCGGGAAATATCTTTAGTCCCTGTTAGTGGCTCCAACCGGGACTATCGACAAGAGTGTCAACATTATGTCGTGAGTGTTGACACTATGTTGTGCTGCTTAATCTATAAATAGGCATCCTTGTGAAGTTATCAACTACAAACAATATGGTGTGCGAGAGCAGGGACAACACTACGACCAGTTTGAGGGAGATGCCGGCGAAGCCCAGTCCTCGGGCATCTCCAACAAACTGGCCATAGATGCAGCCCCTAATATGTGAAATTAGTTACCTCCCCGGTGTATAGATCTAGTTAGAGAAGTTATAAACTGCAAGATGGTGTGCGAGAGTAGGGACAACACTACGGCCAACTTGAGGGAGATGCCGGTGGAGCCCAGTGCTCCGACATCTCCAACAAGTTGGCCATAGATTTACTCCCTAATATGTGAAATTAATTACCTGACACAAGAATAGAACAACATATTCATAGTCCTAATCCAGCCACAAACCGGGACTAACACTCAAGACATTTATTATTATAAAAAACTATGCCTCGATTATGCACATAAGATTGGTCATTTGGACCGAAAGCCATGAAACCTCGAACATGATAGGACATAATCAATATACCAAGTTTGGTATTTTTCCTTGCAACTATGTCATATAATATGACACCACACAAATGATTTACATTGTTCGGGCTGTTTTTGAATTTCTTATGCCTGTTTATGGTCGCTTCGACCGTAACCATGGAGCATCTTCTTTGCTTAACGGGATGCTTGGGTCAGTTTTCACTGTGAAGGACGGAATTTCATCAAACTTATTATAATCTTCTGACATGTATGTCTTGTCCTCGACTCCCATGATATTTCTTTTCCCTGAAAGAACTATGTGACGCTTTGGCTCATCGTGTGATGTATTCGTTTGCTTATTTTTTTTCTTTTTTTTGGTATGGAGGACATGTCCTTCACATAGAAAACCTGTGCCACATCATTGGCTAGGACAAATGGTTCGTCTCTATAACCAAGATTGTTGAGATCTACTGTTGTCATTCCGTACAACTAGTCTACCTTTACCCCTTCTCCATTCAGGTTGATCCATTTGCACCAAAACAAAGGTACCTTAAAAGAAACTCCATAGTCAAGTTCCCATATCTCCTCTATGTAACCATAGTATGTGTCCTTTTTGCCATTCTCGTCGGTTGCATCAAAGTGGACACCACTGTTCTGGTTGGTGCTCTTTTTATCTTGGGCGATCGTGTAAAATGTATTCCCATTTATCTCGTACCCTTGGTAATTCAATATAGTAGAAGATGGTGATCCAGCCAACAAGTAGAGCTGACCTCCAATAGTGGTGTCATTCATTAGATGTGTTCACAACCAACTGCCGAAAGTCTTCATGTGTTCATCTCTAATCCAGGAGTCAGGCTTTCCTGGGTTGTTGTAGCGTACAATATTCTTGTGTTCCCTAAGTCAGGCTGCCAAGGTGGAATTCTGTAGAACCGTGTAGTGTGCTTGAGTGAAAGATTCTCCATCCCTACATATCATTACTTTCTTTGCCAGCGTGCCTTTTCCACTCAGTCTCCCATCATGCCGTGATTCCAATGGGCTTAAGGTCAGGAATAAAGTCAACACAGAACTCAATGACCTCCGCTATTCCATAGCCCTTGGAGATGCTTCCTTCTGGCCTAGCACGGTTATGAACATAGTTCTTTAACACTCCCATGAACCTCTCAAAGGGGAACATATTGTAGAAATATAGGACCGAGAATGGAAATCTCTTCGACTAGGTGAACCAGGAGATGCGTCATAATATTGAAGAAGGATGGTGGGAACACCAACTCAAAACTAACAAGACATTGGACCACATCCTTTTGTAACCTTGTCAGAATATCTTGATTGATCACCTTCTAAGATATTGCATTGAGGAATGCACATAGCTTCACAATGGGTACTCGAACATTTTCCGGTAGAAGCCCCCTCAATGCAATCGAACGCAACTGCGTCATAATCATGTCACAGTCATGAGACTTTAGGTGTATCTTTTGTCTTCCCATACACGCCCAGAAAGCCTAGAAGGTTCACGCAAAGATTCTTTGCCACGTGCATCACGTCGATTGAAGAGCGGACACGAAGGACTTTCCAATAGGGTAGCTCCCAAAATATAGATTTCTTCTTCCACATGGGGGCATGTCCGGTAGTGGTGTTGTTCGGAACAGGTTGACCGCCAGGACCCTTTCCAAAGATTACTTCTATGTCCTTGACCATACCAAATACATCATCACCAGTAGGGAGGTTAGGCTTCTTCTGGTAATCTGCATCACCTTTGAAATGCTTGCCTTTCTTTCTTGATGATTGATCAGAAGAAATCAATGATTCCACAGGTACACAACCTTCTTACATTTATGCAAATATGTAGCTTCAGTATCATCTAAACAGTGTGTGCATGCCTTGTATCCCTTGTTTGTCTATCCTGAAAGGTTACTAAGAGCATGCCAATCATTGATGGTTATGAAAAGCAGTGCTCGTAGGTCAAATGGCTCCTGTTTGTGCTCATCCCACACATGTACACCTGGTTTTCCCCACAATTGTAAGAGTTCTTCAACTAATGGCCTTAGGTACACATCAATGTCGTTGTCGGGTTGCTTCGGGCCTTGGATAAGCACTGGCATCATAATGAACTTACGCTTCATGCACAACCAAGGAGGAAGGTTGTAGATACATAGAGTCACAGGCCAGGTGTTGTGACTGCAGCTTTGCTCCCCAAAAGGATTCATGCCTTTTGTACTTAGACCAAACCATAAGTTCCTCGTGTCACCTACAAAGTCCGGGAACTCTCTCTCGATTTTTCTCCACTTCGACCCATCAGCGGGGTGTCTCAACTTCCGGTCTTTCTTACGGTCTTCATTCTGCCATCGCAACAACCTGACATGCTCTTTGCTTCTAAACAGTGGTTGCAACCTTGGTACTATAGGAGCATACCACATAAACTTAGCAGGAACCCTCTTCCTAGGGGGCTCATCATTGCCATCAACATCACCAGGGTCATCTCGTCTGATCTTATACCATAGTGCAGTGCATACCAGACATTAATCTAAATTCTCGTACTCCTCCCGCGGTAAAGGATACAATTATTTATGCATGCATGTATCTTCTGCACATCTAATCCTAGAGGGTAGATAATCTTCTTTGCTTCGTAAGTACTCTTGGGCAATTCGTTATCCTTTGGAAGCTTCGGCTTCATTATTTTCAATAACTTCTCAAATCCCTTGTCAGATAAACCAGTCTCTGCTTTCCATTTCAGTAATTCCAGTGTGGTACCAAGCTTTGTGCTGCCATCTTCACAATTTGGGTACAACAATTTTTTGTGATCCTCGAACATGCCCTCCAACTTCAACTTCTCCTTCTCTGTTTCATAGTCTCGCTTTGCATCAGACATGACTCAACCAAGATCATCAACAGGCTCATCTGATGCCCGTTCTTCACCTCCTTCTTCGTCATTCTCTTCCATTGCAGTATCATCGTATTTAGGGAACATATGACAATAGTTGTCATCATCCTCTTCTTCTTCATTGTCTTCCATCATAACCCCTCTTTCTCTGTGCTTGGTCCAGCAATTATAGTTGGGCATGAAACCTCTCCGAACCAGGTGGCCGCGAATGATTTTCGAGGAAGAGTACTCCTTGATGTTCCGACATTGAACACATGGACAACACATAAATCCATTCTCTTTGTTTGCCTTAGCCACATCGATAAATTTATCCATGCCTTGAATGTACACGGATTCACGTCGGTCACCGTACATCCATCCCCGCTGGTTCATCTGCATCATTACAGAACATCATGAATAGATGACCACTTTACGTCGACACATGCATTATTATATCAATGACAGATGAAGGATAAGGTTGCTAACCTCTATCAAGAAGGAAAGAAAGAGGAGAAAGGATTAAGTATGGCTCGGGCACCTCATATCATTTTTGTTTTGTGTGAAATCAAGCGTATGATTCTCTCAGACATTTCGTCAAACTCCTAATGCATAGGAAAAAAACTAGCACACATGCCTCACTCCTTCCACCAAGAGAAAAACAGAGGGAGGGGGCTAGCTAGGGAGGCGCATTTATAGGCAGACTATTTGTCCCAGTTCGTAATATGAACCGGACTAAAGGTGTGTGGCAGGCTACGTGTCTGGGGCCCGACCTTTAGTCCCGGTTCGTATTACAAACCGGGACGAATTGTCCCTTATGAACCGGGACGTATGCCCCTGGCTCCCGTGCGTCGCTCGGGCCCCTCGAACTGGGACAAATGCTCTGGGACGCTATGAGTGAAAGGCAGTTTTTCTACTAGTGGATGCCTTTACACAACTAGCGGGGCACAACTCCACGACCGAATTGTAGGCTCCCGTAACGACAACAAGCTACCACAAGAACAATTGTTATCAATATCGAAACACAAGATCTAGATATTAAGAAGAATACTAGATCATGAATTCTCCAAGTGAATGGAGAGGAGTTGAAGCGCTTGATTCGTGATGACGATGGATGAAGTCTAATTCCCCCAAAGATCGAAGCCTTTGGGTGGTTGAAGTGGGAGATCTTGAATGAGAGCTTTTGCAACAGGCCAGAACTTTTTCGAATGAATCAAGAGATCTGACAGGAGGGGTGATTGGGGCTTTTATACCCCTTGTCCAGACTAAGCTGTTGGAGTAATCTGGGACCGGATTATCCGGCCCAAGTGAGGGCCGAATTATCCGGCCTAGGGAAAACTCCGCCCCACACTCGGATTATACGGGGGAAACTCCGCCCCCGAACAAAAGCTCGCGCCGAGCCATCCTTAGCATCTTCTTCTATGGGCTGGATTATCCGGCCCAATTGAAACACCGGATTATCTGGCTGGGGGAAAAATCTGCCCCAGCCACGGATTGTCCCGGGGAAAATCCGCCCCCAGATAGAAGGTCGTGTCGATCTTCCCTTGGCCACTTCCTTTGGGGGCTGGATTATCTGGCCCAAGCGAAGGCCGGATTATCCGGCTGGGGGAAAATTCCGCCCCAGCCACGGATTGTCCGGGGGAAATCCGCCCCTAGACAGAAGCTAACATGCGACCAACTCTGGCCAAGAGGGTCAGGCCGGATTATCCAGCCCTTGATGGGGGCGGATAATCCAGCCCCCAACAATAAGTTCTCTTTCCTATAGCACTTAGCACACATGAGAAACTCCACGTTGTTGTTATCTAACACACAAAACACAAGAGATCATGAAATGTTCTTTCAACTTGTGCATACTATAGGCTTCCAACAGCCAAAGCATATGGAACCGCTTTCATTTGATCAATATCGTATTGGTTCTTGAGACATTGAAATTTCCCAAAACTATCGCCCTTGAATATAGGAGCAGGTGTAGAATTACACGCATGCATACTGTATTTCTTTAGAACCTTCTCTAATTATGCCTTTTGCGATAATCCTAGAACTCCATTTTTCCTATCTCGGTGAATTTCTATGCCCAAAACATATGATACTTCACCAAGTCTTGCATATCAAAGTTTGAGGACAAGAACTTCTTTGTTTCTTGTAGTAGACTGACATCACTGCTAGAAAGCAAGATATCATCCACATACAAAATTAGGAAAATATATTTCTAGCTTTTAAACTTTGCATAAACACAGTTGTCCTCAACATTCTCTTTAAACCCAAATATCTTAATTGTATCATGAAACTTTAGATACCACTGTCTAGAAGCTTTCTTTAGTCCATAAATGGTTTATTTAGGTGGCATCCCATATCTTCCTTGCCTTCCATGATAAAACCCTTGGGTTGTTTCATGAAGACACTTTCTTCAAATCCCTGTTTAGAAATGTCGTCTTTACATCCATCTGATGTAGCTCTAAATCAAAATGTGCCACTAATGCCATTATGATTCTGAAGGAATCCTTACATGAGACTTGAGAAAATATCTCATTGTAATCTACCCCTTCTCTTTGTGTAAATCCTTTTGCCACAAGTCGTTCTTTATACTTTTTTACATTCCCATTAGATTCATACTTAGTTTTGTAGACCTATTTATAGTCTACTGTTTTGGATCCTTTAGGAATTTCTTCTAAGTCCCAAACATCATTGGAATTCATCGACTCCATCTCTCTTCCATGGCCTCTAGCCACTTTGATGAGTGAGGCCTTCTCATGGATTCTTCATATGAAGTGGGATCACCCTCCATATGAACTATTTCTATATTATAAACTTTATAATCATTAGAAATGGTTGATTTTTAACTCTTTGAGACCTTCTAGGGCCTCATATATTGGCACATTTTGTGCCCTTCTAGGGGACTCATTTGGTGGCACATTGTGTGTCTCAACATGTGGCGCATCTTGTTGAGGTGGTTGCTGCTGCTCCCGCATGCGCAAAAACAAGTTCACTCAGCTCCTGACGGACAAGTTCTGGATCTTCACCCATTTTTGTCACGGGTGGAGTTGCAACAGGTGCTTGCACCATAACCTCCGGGGTTGTCAGTGTAGGAACAACATGTAGTGATAAAAATGGCTCCTGAGTCATCAGATTAGGTGCATACACCCTCTTTTCCTCAAGACCAATTTTCCGAGCTACCATGCCCCCCTCATCATTTCGTCCTCTAAGAAGACTACATGTCTTGTTTCTACAAACTTTGTGTACCTGTATGGACAGTAGAAATGAAAACATTTGATCTTTTAGGATAGCCAATGAAATAGCAACTGACTATTTTAGCATCTATCTTTGCAATGTTTGGATTAAACACTTTAGCCTCGGCTGGGCTCCCACACACCCTCAAGTGATGTAAAGAGGGAACTCTTCCTATCCACAACACATATGGTGTTTTGGGCACTGACTTGCTTGGTACTCTATTGAGAATGTGAATGGCGGTTTTTAACGCCTCCATCCACAATCCCAATTGTAAGGTGGAGTAACTCATCATACTGCGCACCATATCCATAAGTGTACGGTTACGCCTTTTAGCTACTCCATTTTGCTGAGGCTCGCCCGGCATTGAATACTGGGCAACTATGCTAGTCTCCTGTAAGAACCTTGCAAAAGGTCTAGGGACTTGTTCATATGGAGTGTGTCGACCATAGTATTCCCCGCACAGTCAGATCTCACTATCTTTATTCTTTTATCATGTTGGTTTTCAACTTTAGCTTTGAATATCTTAAATTGATCCAACGCTTCCGATCTTTCTTTGATTGGATAAATATAACCATAGCAGGTGTAATCATCTGTGAATGTTACGAACGAGTCATAGCCATCCACACTTTTCATAGGAAATGGTCCACAAATGTTAGTGTGAATTATTTCAAGTGTTCATGTGCTTTGTTTTGCACCTTTTTTAATTTGCTTTACATACTTTCCTTTAATGCAATATATGCATTCCTCTATGTCTAAGAACTCTAATGGAGGAAGGATTTCATTTTAACTAGTCTTTCTATTCTCCCCCTCGAAATATGGCCTAAGCGACAGTGCCATAATTTCGACGATGAATCATGAATTCTCTTTCTTTTCTTTTGATCTTTCTCTAGTGTGGAAACATGTTCATTCACATTACACATAGAATATACTTTTTCACGCAGGGATAACATATAAAGCTCATTGTGAAGGAAAGAAACACCCACATAAGCATTATTGAACCATATGGCACACTTGCCATGTCCAAAATGGCATTCATAATAATCTTTGTCCAAATGTGAAACACTAATCAAGTTTCTGTGTAACGAAGGAACCTAAAAACATCTCTAAGCATAATCGTGAATCCATCAGCTAACTCTAGGGAGATTTTGCCAACAACTTCAACGTTTGCTTGGACTCCATTTGTAACTTCAATGCATATTTCGCTTCTTTGCGTAGTCCACGTAGAATGGAATCCTTGTAAAGAATTTGCAACATGAACAGTTGCACCAGAGTCAATCCACCAAGTAGATTTTGAAAACTATGTATACAAGGATTCATTTACAAAGGAAACATTCTTTGCCATTATTGACTTTAGCCAAACATGCAATATTTCTTGTAATGTCCGGTCTTATTACAGCGGAGACATGTATCTTTGTCCACTAGAAGAGGCATGTGCTGATGCTGGTGTTGCATGGAAGCTTTTCCATGTGGATTTGAGGGAGAACTTTGATTGCTTTTATTGTAGTTCCTTTTCTTGTTATCCTTCACATAGTTCAGAGAACCACCATGTGAGGTTTTAATTATATCCTCCTCTTGCACACACATGGCTATTGTCTTTTCAATATCCCATTGCTCTGGCTGCATGTTGTAGTTGACAACAAAGATGTCAAACTCTTTTGGTAGTGAATCCATAACCAGATGAAAAAGGAGTGCAGGCTTGAGCTCCAAATCAACATCCATGGGCTTAAGCTTAGCTAGCATGTTGCTCATCCTGAGGATGTGCTCTCTTATGCCATGTCCACCTCCAGTGTACTTTTCTGTCACCGGCTACTTTAGCAGCTAGGTAGCATATATCTTTGAAGAGCCAGTGAACTAGCTCTTTATCTTTTCAAGACTCCCTTATGGAAGCACACTCTACAATTGAGCCCACAATGGCCTACTCAATTGTGTTCTTTATGAAAGCCATGCACTTTTTGTTGGCGGTGAGCCACTTTTTGTTCTCGAGGGTATATTCCATCTCCAACAGAGCATAATCCCTCTTATTTTTATCCCAAGCAACATCATCATCTTTATCATCTTGGAGTGGCTCTATCGGTTTGGTGGGCTGCAAAGTCTCGACAACCTAGTCCACCTCAACATGGACAAAAGCCAAGTCGACTTTCTTTCTCCATTTAGAGTAGTTATCACCTCTGAAGGTTGGAACATACTTGATGCATCCCATCAAGTAGTACCCTCCCGAAAACCACAAAGAAGTGGGATCATAACAACAATTGCATGCATTAATCCAATGTTGTTCAAAACTAACACATACAGTTGTTTGTGCAATTGAATATGTATCACCGTTGGACAGAAAATAGAAATAAATGCACATGAGCAACCACTAATCATGATCATGCTATTAATGATGTTGGTCAGAAAAATAACATGACCATAACTAGAATAAACACTTTAACATGCTCTTAAAATTTAATTCTTACTTTAGTTCTATTTAAATTTAAAGAGCACTTTTTAACTATTCGCAGTGGAAAATATGAATAAAAATTCATGAACTTTATACTTTTCAGAAGCATTACTTTATACTTTTCTATTTCTATAAACAAACGTCTCGTTGGTTCAGTTTGAGCAGAAAAGCTAGATGAAAAACGGAAAAAACTAGACAAAATTTGTAAAAAAGCTGCTTCTAAAAATAGAAAAACTATTAGCTCTATTCGGTACTGTGTGAAAAATTGGGCCAATGGCCATTGTGCACGGGCAGACCATGTCGGCCCATGGCCTGCAGCATACGCCTGCCGCTGCGCTGCCTATTGCGCGTCGCCCTGCTCCTTGGCCTAGAACCAGCCCACGGCTTGTGCCGCACGCGCGACGCGATCCTGGCCATCCAGCACCATCGGACGGCCGTCCGCCGTTCTTGCCCGAACAAAATCGGCTAAACCATGCTCCCCTCTAACCCTAGTTCCCATTCTCCTCCACTCCCCCGAGTCTATCCCGCCCGTAGGCAGCGGGTGAAAAATACCCGTGGTCGACGGCCCACCGGCAATGGCGAGGAGTAGCGCCCCACCGCGACGAGCCCCCCTCTTTCTTCTATATGTACCCTTCCCCAGCACCCTGCAAAGCAGCGAGATCGAGAGGATCTTTGTGGTGGTGCCCCTGCCCCCCTTGCCGGCGTGTGCATGCACCTGAGGGTGGGCGCACCGCTGTCAAGCAGCTCAGCGGCGGTGCCCTTTGCCGGTGAGCAGCATGGCAGTGGTTGGTGGATTCTCTTTGTCTTTCTATTTGTGAAGTTGTTCTTCTCTGTTTTCGACTAGAGCTAGGTATTGTGGGGTAAACTAGGGTGAGGTTTAGGATTTCCCTTTTCTATTGATGATTCTAGGTAGAATTGCTCTTTGTCTTTTTCTTTCTAGATGGAAACTCTTTGATTTCTTTGTACCTGTGAAGATCAACAACACTAGCTAGCTCTGATACCATTGATAGATAACTTTAGGATCAAATAGGGTAGATCTAGGCGGGAGTAATCTTTCTAGGGTTCATACAAGTGTCAGTACTGCTAGTCACATAGAGAGAGATAAGAGATCGAGACGTACTTTCTCCTTTGATCGAGGGTCCCGTGATGTTGGCCATGGTGAGCGATGGCGGTGCACAGGTTGTGGGATAGGCAACGGCGACAGAGCTTACTTTTACTGCTACACTCCCTAGATCGAATTAGGGATGTCGGTGGGGTGTGCGGCGTCATGATGAACCTCGTGTTGCGCGCCACCGCCCCCACCTCTTTATATAGTGCAGGTAACAGGGGCCCACCAACCATAGTGGGTTAGGTGCCTGATACCTTTGATCCGGATTCACGGATGTAGTATAATAGTTTTTTCCCTACAAGATCTAGGTTTAATCGAACCTCGAAAAGTACAGCTAAAAGGTAATAAAAAAGGACACGTCTACAAGACTTTGTTTGTTTGTTTTACCTTAGTTGACTTGACCAATCTAGTTTACTTTATAATGGGTTTGAATCAATGGATGGAAATAGGCCAGGGTTGAAGATCCACCTGTAGCTGCACATCAAATGGGATAAAAGATAATAATAAGCATAGTCATGTATAATGTTTAAATGGAGATAATATCTTGTGGGCAACACATCCTAATATTCTAGAGCCCCCGTGATGTAGCGGGCATAGCAATAGACTTTTAATCCAACCGAGTGCACACCGGAGCCACGGGTTACATAAGATTATTAAGTGTAAAACACAGATCAAAGCTTTAAGTGGTGATGTTGTTGTTGATCCCGAATGGGACGCTAAGCAAAGACCATACTACCCTTTCTGTCACTGAGGTTCTTATGAGATCACCGCTAGCCAAGTATCTCACCTTAAGCCTTTATCAATCTATGAGATCTTGGGTACCTACAAGTCCATAGATCGAGACAAGAGACGAAGAAACAAAAGATACAAATCACAATTGCACACAAAACACAATTATCCCATGATCTAGATGCACATAACCGCTTCAAGGTTTCTCCCCAACCCGTAGCCCGTGAGGACTACTCACTCATAACTAATAGATCGGAGATAGAAAACATCATACAAATACTTAGATTGGAATCAGATATTCTTACAATAGTCGCCAAATCACAAGGAGATATAAAGTACAAAGCAATGGCTATGGCTAGTGGATGGATGGATGGTGGAATGATGAACAATGGATGAACAATGGTGTGGATCTCCTTTGGTGGTGTTGTGATTGAATCTGAGAATGGTGGCTCTTTGGCCGGCGGCTGGAGCCTTGAAATATATGGGCGTCTTCATGAAAGTTGTAGGGTTTGACGAGACGAAGTCGTTGCCACCTGGTACGGGCGGGCGGTACAGGCAGGCGGTATGGGCGGACCATGCCCATACCAGTGGTCGTTAAGCATTCTGACGCCTTGGAACTGCTTCCCAATTACTTGGACGTGTGTACTTCCTCAAAATCCTTCATTATGACTCCTTATTTCACATTAAAAGCTGTGATTTCCTGCACAACATAAATCAAAGAGAGGATTTGCATATCTTTGGCAATTGCTTGACCAAAAACAATGTTTAAACGCAGTGGAAGATGGCGAAAATCGGAGCCATCAACTTACCCAAAGCTCAAACCTTGATCGTCCTCGAGCAAGAAGAACCAAAAGAACTATAAGGAATTCAGCGTTTAAACTTGAAACAACAAGAATAAGAATTCACTTACAGTTGGTAGTCGTATGTGCTCAACACTTCATTCATTTGCGAAGCTTATCAAAGTTAGAGAGATGAAAAGAATACTATACAAGCTTCAGTAAGTCAAGACAATCAAAGTAAAGTTTAATATAAGTATAAGTAATTAATATAAGTATAAGTAACTAGAAGTGTAGCAATCAATCCAATTCCTCTAATTAACTCTCAGCTTGCCAAGGAACACTAGGATGTTTAAATAGCATAATTGAGTAAGAGAGTTTCATGTCCCAAGTAGTATAACAATGAAGTGTCTTATTTACACCCACATCGATAAATCAAGTTCATCAAAAAAACACTTCTAATCCAATCATTGTCTTTCAAGAAAAATTCGTAAAGTAGAGACCATGTCAAGGACTTGTTATGTGGATCCTCACAGATATCTTTTTTCTTTCTTTCATTTTTCAACGATCGTTGATTGTTTCTTTTGCAAATGTTTGCACAACCTTTGAGAGTACTAATACTTTTTCCCACATATTGACACATATGCCACTCATGTCATCAAATCATAGCCGAAATGTAGGGTTATACCATAGACCATTCAAAAGCTAGCGGAGTTGTTGGCATCCCAAAGATGTGCATTAGAGACATAGAACAAGGTTGTCTCACTTCTTTCTCATTTTTTGAGCTAGTACCACGGTTTGATCCACAAGGTTAGCTTTGGCATGCATCATAATTACCACTAGACTTTATTTCAATCAAACAATTCCTTTCATGAGTGTCGTCAAGACTACCAAAATATCTATGGGGTTAAGTATCATCAATGGTATACTCTCAAGACAATCATTCATCAAACAAGTCATAAATTTCAGAATTTTTCTTATTATACTTGTTTGGCAATATTATTTCCAAGGCAAGACTCGGTTAACTAAAAGAACTAGAGAAAGAGCTTCAACAACTAATCATCATACCAATAAAAAGCCTTACTCCAACCGTATTAAATTACTTCCCACTAGCATGGCATCTTAGCAAATCAAACAACTAAGGTAAACAACTCAAACTTCATAAGTGGGAGACATAGGACATACCTCTCATAAGTGACTTCATGATCCTCTTTCTTACAGAGATGTGTTCCTTCAAAACTCAAACACGGTTATTACTCTCATAATGATATTAAAGCAAAGAGGCAAAGTGTGAATCCACGTTTAAGAAAAAAAGGAAAAACGGAAAAATATTTTTGTATTTTTTAAGGATAGGGGTTAAATAATAGAAAAGAACTTGCGACCAAGCAAGGGTTTAAGGAAATAAAAAATGAAAACAAAAATAAACTAAACGAAAGCAAATTAAAAAGGAAAGGAAAAAAGCAAAGTGTTGGAACAAGCCAACACGAGTGTTTCAAAGCTCCCAAGGAGCTAGAGTACAACCTCGTTATTACACAAATAAATTTGGCAGGGGAACACATCCCCAAGCTCAGGCTTTTGCAAGCCCTTTTGTTGCTCATTATGGTGGCGGTGGATAATCTCCCATGTTCCATTGGCTTCTCCAATCATGGAACTGGGTGGCGAGGCTTACAGTAGCATCTTGAAGGTTGATGGAGAGGTTGTTCATGTTTTGAATATTTCCTTCGAGTGCATAGATGTCTTCATAGGTGGTGTAGTAGTTTGGTGGTTGCTCGTCTTGTTCAGGTCCTCCTTGTTCTACTTCTTCATCTTCTCCTCCTCCCATGGGTATTTCTTGTTGGGGTAGAGTAGCTTCAACCTGCGTGTCAAAAAGCAAACGTCCATCCTCGATAGAGAAAAAACCATTAGGCAAAGGAGCTAGGATCAAGTGATCCGCTCCATGTATATCGAAGAAATATCTACCATGATTTTTAGAAATCATACCACATGCTCTTAGAGTAGAAAGACAGAGACGGTAACTTCCAGTCAATGGTTGTATCTTACCTAGGTTGATGCGAAGTGCGCGTGCAAGAACGATCACAACTCATCCTCCACATATGGGTCCTGTAGATTGAAGAGCATGATCCTTAAGGTAAAACACAAGAAGAGCGCCCAAATTTGGCGTTAAGTTTCAATTAATAAGAGCAGCTTTTGCGACGATCAACATGTCCTCCTCATTAACTCTAGTAAACTCACCACATGCCTGCAGTGTGTTAGCAATCACATAGAATAAACATCGAATAGCAAGATGATCAATTTGGTTCCCCTTGGGTATGTTTCCACGAATTCTCATCAAATTAAAGTATTATGAAAGGGAAGGATCTAAAACAAAGGTAGTTATACATACATCGGTGGTGCTGTTGGCAAACCCAAAGCATTGATCCCATTGGCTGAGTGTCAAAGGGTACTCACAGTTCATAAGGCGGAATTTGATGCGATCAACTCTGGGCCTTTGTTCCTCGGCACAACCATAAGGATCCACCGTGTGCATCAAGGTGCTGTCAAGCATCAAGCGGCGATACGTGGTAACATACTGAAAGACAAAATCATACAAACCAACATTGTTGCAAAGTAAATCAAAATCAGCACAAATGCCAAGTTGGTTCGGGATATAAGGACACACCCACTTGGTGGACTTGATTTCTCAAATCTTGAGACGATTGAAACGGTTCAACTGGAACTCCTCGGTGAACTCGATGCCAAGTGACTCGGGGGGTCAACGTATCAACGGGTGGTGTAGAGGATTCCGCAGCCATCTCACGTGTACGACTCCTCGTGTTCATCTAATAATAAAAATAAGACAAAGTAAATAAAGATTCCTTGTAATTTTTTTGGTCCAATAGAACATAGCATAAGTGATTCTCTACACTAACTACAAAAGAAAATCCTCTAAAAACAATTCTAAGCATACTTAATATCAAGATTAAATCGAGAACAAGACCTATGTCTAGATTAACAATGATGAATGATTGAGTGAAGCTTTTGCACAAATAAGTTGAGGATCGGAGGAGAATCATACGTTAGATCGTATGAGTGTGAAGAATCGAAGAAAGATTAAGTAAATTTGAAGATCCAATGGAGGTGGTTTGGAGTTTGGAGGAAGAAGAAAGAGAAAAATTGATTTTAGGGATTTTAAGTTACCTCCTCAGAGTGCTTATGGAGGTCGCGTATGTGGTAAGGGCAGGCGGTACGGCCGGAGCCCGCCTGTACCGGGTGACTTACCTTGGGGGCAATGGCTGATCCCAGTTGGTGCACTCGGTACGAGCGTGCGGTATGGTCGCGCGTGCCCGTACGGCTGGTCACTATTGATACGGTACCTTTGCTTGAAAGTTGATGTTTGCTCAAGGGTACGGTACGGGCGCGCGGTACGGGTTCGTCCGGTCGTACCAGTGGCCGTTATCGACACTGATTCCATCGGCAAAAATCAAAAAATCTATCTCCCTTTGGCTTGATGTGGTATGGGCGCACGGTACGGTCCACTCCGGCTGAACCAGTGGTTCATTAAGAACACTGTGAGCTACAAAACTTAAGGAATTTGATTAGTAGCTCCGTGTGCCTTTGCACATCTTATCAAAGGACTAAATAACAACAAAAATACTAAGTAATGATCCAGAAATACTTCTTAGGCCATGTGTTAGTAAAATAAAATATAGAGGATTGCCTTATTTCTTCTCCTCTCTCCATAGGTATTCTTGAACACTCTTTATTAAAAACAAAAACAAATCTAACACAATAAAAACTAATGAAAAATATTTCACATGGGCTGCCTCCCATGAAGCGCTTCTAATTAAGGTCAATTAGCTTGACCTTGATGGCAATCACGTAGGTTTGTGAAGTGGAACACCCACTCCAAAGTAGTTGGCTTTCAAAGTAATTACACCACCATCATCATTAGGCTTGGCCTTATTTTTCCTACAGAAGTGGACGACAAAAGGATCTCTAGATGGTAGCCCTATTCTCACATTCCCTTCATGTAAATTAATCAAAGCTTTAATAGTTCTTAGGAATGACCTACCTAGAATTGTAGGTTCTATGAGATCTTCAGGCATGTCCACAATAACAAGATCAATAAGCGCGGGACTACCTTTAATTTAAACAACTACATTTTCTTTGATCCCAACAGCTTGTTTATAAGTTGAATCAGCTATATGGAGTCTCAATTCAGTTGTAACAAATGTCCACAAGTTTAATTTATCGAATAGGCTTTTGGAGATTGTTGAGACGCTCGCACCAAGATCACAAAGTGCGGATATCTCATTGACTCCCAATTTAATTTTAATAGGGGGGCTCAAATATATCATCTAGGTTAGCTAGAAGCTTATCAGCTAGTCTTTTATACTCCATCTATAAATCACGAACTTTAGATGCTACTTGTTGTATAAATTGTTGGTACATAGCATCATTACCTTGTTCTATACCTGGATTCTTAATAGTCATCATGTTCAATAGATCTTCCATGGTATATTCCGGTGTTGGCGCATTGCTATAATCTAGCTCTTCGGGTTTTTCTTCATTGGTTACCACCCTCAACATCTTGAGGTCTTCTACCGGATTTGGCTTGGGTTTTCTAGCAAACTTTGCTAGTATGAGAGCTTGGATCTCGGCTACCTTACCCAGCTGAGCCTCCACGGTCTTTGTTCTTTCCTGTAGAGCATGCACATCATTTCTAATTGCAATGGACTGGTTAGATAATTTTCCTATACTACTTTAATGGTTCTCCATGATCTTAATAAGCATATTATTTGGTCGGTTTGAGCTTGTATAAATGTTCTAACGGTTTGCTCAAACGGGAGATTTCCATGATTTGCTCCATTAGTATTATCATAATTATTATAAGGACCTCCTGCATGATTAGCATGATATTTTTGAACATTAGAAGCATAATTATTTTTCCATGCAGGATTAAAAGGAGTGTGAGCTATAAAATTGACATCATTAACATTGGTAGGGATAGCATTAACTTGGGTATCTTCCTTACCTTTTATTAAGCTAAGCAACTCATCTACCTTAGATGTAAGCTCTTCATTGTTTACCTCGGTAATTGAACTTACTTTCTTCGAGGTTCTTTCCACATGCCATTGGGCATGGTTATTTTGCATATCATCAAGTAACTTCTTTGCAACACTCACTTGCTTTCCCATGATCGTTCCTCCTGCTGCGGTATCTAGCATAGACTTAGACATTGGGTTAATACCATTATAAAACAAATGTAATATAAGCCACTCTTCCATCCCATGACTAGGACAGTTCATTATTGATTCTTTAATCCTTTTCCATGCAAGCGCTAGCGTCTCACGGTCTTCTTGTCTAAAGCTTGTAATATTGGATCTTAGATGCATAGTCTTAGCTGGGGGAAATTTAGTCATAAACAGATTAGTGCATTCCTCCCAAGGTTTAATAGTGCCCTTTGGTAGAGCTAGCAACCAATCCTTAGCCTTTCCTCTAAGAGAGAAAGTAACCAATCTTAGC
The DNA here is from genome assembly GCA_910589775.1 of Avena eriantha. Lineage (NCBI taxonomy): Eukaryota > Viridiplantae > Streptophyta > Magnoliopsida > Poales > Poaceae > Avena > Avena eriantha. Next base: position 535,530,431 of record OU342745.1, read on the forward strand.
TTAATAGCATTCGGATCTACATCCTTAATATGCATCATGTTGCAAATTTCAGTAAAAGTATTTAAGTGCAATCCCGAACCTTCAGCAGATGAACCCCAAATTGGTTTTGTTGAACCAAACTTAAAAGGTTAGTTTTTATCTCATATGTTTCTGCATCAACTGCGGGCTAAGTGATGGGTGCACGAATAAAATCATCAGTGGGAGTAGCATACTCCCCTAATCTCTTTTGAGCCATGGCTCTTATCTTTTTGGTATTTTTTAAGTAATGAAAACGAATAACAAGTAACTATTTTTCTGGGTTTTCAAATAGATAACAAGAAAGTAAACTCATAATAAAAATTAAACTACAACTAATAATAAACTAAAAACAAGGTCTCTAATAACCTCACCAGGATAGCGAAGTTGCTTCCCTGGCAACGGCGCCAGAAAAAGGGTTGATACCTTCGATCCGGATTCACAGATGTTGTATAATAGCTTTTTTCCCTAGAAGACCTAGGTTTAATCGAACGGAAAGAACTGCTTAAAGGTAATAAAAAAGGACACATCTAGCAGACTTTGTTTGTTCGTTTTACCTTAGTTGACCGGACCAATCTAGTTTACTTTATAATGGGTTTAATCAATGGATGGAAATAGGCCAGGGTTGAAGATCCACCTGCAGCTACACATCAAATGGGATAAAAGACAATAATAAGCATAGTCATGTATAATGTTTGAATGGATATAATCTCTTGTGGGAAACACATCCTAATATTCTAGAGCCCCCATGATGCAGCGGACATAGCATTAGACTTTTAATCCAACCGAGTGCACACTGAAGCCACGGGTTACAAACGATTATTAAGTGTAAAGCACGGATCAAAGCTTTAAGTGGTGATGTTGTTGTTGATCCCGAATGGGGCGCTAAGCAAAGACCGTACTACCCTTTCTATCATTGAGGTTCCTATGAGATCGCCGCTAGCCAAGTATCTCACCTCAAGCCTTTATCAATCTATGGGATCTTGGGTACCTACAAGTCCACAGATCGAGACAAGAGACGAAGAAACAAAAGATACAAATCACAATTGCAAACAAAACACAATTCTCCCATGATCTAGATGCACATAATCGCTGCGAGGTTTCTCCCCAACCCGCTACTCACAAGGACTACTCACTCATAACAAATAGATCGGAGATAGAAAACATCATAGAAATACTTAGATTGAAATCAAATATACTTACAATGATCGCCAAATCACAAGGACATCTAAAGTACAAAGCAATGGCTATGGGTAGTGGATGTATGGATGGATGGTGGAAGTGATGAACAATGGATGAACAATGGTGTGGATCTCCTTTGGTGGTGTTGTGATTGAATCTAAGTATGGCGGCTCTGTGGCCGGCGGCTGGAGCCTCGAAATATATAGGCATATTCACGAAAGTTGTAGGGTTTTACGAGACGAAGCTGTTGCCACCTAGTACGGGCGGACCGCGCCCGTACCAGTGGTCGTTAAGCATTTTGATGCCTTGGAATTGCTTCCCAATTTCCTCAAAATCCTTCATTTTAACTCCTTATTTCACATTAAAAGACGTGATTTCCTGCACAACATAAATCAAAGAGAGGATTTGCATATCTTTGCAATTATTAGTCATTAGTGGCAAGGACTGAGAGTTTCTTTGGAAATTCCTTGACCAAAAACAATGTTTAAATGCAGTGGAAGATGGAATAAGTCGGTGCCATCAGTACCCCCGATCAGGGCGCGGATCTAAGGTCTTGGTGGGTCGTTGGGCCCACGCAGGAGGAGATCATCCTAAAACTTTTGATGAGCCTGATGTACATCCATGTTCATATGCAGAATTCAGAACAAAATGAGATTTAAATTTCGAGCTTAGAACAACATTTTTTTGGAAATGGGCGCTTTATTACTTAATAGTAATGTTTACACCCGACCTCTACATAGCTAGGGTGCACACAGCCAATGAACCACACAACTAGAGAACAAAAGCAACTGTACCAAAATTACAAAACATACTAAGAAAATAAATAAACATCCTCAAGCTATGGAAGATCAATCTGCAGATCACGCTGCTATCCATGTCGAGAGAAAATATCCCTCACCGTGTCCTCCAATCGCATACACCCCTCCACAAACAACTCGCTAAACTCCATACGTTGGAGAGTATTCCATGATCTAAGGATAGTTGTGGCCCGATAGATAACTTGCAGAGAAGAATACACAATGTTATTGAAAATCTTGTCATTTCTACATAGCCATCGCGACCAAATAATGGCAAGCGCTCCCACCCTAAACAAACTCCCAAATTTATCAGCAATCCCATGCAACCAGTTACCAAATACATTGGCAACCGAACGTGGGGGAGATAAACCAGAGGCTACTTGGATGATTGACCACATAGAAGGAGCAAATTTACACTAGAAGAATAAATGTCGAATCATCTCATCATGACGACAGAAAACGCACTTTGTACTTCCATGCCAATTCCTCTTTACAAGATTGTCTTTCGTAAGAATTACACCCTTACGTAGGTACGAACCTAATATCTTCATCTTTAGGGGTATTTTCATCTTCCAAATTTTACAATTATCTCGACAGGAATATTAGGTTGAATCCATGCTCTCTAGTAATCCATTGAGTCCACAGAAAATTTACCACTCTCTAGTAATTTCCATTTGAACTCATCCATCCCATCTGACAACTGTATCGTGGATAATCGTAATGCAAGATGATTCCAAGATACCAATCGAGAGCCTATGAGACTTCTTCGAAAAGACACATTATGGGGATTATATTCCATAACTGTGTAAAGTTTATCCCCTTTATGTCTAACAATCGAATATAAAGATGGATACTGTTCACGGAGAGAAGTTTGGCCAAGCCACTTATCTTCCCCAAATATAATCTATGATCCATCCTTGATATTGAAAATACCAAAACGGAAGAAATGTTTTTTGGACGATATTAGTCCTGCCCAAAAGTGTGTATCTCCAGGTTTCCAAACCACTTGAGACATAGCTTTGGAACCAACATATTTCCTCCATAGAATGTTTTTCCATACACCATCTTCTGTAAGTAGCTTGAATAGCCATTTACCCAAAAGTGCAGTGTTCTTTACTTGTAAATTGTGTATGCTAAGTCCATCGTATTCTTTTGGTCGGCAAACCACATTACATCTGGCCAGACGATATTTATTTTTCTCACTATCCCCTTGCCAAAAGAATCTTGAGCAGAAATAATCCACTTTGTTCAAGACACCTTTTGGTAACTGGAAAAAGGAGATTATATGCGGTACCATGTTGGTGAGTACTGAATTTATGAGTACTAGTCTCCCCCTAAGGATAGCAATTTAACTTTCCAACTATTAATCCATTTTTGAAGTCTTTCCTCAACGAGTTTCCATCCAGCAATTGTGAGACACCGATAGTGAATCGGTATTCCCAGATAATTGATTGGAAAATGCCCCTGACCATAGCCAAATAGTTCAGCATATAGGTGGGCCTCGTTTTGAGCCTCACCAAAACAATATAGATCACTTTTATAGAAGTTGATTTCAATCCAGATAGTTGCTCAAAAGATGACAATATTAATTTCATATTTTTAGCTTTCTCCATATCGTGTTCCATAAATAGGATTGTATCATCCGCATATTGAAGGACAAAGAGACCACCATCTACAAGATGAGGTATTAATCCTTCAATTTGGCCATCAGCCTGGGCTCTCTCAATAAGGATAGCCAACATATCAGCCACTATGTTAATTAGTATAGGCGATAATGGATCCCCTTGTCTCAGTCGTTTCTTGGTCTGGAAGTACTTGCCAATGTCATCATTTACATTTATGGAAACACTACCACCAGACACAAAGGACTGTAATACTGTAGGAGAGCATGCCACTCCTCTGAAAAACCTTTCATCCAGAGTGTTTACTAGAGGAAAGACCAGTTAAATTTATCATAGGCCTTCTCAAAATAGATCTTGAACAGTACACCATTTAGTTTTTTGAATGTAGTTCATGGATTGTTCAATGCAAGATTACTACACCATCTAGGATGTTTCTTCCTTACATGAAAGCAGTTTGAGAACGGCTTACAACATGGTCGGCCACTGAGTTTAGTATAATTGTGGCAACTTGTGTGAAAATTTTAAAACTAACATTAAGAAGGCAGATTGGACGATAATGTTGTATATGTTCTTCATTATTAACCTTAGGTAGTAAAATTATGTTGCCAAAATTAAGTCTAAAAAGGTCCAGCTGACCAACTTGAAAAAACTCTAACAAATGCATCAGGTCCTATTTGATAACTTCCCTGAACTTTTGGTAAAATTCCGCTGGAAAACCATCAGGCCCAGGCGCTTTGTTATGTTCCATTTGGAAAACAACTTTCTTCACCTCCTCCTCCGTATACGGAGCGGTTAGAAAGTTGTTTTCCTCTACAGAAACCTAAGGAATATCCTTTGTTTGGGACTCATCGATAGAAAAAGTGTTTTCCGCAGGTTCCCCAAACAACGATTTGTAATAACTAGTAATATCGGATTTAAGTTGCTCCTGTCCTTCAATGGTACCTTCATCCTGATTCAGAGAGTGAATAAATTTCTTCTTATGCTTGCCATTGGCAACAACGTGGAAGTATCTTGTATTCACATCTCCTTTAAGGATGAATTTTGCTTTACAGCGTTGGTACCATTTTAGTTCCTCCTCACGAAGTAGTCTAGCAATCTCCACATTCGATTGGCTTTTAAGCTCAATCTCTTGTGCAGTTAAAGGCCTGACTTCCACAGAAGCTTCCAAATTGTTAATAATAGATGAAAGGCATATTTTTTCTTTCTTAAGAATCCTAGCAGTATGTCTAGCCCAACCTCGAAGTAATTTGCATAAGGCATGCATTTTGTTGTTCCATCACAGTATAGGCATTCGACCACTAACATGTTTCTCCCAGATAGCCTTCACCATGTCTTGGAAACCATCATGAATCATCCATCCAAGTTCAAACTTGAAACTATACTTCGATTTTCGAGGTGGTATTCCAATAGATAAAAGTAATGGAGCATGATCCGAGAAAGCCTCAATACACTCTAGAGCGCGAACAGTTACCATAGGGAACTTCTCTTCCCACTCGATATCCATAAGCACTCTATCTAATTTTTCGTATGTAGGCTTCAGGAGACTATTAGCATAGGTGAACTGTCTTCCTACCATCATAACGTCTCTTAAGTCTAAGGTGTCTATGACAGCATTAAACATGAAAGGTCAATGTTCGTTGAAATGTCCCCGACTTTTCTCATGAGGGAATCTTAGCAAATTGAAATCACCATCTATAAGTATAGGACAGATTGTCCTTTGCCAGATTGACCAACTCACGTTAAAAGTCAGATTTACAAACATCCTGGGTGGCCCCGCAAACAATGACTAGAGACCATATGAAATCATTAGCCTTGTTACGAATATGGAGTTTTATAAAAAAATCTCCAGCCGAACTAGCTAATACTTCCATAGTCACATCTTTGACGCCTAACAGTATCCCCCCCGGATATACCTCGCGAAGGACGTGATATCCAAGTAAAGTCCACTCCACCAGAAAGGCGATTGAGTAGAGCTTGTGAAAAATCACGTCTACCAGTGTCAGAAATACCCAAAATATCCAACTTATGATCTCTCACACAACCGAAAAAGAACAAATGTTTAATCAAGTCACGACGACCTTTGCTATTTGAAAACATGCCATTCATTGAGAAACAATAGGAGATTTGGATACACGGGACCTCTTGCGAGACTTTTTGCTCTTTGATTTTTGACCAAAAGCTTTAAGGTCATATAATGAACCCAACCTAGTCTCATCAAAGCCCACCTCTGACACTTCACCAACTAAGTGAAAGAGGAGTTGACCATCTACTATGACATGCAACTCCTCCTCCTCCATCAGTGATGAACCAGGAACAACAGAAACATTAGGAGTAAACCATTAAACGGTCAACCTCCATGTGTCTCAAAACATAACTAGAAAAAATAACTCCCTTTATAGATATACCCATACTAACACCAACATTGGCTAGTTTATCAACAATAGATGGGGTGGAAAAAGAAAGGAAAGATTTTGAGGAGTTAATTGTACCCTGCGAGTCGAGGTTCTTCTCTGCCTTCCTTCGCATGGCCTTGACTAGAGAGTCCTCGTTCGTAGCTGACGCCCCAAGCGCGGTGTCAGCTCCATGACGTGAGCTCCTGCATGACGGAGTCCCAAGTCCCAACCACCAAGGGCGGCGCAATTGTTGGAAGAGCCCGACCCCACCTAGGCCAGGCCTTCGAAGAAAGAAGCCCCTCCTGAGCCAGTCTAGCAGTAGAGCTCAGCTGCCCCTCCTAGGCTGGCAGACCATCACCATGGGCCGGCTAGCCACGTCGCCCGCTCACAAGAGAGCCATCACCAAGGGCTGCCATCAGGCAAGTCCGCTCCACCTGGATCCGGGTCGGCACCAAGGACCCTCCCTGGTGTAGGCATTCTGCGTATGAAAACAATAAAATTTTACCCTACGCCCCTGAACCCCTGATGCTGCCAGGACCTATCCATTAGTAATGCAGTAACGGGTGGGGCTTTTCGCGAACTTACCCTTGAAGACCGAAAAGCGTTGTCAACGCTCAGGAGAGAGTGGTTGATGTAGACGAGCCGAAACCGACCTCAGGGTCGTGATGAAGTCCTTGCGCTCCTGTGGCTCCAACGACTTGAGTGCCTCAAGTGTGACACCTCGTAGGGAGTTACACGCATCCGGTGCCTAACAATAACTCCCGCTTCCCAGATCCAGTAGCAGTTGCGGAAGTAGAGCTCCTGGATCCGAATCCCGCAGCACGACGGTGCTCCACGGTGAAGATGTCTCTCGTTTGTGCAGTCCGAACTTGGGACCATGGTCATGAGAGAGAGAGAGAGAATATCAATTGGAGGTCTCCCCAAAAGTAAGGAAACCTTTTATTAAATATTGTGTGTATTTATCTGGCCAAATACCCCCACTATATATAGGGGGGAGGTACTACCTCCCTCAAAGTCCCGGGGTGGGACGAAAGGAGAGGAGAGGGGGAGGCGCCGCCGGCCACCCCCATGGGCCCCACGCGGTCTGGCCCACTAGGGAGCCGACCACCCCCTTGGCCCCTTTCTCCTCTTGCCTTTCCCTAACTGGCCATCTTCCCTCCGGAATTGGCCCATTAAGCCTTTTAACCTTTAAATTGATTTTCTCTTTTATTAAATAATTATGAGTAAATGATTAAATAAATATTTAACATTCATTCACATATTATTCAATCTCCATGGCTATGGAACACCTTCCACCTCCACTCTGGACATCCTTCGGACTTACCGAAACCCTTACGGTTTTCTCTCTTCTATTCTTCGGCGATTCTCCCGATCCTATAAACACTCTCTAAGAATCATCAAACCCTTAAGCGTGATACCCCACGGTTCGGGAACACTCCAGACATGGTTGGGACACTCCCGGACCAATGATCGACAGAGGTACCTAGATGGCCATGTGACCCCTGTGCATTCCACAAAGATCTTTTGTTGTTTGAACCAAGACAGTCATGTCTTATTCCCTTTGTCTCTAGACACTCGCATTGCCCGAGATCTGATCAATGACATCACCATGGCGTGTTCAATCTCGTTACTGAACAATGCTACTTGACTCGTTCGACAAGTGATATCCCTGTGATCAAATCACACGCTGCGGAACTATTGGATATAACTTCTCTGAGTGGGCCCTTGAATATCTTTTGGTCACATGGACGGACAAATCCCGCTCTTGGCATATATTGCCTCTACGGTTCCTCAAAATACCTGAACACACCTTTATTTTCACTGTATTACCAAGTGACGTTTGATGCTATCTAAGCATTCTCGGGAGACAATGATTGATATAGCCTCACGGTCTAAAGAATAGTCTACGAGGATCCATTTCTAATCATCGTATGTTGAACTTAGTGACATGATCGGGTCACGATGTTTAGGTTGGGTATTGGTTCATCATCTCATTCTCAGAATGAGTTGACTCCATTTCCAATTGGCATAAATGCCACATGATCAGGAAACTTGATCATCTGTTGACCAATGAACTAGTGACTAGAGTTTCACTGGGAACCCCTGGTTGTTTATATATCACATGTGTATTGATGTTTCCTCTCAATACATTTATAGCATGATATAAAACTTAATCATAAACTTTATGAAATATGATAATAATCCTTATTATTATTTGTCTCTAGGGCATATTTACAATAGGCTCCCACTTGCACTAGAGTATAAATAAACTAGCTGCATTTGTTCTTAATCATTGGCACCAAATATCTGGTTCCCTGAACATGCTTGCTCATGGAAGAGGTTGACTCATGGGCCTGTACTTTACATTCCCAAATCCTTTGCAACTTACTAATGTCACCTTAATTGACATTAATACTTTATCATCACATGATAACATCTTTGTGTATGCATCATCGCAATGGCAGCAGAATGAGGCCAGATTCCAGGAGCCTATAGTGACTTTAGATCAACCTTGAGGGCTTCTCATGGGCACTGTGCCCTGGGACACATCATTCTACGTTAAAAGCGAACTAGCCCCGCCATAACATTATACAACACTTTAGATGGTACCCTTATCTATTATTATAAATGTATTCATCGAAACACGAGTGCACTCTGTGCAACTTTCGATGTTTTGTTCACCTTGCTTCCTACTTGACTTTAGTTGGTTTTTACAGGAGTTTCCAAGATATTCCCTTATAACATAACCCTTTATGCTTTAAGATATTTCATCCTTTATGGATTTGGAAAACATGTCTACAGTTCTATAACAGACACTACAAACAAACTTAGCTCAACATTCTGTGATTCAAACTTAATCACCTTTTAAACGTTTCTTCTTGGGTCATATATTATGTTAAGTTACTATCATGGTTTTCTAAGATAGAACCAATATCTCAACATAGTAGATGATGATCATCCTTTTCTTTCTTTCAACCATTGATGTCAAACTTAATATCATTCCTAACTCGAGTTATTAAGGACCAATTCCTTAATTAACTTCTATTCTAAAACCCTTTTCAAAATCCCTTAAGAATACTACATAATATCATAATACACTTATTATCAACTTCTACCCCTTATAATCATTATTTACCGGAACTTGCACTTTTATTCTTAATGTGTAGAATACACACTTAAGAATCACTCATATAAGCTCCCACTCAAAATATGTTCCTAACATATTTGGGTATGAGTCACTACTATTACTCAAACTATGTTCCTACATATTTGAATTTGAGACTTATATTGCTCCCACTCAAAAATATGTCATTCACATAATGTTTTAGGAAGACTTTCATAGCTCCCACTCAATTTCATGCAAATTGCATAACCACTCACCGTTTTGAACGATTTCAAAATCCTTTTATCAAATAACAAACTTGGAGATTTATTATGAGATACTAGTACTTTTACTAGTTTTAAATCCACTAGACATTCAACACACTTGAATCAAATTCATTTGAATTCGTCCAATACTTGACAAATCGTGCTTTTGTCATTCACCCCCTTTTCCACTATGCCTTTGTAGTCATTTGGGAAAATCCAAGTAACTCCTTTACTTTGTAAGATTCAACAATGAATTGCTTTCTAATCTCAAGGGAATTTTTCTTTGGGATTTCTCATATCATTAGCTTACCATTATTTCCTTAGTAGTTCGTAGGTATGTCATATTCTGGTAATCATGACAAATGATTCACAAATGTCTCCATACAAGATATGGGATACATTTTGAATCCTACTTTATATCGTGAAAACACCAGTGGGGAAAACACAATGATCATTATCATTGATTCTTTCCTTTGTGAAGAGATTCATTCAGGAACGTTTTCCGTTGCGCTTCTCAACACTCTGATGTAGGGTTTTGAATCCTCATCATGTTTTACACTATCTTCCATTTGCTCTATAATCGAGAAATATCACTGAATGTGAACTTTCTCGAGAATGTACCAAAAATCCAAGCAATACTAGTTTTGCTTTTCTTTTGGTTTCGGCTATGGATTTCGTATTCAAAGTTTCCAATGAATACTCTACAAGGACTTATTCGCTATTGTTTTGGTTATATCGAATAACCGTAAAACTTGCACGACGATCCATACTAGATATGGAGCCGATCTCACGAATCTAGATGGTTCACTATATGTTCTAATTGAGTGCTAACTATTTCTTAACTAATGGTCTCTACATCTACACTACAAGGATTTATTTGGCGCCATCTATTCACCCACTTTGATATCAAATATCATATTATGATGCTTTGCATTTTGACACTTCAAGTTCATTGCATTTCACAATTTCTTTTATGGCAATATTATAAAGTTGAATTTCATTACTGTTGATCAAATCGTAGTAGTTATATTCTCTTTTATATTTATACCTTTATTGATGAAACACTTGATCATATCAAATAGTTTCATACTCATGTTTCTTTTGGTAAACTTATTTACACATTTAAACAATCATATAATGATAATTACCATTTTGTCAAAACACAATACATCGAATGTGTATTTACTTTCAACAATTCATCAAACACTTTGTATTCAAGTAATACCCAGTGTTTAAGTTATATTGCCAAACTTAGGCATGATTTATATGTGATAAGAAATCGAATGTCTTTCACATATTATCACATAACTTTGAATTTAAACAATGGTTGCATTTAGTAATGAACATATCATTAAGTTGGGTATTTTTCAAGGCATTTCAATATTTTACAAATGTTCATGTATTATCAATTAGTTTCAAAACAAGGATAATTCACACATAATCAAACAAGATATGAACATAAATAGAAATCATTCATAAAAGTGGAACAACTGTTTGTTACAAGCTCATATGAATAATCGTCTCACAAAGTATGAGACACACTAAAGAAGTTCACAATCTTTTGATTACAATAATCATCCTAAACATAAACTAAGTAATAAATGTCGAGGGAGAGTGTCGTTGGTCATCATCATCATGCTCGCCGTCAACACGCAACGTCACCTCCTCTCCAGCAAGCACCTCTATGCAGAAGGACCTGTTTTCAGTAAAACAGAACAAGTATCAAATATACTTAACACTGCAAATGTGTTTGCAAGATTATAACATTTATAAAATTGTATATCAAATATTTACCTTTTTCATTGATGACCTTAGCAACAACAGGTTCAACTATCACATTCCTGAGATGTGATATGAACCTGTGGAAATCCTTTGTTTCTGTGTCGCCTCTCATAATGCAAGTCCTAACTTGTGCTTGGTAGCTTGGTGGCAGCGACCGCAGCACAATGCCATTTGCAAAAGAGGCCGTCATCCAGCTATCCAGGAAGTATGCAGGCCTCATGTACGCATCATGCATGCGCTCCAAGTGGTCGTCAAGTGATGAGTTCTCCTCCATCTTAATGGAGAGGAAGTCTCCCATCAGCTCATGCTCCCATATGCGTGCTTGTTCCACGAAATGTGTCCTAAGCTATAGCATTACCATACGAGGGTCGACATTACCCACGACAAGCCACAGCTTGTCCACCATTCCGAAATGCATTGTAACTGAAATGAAGGAGGACATCTCACGGCGGTAATAGTGGTCTTCCCGCTGCTCTGGGGTCTCATACAAACAAGGCTGTTCCAAATCCATCTCATCGAGTATGTAGTTGACCATGTTATTCTCGCTAAGGAGAATGTGGAGATGTGCAACCCATATGGAGAAGTTTGATCCGTCTAGCCTGAGTTTTTTCCTCCTTCTAACCAATCATCAACAGGAAAGGCAGCATCGGGGAGAACCATTTTCTACATTTATAATTGCAAAAGGAATTTAGACTAAGTTTATAATTAAATGAGTTAATAATAACTCCACTCAGAAATACCTATCCCCTGAAGGGTTCTGGTGATTACACGACCCCTTTTCCCCACATCTCCCCCAATCATCACGGCCATCAATGTGGGTTCTAGGGTGGACGCTAAACGTCGGTCACATCATTCATGCGACTCGTGCTCGATCTATCAACCATCCGTGTTCCGAGGCCATGTCTCTGTAACGTACTTGGCTCGCCAACTCAACCTTAGTGTATTTGTTGTGGCTTACACCCACTGTATGCGAACGTAGATATGTCTGACACCTGCTCATCACGGCCTGCCTCATACCGAAGAACTTTCTTGGTGGTGCACACTAAGGGAGAACACAATCATTGGTAATTTTAAACAGGGATCATCTTATTAACCTACCGTCGAGTATCTTATACTAGCACACAATAAGATATACAAACAATAACATTGAATGTAAATGCGATATGATATGGTCCTTCACGTCGTGATCTGCATCCGTCGTCACCGGATTCCGGTGCCAGGGTTTCGGCGTCATAGACACCAGGGTACCGGTGTCTTTCTAGGGTGGTAGTCCATCACATCCGTGACTATCTACTACTACGTAACATAAGGTAATCACTTTACCTTTGCCACAACCATATCACAAAGCAATGCCCCCTGCAAAACAAAGTTAGACGCCTCTACTTTATCTTTGCATGTTTTACGTGGCTGAATGGGCTTTCGCACAAGAACCGTTCTTACCTACGAACTGTCACCACAACGTTGATCAAGTAGTTGTCTATACTATGCCCTTTTGGGGCCCTCCTTTGCAAATGGCATACCAACTAATGCGAGAGAGACAGACACCCCCAAAGCCACTTTATACGGTACAAGTCGTATGTCAAGTGTGGACCAGTCTCACGAATGAACGCGTAAAGTCGGTTGGGGGCCACATCATCAAGCATTACTGTGGTATACACAAGTACACGTGGGAGGGTAACAACTAAAAGATCAACGCCCACACCCTACATCTCGTGTGTTCTACCCATACTAGCATTACTACGCATAGATCTAGCTCTGATACCACTGTAGGGGTTCTGCGTATGAAAACAATAAAATTTTACCCTACACCCCTGAACCCTGATGCTGCTAGGACCTATCTATTAGAAATGCAGTAACATGAGGGTCTTTTCGCGAACTTACCCTTGAAGACCGAAAAGTGTTGTCAACGCTCAGGAGAGCGTGGTTGATGTAGACGAGCCAAAGTCGACCTCAAGGTCATGATGAAGTCCTTGCGTTCCTGTGGCTCCAACGACTTGAGTGCCTCAAGTGTGACACCTCGTGGGGAGTTACACACGTCTGGTGCCTGATGATGACTCCCGCTTCCCCGATCCAGCAGCAGTTGCGGAAGTAGAGCTCCTGGATCCGAATCCCGCAGCGCAACGACGCTCCACGGTGAAGATGTCTCTTGTTTGTGCAGCCCGAACTTGGGACCACGGTCACAAGAGAGAGAGAGAGAGAGAATATCAATTGGAGGTCTCCCCAAAAGTGAGGAAACCTTTAATTGAATATTGTGTGTATTTATCTAGCCAAATACCCCCACTATATATAGGGGGAGGGGAGGTACTACCTCCCTCAAAGTCCTGGGGTGGGACTAAAGGAGAGGAGAGGGAGAGGGGGAGGCGCCGCCGGCCACCCCCATGGGCCCACGCGGGGGTCTAGCCCACTAGGGCGCCGGCCACCCCCTTGGCCCCTTTCTCCTCTTGCCTTTACCTAATGGGCCCTCTTCCCTCCGGAATGGGCCCATTAAGCCTTTTGACCTTTAAATTGATTTTATCTTTTATTAAATAATTATGAATAAATGATTAAATCAATATTTAACATTCATTCACATATTATTCAATCTCCGTGGCTATGGAACACCTTCCACCTCCACTCCGGACATCGTCCGGACTTACCGAAACCCTTCTAGATTTCTCTCTTCTATTCTTTGTCGATTCAACCGATCCTATAAACACTCTCTAAGCATCATCAAACCCTTAAGAGTTATACCCCACGGTTCGGGAACACTCCCGGACCAATGATCGACAGAGGAACCTGGATGGCCATGTGACCCATGTGCATTCCACGAAGATCTTTCGTCGTTTGAACCGGGACATTCGTGTCTTATTCCCTTTGTCTCTCGACACTCGCATTTCCTGAGATCTGATCAATGACATCACCATGTCGTGTTCAATCTCGTTACTGAACAATGTTACTTGACTCGTTCGACAAGTGATATCTCTACGATCAAATCACACGCTACGCAGCTATTGGATATAACTTCTCTGAGTGGGCCCTTGAGTATCTTTCTGTCACGTGGACAGACAAATCCCGCTCTTGGCATATATTGCCTTTACGGTTCCTCTGAATACATGAACACACCTTTATTGTCACTGTATTATAAAGTGACGTTTGATGCTATCTAAGCATTCTCGGGAGACAGTGATTGATATAGCCTCACGGTCTACGGAATAGTCTACGAGGATCCATTAATCATCGTAACTTGAACTTCATGACATGATCGGGTCACGATGTTTAGGTTGGGTATTGGTTCATCATCTCATTCTCGGAATGAGTTGACTCCATTTCCAACTGCCATAAATGCCACATGATCAGGAAACTTGATCATATGTTAACCAATGAACTAGTGACTAGAGTTTCACTAGGAACCCCTGGTTGTTTATATATCACACGTGTATTGATGTTTCCTCTCAATACAGTTATAGCATGATATAAAACTTAATCATAAACTTTATGAAATATGATAATAATCCTTATTATTATTTGTCTCTAGGGCATATTTCCAACACCTAGGCCAAGCCTGGGCTATGCAGACCCAGAAGGATCGGCCCAGAAGCATCGCAGTCGGCCAGCCCCCATGCCGACATCGCATTACAGTTAGCCAACCCCTCCTGGGCCATCCCTGCGCCAAAGTCGCAACGTGGTCGGCCAACCCACGCGTCGAAGTCCCGTCAACCACCTCCAAAACCACCGGTTCCACCCGCATGGAAAAGTTACGTGGAATGAAGCGGCCCAACATGTTGGGCCTACAGCATGTAGGAGATGTCGAGAGTGGAGAAGCACGATCCCTCCCAGAAGAACCATTAGCCACCTGCAATGCCTCCTGTAACTATGTAGGAGTGACATGAGGTGAAACCGTAGAGGACCAACCACCACGAAGAGGAGAGTCCAGAGGAAGAGCTCCAAAAGTTCCTTTCACGTGGCGTAGAGGGGTTAGCATTAAAGGGGGTTGACCACAATCACATGCATAGGAGTCTATCTTGATGAAGATGGTGCATCTTCCTGTACAGTAGGCTGACTGGAAGATTTCCCATCCGTGGATGGTGTAATCGTTGGCTCCGAAGTGTCCATCGCATCATCCCCATTGTTCCCCGAACCTTCTTCCTCAGAATCATCAGTATTGTTCTTCCACAAGAAGGGTGTGAAATCTGGTTCCGGAACGTACCCCTTAGACTCTAGCCTAAACCGATACGCATAACCCTTCAACTTGACCATAGCATCTGAAGTAAGGTAGAAGCCCAAATCAGCCTTCTTCTAAAACACAGATATATCAAACATACCAACCAAAATACGGACCACACCTCTCCGCCTCAGACTGAGAAGGTTAACATCAATGGTGGTACCCATCAGCAACCCCACGACCCACAAACCAAGGAAGGCGTGCAAGGTGTGAGGACCCCCTCCACATGCAGCCAGACCTGATGCAACTCGCACTTATGTGGCACCTCCAGGGTCTTGTAAGCAGAGACAGACAACTGGGTCTTGCCAAGTGGCATACAAAAATGACTCCCATCCACTCTATCCAAGTCTTCAAAAGATGGGAAACCAGCCAAGAAAGCATTCTCCCCATGCCTCAAAGCCTCCCACTTCAATTGGGACCGGACCGGACACCTCCTCGCGATCTGCTTTTCTACCACATCTACAGAGACTGCCTCACTAGTGACCTGAACCAAACCAATAGGAGCCTGGTTAGGCCCTAGATGCTCACGAACCACACTGTCCAGAATCTGTGCAAACAAAGTCCGATCATGACCAACTCCATCCATATATGTCGTGGGTCGAGGCTGCTTAAGGACAGGGTACCTCAGAGTAGGGTGAGCCGCAACATCACAAATATAGCAATAGTGAATAACTTTACTGTCTTTAGAAGCATGTGTGTCCATCCCACACTTCCAACACCGGACAACCTTTTTATTCTTCTTTGCTTTAGGCACAGGGTCCACCACACAAGGCGGTTGATACCCAAAGTGATGCTGCCCCAACATCAGAGACTGTTAAGAAGGTTGGGGTTGATGCAGAAAAGGTTGAAACTAGGGTTGCGGTTGCGGCTACGGCTGCTTCTTCTTTTTTCCTCTTGTGAACATTGGTTGCGTCCACTCCCGCTCTAGAAGCGAACCGATGAACACCGGGAGCAGTGCCAATATGTTGTCCACCTGCTCTGCCATGATGAACAGCAGCTCCCCCTTGTACCCCACCAGCAAACACGGTAGGGGGTACCCCGGCGAATGTAGTAGGATTCCCCCTACTGAGCGCGGGCGGTGCCAGCCCTCGGTATGGCGGTTGTAGAGGTTGAAGCGGTGCAGTATGGACCGCGTTGAAGTAGGCCACGGGGGGTCGAAACTGAACCCCTGGCGGGAACAGCGGAGGACCCGAAGTCGGTGGCGGCTCGTGAGGGAGCGGTGCAGTAGGCGACATGGACTGCAAAGCGGTTGGCGGTGCGGCAGCCTACAGGCCACGCGGAAGCGGCGCAGTAGCATATGGGCCATGCGGAGGCGGTGCTGCAGCCTGATGGCCACACGGCGGCGCACCCCGTAGAATCGGGATTGCGGACGGTTGCGGTGCAGCAGCTGGACCCCGTAGCGCGGTAGAGCCGGGTGGTACCAAACCAGACGACCCACGTGGGTTTGGCGCAGCCATCAAAGAAGAGGCTACCACAGCGACAATGGAGCTGATGAACATGGCGGTGTGGACGGATTCCCGATGTGACCATGCGACGGCGGTGTTTTAGTAGCCGAGACGAAAGGAGGCAACATCGATCGACTCGAGAAAGAAGTCGTAGACACGGAAACATCCTCGATCTTTGCATGAAAGAGTCTGCAGGCCATAGCCATTAAGAAAAATTTCTTTCCGTCCCCGCTCGGCCCCACCTCCACATCAGGAGTTGGTCCAGTTGGCCCCACCTCCACAGCCACGTCCACAGCCGCAAATCCCGGATCGAAGAACGACCGTGTGACCCGGAGCGGGAGGAACGAGATCCTCTGACTTTGTTTCAACTACTACAGAGGGACATTGGTCCTTCTCGTTTGATCGATGCGCATCTAACGGAAAACGCTCCAACGCGCTAGGGAACACAGCTATGTAATCGGCCCAAGCCCAGTATCCACGATCGGGAGAGAAAAAAGGTGCGCTTTGGCTGGGAATAGGCGCGAGAACAGAAAAAAGGCGCGAGGACGGAGGAAAACGGCGCCAGAAGGAGATTGCTCGAGCGGACGCCCAGCTCTACTCGTTGGTGCCCTGCTCTGCTCGTTGATCATAGGTAAGTCCCAATTTTGTTTGCTTGTCCATTTCAATTGATTTGATCGAACTCTCACCTTCAGATTGCTTTGGTACTAGATCATATTCCCGTTTTCCTCATGGAATAAGCAGTTGGTTGAACTTGATCAAGCACCCTTGTTTTCCCATGGAAGAAGAAACCGAGATGGTGGAGGAGGTTAACAAACCACAACATGATCTTAATTTTAATCGGTAATTCCTTACCCAAATCAGAGCTGCACTACCTAATTTGGTACCACTGAAGATATATTTCAATCAGTACTTTCCTTACTCCATGCTTTTTACACTGCAGAGCTGTACTACCTAATTTGGTACCTCAAGTTGGTATGGAGTTCAGAAATTCAGATGACGCATGGGCATTTTGGTTGAGCTACAGTGGGCAAAAAGGCTTTGAGGTTAGGAAAAGGTATACAAACAAAAGACCTTCAGACGGAAAAATTACATCATGCAAATATGTGTGTGCAAATGAGGGTCTTCGATCGCAAGACAAGAGGGATCATTTAACAAAGTGCCCTCGAGCTGAAACTAGAACCAATTGTGAAGTCCACATGATTGCTAAAATGGACCGGAAGAAGGAAAATCTCAAAATCTCTGCGCTAGTTTTGGAACACAATCACCCACTACACCTGCCAGAAACTTTGCACTTAATGGTGTCACAAAGGAAAATTTCGGAGATACAAGCTTTTGAAATTGAAATGGCAGATGATGCAGGTATTCGGCCAAAAGCCGCACATGAGTTCGCTGGACGCGAAGTTGGGGGAACACACAATCTTTCCTATACCCTTCGTGATCACAAGAATTATTTGAGGACCAAGCGTCAACGAGAAATGGCATATGTCCAAGCAGGTAGCATGCTCAAATATTTTCAAGACAAGATTGCTGAAAACCCATCATTCCAATATGCATTGCAAATGGATTGTGAAGAACAAATAGCAAACATATTTTGGGCTGATGCTAAAATGATCTTGGACTATGCACATTTTGGTGATGTTGTTAGTTTTGACACTACTTTTGGAACAAACAAGGAGAGTAGGCCCTTTGGTGTTTTTGTCGGATTCAATCAATTTAGAGAAACTGTAGTTTTTGGTGCTGCTCTCATGTACGATGAAACCTTCGCATCCTTCAAGTGGTTGTTTGAGGCCTTTCTAAATACCCATAAAGGAAAGGGGCCTAAAACATTCTATACAGATCAAGATGCTGCAATGGGAAAGGCTGTTGGGGAAGTATTTGCAGAAGCATGGCATGGATTATGCACCTTTCACATTATGCAAAATGCTGTCAAACATCTACATGAAGAGAAGGATGAAGAGAATAAAAAGGAGAAGAAGAAAAATAAGAAGAAAGAGAAGAATGAAGAGAAGGAAAATGAGGAGAGTGAAGAAACAAGTATTCTATCAGATTTTAGCGCATGCATGTTTGAGTATGAAGACATGGCAGAATTTGAACAAAAGTTTGACCTCATGAGGAAAAAGGTGAGCAAGCAAACTTGGCTAGATAGTATATATAAGTTAAAAGAAAAATGGGCTGAATGTTATATGAAGGATGTCTTCACATTAGGAATGAGAAGTACACAATTGAGTGAGAGTTTGAACAATGACTTGAAAATCCATTTCAAATCTGATTTTGATATTATTCAGTTCTTTAAGCATTTTGAAAGGGTGGTGCAAGGAAAAAGGAATAACGAACTGAATTCGGAATTTGAATCAAGGAAAAAGTTGCCTAAATTAAGTATGAGGAGACCACCACCAATATTGGTGCAGGCTAGCAAGTTGTATACACCTCGCATATTTGAAGCTTTTCAAGGTGAATATGAAAGATCCTTGTCAGCTTGCACCAACACATTGGACGGTTGTAATGAATATCTAGTTGGAGACTTTACCTTTGAAGAGGAGTATAAAGTTATTGGTGATCCTTCGAAACAAATAGTTGTGTGCAGCTGCAAGCAATTTGATAGAATTGGGATATTGTGTGGCCATGCTCTTAAAGTTCTTGATTTAATGAATATCAAGTCACTGCCACCACAGTACTGTACAAGACAAAGATGGAAGAAATATAATCATCAATCCAAATATGGATGCCATGCTTAGCTACAGATATGTGTCCCACAAATTTCATAATTTGGCGGATCGAGCATCCAACTTTCCGGAATGTGTGGCCTTGGTAGATAGCACACTTGACATCCCTGGGAAGCAAATTGAAGAAAAAATCAATGCATCTACAAGCACACCTCGGTATCCATGTATGATTCCCACAGATGCTAGTCCACCAAATGACATGTTGACTAGTGCACGCCTAAAGAAAAAGGAGGTCGAAATAAAAACTTCAAAACGGCGAAGAACTTGGCTTGATAAGAAGCACACGATTAGAAAAAAGAGAGAAACCAAAACTACGTCACAGTCCGGGGAAGAGGTATGTTGCTAAGCAAAAAATGTGCTTTCAATGTTATCATTATGTTCATCAATTCCCATAACCATTCAATTTTTTTACAAGATAAAAGAGGCAGGAAGTGGTAGTGCACAAGCACATGCACAAGTACAAGTTGCAAATGATAGTGTTTGTATTGGCAAAGGGAACGAATCTGAAGTTTACAAAGACAATCTTAGCTTCACTCGATTATTAACGGTAATCTTGTTCATATAGTTAGTTTACAAATCTAGAGGCCATATTGCTTAAAAAATCTTACTCTCATATTTGTTTAATTTACAGGGATCAATAACAGATGACATCTTTACTGGATTGTGGTGAATAATTTCAGTTTTTCGATGCCATTCAGTTTAGATCAGTTCTAGGCAATAGTAGCCATTTAGTTTAGTTCTGGGTGCCGTTTAGCTCACTTTTGTTATGGGCAATAGCTGATATTTTGGTCAGTTCGTTCATGTGTGGGTGCCATTTAGTTCAATTCAGTTTGGACAAACTCAGTTTGGACAAACTGTTAATATTCAGTTCAGATTTCTGGCAAACAGAGTTAATATTCAGTCCTGTTCAATTTGCACAAGCACAATGTCTATTTGAACAACCTGATTTATTCATAACCTTATAGAAAACACTGATTTATTCATAACCTTATAGCAAACACAGGAGATTTTACAAGCTGTTTAGCTCTACACACATGTACAAGTAGCAATATCAAACACATGAAAACTGAACTTGTTCTTGGTCAAGCTACTAGCAAACACAGGACAGGACGATGCCATTCCTACTCCTGCTCTTGGAGGACGCCGCCGGTGTGCACACGGGAAGCAGAAGCGCAGGGAACGCGCAGCGACCATGCGTACATGGGCTCCTGCTCCTCTTCTTGGATGGAACGGCCAGTGTGCGCTGCCGGCGACCAGGACGACATGGCCTGGTCCACGTGCTGGGTCTGGTGCTGCTCTTTGAGGCGGCGACGGCGTGCACGGCCACGGCGCCGGAGGCCGTGCTGGCGGAGCTGGCCGTGTGGCCGAGCGGACGGCGACCGAGCGGCGGCGAGTGAGGAAGCTCGCGAGTGAAGGGGAATTTAAGAAAGTTTTTTTCCTGAGCCAAAGCGCTGTTTTCTCTCCCGATCGTGGATACTTTGCTTGGGCCGATTACTTAGCTGTGTTCCCTAGCGCGTTGGAGTGGTTGCCATTAGATGCGCATCGATCGAACGAGAAGGACCAACGTCCCTCTGCAGTAGTTGAAACAAAGTCAGAGGATCTCGTTCCCCGGAGCGCAGCTAGCCACCTCCACCTCCAGGAACATCCCGAGAACCGGCGGCACAGAGAACTGCCTCACGGTAGAGGACCCCACCAAGGCTTGATCTTGGGGCCACGAGAGAGAGCCAGGCCATCGGCGACGAGGAGGCTCCCCTGCGAGCCATCGACCGCGACAAAGAAACGGACGGCATCCGGCCTCCCAACAGCAGCGGAGAACCTTGCATCGCGTCCAAGTCGTGCGACACCGGCGACCCCTTCTCCGACAATCTTGAAGCTGGCGTTGGGAAACCCATGTATTCCCAAAACTCTTGGCAGATCTTTGCTTCCATGCACCGCCGCCACAAGGACACTGATGTCCATCCAAGCTCGTCGGTGTCGTCGTCGAGAGCCGTGAGCGCCTTCCGGTCAGCCAGCCTTGCCTCTGCATCCTCCTCCGAATCGTAACCAAGGTAGAGGAAGCGAGACCCAGTGGCAGTGCCCGACGGCGAGGAAAATGGCGGCGAAGACAGATCTCCTAGGGCCAGTGTCTTCCACCGTCTTCCTCTCATCGGTGGTTTTGCCTAATTCATGGGAGAAGTTCACGAACAACAATATGTGCAGCTGTACTTCGATGATCCAGAAACAAAATCAAAATGTGCAGTCATGCGAGCGAAATTCCAACTGATTTCCCATGAGCTAGTGGTGTCTAACTGATCTTAGAGCACCTCCACTCGTTGAACGTTCCCGGGCCAAAATCTAGCACTATTTAGCACCGGACGAATGTTACTTTTGGCCTAGGAATAGCCGTCCTCCCACTCGCGTTCTCAGGCATGGTTCCTAGACGACCCGAAATCGGTGACACATTTGAATATTTTTTGTTCTCGCCAGCAAAATCTCGCCCAAAGGTGTTCGACAGAAATACGCCCAAAAAGGTTCGGTGAACAATTTATTACTAAACAGAATGAAGACCGACGATCATTCATCGACGGGGATGGTCTCCTCCGGCGTGTCAGGTGCGACGGGGATGGGATCCTTGGTTAGGACAGGGGCAGCCGACAAATTGGAGGAGGTGGAGGCAGAGCTTGGCGAAGGAGTGGTGGTCAGGATGGTAGGCGTTGGACTCGGCATGTTAGTAGTAACGTCCTCGTCAAGAATGGCAGTGTGGCGCGACATGTACCAGGCCTTGACCT
Source organism: Avena eriantha (assembly GCA_910589775.1). Lineage (NCBI taxonomy): Eukaryota > Viridiplantae > Streptophyta > Magnoliopsida > Poales > Poaceae > Avena > Avena eriantha. The sequence goes on from OU342745.1 coordinate 535,552,728, forward strand.
GGGGGCTCATCGCCGAGGTGTCTTCGCCACCCAAGAGGAACTAGAGGTATGTGTTCCTCTTCTTGGCGACGAAGTTCGCCTTGAAGAGGTCAAGCTTCCTGTCTTGGTTCTACAGCAGCTGCGTCCACCTCTCCTCGGCCTTCTCCTTCCTTTTCATAGCATGGGCCTTGGAGTCGGCGATGCACTTCTTGATCGACGAGTGGAGGCATTCAGCGGGCGGTCCTGTAGATTTCAGCATCTTCGCCTTCTTCTGGCCGACTTCCGGCCTTCCTTCGCCGGCAGCAAGGGGAGCTTCTGGGATGTACACGCCGTCCTGTTCTTGGCCAGGCTCACACGAGTGTCCGCCCATTTCGGGAAGTGCTTAATCTTGTCAAAGATGTGGTGGAACTTGAACTCTATGCCGGTGTCATCCCTATACATGGCGTCCTCGCCTTCTTCTTGCCCTTTCCCTTCACTGACACCAAGGTGCCCTCTTTGGCTTGCGTCTGGTCGGCGTCGGCCTCGGCCAAGGCATACTCTTCGTCGGAACCCTGGGACTTGAGGCCATGTTCGGTGGCGGTCCAGGACTGCTCTTGAGTGAAGAAGCCGGCCGCTGCGGAACCGGAGGACATCATGTTTGACATGTAGGCGTCGCCCTCCATTCCACCGAACATGTTGCGAGTGTCCTGTTCGACAAAGTGGTTGGGCGAGGAGCTGCTGCCGGCGAAAGGAAGAGGACCCCGACGCATGGCCGATGATGAGCCTGCGTACGCCGGAGAGCTGGCGTACGGGACATTGAAGTCGATGTTGAATGCCGGAGGACAAGGTGCAGGGCAGGGGAAGAGCACGTTCGGGTTGAACCCGTCGTCGAACTCGGGGGAGGACGAGAACCTCTAGCACGGGTTCGCCTAGCTCTCCTGGAACATGGCCGGCGAGACCGGCGAGAACCCGGCCAGAGATCCGACGCTTGGCTGACTTCCCTAGTGCGTGGCGTACTGCGAGGCGGCCATCGTCGTCGGGTGTGACATCGTTGTACGCACGACGCGCTCTGTAGCCTCATGCGCTTCCCTCATCTCCGGTCTCGCCGTCTTATCCTTGTGGCTCTATGTTTTTATCTTCCTCCGTCAGCACTCCTTCAACCACTCGGCGTCCATCAAGCCCTCCGGCCTTGGCGTCGGCTTCCTCGGCTACCTCGGCTTCTTCACCTTTGGTACGCCAACGGTGGATCGGGGTTTGATGAAACCCTTGGGTGGCATGGTGGGCGCGAGCTCGGGGGACTGGCGGGAGATGTGGCGGGGTATGGAGAAGAAAGGCGGGAAGGGGGAGAAGAAAGGCGGGTACTCGGCCTTGAGTTGCCGACAGGGTTGGCCCACCCGTTTTTCCGCTGCGTCCGACGTTCCCAGCGGCCCGGGTTTGGCCTGGGAACGCCGGATGAAAGTTGGGCCAAATCCGGACAAATTCAGCGTCCTGGGAATGCGCCTGGGCAAAATTTCACCGTCCGGACGAAAAAATCGCCCCGGGAACGCCCTCCTGGGAACGCGAGTGGAGATGCTCTTAGCATCTTCATCAACAACAAACATTCCAGATGCTATATTCTAAATTGTAGATCATGATGATTCAGAAACATTAAGAAGAGACAGTTGTTCTGAAAGTTGAGCATACAGCACTCTGATCAAGTCAGAACCAACAGCCGAAGCAAATTAACAAATCTCTAAGAGGACGCGCTGGCTTAGGCTTTCAGACGTGGATCATGTATGAGCCAGGTGCCATGTAGCAGGCCCGGAAAGCGCGAGAGAGGGAACCAACGGTTTAACCTGCATCCTGCCTGGCATCTTCATTTGGATACATCTTTCAGTTAGAATCATCACAAATTCAACCACCAATTGTTGCAAATAAAAATGCTGACAAGTCTGAAACACAGCAATGTACAGAAAGTTCTGAAGCACAGCACTCATACTCAGATATCATCTTATTCGCCATCTTTATGGTATCGCAGGGGAATTAGATGGAGCAGTAGCGACATGACAGAATACAATTTGCCAGACCTGATATTATTCATCCACAATTGAAGGCATCTCATACAAATAACTCGATTCAACTACCAATTGACTGGAGAGATAACCACAAGCAGCTCCTCAGTTAATAACATCTCCTAAGCTGACAAAGCAATCACGAACACACACAATTTGAAAACCTCAAGACACCGGTAATATATGATGATCTCACATTTTTCGTTGGCATCAACATGATTCTTCAATTCTGAATTCTATATGTAGGAACTTTATCAATTCTATATGGTTCAGATATAGAGGGGTATATCGATCTCATCCACTACCACAAAAGACCTGTCTTAGTTTGTACATGTGGGATTTTACAAAATAACAAATACATTCCAGGTCTTGGTAGAATATCTAAGTAACCAAACATTTAGCATTTGGACGTTTCGTAAATAACATAGGGAGTGATAACTAAAAATGTTCAGGTCGAAATTGTTAAAGGAAAGCAGCTAAGTTGAACCCATAACCACCTGATTTACTGATTCCTTATCTACAGTAGTTAAAGTCAACAGCACAGTTTCATGAGAAATGTAAACTACTAGGTTATCATACATGTATGAGTTATGATAATAACAACAGATTGTTTCTGGCTTTTAGTGACAGCCAACAGTTTCATCAAAAAGAACTTGGATTTTTAATACAAGAACTCTGTAGGTAAAATATCGTAACCTGATAAAGTATCAACACATTGGATATATGTTTCAGTTAGAATCATCAAAAGTTCAATTACTCACCAATTATCGCAAATAAAATGCTGACAAGTCTGAAACATAGCAATGTACAGAAAGTTCAAAAAGCACAGCATTCAGAGTCAGATATCATCTGACTACCCGTCTTTATGGTACTGTAGGACAAAGATCACAGGGGGAAGCAGATGGAGCAGTAGCATAACTGCATAATTAGGTCGACATGATTGAGAATAAAATTTGCCAGAGCTGATACTATTCATCCACAATTGAAGGCATCTCATAGTTATGAAAGAACAGTTAATAAAATCTCCTAAGCTGAGAAAGTGATCACAAGCACACAGAGAGATACAACTTTCAGACTTACCTGAGAAAGTAACCCGGCCCCAAAGCATTTGCTCATCCCTGGTATACAACTTGATGGCCAAACACTAGCTAGTTCTTCTTGAATTGGACAGAAGAAACAAGTCAAATTTTGAGCTACAGCTGCTACACTTTCCATCAAGCATCCCCTAAAAGTTCAGAAAGTAGCTTCATCCCATAAGAGTTTGAGCATCAGGTTCACTGGTTCTGGAAGAAAGGCGGGTCACCGTCAACAGCATCTGTGTCCTCCATCGGGAGAATGGCGGGATGTAGAAGGAGGCTTTCTTCGATTGTGTATCTGGAGAGGAAGTTCCCGTGGTTAGTACCCAGGATGCGCGGGCACTGCACCAGATCACTTCGGTCCCGGGCTACGGCGGCCACGCCAGCGGAGAAGGCGCCATTGTGATGGAGATGGATGAGGTACCGGCGGCTCCAGAGGTTGTCAATGTTGCATCGGACCCAGACAACGACTCTTTCCGGGGAGAAGACGGCCATGGCGAGGTGCCCGGCGATCTCAAGCAGCTGTCCACCCACGCCGATGGGGATGTCCTCACCGTCCACTTGGATGGTTGGAGGAGGAAGCAAGAGGAAGGACAGGGCGGCCGTGTCGAACACGAGTATGTCGCTGTTGGCCCAGGCGGCCTGCGGCAGCCAGAAGAGGAAGACGTGGATGAAGACTGGCGGGATCGTGTAAGAAGGAGCAATGCCGTTGGCCAGCAGAAGATCAAGGTGAACGTCCTCGTCGAGGCTCGGGCGACCAATGGACCACGGCGGCGGCGCCCCCTCGCCCAGCTCGTAGATCCAGTACTCGCAATTAGGCTCCCGGCGGTTGTGGTACAGCACCTGGCACCTGAAGAGATTTCCATGCTCGTCGTCCATGCCAACCGCGTAGAAGCCGATGATGTGGTTGTGGACGTGGAGCGGCGGGAGGTGCGCCCAGCGGCGCGTGCAAGGGTTGCAGGCGTAGAGCCTGTCGCCGTAGGAGAGGAGGAGGATGCCGTCCAAGGAGCCGTGGATCCTGAACACCTCGTGGTGGTGGTTGGGGAAGCGCACGACCGGCCGGGACACGCTGTTGCGGGCGTCGAAGGCGCGGAGGTTGTCGAGGCCGGGGTCCTGGAAGAAGACGAGCATGGGCGTCCTGTAGGGGTGGCGGTGGTGTTCGCCGCGGAAGGCATCCGTGTCGGTGACGTCGCGCCACTGACTGCACACCGTGCGGCAGCGGACGATCTCCTGGGCCGGTAAGCGGAGGAAGAACTGGTAGAGGGCGTCGGGGGTCAGCGCCGCCACCGCCTGAGCAGGGAAGACTCCGTTGGGCACCCCCATGACTTGCAATCCCCCGTTCCCGACAGCTCCGCCCGCCTCCTCCATGGCCGCGGCCACCCCGTTGGCCAGGGCGTGGCCCTCCCCGTTCGCCAGCGCGCCGTTGGCTAGCGCGTGGCCGCCTCCTCCGTTGGCTAGCACGTGGCCGCCTCCCCCGTCGTCCAGCCCTCCGCCTCCGCCGTTCGCCTCCATGGCCGCCCGGTTGTTGGGCTGGCGGCGTGGAGGCTGTTACGCCAGGCTGGCCGACAGAGGGACGAGGAAAACGGAAATGGATTTGGTTCGGTTCGAATCGACTTGGGATTTGGGGGTTGGGGGTTTCCGCGAGCGAGGTCGGGAGGGGCGGGTCTATTTATCCAAAGATAAGCGGTAGACTCTGGACTTCAGAAAGTAGAGCCGGCCCATCTGTCTGGTTCTCTTCGGCCCAAATCGCTGACAGGTCTGCCCCCTACGTTTATCAATTGGATCCACTGCAAAACAAAAAAAGTTGGGGAGAAAAGAAGTGTGCGAACCATTTTCTCTCTCCTAGGGCTTCGGGCGACTCCCATGGCGATCGCCTAGGTCTAGGGGTTGGAACCAATCTGAGGCGCGTCCGTGTGCGCGATCTCTCTCTCGTGCCTCACTTCTCCTGCTGCTGTGGCCTAGGAGATCTCTCTGGTTTCTCTGCGCTGATTCGGGGTGATTCAGGTACTCTCTTAGATTGTTTCCCACCCATGATCAGCTGCGGGACTAGGATAGATTGACGATGATGGGCTCTACAGTGATGCCAAGTGCGGGCAAGGCGGTGGTGACTGCTTCCATGGTGGAGGCGAGTGGATCCAGTGGGGGCGATCAAACGCCTCCTGCGCCGAGGGCGGCGGCCGGATCTGAGGTGGTTTCAGAGATGATGGGTCGCCTTCGGCTGACTGCGGCAGAGGCGGTGGCGGTGGTTTTGGAGGATGATGTCGATGAGGTTTCAGTCTACTCTCAGTGGGCGCTAGTCGGTAAGGTACTATCACCGACTATTCTTCACATTAGCACCATCTCTGCTGCATTGCGACCGTCTTGGGGTAGTCCGCGTGGGCTGATTCTGAATCCTGCTGGCGACAATCTTTTTGTGGCTGAGTTTGCGACGAAGGCGGACAAGGATCGCATCGTGGACGGCCCACCTTGGGTCGTTGGAAAGCGAGCGGGCCTCTTACATGATTTCAATGTTGATCTGAAGCCTAGAGACATGATGTTTAAGAGCTTGAAAGTGTGGGCAAGGATTATCAACCTACCCTTTGGGTATATGCACAAAAGATGGGGTGCACAGATTGCTAAGTCGATTGGCATTGAAGGAAGTGTCCCTATAGTGGACTGTGATGGAATAAGAAGGTGTTGGGAAGCTATATGCGTGTTCGGGTTGAGGTTGATGTGGACAAACCGATGATGCGGGGAGTCACCGTCTTCTCCCAATGCTGGAATGTGAACGAATGGTTTGATGTTCAGTATGAAAATCTTCCGCACTATTGTTTTGCATGCGGATTCATGGGTCACTCCTCACTAGAATGTAAAGATCCGGGAGAGAGAGATGCTGAGGGGAGGTTTCCATACTCGACAGATCAGTTGTGTGCTCCAGATGAGAGGAAAAAGAAATATTAAGGAGCAGATTCTTCGAGTGGGTCAGCCTCCGTAGGACAGGGCGGTCTTATTCCTTTCCAACACAGGAGAGATCAGGTCAGCCTACTAATAAAGGCGGAGCAATCAGGCAGCAATATAGAACAGAGGAATTCACCGAGGTGTCGTCCCCGGGGAAAAAGAAAAAAACCACGTGCTCGTGCCAATGCCAAGGCTGGGAAAGGCTCCGGCAAGGATCAGGAATCCGTCCATGATGATGGTAAATCGATGACAGGAAGGAAGCGTAAATCACAACCTGTCTACCGTGTAAAGCCCTCTCCCATGATTGAGGAGGTGCTTGAGAACCCACAAACTATGTTGGTGCACCAGGCTAAGTCGGGACATAATGAGGTTGTGGTTGATACGGCTGATGATGGTGTGAGCACAAAATCAAATAAGAAGTCAAATAAGAGTGGGGACATTGGGTCGGCACATCAGGCGGGTGCTGTTGAGCTGCCCCGCCAGACGCAATGGTTATCATATGTTGGAATTGTCGTGGGCTTGGGACGGACGCAGCAGTTGGTGAGCTTCATTGGTTAGTGAAGACTCATCATCCCGCCCTCCTCTTTCTTTCTGAAACTAAGATGAGGGATTCTAGAGTAAGGAGCTTTATGTGGTCACTTGGGTACTCTCGATGTTTCGCTGTTAGTAGTATTGGCCTGAGCGGTGGCTTGGGTCTGTTTTGGTCATCGTCTATGTCTATTACTGTCGAAGATTTTAATAACCGGTGCATTGATACTCATATTACACTAGAGGGATGGCAGACGTGGCGAACTACCTTTCTGTATGGGGAACCCAGGAGAGAGCTTCGGCAAGTTTTTTGGGATCACCTTCGTGCTATGCGCACGTCTTGGAATGGACCATGGTTGTGTTGCGGGGATTTCAATGAGGTCCCCAGCCAGGAAGAACACCTTGGACCTCGAGAATGGACAGAACCACAGATTGCTGCTTTTCAATACTGTCTGTAAGATTGTGGCTTGATGGACTTGGGTTTTGAAGGGCCTAAATTTACCTGGTCTAATAGGCAGGACGCAGAGATGTACACATGTCAAAGTGCGGCTAGATAGAGTTGTGGCCAATAGTAATTTTTCTCAGCTCTTTGAAAACTACACGGTGGAGAACCTGATTACAACATCTTAAGATCACTATGCTATCTTAATTAGCCTGGCAATGGGGTCTCGAAACTATTTGAGGCACCCAGTTTCATCTGGCTTCCGGTATGATGCTATGTGGAGGCGTGATCCTGATTATGAGGATATGGTGGAAGCTTCTTAGGCCGCGAGCAGTGCGCGCTCCCATTCACAACGGTCGACGTGATCTACGCTCAATAGGATGGCTCTTGCGCTTAGGGACTAGAGTCGGGCCTCCTTTGGGTCAATTCGTAAGAAAATCTGTCGCCTGGAGCAGCAGTTGTTTTTCTTGCGTGGATAGCCTGTGACCGACATGGGTATAAAGGAAGAAATAGATATTGAACACCAGTTATGTGAGTTTTTTGAATGTGAAGAAATAATGGCGCGTCAACAATCAAGGGTGGAGTGGCTCCGCGAAGGTGACCGCAACACAGATGCCTCCCCAGAGATGGTCAGCAGTGTGCGCACCATGCGCATCTCCACCTCATTCGGGTGACAGAAGATCACCACGTCGTCCATGTAGAGAGAGACCGACGTCACCAACTCCCGGGATGTGATGCGCTTCAGCATCCCAAACTCCAAGGCCTTAGCCATCACCATGTTGAGCGTGTTGATGAAAAGCACGAACAACATCGGCGATAAGGGGTCTCCGCACTACAGAAAGGTAACCAACGACTTCGGGCGTACTCTGTCTTTCGAGCCTCTATTTAGCTTCAAAAGATAAGGCGCTAGTGCAATGACCGATGCTTTGGTGACATTATTGGATACATTGGGCCTTGCAATGTTGGGTCTCAGTCCCCTCTGATGCCAGATCGGGGATCCTGGCTCGCCATTGAGCATCACCCTGGTGCTTGCCATTGAGAGAAGAATGGCCATCAGTTCACGAAATTTGGGTCCAAACCTACCTTCCACGGCACCTCAAACAACAACGCCTAGTAGACAGAGTCGAAGACCTTAGCTATATCTAACTTGAGCATGACTCTCGGCCCCTTTAACCTTTGGAGTAGGCGTGCCATCTGCTGAACCAACATGAAGTTATCATGAATGCAGTGCTTCTGTATGAAGGCGCATTGGTTTAGGTCAACCAGCGCTCTTGGTCGAGGAGCCAGCCTCGATACCAACACCTTTGCCCCAAGTTTGGCAAAGATGTGGATCAGGCTAATCAGCCTGTAGTCACCTAGAGAGACTGCATCACTATGTTTGGCAGTAGTATGACCAGGGCCTGGTTAAGACCCTAGAATCCGCGCCCATTCATGGAATGCAGCTTGGTAAAGGCGGCCATGAAATCCGCTTTGACCATGCCCAGTAGCTCTGGAGGAACTCTGCCAGGAAACCATCTAGGCTAGGCACCTTGCCATGAGGCAGTCGCCTGATCACCTCCCACACCTCCTCCTCCGAGAAGGGGGCATCCAAATCCGACAAGTCCTCTGAAATGGATCCCAAAAATATGAGGTCCAAGAAGAACTGGCACCCTACACTTGTGCCGAGCAAATCCTAGAAGTGATTATATTTGGCTCCCGCCATGGCCGCATGGTCAACTACGATCGCGCCATCAACCTGTATGCTACAAATCACATTCTTCTGCCGGTGATATGATGTGTGTTGGTGGAAGAAAGCTATGTTGGCATCACCTTCACTCAACCACTGTATCTTGGCTCGTTGGCGCGACATTGTGTGCTCCAAGGAGGCTAGCCCAAGGTAGGTGTGCTTCAACTTCGCGCGGAGAGCACACTCATCCGTCGAAAGGAGCCTACACTCCATGGCAATGTTGAGATGGTACATGATCGCCACGCTAGAGAGAGATGCAGTTTGACCGACCCTATCTTCTTATTCGCCCAGCTCATGAGTGCACGGGCAGTGCAATTGAGCTTCGTGATGAGTCTCCGAAAGGGGTCTGGGTCCCCATCAATGGTCCCCCAAGCCGATGCTACCACCTCATTGAAACCTTGCCAACTTTATCCAGAAATTCTCAAACTGGAACCGACCCCTCCCGGCAGCCACCGGTGTACAGTTCAAGAGTAAGGGGAAATGGTCAGATATGACCGTCGACAGATAGCGCAAGGAGCAGCTGCTATGCATCTCGTCCCAATCTACTGTGTAAAATACCCTATCAAGCCTGACCAGAGGGGGGGTTCCCGCTCGTTGGACCACGTGTACCTCCGTCTGTGGAGATAGATCTCCTTCAACATGTAGTCATTTAGGAATCTCCTGAAACGACCATTCATGCAACGTTGGAGGTTATCGTTGTTCTTGTCCTCATCATGGTATCATGTTAAAGTCCCCGCAGAGCAACCATGGACCTGGCCTCGCCCCCCTAATCTCATGGTGCTCCACGAGGAACGTGATCTTGTCTGCATCTGCCTGTAGGCCATAGACACAGTTAGTCACCAGGGCGTGCCAACCGAAGGTGATACCCTGGCTGTCATGCTATTCACGCCCACATGTGTGCTATCAAGATGCACCATCCTACTCTTCCAATCAACTATAATACCTCTCTAATGTCAATCGCTGACAAGTAGAAGTAAGCGTCAAAATATGCGCCCAGGGTTTCCGTAACAATAGAGAGTGATACAATAGCAAGCTTAGTCTCTTGCAAACACACGATGGAGGCACTCGTAGTTGCAACCATGCTCCTAACACCCGTACGACGCGCACAATCATTAATACCACTCACGTTAGACACCAAAATCATCGGATCATATGACATCGGAACTACCCGAGCACCCGAGAGCAGTCCATCGGTCTGACCACTAGTAGGTGGCCACCCGACTCCTCCATCATGGGTGAGTCGTACCCCCTAATCAACGAAAGCATCCATCCATAGAGCTCACCCACCGCCTCAATCATGTATTTCATGAGAGGCATCTCGAACATCCCGTGGAACACCTCCAGGGCAGTCTTAAAGGGAGCCTCACCACCTGATATTAGGCAAAGCTTCTGCATGAGGTTGTGGATGGCTTATGCTCCGAGTTGAGCCCATCCGGTTGTCGAGCGATCCTTGTGCTACGACGAGGCTGCAAGTTAATGGCCATCAGCCTTCGCTGCACCGGTGGGGCCAACATTAGCACGTCTGAGTGCACCTTGGCAGTAGCCATAAACTCTTCCAGTGTCTGTGGGCGAGGCATCATAGAGATAACATCACTGTCCCGGGAGTCTGCAAGGTGGCGGCTGTAGACCTAAAGCGGTGGTGAAGCTAGTCACGCATCTTATTGCTCAGGTTCCAGGATAGTCACCACTGTGGCAGGGGACGGTACCGGGGTTGTCAGTGTAGAAGGGGCCACGGACGCCTGCACGCATACTTGTCGATCCACATCAAACGGCCATCTTGGCATGCCTAGATCGTCTCCTTGTGATGCATCCTCGATGATTTCCTACGCTGGATCAGTAGCAGTGTCCACCCTCTCCTATGAGTGGGCCACAAAGGTCCCTCGACCAAGTTCGGAAACCACCAACGCAGAAGAACCAGGCTGCCCCCCATAGTGTCGTCCTGCCCATGGGCCGCTTCTAGCCCAACCGTCATTGTGCACACTGCTAGCCCCTGGGCCGCAAGCATGCACCTTGGCCGAACCACGTCCTCATAGATCACTAATACATTGCAAATGTATCTATAATTTTTGATGTTCCATGCTTGGTTTTATCTACTTTCTTGTGTTTTCTCCACACTTTGGAGTACTTTTCATATGATTTCTTGGACTAACCTATTAACAAGAGCCACAGTGCCAGTTGCCTGTTTTCTGCTGTTTTTGGTTCCATGAAAGTCAGAAAATCAATATTCTCGGAATTGGACGGGACAAAAGCCAAAGTTCCTATTTTACCGGAAGACTCACGGAGCCAGAATACGAGACGGGGGAGAGCCAGGGCCTGGCCACACCCCCTCCGCAGGCGCGGGCTAGCCCTACCCGCGCCACCAGGTGGTGTGGGCCCCTGGCACTCCAGCGACCTTGCCTCCTTCGCCTATAAGAGCCTCCCGATACCAAAACCCTAAATCGTCAAGCCTCCAGCCACGAAAAGTTCTGCATCGCCGCCGCCACCGAAGGGGAGATTTGGGGGACAGAAAGTCTCTGTTCCGGCACCCTGCCGGGACGGGAAAGTGCCCCCGAAGCCATCTCCATCGATCTCCACCATCATCTCCATCACCATTGCTGATTCCCATGATGAGGAGGGAGTAGTTCTCTCTCGAGGCTGAGGGTTCTACCGGTAGCTATGTGTTCATCTCTCTCTCTATGCATGATCATAATGTGATCATGAGCTTTGTAATCAAGTATATCTACCTTGCTACTCTAGTGCTTTAATGAATCTTTGCTCTCCCCATGTGTGTGAAAGTGACAGCGTGCTCACCATGGTGGCACTTAGGCTAGAGATTACAAATACTTGTTATGAGTTATATTGGAGTTAGATGTCTTTATGAAATTGTGGTGTTTGTTGGACTCATCTAGTACTCAAGGTGACAGTGTGGGGTTTTCTAGATGGGAAAGGCTTACTTTGAGGAGTGGGTGACAGTGTGGGGTTTTCTAGATGGGAAAGGCTTACTTTGAGGAGTGCTGTTATAGCCCTACCAACGATTAGAGTGTTCAACTGGAGAGTAGTTAAGAGTAGTATCATAAAGAGAGGATATATTTATGAGAGAGTGTTCACTAGTGAAAGTGTGATCCCTAGGCCTTGTTTTTTAGCATTGATACACCGTTTGCAACTAGATCTGTTACATGTTTGCTTGCTTACATCTTTATTTCAGTTTGCCTTTAGTCTTTTCCACGCCATCAAGTTATTTTCTATCACCATTACCACTTGTATTTCACTATCTCTTTGCCGAACTAGTGCACCTATACACCTGACAAGTGTATTGGGTGTGTTGGGGACACAAGAGACTTCTTGTATCTTGATTGCAGGGTTGCTTGAGAGGGAATACCTTTGACCACTTCCTCCCTGATTTCAATAAACCTTGGGTAATCCACTTCAGGGAAAACTTGCTGCTATTCTATAAACCTCTGCACTTGGAGGCCCAACAACTGTCTACAAGAATAGAAGTGCGTAGACATCAGTCACCCCTTTGGCCGCGTGTGGGCTGTCTGGCCCAACCGCCACAGCGTTGGTCGCGTGTGTGGGCCCTTCCTTCGCAGCCGCATCCTGGGCAGTAGGTAGCTGCCTAGTGATGAGTGCATATTTGCATCATGTTTTACATTACTATTTTGCATTGTAGATGTAGGATGTTGGTATTTTACGGCGCTCGCGTGCACATTTTATGTCTATTTTCACCAGGATCAGGATAGATGATGGATCCAATGGACACAATTCTTGGAGCAATTGTACTGAGGAGAAAAGGAGTCAAAAACAACGTAAATAAATTATTTGGGAAATATTAATAATACAAGAAGAAAACCCCAAGTGAACAAAGGAGACAGATGGTTCAACGACCAACTATACGACCAGAATAAATTTTCCGGCTATATAGTTCAGGTCGTAGCCGCCACCGCCTCCTCAAGTAGTTTCACCTCATGCAACTAGATCGGGGAGACGACATACAGAACACCTAGAAATCACTGAAACCTCACCTCCAGAAGGCATCTAGAGGGGGAACTCGTCCACCAGGGATCTATCTTCGCCCTGTGCAGATCCGAGAGGCTAAGGCATCGATCTTCATCATCCACCCCTGCATCACCACTATCTCCATCCATCTCATCTATATCTTGCCTAGATCTTGTTGTAATTCCTGTACTAGTTGTGCATTTATACAAGTACTATTCGTATATTCCATTGACATGATGTTGATTGCCTCCATGTCTAAGTAGATCTCTAGTTCTTGGGGAGATGGAGAAAACCTAGCATAGGATTGAGATGAGATAGAGATTATTATGTTATACATCATTATGTGTATGTGTTAATTGTCTTCATCTTGATATTAGGAGTTGTGCACCTCCTTAATATTTGCCTCCTATGGGGACTCAATGAAGGGATTACTTGTTGGTAGACGGAGGGATGATAGCACTTACTGTGACTATAAAGTTGTTGTCATTCCTTACGTGCTAACTTGTGGAATCAAGGAGAACTCATTAAGCCATGTCTATGTCACGGGAGAAATCCCTTAATAGCGGGATAATACGATTGATGTCGTTTATTTGTCGACAGTGGTTATGAAGGATGATGTGAGTAGCGGTTGCTGCCTGTTTGTCCATATATGGAGCTCCTCCCACATACATACATATTATGAGAATATTTGTTATAATAATCTTGATTACTCGATCTAAATTGCTAGCGGTATATCCACCACTCCCCGAGAACGCCTTTTTCCCTATTGCAGTTCCAAAGTTCTATTACACACGCGATTCTTACTTTGTGCATTAAGTTTTGCTTTACTTTAAATTACCTCGTTCAATTAAAATCCCCAAAACAACTTTACTTTTCTTGCATCTGTAAGTTATTTCTTAAGTACTTCGTTTAGTTGTAGTTAAAAGCATTTTAGTCTTTCGCCTACTACTCCCTGTGGGATCGATATCTTTATTTCAAAACTAGCTACAATCTTTTTTCCCTTTCAGTCATCTCCTAGCACCACCTACCTCTTCCTCTGCCTCCACTGGGATGAGGCAAGTGGGAGTGGAAAGCTGGTTTTGCTCCCCGAGAGAGAGAGAGAGGTCGCCCTCCCTTCCACTGCTCGTCTCCGCCGTCAGCAGCAGGATTTGTTGGGTCCCACACTCCCCTTCCCTCTTAGCCGCCCTCAGCGCCTCTTTTGATTTGCACAAAGAAGTCATGCACCTCTTTCTCAGCGTCTTCTTTTGGTGTCGAGTCAAGGACACCGTCGGCGCCACCCCATCTCCTGCCTCGCTGGTCTCCGACTCCTGTAGCCCATGCCCACCTTTGCGCGTTGGGGCAAAGCCAACCGCTAGCCCAGTTCTTGTGTCAGCAACGACCAAAGTGGTCGCTCTGCGACCAGAGCGCCCGCGTGCACAACGTCACAATGAACGGGTCGTGGCCCCAACGGAATCCTCATAGTTGCGTCTGGGTCCTCCATGCTGGCCACCACCGTACGCTTCCGGCCCGCAGCCGCCCGCTTCCCTCGGCAGTAGTGAGTCTAGGATGCCACGGTCGTATGAGTACCACTGCGAGATGGGGTAACCCGGCATCGGTCCACTTCCACCAGCACCTCCTGCATAAGGAGACTGCCGCCGATAATCGGTGAACCTAGTCACGTGGACAATCAGGGGGTGGATGAGGGTGGCGACCTGCCGTGGTGTGACCGTGCTGGCCTGCATTGCCATCGTTGCCACCGTCGGTGTCTCATCTGGCTCAACCAGGTGGAAATCTACCTACTTTGGGATTAGGGACAGGTCCAAGCACCACGCCGATAGCCTGAAGACCTCCATGCCGGTGCGCGAGCGCATGAGGGGATCAAGGCGCTCCACCCAGGAGTTCGGCGCGAGGACTGTCTCCGCCGCCACCATGCTCCATGCGTTCGCCGGCACCCCCTCGATCTCCAAGTGGATGTGAACACCCAGGCCACCAGCGATAGTGTTCGTCCTCCAGGACCAGGGCTTCACCAACAGCCGGAAGGGCGGCGACTCGATGAACTAGCCACTAAGTACCAGGTCCCGATCCTCCCTAGCGGTGAAGTAGATTAGCATCGTCCCACCACCGTGCCGATGGGCGGCGACTCGATGAACTAGACACTAAGCCGTTCTCTGCCTCGATCGCGTGCGGCACCTCCACCGGCGTAGCATCGTCCCATTCCCCAACGAAAACCCCCACCACCGCATTCCGAAGCGCGAGCTCGGCATCCTCCACTTCAAACAAGTGTGCGAAGACGCATGCCATACGCGTTGGGCGACGGACAAGCTCTCCACCGAACGGCGTCATCAGGGGCGTGACCTCTATCGTGCGGTGAGGGCGCGCGCCCACAAGGGGCAGCGGGGCCGTTGTTGCATTCATCCGCTCGGGCCACCAGAGCTGGAGCCGCAGCAGCCGCACCGACCTGGGAATCGCTTGTCCGCGGTGCGACATTGCCCAGGTTCGTGGCGAGACGCAACTGCCCCGCCACCAGTGCATGCAGAGCCGGAGCTATGGCGGAGCATCCCTAGCCAGCATCCACCGGGCCCTAACGCTGCGTCGGGCGGCATTCGTGGCTTGAGCTCCTCCCAAGCTAGGCACACGCCACCGAGGGTGCGCCGCCACGGGCTACCATAGGCACGTCATGGCACTCTGAAGCCTGCCCATCCTTATGCACACGTGGGCGTCCATCCGCAGGAACACCAGGGGTGGGGCACGGCCACCTGCAGCCGAGCTAGGCATTGGTGGGCGGTCGTCCGCGGCGCGAGGCGCCCTTCCCTGATGCCGGCCATGGCCATATGATCCTCTAGCCACCCGCTTACTGGCCGGCCCATCCTCTTCATCCGACGGCGTTTGAGGGAGGGGCCGGTGGCACTCGCGGGACATGTGCCCGACCTCACCGCATCTCATGCACACCGGCCCGGTGGGGCAATCCCTCGCCCTGTGCCCCGGCTTGTGGCACAAGAGGCAGATGCCGACATACGCGTCGTAGGCACCGACGTCGCGCTCAGCACGAGTTGCCCTCGCCGTGGCCACCTTCTTCCTGGCGCGTCGTCCCCGCACCCCCTTGCCCTTGGGAAGCTCCCATGGCGCACCGCCATCCCCGAGTGAGTCATCGGAGTGGTCCAGCTCATCGATCGCGGCGGAGGCGGGCTCGCGGTGCACCTCTGAGCGCGGCACGCACGCAGCAGCTTGTGTCTCCATCGGCTGCTTCCCTTTGAGCACGTCGCGGTAGGACGGCGGCAACTCGTCCGAATCCGAGTCGCGGCCGCCGTGCCACTGGTCCTCGCGACCGCGCTGGTTGTTTCCTTCGCCGGGGGAGGACAAGGGGGGATAGGGGGAATACATGTTCATTTACGGGATTTCTTACTATGAAACTTTTTCTTTTGAGTAATGAATAATTTACTGGGATTTGTTTCATTTTGTACTACATGGGAAGGGATCCGTGGAGTTAGAATGTAGGAATAATTAAAAGGAATATTTCCTTATGTACTAGATAGAGGAAGGGATCATGACACGTTTTCTTGTGACAATGGAATATTTTTCTACTCCCTCCGATTCAAATTGATTGACTCAAGTTTGTCTAGATTCGGATGTGTCTAACACTAAAACATGTCTATATACATCCGAATCTAGACAAACCCAAGTCAATTAATTTGGATCGGAGGGAGTACAAATTATTATTAGCTTGAAAAATGAGTAAGAACGTTTTCATATTTATGTACTCGTATGAAAAAGTTGTGCATTTTCCAATACGTGCATGTGCACGTGCCCCATTTCCCGCTGGTGGCGTTTTTTTTTTGTTGTTGTTGTGAAAAAGGATTTACGTGAACCACGAACCTATTGGGATTGGGATTTTCAGCATAGCAGCGTGTGCATATCCGTAGGTCCCCGCAAAAAAAGCGTGTGCATATCCGATCGACTTAACCACCTTATCGTCTTATCTACTCTAGATTAACTTACCGAGTCCTACTCTATACCATCTATAAATATACAGGAGACCAAACCCACCGGAATAACCCCCTCTGATCTGCTCTGATCCGATCCTTCCGTATATTCTGATCAAAGCTACGTCCGTCTTGGAAACATGGCAGTCGGCGGCGCTCTCCCCAGATCCGATGGCAAGGACTACCCCGGGAACATGACCGTCTTCGTCTTCCTCGCCTGCCTCGTGGCTTCCTCCGGCGGTCTCATCTTTGGCTACGACATTGGAATCTCAGGTAATTTCGGTGAATCGTCGATCGGTTATTGTATTATTGCAATTGCATGAAATAAGAAACTAATAAGTGAGACTTTGTGCTTTTGATTCATCAGGTGGTGTGACGTCCATGGACCCGTTCCTGATCCGCTTCTTCCCGTCGGTTTACGCCAAGGAGCAGGAGGTGGTGGACACGAACCAGTACTGCAAGTTCGACAGCGTGCTGCTCACGCTCTTCACCTCGTCGCTCTACCTCGCCGCCCTCGTCGCCTCCCTCTTCGCCTCCGTCATCACCAGGAAGTGCGGCCGAAAGATGACCATGCTCGGCGGCGCAGTCACCTTTCTCGTCGGCGCCATCCTCAACGGCTTCGCCGTGAACATCGCCATGCTCATCATCGGCAGGATCCTCCTCGGCATCGGCGTGGGCTTCAGCAACCAGGTGAGATCATTCGACAGATCTCAACGTGTTTAGTGTTTTACTCCCTACTTAATCAAGGTAGATCAGATAGATCAGTTAGAACGCGGCCGGTCTACTTATACCGGACAGATCGGATCTGAATACGAGTCCATGCAGTGCATGCATGGGTCAATTGTACATGTTGCTGACTGACTCGGTCGTACATGCAGGCTGTTCCTCTGTACCTCTCGGAGATGGCGCCGGCCAAGATGCGCGGCATGCTCAACATCAGCTTCCAGCTCATGATCACCGTGGGCATCCTTGCCGCCAACCTCATCAACTACTTCACGGCCAAGATCTCCGGCGGCTGGGGCTGGCGCATCAGCCTGGGGCTCGCCGCTGTCCCGGCCGTCATCATGGCCGGCGGCTCCCTCTTCCTCCCAGACACGCCCAACTCCCTCGTCGCCCGCGGCAAGGAGGAGGAGGCCAGAGCCATGCTCCGCCGCATCCGCGGAACCACCGACATCGAGCTCGAGTACGACGACCTCATCGCCGCCAGCGAGGCTTCCAAGGCCATCGACAACCCGTGGAAGACCCTCCTAGAGCGCCGCTACCGGCCGCAACTGGCGATGGCCATCCTGATCCCGACGCTGCAGCAGCTCACCGGCATCAACGTTGTCATGTTCTACGCCCCCGTGCTCTTCAAGACCATCGGCTTCGGCGGCACCGCCTCGCTCATGTCCTCCGTCATCAGCGGCGGAGTCAACATGGTGGCCACCTTCGTCTCCATCGCCACCGTGGACCGCCTCGGCCGCCGCAAGCTCCTACTCGAAGGTGGCTGCCAAATGATCATTGCCCAGGTACATACATATATACAGATTTGCCAGGTGCATGCATCGACCAAATATATACGTAATGATAATAACATATGAATGGCTAATTGTGTGCATGCAGTTCGTGCTTGGGACGCTGATCCTGATCAAGTTCGGGACGGACGGAGTGGCGAGCATCTCTCGGTCGTACGCGATCGGCGTGGTGTTCTGCATCTGCGTGTTCGTGTCGGCGTTCGCGTGGTCGTGGGGGCCGCTGGGGTGGCTGGTGCCGAGCGAGATCTTCCCGCTGGAGATCCGGTCGGCAGCGCAGAGCATGGTGGTGGTGTTCAACATGGCCTTCACCTTCATCATCGCGCAGATCTTCCTCATGATGCTCTGCCGCCTCAAGTTCGGCCTCTTCTACTTCTTCGGCTTCTGCGAGCTCCTCATGACGGCCTTCGTCTACTTCTTCCTGCCGGAGACCAAGGGGATCCCCATCGAGGAGATGGACAGGATCTGGGCAAGGCACTGGTACTGGAAGCGATTCGTCGACGTCGACAGCGGCAGCAGCAACCGCAAGGTCCAGATGACATCCAACGCCGTATGAAGAGCGATCTTCTCCGGATTAAGTGGTTTTCGAGTTTTAAGCGATCGAGAGGCTTAGCTGATAGCTTTAGCATGCAAACAAAAATAAAATATTGTCACGCGCAATGCTCGTGACAACCAAAACGACATACGGAGTAGTACATAGTACTCCATCCATCTTAAAATAGATGTCACGGTTTGTAAAAACTTGGATAAATCTATATATAATAAATATATTGTCTAGATTGATTTAAATTTTGATAAATCTATAATGTTTATTTTGAGACGGGTGGAGTAGTATACAGTGCAGGTAGCATGTCCGTACCGTGCTCTTCTTCCGGCCGCTGCGTATTCCGGCCTGCTCGATCTCGTACTCCGCGTAGTCTGCGTGCATGCTGGATGACCGGCCGGGTATATATGCATGTCCGTTCTTTTCTTGGCTACCATGCAGTTGATCGATGCAGTATGTTCGTGCATCGAGATATATACTTCTCTCTTACTATCTCCTTCTTCCCAACAAGAAGCACATAATCCCACACATACATAACCATCCAAATTAGGATCTACAATATTCAATAAATTTCCATCCATGAATTCATACAAGAAACCGATTGAGGAACCGCATCTCGGAAGGAGCTGACTGAGAACTGATTCATACAAGAAACTCACGAAGAAACTAATTCATACAAAAAACGGATCTGGAACATGGTTCCGACGTCGACTTGCTCTCGCTGGACCACGGCATACCTGGCAGTCCAACCGTATATCCAGACATGCATGTGCCATATCGCCCAAGTTGTTTCTTTTTTTTTTTTTGAGGAAAAATCGCCCAAGTTGTTTCTACTTCTACGCGCACGTACGCGGCTGACTAGCAAATAAGCAAAGCTAGCTCCTTTCATGGATGTGACTCCGGCTGATCCTTGCCCACGTCCAGGCTAGCTACTAGATTGAAGAAATTTATCAGGCCAAAGGATCAAGAGCCATGTCCTTCTTTATTTCTTATTATTAATGGTTAATTTACACGGGTGTATACACACAACAGCTAATAGCACGCAAACCTAAATGTTGGATTAGAAACTTTATTTCTTATTCTTCTCAAACATGTTGTGTTGATTTACAACTTAAACTCTCTAAGTATAATGTGCTTTTCTACACAAACATGTGCCCTAGATACGAAACGGCTACTCGGAGCTGTTATCTCGGATTCCTCGTAGAATGCCTAGTACTTTTTTTTTGAAAGGACCATATATTAATACCAACAGATACCAATTACACGTGGGCCTCTGCAACAACGCAGTGCCCTAGCGGCATTACGGATGCACACAGCAAAAAAAAAATTATAAAAAAGAAAAGCCCTGCTACAACGATCTATTCCTTGTAACCGCAGTACTAACACCACCAGTACAACACAGAAAGTCCAGCTTCTCCAAAAGCGACGCCTTCAATAAGACAACAGTGCATAAGCGTTGTCGTCATCTGATCATAGATCTTAGACTTTTCACCCTAAAGAAAGTCCTTGCTCGCAAAACAATATCTTCAACAAGGCCATTGTCAGGCACAACCAATTAAGGCTAGACCTTGGATTTTCACCCTGCAAGATCAGACACTGGACGTCTCCTGTGCTGCCGCCCCACTAACATGCCACTGCTACAATTCACGGATCACCAAGCCAGTTACTCAACGCCGAAGGCTCGAACCACCTGTGCTAGCCCTCAAATCTCTGCGTTCATGACATTCTCCACCACTAACTTCACCATGCACCCATAAAGAAAATGTCCAATGATGGTAACCGATAGCAGAGCTTCGTAATGCTCCCTCTGAAACCAAACAGTGAGAAAATGCACGGTTGCGTACGACGGAATCCCATCCGAACAACATTCTCCAGGCATGAGCGCCCATGGGAGATCGCCATCGGAGCATTTCTGAACCCGACAATCCTCACAGATCAACAACAGCCCGCATCCAGCAGATCTTTGTCTTTGTGTATGAGAAACCAATGGCCGCCGCTATTATTCGCGAGACTCGCAAGCCCCCACGCCGCCAGCCTCCTCCAACATGATGGTAACACACAAAGAAGCGACAAGAAGGCCGAGTCGAGGGGGGCGAACCCCCGCAACAGCAGCCCAACTAGGAACCTACAGCCTCGAACATGGCAAGGTCCAGATCTGGTCCGCCGAAAACCCAGGTCGCCACCAGTGACCATCGCCGCTTCCGGCAGCCACCATGGCGGTGCCTTAACACCTCTATGTTGTCGCCTCGCAGGAGACCTCAAGCCCCGACCAACCAAGCCGCGCGGCACAGTGCACTCCGACATCGCCACGCTACCCCCGCGCCAGGGCGAAGACAAGGGGGGCTAGCAGGGGCTAGCCCCCCCCCCCCCCCCCCTAATGTATCGCCCCCTCAATGTTATAGAGTAGCTTATGGTACTAATATACATCCTATATACGTGCTAATGGCCGGAGATAAACACCTACTTAATTAAACCGTGCTTAATTCATTCAGATGTTGTGCAGCGAGCAAACGCCTTGTAGCCCATCTCCCCATACGTCCTTGTTTTGGGGCTCAAAAGTCGCTCCGGCCTTGTTTTCCTATCTCAAAAGTCGCTCCATCTCTAGCAGCGTAGATTAAATCAATTTGAAATTAGTAGTAGATCGATTGAACTGTAAATCCCTTTTCGACTACATCTCTGTGTTGCTAGAGCTGTTGCCTGGCGCTGCCGGCCCAGGAGACCTGCCCTCCTCGGTGCTATCTGATCTGCTTCGATGCGTCGTGCAGTGTCTTCCGAGTTGCCGACCGTGACCGGCGTGTGGTCTTTGATACTGCCTCGCCACATAATGTATAAAGTATATTGTCTATTAGTATTACAACTCCATCCATACATACTATTGGTTAGTTTTTGTTAAATCAGATAGAAATTGTATTGGTTTGTATACTTCCATTGATTTGAAAGACAAAAGCAAGAGAAGAACTGAAAGTAAAATTTATTTTTCTAAAACAAAACTCTTAGAAATGAAGAAAAACACAAGAACGGTTAGTCACATTTCAGATTTTAGTAACGGCGATCCAAATTAGTTGCCTTAGATTTGTATAGATTCGAATGTATGTAGACTTGTTTTAGTGCTAGATACCTCCAAATTTAGACAAAACCAAGTCAACTAATTTGGGTCGTCGGAGGGAGAATTTTTTTCCGAGAATTTTATGGTGATATGTTGGAGATATCATATATCATGTTATAGTGCCTTGTATTACTATGTTATTGCTGTCAAAAAATATTTTACACCATTTGGTGGCCATTGCCTTCCTCGCCCCCCTATGGTCAAATCCTGGCTCCGCCCCTGCCCCGCGCGACGTGGCTGAGGCCACCTCTCCAGCCCACCGTCGTTTGACGGGACGGGCGCCGCCACCACCGCTGTTACCGGCAGCAGCGGCGACCACTGCTTGTAGATCGGCCGGCCTCGAGAGGGATTGGAGGAGGATCCTCTGGAGCCGCCCGGGAGGGAGGCGGCCCGGGAGGCCCGTTCCTCGTAATAATTGAAGAATCGTGAACATATAACTCCAATCCTCCCATGAAAACGTCACCAGTTTATGACATCACCTTTGTATTGAATTGTATTTATTATTTTGTATAAAGAATTATATATGTTACAAATTTTACATTTTTTATTAAATGTATTGTACTGTAATGTGCGATTTTTTTTTGTTGCGGTATACCCTTTAGTAAAATGCTAGGTCCGCCACTGATGATTGCAAATATGATACATATTAAGTATACAAAACATTCGTATTGTCACTCATTACATGCTACTGCTAGTTACAACTATGCCTATTATGTATGAGTACTAGTTCTCATTCATTTTCTCATGGACTTTGCACAATTAGTAGTTTAGTAGGATTTTATTACCTTTTCCTTTTCTTTGACGTGTGTGTATGTGCTATAAACAATCATTGATAAAAAGGAGCCAAGAGGATTCAATATAGAGAAGTTGCAGGCATCAGACTTAGCCATTTGAGGGGAGGAAAAAGGGGATTTTTTCATAAACTCCAAATGAAGATCCAATTCCATGGTGTTGTAGCTCTCCAACGAGCCAAAGAACACCTCAATCGGAGTTCGTATGAAAAAATGACGGCCAAAACACTGTAGAGTCCACAGGGCATAACAACCACCATTATGGGCAAAGCCCGTCTGTACCGTACGATCGTACCACCCTCCGACGCTTTGTTTCGTCAAACAGAACAATATTTGTGAAGCCCCAATAGGCATATTCAGCCCCGAGCTCCATCGGTTCGCGAAACCGACCTCTAGAATGCCTATTTAAAGAGGAAAAACCCTAGAAGAAGGGAGGAGAATCCATCCACGCCTTAGGGGTGGAGCCCTACCGCTACGTCGCCTCTCCATAGCCGTCGCACACGTCTAAGATTAAGATATCCTCCATCACCTCCACGAGATCCAAGCAAGAGAAGGAGGAAACGTCCCCATCTTCACCGCGCGTACACCGTTCATCGTCACCATCCCCGACGGCGTCTACACATCTCTCTCCTTTGTTTTAGATTTTGTATTTGTAAGATTGAACATGATGATCTCCATGAATTATTATTTATATTTCTATTCATTTATGCTTGAGTAATTGATTCGATTCTAGGTTAAGGTATGATTTAGTATGCAGCCCTAGACTTTGTGTTCATCTATTAGGTATCACTCTCTCTTCACGTGACAAAGAGGAGGTAGACGAGTTCATGTGATCTTTTGGGCCAGAGTGTATTATTGACTTGCGTAGTGACAACGCGAGGTTGAAAGTAGTACATGCCTTGTGACAACCGGTAACCATCAAGAGGAGATCGTTTATTTATCTAGAGTATTATCTGGTGTAATTCCAATAGATGATTGCATAGTTGCCCATCTATTATTAGTGAGACCGAAAGCCTAGACACCATCTTTTATTCTATTCAATCCTACGAATACAACCCCTTTCATTTACTTTTAGTTTTAGTTTACTTTTTTCTTGTTTAGCTCCTTGTTCTTAGTTACTTCAAACCTCTCTCAAATCATTGTTATTCTACACCGTTTTGGGTGCGAATGTGGCTGGACTGACAACATGGCTACGGGGTTGTGTGACTGCCATCTGCAAAGCTCCTTTGGGATCGATCTTTCTAATAAATAGTTGCTGCTACAAGTACTGCAATAATCCTATTGTTGATCGTAGGAACCCAGTCATCAGCCACTGTCAGACAGTGGTCGTGGATGACGCGATGGGCCTTTCAACGAGCCTGTGGAGGGTGGTTGTAAGAACGATGTCGGTGGCGGCGTTGTGCGGATAGGTCTGCCTATTCGCCGGTGGCGCGTCCACGCGCTTGAGCTCTAGATCTGACTCCGGAAGAGTGGGACGACAAACGGTGGCGCCGGAGACGAAGCAGCCAGCGGCAGGTGGCAGGGTCGAGGAAGGAGGACGTTATGGAGGATATGGTTGAGGATAAGGAGGAGAGAGAATAGGAGATCATTTTTGAACGGGGATCAGTCCTGTAGGACCAAGAATAAGCATTAAATTCCAGTGGCCGCGGTACATTTTACAAAAAGGACCTTAGAGAAAGGAAATATTACAACACGGTCCTTACAATGAGCACTTTGAACCCTAGATCTACTAGAGATGCAATCAGGTCCAACCACTTCCACCACGCGTACGATGCTACTCGTCTTGCTCAACCACGATGACACCGGGGACAAGACCACTTGGGTCACCAGAGCGGGAGCCAAGCAATACGAACAAGAGAGTCCTCCAACGTAGGAGGTTGAATTCACCCTTGAGCCAGCCTTGAGATGCCAGCAGAGAGGGAGGGAGTAGCCTCCCTCTGGCCAAAGAAGTCGACGGTGACATCACTGCCAAGAGAAAACTCCCAGAGACCACGCGGCTCCAGATGCAACCAATGATCGCTGCTTGAGAACCCCATGATGAACAGCTCGACGCGGTCCCAACAGCATCCTCGCCTACTCCAGATAGCGACAGATCGAGGAGGATCTCGCCTCTAACCGATCTCCCCGCCACCAAGATGGCAAGAACCGGCTTCGAGATCTCTAGCTCGACCCAATCAAGAGCCACACATCCACAACACCACTTTCAAGCCAAAAAAGAGATCGTCGCATCGTAGTCCACCTCCTCCTCGCCACCACGGCCGGCCAGGAGAGGCACCGCCACACCGCACGCCTCACTGCCACAGTTCTCCGCCTGCTGCCACGGCTAGGCAGGAGAAAAAACAGCCCAAGGCTCCCCATCATCAGAAGGAAGCGAACTGTCCATACTTTATTTGGAGAAGCTATGTTCCCCTCCCCCGCATGACTCTGACCAGAGAAGCTACATTCGGCGGCGGCGGAACACTAGAAGCCAGATCTGGGTGGCGGGATCTTGTAGCGCGCTTCGACTAACGGGCATACCCCCCACACCTGGCAAAAGGCCAGACCTACTCCTACCTATCCTTGCTACAAAGGACTTATGTTCGGACATTGTAACACCTAAAATTGTGAAATAAATAAATTATACATGAAGCTAGAACCTAATCTAACATGTAACATGCTTTATGCTTCTATGATCGGGTAAAGAGTCAAGGGGACAATGATCATTGGTTCGACGACTAAACATGTATCGTATACCGGGATCAGGTTCGGCGGGACGAGCAGGGTCATGACTCATGAGGGGGAGCTGGAGAAAAATGGAGGTGAAGAGGTAGATCATCTTCAGACCTGCATTTCTCCCCAATAGGCCGATATCTTTTCTCTCTAATTTTTTAGCTCGAAATAATAAAACATGTATAGTTGTATAGTCTAGAGGATGGATCCCTCCCAGCCGTGGGCCCTAGGCGGTTGCACATGGTTGCCTAGGGTCAGATCCGGCCATGCTGGCTAGAGCTCGTCCTCGCCAGGAACCCGACCCACCTCCATCTCGGACAACTACACCGCCATCGGCGTCCTCAAGGAGAGCACGTAGAGTCACGTTGTGGCGGGCCACAGCGGCGCGGGCACATGCAAGGGCATGACTAGCAGTGACGTGGCCACATCCCCTTCCCGGCACGGCCACGTCCCCTTCCCGGCATGGCACGACCATCGTGTTTGGTCGTCATGGTCGTCCACATCCCCTTCCCGGCACGGCCACGTCCCCTTCCCGGCATGGCACGACCATCGTGTTTGGTCGTCATGGTCGTCCACATCCCCTTCCCGGACCACGGCGGTGCGAGCACAGCTAGCAGCGGCGCGGCCAGATCCGGCGCGGGCACGGCCAGCCCTGTCCAGCGGCCGCGCTGGCACAACCAGCTCAGAAAAAGGTTTTTTTCTTCTTCTCCTTTCCCCTAGTTAGTCCTGATTTTTGCAACGTAGGACTGCCATGTGGGCCCTAACGGTCAGAATGTTGGTAAGTTTTAGACAAAAACGCCAAAGTTGGTAGTTATGTGTCCATACTGATACAAATGTGGTAGTTTTGTGTTATTTTCTCTATATTTATATAGATCCTCTGTTTTCTTGAATATCCTCCTACCACGCAGAAAACAATCAATAGATAATTTTTCGCTAGCGTAGCTTGTTTCTAGGAAGTCTTGTTCTTCTTCGTGTGGCTAGTATGCCGCCAGAAAACAAGTCTGATACAGACAAACAGGGACAAAAACTGGTTGCACAAATCTTGACGCATCAAACAGGGTCAACGGTCCACAAGTCGACTACGACGAAAGCTACGTCATAGCTAGCTATGACTTAGCAAAATCGATACAAAAAACTGTGAAATGTTTTCCAGAAACCTTACGGAATTGTTCAAGCCGATCAGACTTGTAGAGGCAGCATTATATATAGAGAAGGCACAAGTCAAGAGCATGAATCACCTACTAGCAGATGCCATATGCATCTGTGGCCTGGCCAAAGGAGAAAAGGAGAATACACAAAGCAAATAAAGAATGTTTACCAAAGACAAGGAAAGAAAAAACTGATCTGGCTATTCAAGGCATCCTAACATTGCTTAGTCAAAAAGTTGACAAGATTATTCAGAGTTCCATAGTACGATTGATTGCAGGCTCTGCAGATCTTACAGAAGTATTTGGAGCGCTGATCATGCCTGATACTACTAGTATTGTCCAAGACTTTGAAATCATCTTATAAGCACGAGAAGCCTGTCATCACATAGTTATTATCACACATTCAGTTACCAATTGTGAAGGACCATAGTACAGTGTGCCATGCTGAAAGTCTGCAACATCACAAACTCACAATCTACAAAATGCTTAGAAGCACGGTTCGATCTAGAACATGGCCGCTGACAAGTCTGAAACGCACGAATGTCAAGAAAGTTCAGAAGCAAAGGATTCATAGTCAAATATCATCTGATTTGCCGTCTTTTATGGTAGGACAAAAATCGCAGGGAAGCAGATGGAGCAGTAGCATAACTGCACAATTAGGCCGACATGACTGAGAATAACATTTGCCAGATAGATTGAATGGAGAACACTTCAACCACCAATTGAATGGAGAGATTACCACAAACACACACAGACAGACAGAACTTTCAGATTTGCTTATCCCTAGCATATTGTACTTGATGGCCAAGCACTACATCTTCTTGAATTGGACAGAAGCAGCAAGTCAATTTTTGAGCTGCAGGTGCTATAATTTCCTAAAGGTTCAGAAAGTAGCTTCATCCCCTAAGAGCTTGAGCATATCAGGTTCACTGGTTCCTGAAGAAAGGCGGGTCACCATCAACAGCATGTGTGTCCTGCATCGGGAGAATGGCGGGGTGTAGAAGGAGGCTTTCTTGGATTATGTGTCTGTAGAGGTAGGTCTGGTAGCCAGCAAGCTGGTAACTCTGGAGCACCGCCCCCAGGGCGTCGCTCTGCAGCACGATGCCCGGGCACTGCACCAAAGTATTTCGGTCGTGAGCTACCGCGAAGACGTCTGCGGCTAAGCCGCCGTTGAAATGGTAGCCGCCGTTAAGGTTCATCTCATGCATCGGCAGCCGGATGTTGTACCGGCGGCTCCAGCGCTCGTTAATGTTGCTTCGGACCCAAACATCGACTCTTAGGGAGCCGATGATGGCCATGGCGAGGTGCTCGTCGATCTCGAACAGCTGGTCTCCCACGGTCGAGGTTCTCGTTGATCTCGAGGCGATTACTGGAGGAGCAATCAAGGTGAAGGACTCGGCGCCCGCGTCGAACATGAGTACGCGGCGGTTGTGCTGGGTAGCCCGCGCTGGCCAGTGCAGGAAGTTGCCGACGAAGACAGGCGCGATCATGAAAGAAGGAGCAATCCCGTTGGCCAGCACAAGATCAAGCTGGACGTCGTCCTCGTCCTCGGGGCCTGGACGACCAATGGACCTTGCCGCCGCGCCCGCAACCACGCCCAGTTCGTAGATCCAGTACTCGCAATCAGCCTCCTGGCGGTCGTGGTACAACACCTTGCACTCGAAATTTCCGAAGACGCCATCCGCGTAGAAGCCGATGATGCAGTGGTCGACGTGGAGCGGCGGGAGCTGCACCCAGCGGCGCGTGCAGGGGTTGCAGGCGTAGAGTCTGTCACCGGAGGAGAGGAGGAGGATGCCGGTGGAGGAGCCGTGGATCCTCAGCGCCTCGTGGTG
The DNA here is from genome assembly GCA_910589775.1 of Avena eriantha. NCBI lineage: Eukaryota > Viridiplantae > Streptophyta > Magnoliopsida > Poales > Poaceae > Avena > Avena eriantha. The sequence continues at coordinate 535,581,021 of OU342745.1, forward strand.
GCCGGGGTAGCGGATGACCGGCCGGGACACGCGGTCGCGGATGTCGACGGCGCGGAGGTCGAAGGGTCCGGGGCCCTCGAAGAAGAAGAGGGGCATGGGCGTCCGGTAGCGGTGGCCGTGGTGTTCGCGGCGGAAGGCCTCCGTGCCGGTCATGTCGCGCCACAGCTTGCAGACCCTGCGGCAGCGGGCGATCTCCTGGGCCGGCAAGCAGAGGAAGACCTGGTGCAGAGCGTCGGGGCCTGCCTGAGCCGGGACCAGTCCGTCGGGCGCCACCATGACTTGCAATCCCACGTTCCCGACAGCTCCGTCGGCCTCCATGGCCGCGGCTTGGTCTCCTCCGTTTGCTAGCGCGTGGTCCGCCAGCCCGTGGCCTCCTCCGTTCGCCGGCGCGTGGTCCCCCCCGTCCTCCAGCCCTCCGCCACCGCCGTCCGCCTCCATGGCCACCGCCGGGCAGTTAGGCTGCGGCGTGGAGGCCGTTACGCCAGGCTGGCCGACAGAGAGACGAGGAAAATGGAAATGGATTTCGGTTCGATTCGATTTGGGATTTGGGCGAGGTCGGGAGGCGGCTTTTATATTTGGGAGAGGTGGTTTACTTGGTGGACTGGTGGATGGGTAGAACCAGCTCATCTGCCCAATGCTCCTCGGCCCAACTATAGTAAGTCTTACTGATGGATTGGAGGCAGTACCAAGAAAAGGAGGAAATGCACCAGCAAAGACATACCAGATGTGATTTCGATTTGACCAGTATCTTCTTTTTTGAATTTGTAAGACCAATATCTTGGGTTGGCAACTTGGCATACACGACAGACTTCTCTGTGGCAAAATATGCCAGGGAGGGTCACCACATAGATCGGATGGCGGCGAGGAAGTGTCAAAGAGGGCAGTTGTGATGGAGGCAAGTACCATGCCCAACTTTGATTTCACATTAAATTCGGCCAAACTTCTACGACATAATATTGTAGATAGAGATTGTCGCCACAAACGACGTCAACAGAGGATCCATGGCCGACCACAACAAGAAGATATATGTTGTACTGATGCAACCTCCCGCGTGAAGTGGGAGGTGGTCATCTTCTCCGTCGAAGGTGGCCGGCCTACGGCTGGATTGCCAGATCTCGCGATCCGTCTTCCAGTCCCAGCAGCGAGGCGGGGAGACCTAGGTGCCGGTGAAAACCGAGTCATTGGCAGGCCATGGCGGCATTACCACGTCGTTACTTTGATGAAGGCATCACCGTGCACCTTGTGTCGACCTCAGTCGTGCTACTCCGGGGGAAACCCTAAGATCTTCGGGTCGGGCGATGGCGGTGCCGTGGTGTGGGTCTCGCATTCTCTTCTGGGAGCATTGCCTGTGGAGCAGTGTTGGATGGAAGCAGCAGGAGGGGTGGAGCGGCTAGCGCGCGGGGGGGGGGGGGGGGGGGGGGGGGGGGAGGGGGAGGGGGGCTGCTTAGCACTGAGGTGGTGTCGGTGGATGGTATGGCAAGAGTTTGTGCATCGATCTACATGCTGACGATGGGTTAGCGGAAGATTATGAAGGCGGCGACTGGAGCGTGTGCGTGGGTGCAGCTCCGTGGATATGCTGTGCGGTTCTAGGGCTCCTTTTGCTCGAGATCGTGCTGCCGCGCCAAGGCACTCTAGCTTCTCTTGGTAAGTGGCAACAGTGTGGGTGACCGTGGGGCGGGGTCGAAACAGGTAGATAGGGGTTTGATAGATCTTGTTGGGGAGCTAGCGATACAGTTATCGTTTTTGCTCAGTGTTTTGCTTTGACGGTTCCGGTTTGTATGATCTTTATAATGGCCTTTGCCAAACAATGTGGTTCTAATTATAAATAAAGGCTGTGTGCATCGCTTGATGCAGAGGTCGGGGCTCCGCTCCCCATTTCGAAAAAAACAAGCTACCAAAAGGATGCCTCCATGGAGGGATCGACATTAGGGCTCCACCACCTTCCGGTTCAGTGAAATAGAACCTGGGATTTCTCTTGGAGTTAAAGTAAGGAGAAGGAACGATGAAAGATCACAATGACACCTCCAAGGAGGCAGCGACACCTATTGGTGTCGTTGTTGTTGGCACTGGTTGCCGCTAGGTAACCTTATGCCTCTTGTTGGGTGCTCCGACATGGAGGAACACATCGTAGGGCTCGAGCCGCTAGGAGGGTAGCTACACCGGCACAATCGACCACCCACCGAGGAGAGGCGAGAGGGCGGACCTGGGCCATGGGCATCCTGGGCTACAGCCCGGGTCTTGGCCCACGTAGTATAGGTATACCCCTTGCAAAATTCTTAGAAATTTTATATCCCAGGTAGCACAGCCCGTGTCCGTGGGCTAGAATGACCGGGGCTATTGCTACAAGCCCACCCACGGGATCCCACCAAGCTAGGGATTGTTGTTGAAAAAAAGAACCGAAGGGAGCGATCAGCTCTTGCTCGCATCCATGCCTTTTCAACTTAGAGCATCTCTAGCGAGTTCTATAAACCGTCCGGAATTGTGAAATTTTGGTGAGTTTACAGGACTGCAGCACCTTGGACGCTCTAGCGAGGCCTGTATACGCGGTCCGGTCCATGCTCGCTTTACCGTGACCGTTAAACCTCCGCGCGGTCGGTATATATACGGTAGTGAAGTGAGAGTGAGGGTAGAAACCCTCACTTCTCCGCCGCACCCACCCTAGTGCCGCCGCCAGTCGCAACTCCGTCGGCCGATTCCGAGTGCATCTGCCACCATATCCGCATGATGTCAAGGCCTAACGGCAGCTACTGGCTAGGGGGGACAGCATTCTGGAGGAGGGGATGCGTCAAAGACGACGAGGGCCACCCCGCCTTCATTTGCTCGGAGGCCGCCAAGAAGCGCGCGACCCTCAAATGGACCAAATGCGATTTGTCGCTGCCGTCGTTGCGCGCGTATGTGTCAGCGGGCTTCATCTCCGCGAGGGTGTGGGCCGCTGGTGAGGGCTCTTGCCTCCGACAGCGAGAGCGAGTGGAGATCGCCGTCCCCTCAGCGTGCGAGGATGAGACGAGCTTTTGGATGTGATTAAACGAATCGGCAAAATCCCCTCCGCTGTTCTTCTATGAATTTTGACGTGGGTGTAAATATTCAACTGTGCAGTTTGTATTACAGTTTTCATTTTGCGCCGTGTCAAGTTTGATTTGTATTCGTGTTTTCGGAAGACTTACTCCGGTTTTACAGTTTGCGCTTTTATAGGACTCGCTAGGGATGCTCTTACCTGTTCGTATGTTCATCTTCTTTTCCTCAACATAGAACAGTTCGTGATCCAAACGATGGCTCGACCACATCGTCCCAGCGGCCTCCTGCTGGCACGCCTCCCTCTCAAGTTGATCGCGCCGCCACCGCTGCTGCTATGGCCGACGGATACTCGCCTGCACAGCCGCACTGATCGCCTGTCTTTGTCTTGACCCTACCAAGAAGGAAAGTTAATTGTTAAACTTGCACAGTTATGTACCTACGTTTAATCGATTGCTTGATTAGGGATTAACTAATTTTATTTAATAAGATTACAAAGAAAATGAAAGGGACAAAGAGCTTGAAGCGTTATTCATCAAGACCGGTATGAGTGGATGATAAGATTATCAAGAAAGATTTGATTGGATGATAAGATTATAAAGAGGTCTTCATCAAGACCCGTATGATTCAATGATTGGAAGATAAGATTATGAAGGCAGATTTTGCGAAACAAGATGAGTGATGATTGGATGAATCATAGCATGTAATGCTATATTGGAAGAGACGTATTTGCAAGTATTGAAGATGATAAAAAAAATTATTGTTTCCAAAGTATGAGGTCGTGCAAGAAACAAATAACATGTGTACCTACTGGTAAGTTAATTTCTTTACCAATACAGCTTATGTATCATCTATTCATCCATACCATTTTCTAATTACTTTTTCTTGTCTATGTTGATTCCGGTTCTTCTCCAATTATTGATGAGAAATTGGTATGCTAGTATCAAAGAAAAGCTTCATTATTTAGGTACTAAAAATACGTCTTGTTAGGTAATTATTACACCGCACTTTTTATCTTTTCGTTATTGTCATTTGGGACCAACATTGAACTTATGTTTAACGCCAAAACTCAACTTATGCATTTTAAGAGTGCTTTGGCTAATATATGTTGTTATTGAGAAGGAATTCAGAGTAGATTTGTTTTCATAATTTTGGAGAAATTAGTCCTGGTCTTTCCTAAATCCTGGATCTGCCACTACGCGAGAGCATAGAACATAGTAAAAGATGACAATCAAGGGTGCGTGGGAAGGCCTCGCGTCATGGCTGGTGACCAGCTAACACTGCAATGAGGCCGAAGGATGGGGATTGGGGGCCTTTAGCGGCACTCCATGGTTTGCATTACCTTGTGAGTGACATCACCGTGTGCGTGTGGGGGCGGGGTGTCAATAGGTTGCAAGCAGGGCGGGTTGCGGGTTGGACATTTGTACCAATCATTTTTTTAGATAGAAGACAGCAGCAGCTTCCTAACTTTAACTTAATAAAACCACAAGGTTTTACAATAACAAATAACAAACCGGCACGAAAGCCACAAGTTTTAGCTCCAACATGGAGACAACAAACACTAGTCAAGAGAAATAGCAACCCAAGTTGTTAACAATCAAACTGGCAGCATTTGCCAAAAACTTCAGACGAAACCAAAATGAACAGCCTGGCCAGGAACCATAGCTACTAATTGGTAGTTGGTGGTGAGTAGGTTTCACGGTGCAGCTTTCTCACACCCTCCAACAACACGCCCATCCTGGCGAGATCATCCTTCCTAAACAGCGGCCTCCACAGCTGAAGAAAAGTACACTCTTTGAAGAGGCAATCAACATGTTGCTTAGAAAATTTGTGTTCAATGGTGAATTTATTTCTGATATTCCAAATAGCCTAGCTCTAGGAAACAAACAGAATCCACATAGAACTCTTAGCTTTAGAAGAGAGTGTGACGAGAGAATTAAGAAAATCATCAAAAGGGGATGGATTTCAAGAAACATTCAGTAAAGATCGAACATCACTCTAACAAAACTTCGCGAGCACACATTGGAAAAAGGTATGATCAACCGTTTCTAGCTCCCCACATAGGCAGCACTTTCCCTTTGTAGGACCATGGTGTTCATGGATTTGTTCATTCATTGACAGACGCCCTTCACTAATTGTCACGTGAAGATTTTAATTTTCGTTGAGATCTTAGTACTCCATATAAGGTCATAAATCAGCGCAGTGGCCCCCACGACCAGTTTCCTGTACATGGACAACACTGTATAAGCTCCAGATGGATCTAGGGCCCATGAGACAACATCTAAAGGTTAGGTTACATCTGTTATTTACGTTTTCTTGAGCCAAAGATATGTCATGGACATAAAACATGTGAAACAGTCTCTGGAACCTAGAGGCTAATGTTGCATCCTCATCCACCAGTCCGTCCAGAAGCACACTCTAGCCATGTTCCCTACCTTAGATCCGGCGCCTAAATGAAATAGATGTTTGATTATGTTTTAGGCTTCGAAAAAATTGTGAGCCATCCCAGCCACTGAGGTTGAGGAGATTTGAAGCATTGCTATACTTAGCCAAGAGGATCCTATGATAGAGATTATTACTTTCTTCTAGGCTAAAGAGCCTCCAGATCCATTTAAGCATAAGCACGACATTAAGGAATGTAGAGTTCACCACTCCTAAACCTCCCAGATCCTTGATCCGGCAGACATCTTTCCAATTTACCTAGTGATACTTTTTTTTATCAGTCACTCCCTCCTAGAATAATCTGGCAATGTGTTTGACGAAAGCAGCATGCGTCCCATCCGCCAAAAGGAACACGGCAATGGCAAACATAGGTAGGCTAGAGGGTTAAGAATTGACAAGAGTTAGTCTCGTTGTAGAGGACATAAACTGCCCCTATCATGGGTCTACCCTCCGGCCCACAACCATGGATTAGGTGGGGTACTGAAGGTGGGAAACCCCTCCAGGGATTAGGTGGGGTACTACACCCTAGATGTGGCCTGCAACCACTGTTGAGTCTAGAATGGCAGCCAACACATTAGCCATAAAATCAAACAGAAGAGGGAGATGGGGTCACCCTGACACACTCCTCTTTTGTTTCTAAAGTAGGGGCCTACTACCCCATTGATACTAATTGTCGTTTGTCTCCCAGACACAAGATGCATTGATTTGTGAGTGATTCCAGAATCAAAACCCTTTCGATTCAGGACCTCACAAAGAAAGGACCAACTGACCCGATCATAGGCTTTCTCGAAATCGAGCTTCATCATGACAGCTTTCGTTTTCTTGGACAAAAGATAATGGATGATTTCATGAAGATCTAATGCACCATCGTGGATGAATCTTCCTTTGATGGAGGCAATCTATGGCAGGGAAATAGTACAATGCGCTAACATGGACAAATGAGAAGATATGGCTTTGGAAACTAACTTAAAAATGACGTTATTAAGGGCAATTAGGTGAAAAAACTTGATGTCATCTGCCCTAGGAACTTTTGGAATCAAAGATAGAATACCAAAGTTCAAATGAGAGATGTCAATACGACCCAACATAAAATCATTCAAGACCTTCAGAACCAGAGGCTTAAGTACTAGCCATAAGAACTTAATAAAGGCCACAAGGAATCCATCAGGGCAGGCGTAGTATCAGTTTTCATATCCTTAAGAACCACATCTAGTTCTTCAGGCAAAAACGTAACTGCAAGGGCCACATTTTCTTCACTAGAAACGTTTTGTGGCCCATTCCATATATCACAGCTAAGAGAGAGGCACACTAGCTCCTCTGAGCCCATCAACTGTTGATAAAAGGAGTAAACATGTTCCTGGATCGCCTCAAAATCCGTGATGGCTCCCATGGGCGAGGTCAAAATCATACATTTTCTATGTCTACCGTTAGCAATGGCGTGAAAGAATTTCGGGTTCGCATCGTGAAAGTGCAACGGACGTTGCGTAGAGGGGGGTTAATAGGCGTTTAAAAATTATTACGGTTAAGCATCTAATAAATGCGGAATAAAACTAACGTTTAAGTTATAGGGCACCAAACCTACAAACACTAGGTTCACCTAAGTGCACCAACAACCTATGCTAAGCAAGACAAGCAACAAGGTGATAACAAGATATAGTACTTCAAGCACGATGGCTATCACACTGTAAATTGCATAAGTAAAGGGATCGATTGAGAGACAACCGATGGACGCCGAGACGATGATTTTTATCCCGAAGTTCACTTCCAAAAAGCTACGTCTTCGTTGGAGAGGTGCGATGGCGCAATACTCTTTGAACGCCACAAAATGGCTCACCTAAGGGTGTGGTGGCTCGATGCTCACAAAACGCCACACAAGGCCTCACCCCAAGATGCAAAGGCACGCAACATGAAGCCACAACATGCTCACCCTATTCTCCCGAGTGCACACCACAAAAGGTGGGCATTCTCTCCACTATGGACACTTGACGACAGTCACCAAACCCGTACAAGGTTGGGGCTAGCTCCATAACTCAATTGGAGGCTCCCAACAACAAAGCCACAAAAGGACACAAGCTTGAGGCCACTCCACAACTCAATTGGAGGCCTCAAGAAGTCAACACACCAACCACACAACCATCTAGGGTTCCAAGAACCCAAGAGTAACAAGCACTCAAGCTTGAACTCATCGAATCTCGGAGGAGAACTCAAACCTATGCACCAAATGCAAGAGGAAAGTCCTTCACTCTCAAATTCCACCAAAGCTACAAAAGCTATTAGGGGAGTAAGGGAGGAATAACACAAGAGGAGAACACAAAACTCTCAAGATCTAGATCCCAAGGATTCCTTCACAGAGAAGGGATTTGGTATGGTGGGATTGTAGATCTACATCTCCTCTCTCAAATCTCTCAAAAAGATGCAAGAATCATAGGAGGGGGAAGGAGATAGGACAAGCTCTTCAAGGTTAACAATGGATGAGAGAGAAGGACAAGAACCAAGAAAAGATCTATTTTCACGAAAGGAAAGAGGGCCCCTTTTAAAGGCTCTCAGATCTGACCGTTTGAGTCAAATCGTGACCCTGGCCGAAACTTCCGGTGGGAGGCCGGAACTACCGCTGGCACCCAGCTAACGGTCAAAACATAGCAGGATGAAAGGGTGGAAAAAGATCTTGGTGAAACTTCCACCGGTGTACCGGAACTTCCGGCGGGGCCGGTACTACCGCCTTTACTTCTAACCAAAGATCCGTAAAATAGCAAACACAAAACAAAGAGGATACTAACCTGAACCCAGGATGGGCATAAGTTAGCCCGGTACATCCACTGATACTACCGGCGGCAAAGTGCCTGAGCGGTACTTCCGGTGGATCAGTGGAACTTCCGCCTCGGATGATACTACTGCCCAAATTTACGATCAAACATCTGTCAAATAGGACTCACCAAACAAAGAAGCTACTGAACCGCACCAGGATGAGCAGAAGTGGCCCCGGAACTTCCACCGGTACTACCGGTGACAAACATGCCCTAGCGGTACTACCGGTAGCGAGCTAGAACTTCTGCCCAGGGAAACTTCAGAAACCAAAAATGCAATAACTTTCGCATCCGAACTCCCAACGAGATGAAACCAATTTTGTTGGAAAGATAACAACTCGAAATATTGGGTACCACAAAGGGAGAAAATACCATGAATATATATGTGAGATATATCCCAAGGTGTGGAGTCGGAAAACTCGAATGATAAAAAACGCAATAAGATATGCAAGGGAAATCCTTTTTGATGAACTAGATGATGGGTTCGTAGCAGGGAAAACAAAAAAATTCTACCGCAAGAACGAACAAAACCTAGATAAAAGCCAAGATCTAATCTATTAGACATGTGCAACGAGATAGATCTGTACTAACCCTTGTAGATCCGAAAGCGTTACGATATTGGATCTCGTGGTTGATGTAGTCGATCACTTGCCGATCTCAAGATCGAGTGGACGATCCTTTTGGCGTCGCGTTCCAGCAGCGCTTCCGCAGTCGGTCACACGTGCGGAGTCGAAGTAGACCTTCCTCTCCTCGTTCCAGCGAGCAGCGGAGGTAGTAGATCTTCTCCACGGAATCCCAGCAGCACGACGGCGTGGTGGTGGTGGTGGAGTAGAGAATTCTGCAGGGCTTCGCCTAAGCCTGAGCAGAAGAAAGGAGGAGGAGAGAGGCGGCTAGGGCAAGAGTGGAGGAGGCTAGGGGGCGTGGCGCCTCCACCCCTCTATATATAGAGGGAGGGGTGCAGCCTAGGGTTCCCACCCCTAGGCCCACCCCCTAGGGCCGGCACACAAGGGAGCTTGGGGGGAGAGTCCTTCCCCCCCAAGTTTCCCTTTTAAATTTCCCTTTATCCTTTTATCCTTTCTTGGTTTTCAAGTAAACTCCAAAAAATCTTCTAGAACCTTCCGGAACATTCCGAAACCTTCTAGAATCCCCATATAAATACTCCGGAACATTTCCTAACTTAGAAAATGATCGCCATTATATGAATCTTATTCTCCAGACAATTCCGGATCTCCTCGTGATGTCCCGGATCCAATCCGAGACTCCAAACAACATTCAGTCTCCAACGCACATTCCATATCTACTTAAAACAACTTCGAACCTTAAGTGTGTCACCCTACGGTTCGTGAATATGCAGACATGATGGAGACACCTCTCCGATCAATAACCATCAGCGGGATCTGGAGATCCATAATGGCTCCCACATACTCAACGATGACTTCGTGATCGATAGAACCATTAACATACGAAACCAATTCCCTTTGTCACGCGATACTCTACTTATCCGAGGTTTGATCGTCGATATCTCCATACCTAGTTCTACCTCGTTACTGATAAGTACTCTTTACTCGTTCCATGTTATGTCATCCCTTGTGACCCAGTCACATGCTTGCAAGCTAACTAGATGACATTCCACCGAGAGGGCCCAGAGCATATCTATCCGTCATATGGATGAACAAATCCCAATCTTGGTCCATGCGCTTCAACACATACTTTCAGAATACCCAATGACACCTTTATAACCACCCAGTTACGAAGCGGTGTTTGATGTCATCAAAGTACCCATCCGGTGATGGTGATTAACACAACCTCATGGTCGAAGGATTTGGTTACTATGCATTTAAAAGCTTATAGCAATACAAACTTAATGACTTGATCTTATGCTACGCTTACTATGGGTGTGTGTGTCCATCACATCATTCTCCTAATGATATAACCTTGTTATTAATCACATCTAATGTCCATGATCAGGAAACCATGATCATCAATTAATCAACAAGCTAGTTCAACAAGAGGCTTACTAGGGACTCTTTTATGTTTACAAAACACACATGTATTAGTGTTTCCTTATAATACAATTATAGCATGGGATGTAAACATTCATCATAAACACAAATATATAATAATAACCACTTTTATTATTGCCTCTTGGGCATATCTCCAACAGTCTCCCACTTGCCCTAGAGTCAATAATCTAGATTACATGGTAATATACCTAACACCCATGGCGTTCTGGTGTTGGTCATGCTTTGCCCTAGGGAGAGGTTTAGTCAACGGATCTGCCACATTCAGATCAGTGTGTACTTTGCAAATCTTTATGTCACCATCTTGGACATACTCGCGAATAGCATGGAAACGTAGCTTGATGTGCTTCAGCTTTCTATGTGACCTTGGCTCCTGTGCATTGACTATGGCACCTGTGTTGTCACAGTATGGCCATTGGGTCCAATGCACTGGGAACCACGCCAAGTTCAGTAATGAACTCCTTCATCCATATGGCCTCTTGTGCAGCCTCCGAAGCAGCTATGTATTCCGATTCAGTTGAAGATTTCGGCACAACGCTTTGCTTGGCACTCCTCCAGCTCACTGCAGCACCATTCAAAATAAATACGTACCCAGACTATGACTTCGAGTCATCTGGATCGGTGTTCCAACTAGCATCAGTGTAACCGTTTACAACAAGCTGTTCATCACCTCCATAAGAAAGAACCATATCCTTAGTCCTATTCAGGTACTTTAGGATATTCTTGACCGCTGTCCAGTGCTCCATTCCAGGATCACTTTGATATCTGCTAGTCAAACTAACAGCATGTGCTATATCCGGTCTTGTACACAGCATGGCATACATGATAGAACCTATGGCCGATGCATAGGGAATATTATTCATCTTCTCTCTATCTTCTGCCGTAGCTGGACTTTGAGTCTTACTCAAGGTCTTACCTGACAACATGGGCACGAACCCTTTCTTGCTCTCTTCCATTCTAAACTTCTTTAGAACTTTGTCCAAGTATGTACTTTGTGAAAGCGCTATTAGGCGTCTTGATCTATCTCTATAAATCTTGATGCCTAGAATATATGCCGCTTCGCCAAGATCCTTCATTGAAAAACTATTATTCAAATAGGCTTTGACACTATTAAGAAGTTCTATATCATTCCCAATCAATAATATGTCATCTACATATAGTACTAGGAATGCTACAGAGCTCCCACTCACTTTCTTGTAAATACAAGCTTCTCCATAAGTTTGTATAAATCCAAAGTTTTTGATTACTTTATCAAAACGTTGATTCCAACTCCGGGATGCTTGCTTCAGTCCATAAATGGAGCGCTGAAGTTTGCATACCTTGTCAGCATCTTTAGGATCGACAAAACCCTTGGGTTGTACCATATACAACTCTTCCTCAATGTCTCCATTAAGGAACGCCGTTTTGACATCCATCTGCCAAATCTCATAATCGAAATATGCAGCAATTGCTAACAAAATCCTCACAGACTTTAGTTTCGCTACTGGTGAGAATGTCTCATCGTAGTCAACTCCTTGAATTTGTCGGAACCCTTTCGCGACAAGTTGATCTTTATAGACAGTAATATTACCATCAGCATCTGTTTTTCTTTTGAAAATCCATTTGTTCTCGACAGCCTTACGGCCATCCGGTAAGTCCACCAAAGTCTATACTTGGTTTTCGTACATGGATCCCATTTCGGATTTCATGGCTTCTAGCCATTTGTCGGAATCTGGGCTCACCATAGCTTCTTCATACGTCGTAGGGTCATCAGTGTTGTCCACCAACATGACGTTCAAGGCAGAGTCATACCAATCAGGAGTGGTACGAACCCTCGTTGACCTGCGAGGTTCAGCAGCAACTTCGTTCGAAGTTTCATGATCACCATCATTAGCTTCCTCTCCAATTGGTGCAGGCGGCACAAAAACATCTTCCGGTGCTACGCTACTCTCAAATCCGAGAGAAGGTCCAACAACCTCGTCGAGTTCTACTTTCCTTCCAGTCACTTCCTTCGAGAGAAACTCCTTCTCAAGAAAGGATCCATTCTTGGCAACGAAAACTTTGCCTTCGGATCTATGATAGAAGGTATACCCAATTGTTTCTTTAGGGTATCCTATGAAGACACATTTCTCCGCTTTGGGTTCAAGCTTATCAGGTTGTAACTTCTTTACATATGCTTCGCAACCCCAAAGTTTAAGGAACGACAACTTAGCTTTCTTACCAAACCACAATTCATACGGTGTCGTTTCAACGGATTTAGATGGTGCCCTATTTAAAGTGAATGCGGCTGTCTCTAATGCATAGCCCCAAAACGATAGCGGTAAATCAGTAAGAGACATCATAGACTGAACCATATCTAAGAGAGTTCGATTACGACGTTCGGACACACCATTACGCTGTGGTGTTCCCGGCGGTGTCAACTGCGAAAGTATTCCACATTTCTTTAAATGCATGCCAAACTCATAACTTAGATATTCATCTCCGTGGTCAGAACGCAGGAACTTAATCTTCTTGTAACGATGATTTTCCACTTCACTTTGAAATTCCTTAAACTTCTCGAAAGTTTCGGACTTATGTTTCATAAAGTAGACATACCCATATCTACTTAAGTCATCCGTGAAAGTGAGAACATAACGATATCCACCACGCGATGCTACACTCATTGGACCACACACATCGGTATGTATTATTTCCAATAAGTCTGTAGCTCGCTCCATTATTCCAGAGAATGGAGTCTTAGTCATTTTTCCCATTAGACATGCTTCGCATCTTTTAAGTAATTTAAAATCAAGTGTTTCAAGAAGTCCATCAGAATGGAGTTTCTTCATACGCTTCACTCCAATGTGACCAAGACGACAGTGCCACATGTATGTAGAATTATCATTCAATTTTATTCGTTTAGCATCTATGTTGTGAACATGTGTATCACTACTATCGAGATTCAATAAGAATAAACCATTCATCTCAGGTGCATTACCATAAAAGATATTACTCATATAAATCGAACAACCTTTATTCTCAGACTTAAAAGAGTAACCGTCTCGCAATAAACAAGATCCAGATATAATGTTCATGCTTAACGCAGGCACCAAATAACAATTATTCAAATTTAAAACTAATCCCGAAGGTAGATGTAGAGGGAGCGTGCCGACGGCGATCACATCAACCTTGGAGCCATTTCCAACGCGCATCGTCACCTCGTCTCTCGCCAGTCTTCGCTTATTACGCAGCTCCTGTTTCGAGTTACAAATAAGAGCAACCGAACCAGTATCAAATACCCAGGCACTACTACGATTACTAGTAAGATACACATCAATAACATGTATATCGAATATACCTTTCTTCTTGATGTTGCCGTTCTTCAGATCCGCCAGGTACTTGGGGCAGTTACGCTTCCAGTGACCAGCACCCTTGCAGTGAAGCACTCAGTTTCAGGTTTAGGACCAGCCTTGGGCTTCTTAGCAGGTGCGGCAGCTTTCTTGCCGTCCTGCTTGAAATTGCCCTTTTTCTTAGGCTTGCCCTGTTTCTTGAAATTGGTGGTCTTATTGACCATCAACACTTGGTGCTCCTTTTTGATCTCCACTTCAGCAGTTTTTAGCATGGACGATAGTTCAGGCAACGTCTTGTTCATGCAGTGCATGTTGTAGTTCATCACAAAGTTCTTGTAACTTGGTGGCAGTGATTGGAGGACACGGTGAATCCCTAACTCATTAGGAATCGTTATCCCCAAGTCTTGGAGCTTGTTTGCGTGCCCAGACATGGTGAGCACGTGCTCGCTAACGGAGCTACCCTCTTTCATCTTACAGTTAAAGAACTTTTCGGAGGCCTCATAGCTCTCCACGGCCGAGTGAGTCTCAAAAATCAGCCTGAGCTCCTTAATGATCTCGAACGGGTCGTGGTTCTCAAAGCGCTTCTGAAGCTCCGCTTCTAAACCGTACAGGATGGCACACTGAACTGTGGAGTAATGATTTTTCCGAGTGGCGTAAACATTCTTTACGTCATCGGTGGCATCTTCTGCAGGTGGGTCACCCAGCGGTGCTTCGAGCACATAGGTCAACTGACCAGCCCTGAGGACGATCTTCAGTCCACGGAACCAGTCCGTGAAGTTGCTTCCATTGTTCTTAAGCTTTTCTTTCTCTAGGAACGCATTGAAATTGATGGAGAGGTTCGCCATAATCTACAACAAATTTGCAAGTAGTTTAGACTAAGTTTATGATAAATTGAGTTCAATTTTAATTCTTAAATTAACTAGGTGAACTCCCACTCAAAACAACATCCCTCACATTGTCTTAGTGATTACACGAACCAAGTCCACTACACCAAGTCCGATCTTCACGAGAGAAGATGTAGTTTCATCAGCGAACAATCTTCATGTTCATCATATCATTTATATGACTCATGCTCTACCTTTCGTTATTCCGTGTTCCGAGACCATGTCTGTACATGCTAGGCTCGTCAAGATTAACCTTAGTTTCCGCATGTGCAAATCTGGCTTGCACCCGTTGTATGCACACGTAGAATCTATCACATCCGATCATCACGAGATGCTTCGAAACGACGAGTCTTAGCAACGGTGCCAACTAAGGGTGAACACTTTATTACTTGATATTTAGTGAGAGGGATCATCTTATAATGCTATCGTCGCGATCTAAGCAATACAAGATGCATAAAGGATTAACATCACAGGCAATTCATAATTAGTGTGATATGATATGGCCCTTTCTTCTTATGCCTTTGATCTCCATCTCCAAAGCACGAACATGATCTCCATCATCACCAGCATTGCGTCAAGGTCAGTGGCGCCGCTTCATGGTTGTCCATCATCACTAGCAACTATTACAACTACTTGGAATAAAGCTATTACAAGATGAATAAACACGCAGGTCTTAACAGAATTAAAGACAACCATTAGGCTCCTGCCGGTTGCCATATTACAACAAGGATCATTGCATACATCAAATATAATCACAATCACATGATGGCCATATCACATCACAAAACCCCTGCAAAAACAAGTTAGACGCCTCTAATTTTCTTTGCATGTTTTACGTGGTTTGGGGCTTTCGAATAAGAACGGATCTTACCTACGAAACTGAACCACAACGTTGATACAAGTGCTATCAAGTGCAAAGTGTAAATTGGATCTATACTATGGTGGGAGAGACAGACACCCGCAAAGCCACTTGTGCAAAGCAAGTTACACGTCAAGCGTGGAGCAAGTCTCATGTGCGATGACATGTAAGGTTAGCCCGAGCCGCTTCATCCCACCATACCGCAAGATGCAAAGTACACACAGCAAAAGACGGCACGAGCACCAACGCCCACAACACCATTGTGTTCTACTCGTGCAACAGATCTACGCATAGATACGGCTCTGATACCACTGATGGGTTCATAGCAGGGAAAACAAAAAAAATTCTACCGCAAGAACGAACAAAACCCAGATCTAATCTAGATAAAAGCCAAGATCTAATCTATTAGACATGTGCAACGAGATAGATCTGTACTAAACCTTGTAGATCCGAAAGCGTTACGAGATTGGATCTCGTGGTTGATGTAGTCGATCACTTGCCGATCTCAACATCGAGTGGACGATCCTTCCGGCGCCGCGTTTCGGCAGCGCTTCCGCAGTCGGTCACACGTGCGGAGTCGAAGTAGACCTTCCTCTCCTCGTTCCAGTGAGCAGCGGAGGTAGTAGATCTTCTCCACAGAATCCCAGCAGCACGATAGCGTGGTGGTGGTGGTGGAGTAGAGAATTCTGCAGGGCTTCGCCTAAGCCTGAGCAGAAGAAAGGAGGAGGAGAGAGGCGGCTAGGGCAAGAGTGGAGGAGGCTAGGGGGGGTGGCGCCTCCACCCCTCTATATATAGAGGGAGGGGTGCGGCCTAGGGTTCCCACCCCTAGGCCCACCCCCTAGGGCCGACGCACAAGGGAGCTTGGGGGGAGAGTCCTCCCCCCCAAGTTTCCCTTTTAAATTTCCCTTTATCCTTTTATCCCTTCTTGGTTTTCAAGTAAACTCCAAAAAATCTTCTAGAACCTTCCGGAACATTCCGAAACCTTCTAGAATCCTCGTATAAATACTCCGGAACATTTCCTAACTTAGAAAATGATCTCCATTATATGAATCTTATTCTCCGGAAAATTCCGGATCTCCTCGTGATGTCCCGGATCCAATCCGAGACTCCGAACAACATTCGGTCTCCAACGCACATTCCATATCTACTTAAAACAACTTCGAACCTTAAGTGTGTCACCCTACGGTTCGTGAATATGCAGACATGATGGAGACACCTCTCCGATCAATAACCATCAGCGGGATCTGGAGATCCATAACGGCTCCCACATACTCAACGATGACTTCGTGATCGATAGAACCATTAACATACGAAACCAATTCCCTTTGTCACGCGATACTCTACTTATCCGAGGTTTGATCGTCGATATCTCCATACCTAGTTCTACCTCGTTACTGATAAGTACTCTTTACTCGTTCCATGTTATGTCATCCCTTGTGACCCAGTCACATCCTTGCAAGCTAACTAGATGACATTCCACCGAGAGGGCCCAGAGCATATCTATCCGTCATATGGATGGACAAATCCCAATCTTGGTCCATGCGCTTCAACACATACTTTCAGAATACCCAATGACACCTTTATAACCACCTAGTTACGAAGCGGTGTTTGATGTCATCAAAGTACCCATCCGGTGATGGTGATTAACACAACCTCATGGTCGAAGGATTAGGCTACTATGCATTTAAAAGCTTATAGCAATACGAACTTAATAACTTGATCTTATGCTACGCTTACTATGGGTGTGTGTGTCCATCACATCATTCTCCTAATGATATAACTTTGTTATTAATCACATCTAATGTCCATGATCAGGAAACCATGATCATCAATTAATCAACAAGCTAGTTCAACAAGAGGCTTACTAGGGACTCTTTTATGTTTACAAAACACACATGTATTAGTGTTTCCTTATAATACAATTATACATGGGATGTAAACATTCATCATAAACACAAAGATATAATAATAACCACTTTTATTATTGCCTCTTGGGCATATATCCAACACTAGAGCTTGTTATGAAGATAACCACAAGCTCTAGATCCTCACATGGACAAGATCCAAAAACAACCAATAAAGATGATGCTATGAATGCAAGGTCTTGAGCTCTCTCCAAAAGATACGATTGAGCTACTCACTCGAGAGCCCCTCTTGATAGTATGGCTATCTATCCTAAACCCACTCTCCCAACACTATAAGAGACTAGTAAAATAGAAAACCTATCAAGATCATACCTTTTCCTTGAGAATTCCACTTGAGATTGATGTAGCAATCTTGTCTCCTTCAAGATGAAACACCTTTATTGATTGCACTTGCTCATGCTTTGCTTGATGAAGACTTGCGACTTGCTCCCTCATACTCCATGGGAAACCTCTTCTTTGAACATGTCTTCATCACTCCATGATCACCAAGGATTGAAAGCTTCAAGCATGAGATCTTCTAGAGATGGCGTATCTTGAGCTTGCACAACATTTCTTGATGACGTCTTTGTTAGAATACATATCCTACACATGTTTGTATAGATGTAGGATACGTATGCGTGTGTATTCCTTGTATATATGTCCGTGTTGTATGCAACCGGGACTCCTCGTAATCCTCTTATATACTGAGCAATACAAGGCCACCTAACGTGTGGTTTCCCCTATCTTACATGGTATCTAACACAAAACCCTAACCGGACCTGCGCCTCCTCCCGCTTCCGCCGCCACCGCAGCAGCCGATCTCGGCGCCCTGATACGTTGCTAACGTATCTATAATTTTTGATGTTCCATGCTTGGTTTATATCTACTGTCTTATGTTTTGTCCACACTTTGGAGTATTTTTACACATTTTCTGGAACTAATCTATTAACAAGATGCCAGAGTGCCAGTTGCCTCTTTTCTGCTGTTTTTGGTTCCAGAAAATCCAGAAAATGAATATACTCGGAATTGGACGGGAGAAAAGCCAAAGTTAACATTTTACCGGAAGACACATGGAGTCCGAAAGAGAGACGAAGGGGGGCCACGAGGCGGCCACACCGCCCCTTGGCACGGGCATCCCTAGGCCGCGCCAGGGCATGGTGTGGGCCCCCTGGACGACCACCAACCTTGCCTCTTCGCCTATAAGAAGCCTCCCGATGCAGAAACCCTAAGTCATCTAGCCTCCAGCTACGAAAAGTTCCGGAGCGCCGCCACCACCGAAAGAGAGATTCAGGGGATAGAAAGTCTCTATTCCGGCACCCTACCAGGACAGGGAAGTGCCCCTGGAGCCATCTCCATCGATCTCCACCACCATCTCCATCGCCGTTGCTGATTCCCATGATGATGAGGGAGTAGTTCTCTCTCGAGGCTAAGATTTCTACCGGTAGCTATGTGTTCATCTCTCTCTCTATGCATGATCATATTGTGATCATGAGCTTTGTAATCAAGTAGATCAACCTTGCTACTCAAGTTCTTTAATAGATCTCTGCTCTCCCCATGTGTGTGAAAGTGACAGCGTGCACACCATGGTGGCACTTTGGCTAGAGATTACAAATTCTTGTTATGAGTTATATTTGGAGTTGGATGTCTCTATGAAATTGTTTTGTTTGTTGGAACCATCTAGTGCTCAAGGTGATAGTGTGGGGTTATCTAGATGGGGAAAGCAAACTTTGAGGTGTGCTGTTATAGCCCTACCATGGATTAGAGTGTCCAACCGGAGAGTAGTTCAGAGTAGTATCATAAAGAGAAGATATTTATATGAGAGTGTTAACTAGTGAAAGTATGATCCCTAGGCCTTGTTTCTAAACATTGAAATACTGTTTGCAACTAGATCTGTTACATGTTTGCTTTCTTCCATCTTTATTTCAGTGTGCCTTTAGTCTCTTCCATGCCATCAAGCTATTTTCTGGCACAGTTGTCTTATATCCATACCACTTGTATTTCACTATCTCTTCGCCGAACTAGTGCAACTATACACCTGACAAGTGTATTGGGTGTGTTGGGGACACAAGAGACTTCTTGTATCTTGATTGTAGGATTGCTTGAGAGGGATACCTTTGACCACTTCCTCACTGAGTTCGATAAACCTTGGGTGATCCACTTAAGGGAAAACTTGCTGCTGTTCTACAAACCTCTGCACTTGGAGGCCCAACAACTGTCTACAAGAATAGAAGTGCGTAGACATCAAGCTATTTTCTAGCGCCGTTGCTGGGGAGGTAAGGTAAAAGGTACTCACATCATCTGGCTACTAAGTTATCTTCTAGTACGGTTGCTGGTGTATGAGTGCTCGAAGTTATTTCCTTTAGATTCTACAATTATATCTTTTTGTTTCTTGTTTTATTTTCACTAGTTAGGCTTAATGGAAAACACCAAAAAAATTAGAGAGCTTTATAGTATTTATCTTGAGTTAGGACATGAAGTGTTTGAAGAGAAAATTAAAAAACCTATGGAACTTTATTTGCATGCTAATAGCAATGTTATTAGTATGAATTCTTTGAACACCATTATTGCTAATGCTATGGAAAAATCTAAGCTTGGGGAAGCTAGTTTTTATGAATATGATCTCTTTAGTCCCCCAAGCACGGAGGAGAAATTTTACTTCGATGATACTATACCTCCAATATATGATGATTACAATGATGAATATGATATTTTCAGTCCACCTACTATTGAGGAGAAAATTAATTATGATTACAACATGCCTCCTATATTTGATGATTATGGTGATGAGAATAATAATGATAGCTATTTTGTTGAATTTGCTCCCACTACAATTAATAAGAATGACTATGTTTATGTGGGGAGTATTAATTCTTTTATGCATGTGGCTCATGATAAGAATGTTTTATGTGATAGTTATATTGTTAATTTTATTCATGATGCTACTAAAAGTTATTATGAGAGAGGGAAACATGGTTTTATGCATCTTAATAATATTAGGTTTCCCCTCTTTATGTTCAAAGTCTTAAAAGTTGCACTTGTTTTGCTTTTCTATGCTTGTTGCTTTGTGCTTTCATGACTTGTTTCTTTACAAGATTCCTATGCATGGGAAGTGGGTTAGACTTAAATGTGCTTTAAATTTGCTTCTTGATGCTCTCTTTTACTTCAATTCATATTTCCTATGTGAGCATCTTCTCAAACTATCATGCCCAACTTAAAGGCGTTAAAGAAAAGTACTTATTGGGAGATAACCCAAAAGTTTTAGATGAGTCTTGGAAGTTATTATCTCTATAATAACCACTTCTTATCCTTTTTATTTGATTTTTGTGCCAAGAGTGACCTCTAATGAGAGAGAAGTAATGCTTAGGAAAGTTGCTGTCTCGAAACAGATTTTTGTGCTTCGCTGTAAAAATTCGTGTAAAATCTCTGTATGTCGGTTTGAGCTGTGAGTTTTTTTTCTTCTGCCCCAGGTTGTTATCTAACTTTCGTTAGTTCAACACTTTTCGATTTGAGCAACAGAAGGTCTTCGAAAAAATTGCTTTTTAACTGCTGGTCTGTTTTGACAGATTTCTGCCATTATTTGCATTTGCTTCTTGTTGATTCCTTTTTTGAGTTCTTTTTGGGGAATTGAGCTTTTTGAGAGAAGTTCTACAGTATCTTGTGTTTTAATGGAAGTTTTATTGGTGTTGTAACTGAACCCAAAGACTTATTATCTTGAGTGCACTAATGTTGCTAATAGAGATTGTGTGAGTTGTATGAAGGAAAAATTTCAGGTGTATGGAAAGAATGATGTAATGAGATGAAGAATGGACAAAAGCTCAAGCTTGGGGATTCCACCCCGTGTCACCCCAAGAAATATTCAAGAGGTACAAGCGTCAAAGCTTGGGGATGCCCAAGGCATCCCCTTCTTCATCAATAAAAATCCCATGTTTCTTCCAAACGCTTCCTTTTTATTGTTTCATGCACAATTGTGTTGTTCTTGGAGCGTCTTCTTTTTCGTTTTCGTTTTCACTTTCTTGGTTTGCTTAGTTTGCTTGAATAAATTGGTTGGACCCCTCATTCATACATTAGTTTTCAAATAAGTTTGGTTTGGATTGGAAAAGAGTAGGAAAAGTTCATGCTTAAGTGGTATAAAAGGAGCTTGTCTTTTACTGTGGCCTATGCTTTGTCATGCCATGCTTGATATTGTTTTGGCTTTATGCTTAGTATTATTTGTTGTAGCATGAATTGTTATAAACAATTGAGATTGCTTAATGTGCCTTTGAAGAATCATGCGTTGTTTTAGCATATTAAAGCATAGTATTATGGTATTCTCCTTTGATGCTTTATTTGGGTTGACTTGGCGCATGCTCACACCATGTTATGACTATCCCAAGTCACCATAGCCTTTATGATTCTTTAGTTTTCGACTTATAATATCACTTTATGCTTCAATTAATGATGTTTTGTCGCTTTGCATGATTCTGGCCATTATTGCTCTCTTAGTTGGTCGCTCTCAGTCTTGTGCTAGCCTCCATAACCGAGTATGAGTCCACCCATGCATCCAACCCCAAATAAAACCAAGTTATTCCAAAGAGTCCATCATACCTACCTATTAGCATTATTGCTATTCCAAGTATATTCATGTTTTTATCTACCTTCTGAATTAAACTTGTTATGTGAAAATTAGTGATTAAAGCTCTCACGAACTTGATGGCACACTTTACTTTTCTTGCCCCTAATAAACTTGAACCATTGTGTCATCTATGTTGTATATGCCTGCACTTATACGTTGGGAATTAGCAGAACCATGTTGTCATGGGGAATGCTTTCAACATTGCACTTGTACATTGTACCCAATTGATATCATGCTCTTTTGTTTATGGATGTCGTCGGTGTGAAATGAAAGGGGAGCTTGAAAGGGGAGTTATGTATGTGTGTTAGAGAAACGCCTGGGCCGCCGGTCTAATCCATGCCTAATCATGGTGGAAACCTGCAGCGTAACCATAATGAGCTGTCTATGAAGCATTCTTCTTATAAAAAAAGAGATAGAGATTGAGAAAAAGAGAAAAAGGAAAAAAGAGATTTGATAAAAGAGGAAGGAGTGAAAAAAGCACCATTTTCCCATGGTAAATAAGAAGATTGTTGAGATGCTTATTGTCTGCTTGCCTTGTCATTTTGATATGGGGATTCTTCCATATCATCGGGCAAGGGGTACCCCGTTGGCGGTTCTCTATGATACAGATGTAATTACTATGACGAGAACTTACCGGTAACTAAACTTGAGTAGCATGAGGAGCGGACCTCGTATTCGAGGGACATGAGATTGCCAACTTATACTTTGTCAAGCATATACTCCATAGTTTGTTCACTTTAACCTTAATCACTTCAAGATGCTTATGATAGGGGCAATGAGAGCTGAAAGCTAATAAGTACCATAATTTTGGAAGCTCTTTATGAGACTTGAATCCATGCTTCCTTCTATGAAGGCTTTTCTTTTACTTTTATGTTGATTCTCCATCTTCTATCTTTATGCACCTATTGAGAGAGCATAGTGGCCATTCTTAGTTTAATGTGCATTGTCCCAAAACTTATTGATTGATTCATAATGTTGATATTGCTTGTTCTTGAACTATTTGTATCTAGTCACCCTTATGAACTTTGATGGTGGCCTATGAAATTATGTTTTGCTACACTATTGGGGACAAGCTAAATGCCACTATGATATGTTTTCTACATGTGAAACAAAAAACGTCTTGCAAAGCATTGTTATTTATGAATCTTTTGTTTGTATCTTTTCATGCTCAATCATAGTTTCTATGTCTTATTGTTAGAACTATATCTTTCATGCTCATGTTTAGAGTACTTTGATCCCAACTTTCAATGCTTGCAAATGGTTTGATCTTGATTGTGATGGTGCATGTCACCTCAAAAATTATTCTTTTTATCACTTACCTACTCGAGGACGAGCAGGAGTTAAGCTTGGGGATGTTGATACGTTGCTAACGTATCTATAATTTTTGATGTTCCATGCTTGGTTTATATCTACTTTCTTATGTTTTGTCCACACTTTGGAGTATTTTTACACATTTTCTGGAACTAACCTATTAACAAGATGCCACAATGCCAGTTGCCTGTTTTCTGCTGTTTTTGGTTCCAGAAAAGCCAGAAAATGAATATACTCGGACTTGGATGGGACAAAAGCCAAAGTTAATATTTTACCGGAAGACACATGGAGTCCGAAGGAGAGACGAAGGGGGGCCATAGGGCGGACACACACTCCCTTGGCTCGGGAAGCCCTAGGCCGCGCCAGGGCATGGTGTGGGCCCCCTGGACGGCCATCGGCCTTGCCTCTTCGCCTATAAGAAGCCTCCCGATGCAGAAACCCTAAGTCATCCAGCCTCCAGCCACGAAAAGTTTCGCAGCGCTACCACCACCAAAGGGGAGATTCGGGGGATAGAAAGTCTCTGTTCCGGCACCCTGCCGGGATGGGGAAGTGCCCCCGGAGCCATCTCCATCGATCTCCACCACCATCTCCATCGCCGTTGCTGATTCCCATGATGATGAGGGAGTAGTTCTCTCTCGAGGCTAAGGGTTCTACCAGTAGCTATGTGTTCATCTCTCTCTATGCATGATCATATTGTGATCATGAGCTTTGTAATCAAGTAGATCAACCTTGCTACTCAAGTTCTTTAATAGATCTCTGCTCTCCCCATGTGTGTGAAAGTGATAGCGTGCACACCATGGTGGCACTTTGGCTAGAGATTACAAATTCTTGTTATGAGTTATATTTGGAGTTGGATGTCTCTATGAAATTGTTTTGTTTGTTGGAACCATCTAGTGCTCAAGGTGATAGTGTGGGGTTATCTAGATGGGGAAAGCAAACTTTGAGGTGTGCTGTTATAGCCCTACCATGGATTAGAGTGTCCAACCGGAGAGTAGTTCAAAGTAGTATCATAAAGAGAAGATATTTATATGAGAGTGTTAACTAGTGAAAGTATGATCCCTAGGCCTTGTCTAAACATTGAAATACTGTTTGCAACTAGATCTGTTACATGTTTGCTTTCTTCCATCTTTATTTCAGTGTGCCTTTAGTCTCTTCCATGCCATCAAGCTATTTTCTGGCACTGTTGTCTTATATCCATACCACTTGTATTTCACTATCTCTTCGCCGAACTAGTGCAACTATACACCTGACAAGTGTATTGGGTGTGTTGGGGACACAAGAGACTTCTTGTATCTTGATTGTAGGATTGCTTGAGAGGGATACCTTTGACCACTTCCACACTGAGTTCGATAAACCTTGGGTGATCCACTTAAGGGAAAACTTGCTGTTGTTCTACAAACCTCTGCACTTGGAGGCCCAACAACTATCTACAAGGATAGATGTGCGTAGACATCATGCCCGCCCTCTACAAACCACCCACCTCTCCCCTTCTAGCCTTGCTGCCCCTCTACAATGGGTGACGACGCCGCACCGATCGCGCAAGCCGTGAAGGAAAAAGAAGACCACGAGGCCCGAGAAGGTGCTGACGCCCAGTCGAAGCTTGCCCTCGCCACCACCCCCTCCTCTAGCGCGGGGGCCTTCTCGCTCAGCTCGTTGCATGCCCAAGCCGTCGGCCTCCACTCCATCAAGGGGCACGTCCCCGTCGAGCTGGCCCTTGACAACGGCGTTCATCACCAATGGCGCACCTTCTTCCGTGCAGCCCTCCGCAAGTATGCGCTACTCGACCATGTCGACGCCCCTGCTCCATCTGTTCCAACTCTGGAGTGGGCTCTCTTTGATGCCACGGTCGTCTCCTGGCTCTACGGGTCCATGTCCCTCAGCCTCCTCGACGCCGTCATGACACTAGGTGAAGACCCCCTCGCCGTCGAGCTGTGGACAAGCATCAACGGGATCTTCAACGACCACAAGATCAACCGCCAGCTCCACCTCTCCACCGAGCTGGGCGAGATCAAGATGGGCGAGATGAACATGACCGAGTACTTGAAGAAGATGAAGGCCCTCGCCGACGGTCTCGTGGATCTCGGCTCCTCGGAAGACGATGCCAAGTTGGTGATCCACTGCCTCAACAGACTTTCTGAGAAATACGAGGGCACCGTCGATCTCATCTCCCTCATTCCCGATATCTCGTTTGAGAAATGTTGTTCTCTTCTCGCGCTCCAAGACATGAAGCGCAAGAATCATCGCTCGTGCAATGGCAACGGTGACACGGCCCTCTACTCCAACGCCCCCAACTTTGGACGGGGCAACGGTAGCAACGACAAGAAAAAGAAGAAGGCCACAACAGACGCTACCAAGGACACCGCCATCATCCAAGCCAGCCCCGTCATCACACCTCCGGCCGCCGCTCCTCCAACCTGGCCCACGTTGCTCCAACCCTGGAATGGCATGGTCTAGATGTGTCCATACAGCCCTGGTATGTAGGCTCGACCCCCAGCTACATGCACCACCCCCCGCCCCCACAACACGCCTTCTACGCACAAGGGCCCTACACCGTGCCGCATGCCTATGGCTACGGCTACGGCAGCTATGCTCCTCAGGCTCCTGCATATGGGCTCAACGCTGCACCCCCGTCATCACCGGCTTCATCGACTGCCTCATGGGACCAGTCCACGCTGATGAATCAGTTCCAGACGATGGGCCTTCAAGCGCCCACCACCGATTAGGTCATGGACAATGGCGCCACCTCCCACTTCGCATCAAACCCCGGTATGCTCACCTTCGTGTCTCCTCCTTCTTCCTCTCGTGTTGTCGTTGTCGGTAACGGTTCCACCCTTCCGATCACCGCTACCGGGCATGCACGTTTTCCTATTTCCACTCCCTCGCGTCCTCTGCATCTTCGCAATGTCTTAGTAGCTCCCGATATAGTCAAAAACCTCATGGTCGTTCGTCAATTCACCATTGATAATCGTGTTTCCGTCGAATTTGACCCTGTTGGTTTTTCTGTGAAGGACCTTCTAACTAGGACCGAGATTCTCAGATGCAATAGTCCCGGAGCCCTCTACCCTGTCAGCACCTCCTCCCCCAGCCACCCACACACCTTCATTGTCGTCGGTCCTGCTATGTGGCATCGGCGCCTTGGATACCCTGGACGGCCGGTCATGGAGTCATTAGCTCGCTCCTGCATTATTCCTAGGGATAAAAATAAATCTAGTTTGTGTCATGCTTGTCAATTAGGTCGCCATGTTCATCTACCTTTTTCTTCTACCAATCGTGTAACACATTCTCCATTTCAACTTATACATTGTGATTTGTGGACATCTCATGTTGAGAGTATTTCTGGCTTTAAGTATTATCTCGTTTGTCTCGATGATTTCACTCAATACGCTTGGGTTTATCCTTTACGCGCCAAGTCAAAAGCCTTCTCACACTTGTCGTCCATCCACGCCTTAGCCCAAACTCAGTTTCATGCACCCTTGAAAGCCATCCAGTGTGACAATGTTCGTGAGTTCGATAATTCCTCCCTACAATCATTTGCCCAATGCCATGGGATAGCACTCCGCTTCTCATGTCCCTATACTTCACAACAAAACGGTAAAGCCGAGAGAATTATTCGCACCCTTAACGACACTCGCACCCTTCTAATTCAAGCTAGCATGCCACCTCGCTTCTGGGCCGAGGCTCTCCATACAGCCGTGCTGTTGCACAATCGGCTGCCTTCCAAGGCCATCGCGGATCGCATGCCTTTTCGAGCCCTTCATGGTGTCGACCCTGCATATGCAGGTCTTAGGGTCTTCGGATGCTTATGCTACCCCAACACCACCTCCATTGCCCCGCATAAACTTGTGCCTCGCTCTGTGCCGTGTGTGTTCCTTGGGTATCCATAATTTTTGATGTTCCATGCTTGGTTATATCTACTTTCTTATGTTTTGTACACACTTTGGAGTATTTCTATACACTTTCTTGGACTAACCTATTAACAAGATGCCACAGTGCCAGTTGCCTATTTTCTACTGTTTTTGGTTCCAGAAAGTCAGAAAATGAATATTCTCGGAATTGGACAGGACAAAAGCCAAACTTGATATTTTACCGGAAGACTCACGGAGCCAGAAGACGAGACGGAGAGGGGCCACAGGGCGGCCACACCATGTGGTGGCGCGGGCTAGCCCTAGCCGCGCCACCAGGTGGTGTGGGCCCCCTGGCTGCCCACCGACCTTGCCTCTTCGCCTATAAGAAGCATCCCGATGCATAAACCCTAGATAGTCAATCAGAAATCCACGAAAAGTTCCGTAGCGCCACCGCCACCAAAGGGGATATTCGGGGGACAGGAAGTCTCTGTTCCGGCACCCTGTCGGGACAGGGAAGTGCCCCCGGAGCCATCTCCATCGATCTCCACCACCATCACCATTGCATGATCTTATTTAGATCATGAGCTTGTAATCTATAGATCTATTCTGCTACTCGAGTGCTTTAATGAATCTCTGCTCTCCCCATGTGTGTGAAAGTGACAGCGTGCTCACCATGGTGGCACTTTGGCTAGAGATTACAAATACTTGTTATGAGTTATATTTGGAGTTGGATCTTTCTATGAAATTGTGGTGTTTGTTGGAACTATCTAGTGCTCAAGGTGACAGTGTGGGGTTTTCTAGATGGGAAAGGCTTACTTTGAGGTGTGCTGTTATAGCCCTACCATCGATTAGAGTGTCCAACCGGAGAGTAGTTAAGAGTAGTATCATAAAGCGAAGATATTTATATGAGAGTGTTCACTAGTGAAAGTATGATCCCTAGGCCTTGTTTCTAAGCACTGAAACACCGTTTGCTATTAGATCTATTACATGTTTGCTTGCTTCTATCTTTATTTCAGTTTTGCTTTAGTCTTTTCCACACCATCAAGCTATTTTCTATCACTGTTACCACTTATAATTATCCATACCACTTGTATTACACTATCTCTTCGCCAAACTAGTGCACCTATACACCTGACAAGTGTATTGGGTGTGTTGGGGACACAAGAGGCTTCTTGTATCTTGATTGCAGGATTGCTTGAGAGGGAATACCTTTGACCACTTCCTCCCTGAGTTCGATAAACCTTGGGTAATCCACTTAAGGGAAAACTTGCTTCTGTTCTACAAACCTCTACACTTGGAGGCCCAACAACTGTCTACAAGAATAGAAGTGTGTAGACATCAGCTGCCTTGATTGTTCCACCCAAAAGATCATCATCTCTCGCCATGTTGTGTTTGACGAGTCTGTCTTTCCCTTTGCCTCTAATGCATCACCATCATCCTCTACTCCTACTTTGCAAAGTTATGACTTTCTGCAGGTTGAGCAGCCGATGTTTAGTAGGTCTCACCCTAGATTGATAATGACAATGGATCGAAGATGAATTTGAAAAAAATAATTGGGGGATCGGAGGAGAAACATAACGTAGAACACTCGTGTGCGAGGAAATCGAATGAAATTGAGTAGAGATGAAGATCTCTTAAGGTTTTGAGAGAGTTTGGAGGTAGAAGAGAGAAAAAGGATTGAAGTTTTGGAGTTGGAGGTATCTTCCCATGTGATTTTGTGGTCAGACGCAACTATACGGGCGCAACTATATGGGCGGAACATGTGTTCCCGCCGTATAGTTGGCTTTCTGTCAAAATATTAGGGTTTCCTCCTGGCGATGCAGCTATACGGAAGCAACTATACGGCCAGAACAAAATGTTCCTGCCATATAGTTGGTCATTAAACTGTTTGTCCCTGTGAAAGAAAATATACAAAGGCATCGATATCTATACGACCGGAATTTTTATTCTCGCCGTATAGCTGGTCATTAAACTCTGAGTACATTAGAAAAGAAATTGTACAGAAGCACTAATATCTATACGACCAGAGCTATATGGCCGGAATTTTTGTTCCCGTCGTATAGTTGGTCGTTAAACTCTCGGTACATACGAAAAGGAAATTGTCAATGGAAAAGATATCTATATGGCCAGAACTATATGGTCGGAATTTTTATTCCCGCCGTATAGTTGGTCGTTAAACTCTCTGTGAGCATCAAAAAAATTCTGTTTGTTCAAAAACTATTTCTTTTCCTATAACTTAGTGATATACCTTGTTTATGACAGAAAATTGACAGTAAATATTGTCGACCAACAATAGCATGAACAAAGCATAATTTCAATTACTACCAAACTTCTTCTCCTCAAATGGAGTTTTCTAGCACTCTTTATTAAACATGAACTTAAACTAAAACTAAAAATTTAACTCAAACTTTATTTAACATGGGTTGCCTCCCATGGAGCGCTCATTTATGGTCAATAGCTTGACCTTAATGATACTCACTTAGGCCAGATGAGTGGAACACCCGCTCCAAAGTAATTGGCCTTCAAACTGATGGCCTCCTTCTCGTCATGTTTGGCTTTCTTTTTCCTGGGGAAATGGATAACAAAAGGATCCCGCGAAGGCAACTGCAACTTCACGTTCCCTTCATGAAGGTTAATTAAAGCCTTTATAGTTCTCAATAAAGGACGACCTAGTATTATAGGAGCAATAGTATCTTCAGGCATGTCAATAATAACAAAGTCAATTAGAGAAGGACAACCTTTGATGTAAACTAAAGTGTTCTCCTTAATTCCTACATCTTGTTTGTAGGTAGAATCTGCTAGATGCAATTTTAATTCAGTGATTTCAAAGGAGCCAAGATTTAACTTGTTAAAAGACTCTTTGGGATTCTTGAGACGCTTGCACCTAGATCACAAAGTGCAGCTATCTCATTAGTCCCAATCTTTATCTTAATAGTAGGCTCAAATATGTCACCTAGTTTAATAGGTAACTTTTTAGTGATTTTCTTGTATTCCTCTTCAAGATCGTGTACCTTAATTGCTACTTGATCAACAAAGTGTTGATACATGGCTTCATCGTTACCTTCACTTACCGAAATTTTGACGTTGATCCTCTTTACGAGATCTTTGATGGTGTAGCTTGGTGAAGGGACATTACTATAATCAAGTTCTTCGGGCTCCTCCTTTTGGATCCTCATCATTTTGAGTTCTTCAATGGGATTGGGCTCAGCTTTACCTGCAAATTTAGCTAGAATGAGAGTTTGATTCTCGGTTATCTTACCTAGCTATGCCTCGACGATCCTCATTCTTTCTTGGAGGGCCTGCAAATCATTTCTCAAACTAATAGCTTGGTTAGATAATTTACTAAG
Organism: Avena eriantha; assembly: GCA_910589775.1. NCBI lineage: Eukaryota > Viridiplantae > Streptophyta > Magnoliopsida > Poales > Poaceae > Avena > Avena eriantha. Next base: position 535,611,370 of record OU342745.1, read on the forward strand.
CATGCCATCATGGTTCTCCGTTATTTTAACAAGAATACTGTTTTGTTCATTTAGCGAGTCTATAAAAGACTTAAGTGTTTCTTGGAGACTACCATTAGTAGTTCCCATATTATTATTTGAATTACCTGTAGGACTAGAATAATGTTTCTAAAAGTTAGGATTGTAACTCTTCTTCCAAGGAGGGTTATAATCATTACGAGCTACAAAGTCTATTTCTAAAATATTTTTTCAGGGGTGGCTCTTACCTTGGTTTCCTTACCTTTTAAGGCTAGTATGAGCTCATCCAACTTAGCATTGAGTTCTTTGTTTTCTTGTGGTGAAATAGCATTCACCTTCTTCGTGTTTGATCTTTCCACATGCCATTGGTGTCTTTCATATTGTCTAACAGCTGCTTTGCTTCGGTAATATGTTTGCTAACGGACCTTCGGGAGTTTTAGAATTCCTTTTGTGTTTTTACCGGACCAATATCTTGCGTCTTTTTGTTGTTGTCGATGATGGAGAGAGAGAGGGCCTAGGGCGTCTGGTTTCACCTGTAGCCGTGCAAAACATCTGATGGGAATAAAAGATAGAAATAAAGTATGCATGTACTTGTTAGAGCAAAATAAATTATATGTGGGCAGTGCATCCATAATTTCTATTGTCTCCGCAACCGCTTATAGCAATAACCTACTAGTATCATCCATAGAAGAAAGAGAACTAATGATATGCATAGTGATGTCACCGTTAATCGCAAGTAAATCCCTCACATACAACTGAACTACCCCTTTTGTGGCTGGGGTTCCCAACCTGCAGATCAGTCATTACTCATACTCCCTATACCTGGATCAAACCTCGGGGTCTTGGGTACCTGACAAGTCCTTGGATTGAGGTAAGAGAGAATACAATAATCATCATATCATACAAACTAATACATGATCCCATCTATGATAAATAACATGCACAATTGCTACATGGCTAGGCCAAAGCCCTTAGCCCAAGGAGAATTACTCACACATAGAGATGAGATCAACAATCACAAACATTGTAATAAAAATCATAAGATTGATAGCAATAGTCTTACAATGTCGCCAATCGAAGAAGAGATCTATTATTACAAGTGGTGGAATATGGCTATGGAGATGGAGAAGGGTTTGGAGATCTAGAGGCAGCTGGTGATCTGTGGTGGAGACTTTTGGCGAGGTCTGGCCTGTTTTCTCATCGCCCGAGGCTTCTTTATATAGGGGTCCCTTCATGAAAGTTGTTCTATTTGACCTAACGGTGGCGGCGCCAACTATACGACCGGAGCTATATGGCCGGAATTTTTGCTCCGGTCGTATAGTTGGTCGTTAAAGCGTCTACCTCCGTCTTACAGATCCTGTTTTCTTCTGGTTGTTGGAAATCTCGTATCTTTGACTTTAATATACTGATTCCCTCCTTTAAACGACATTATCTGCATAGGAAAAATATAAAAGAAAGGATTGCATACCCCTCTGAATATTAGCATTAGTGGTAGGGTTTAGAGAGATATTTCATCAAAATTATGAATAATATCCAGTTTAAATGTGGACGTAGATGGCTATATTTCAGAGCCATCAATTACGTAAGTTCATAGTTGTTTGTAGTCTCTAGCCCATTTTTTGAAGTGATTCCCAAAAGTCGTATTTTTCTAATGCCCTAGCCCTAAGTCTCGTAGTTTTCTACAACTTACTCCCCCTAGGGCAACGAGGCCTTCCTCGTCTTCGACCGCCTCCTACCCCCTCCTTCCATCATCGCCGCCGGTAGGGGTCACTAGGCAAAGCCCAGGCCTTGTCAGCGGCGGTGGCCTGCTACTACTTGTGGCAGGGGGTCGGAGCGCCCTTCTTCTCCTAGGCGGTGGTGCATCTCAGGATCTCTGATCCGACGCGGCTGGGTGGGATTGGCGGTGGCGTCGCGCGCGGCGATGGGCGCCATGGACTGATGCGTCGTTGGCATCTGTCCCGGCCAAGATCTGGCCATCGCGGGTCCTAGAGAGGCTCGAGAGGGCTCTAGATGCGCTTGGGAGGGATGGGGCGCTGCATCTGCGGAGCTCTCTGTAGGTGGCGACGGTGTCTAGGCTAATATTGGGGGCGACGACAATGTGGCCTGCCTATTGCAGCAGGGCGGCTAGAGCTTTACAGGCCCGTCAAGGCCCGTTGGGCCTGCCCGGGCCTGGTGTGCCCTGGCTGCTCTGCCTAGTCGGCAACCACCTCTCAGTGGTGGAGGTGGGTTTCTCCTATGGGGTGCGAGTCTGCTGCCCCTCGTTTCATCGATGTCGCGTGCCTCCACCATTTAGGCCACACGCCAGGGTCCACGAAGAGATTGTATCTACTAGGGTGGCACATACTGGTGGACGACGAAGCTGGGTGGTGGTGCTTTGTTGTGCCAGGGTTTTTTGTGTGGGTGGAGGTCGGGAGAAATCCACGTCCGCTTGTCTGACCTTGACATGGTGCTGCCACCGAGTGGCACCATTCCTTCCTGGAGGGCGTCAAGGGAATCCTATGTCCCCACTTTATTCCGAGTGCCAGGAGAAACCCTAGGACCATGGTCCGTGCAGCAACATCATATCGACAGTGCTTCCCTTCATGAAGATGCTGCTTGGTACTAGGTGCTTCGGAGTGCTGGGAGCATGGTGGGCCAAAGTCGGAGGGCGCAGCGGTTGCGAGTAATCATCACTTCGTTGATTTGCCATTTTCTTTATTTCTTTTTCTTTTGGGCATGTTTGTGTTGTTGCCTCAGCATTTTTTGGGTTCAAACTCGTAACGGTGTGGTTTCTATATTAATATAGCGGGACGAAAGCCTATTTTGAGGAGAAAGCGTGTTATTGATGCAACACATGTATATTGAGCGAAGAAGAAACCGTTCCATATGACCATTTGCACTACCTACCTTGAGTAGGTAAGTATAAGGTATATTATACCAGTGCATATGGACCCTCGTGTACATTGCAATGATAGGGGCTCTTCCCATCTATATCAACACATACCCAAACCCTAAGGGAGGTATGGCTTCCTGCAAGATAAAAAGCATTACTGTGCGTTTATTCTGATTAGAGTTAGTCGCACGCACACGCGAGCGCGCACACACAATGCTTGGAAAATTGTAAAAAATAATTAAAAGTTCTTAAACTTGTTATGCCACTAAATTCCTGCGCAACCGTAACTCATTACATAGCAGTTACATGTATGATTTACCTTACACAGTGAGTGTCAAGCATACTTAAATTGTTGGAAGAAGCTAAATGACTCTTATGTTTTGATTGGCAGCAGAGTTTTACTTTACAAGCCGACAAATAAATATTCTTTACAAGATATAAGTAATTCACGATTCTTAATGTTTTATGCAGCTTGCAAGGATGTCGACTGCATCAAGCTATTCTATCAGGTCCTTCAGAGGAGTCAAACAATGTCAGTCGTGTTGTAGACTACAAGACCTGAGTCGACACCTTCCTCGGATAACCACGTCAGTTGTCGATTGAAGCGGCGCTAGCCGTGCACCCGACAGATGTGACCGCGTTGATTCCATCCGCAGCATTGAGTCCTTCCGGCTAAAGCACCACGTGACTCCTCCGCATCGACTCCATTCGTCGTGTCGACTCCATTCGCAGCGTCAAGTCCTTCCGGCTATAAGTGTCGCACGACTCCATTGTGTCGACTCTGTCCACAACATCGAGTCCTTCCAGCTAAGCCCACATGACTCCACAATGTCAACTCCGACTGTAGCGTTGAATCTTGGCTCCTTATGCGTGAGACTTTGACTCGATACACTTCCGGGTCAGTGTCTTCTCCTCGCATGATTTTCAACTACGTCTACAAGATAGAAGACTCGAGTCTCTGACCGAGTCTACGACTCTACCAAACACTCGAGGGATACTCCAAACTAGAGCACTAGTCACGCATATACAAGATCTTCGAGTGGCAGGCTTCGATTCCTTATTCAGATCTTCGACTCGAATGAGGACTCGGGGGCTACTCCCATAGGGCACGCTGACCGGACATTTAAAAAAGCATCGGTGTTGATGGCATTCGCAAGATCATTCGAAGAACTTCCATAGCGTTGTCTACGCAATCGACGACTATAAGTCGCTGCTCAAGTTTACACTCAAGCAGACACTCCGGGGCTACTCCCATAGGGAGCGCATGTCGCGCATCCTATAGTATATTCTGCCGACTGCGTCCACAATGTCGACTCCCTTACAACAATCAAACTCATTGGCGACTCCACCCACTTACATTCCAATGTCAAGTTAGATACAATGTTTACTTGGTCACCCGAAACACCTTAGCGGTGATAAACATTCAGATGTTGCATTTACGATGTAAAGATAAGACCTACAAATACAATTTGATGGCCTGACAACTGCATTCGCTGCTACCAGATAAATACCGTGCCTGCAGGCATGACGAAAATCTCGACGGACGCGTTGGGTACATATGAATTAAAACTGGAGTTCACCTCAGTAAGGCCTTCGCGGCATGAGTCAAACTATGCCAGCAATTTTCGAATTCGAGTCCAGCGACAAGAGTTTGAGTAGGTGACGCTATTTTTTCCCTAGAGCAATTAACTGGTCCCGATCCGTCGAGCGCTCCAGACACATTGACTAACATGCATCCATATGAACTACTATGAATCCGACTGACCCGATGAACTTCTAGATGAGTGCTTCGTACTCGATACAACTGTCACCTCTGACATCCTAATGCAAGGTTTAAGACAAATAAGTCTCCACCCGAATCTACGATTCCGATGGACACTCGAGGGCTACTGACATAGGTATGCCCAACGGGCACCCGACTACATCCTACCTGGTGCGGCTCAACGGAAGGCCCAGTCGACGACCTGCCAAGGTCGATAACAGCCATGGCGGTTCGGCTGGTATGAAACCCATATGAATACGGACTCCAAGTGCGCAAGGAAAGGAAAGCTCAAGGATAGAGTTCGAATCCACTTGTAACCTACTCGTATTGGTACCTTAGACCTAGCCTCTCCCATATATAAAAGCTAGAAGGGTCCAACGAGGATAAAAACTCCCACAATAGACAATAGATCTAGACATCGCAAATCGTACAATAGAACACAACACCTGTAGCATACGCCAGATCCAATTTGCGCATTCACCGCCATCTCGGCGATATTGTGAACTTCGGTTCCTCCACCAGTCAAGAGCAGACAAGCAGGAGTAGGGTTTTCCCTCCGGGGGCCTAAAACGGGGTATACCTCGTGTCCGCATGTTGTTTGTCTATTAGCCGACAAAGTCTCCAGCACGCCGCTATTCCTCAAAACCCAAGTCCATAAACTATGGGCATTGGCGTGTTAACCCCGCGTCACGACCCCTCCTCTCCCCTCCCAGCCCCTCCTTGCCACGCGTCGACCATGTTCGTGACGTGCCCGTCGACGCTCGAGCTCACCCTCCTGTGCGATGCCCCCATGCCCCTGCCGTCGGTGCCTCTGTCGGGATCGTGGAAGGAGAGAGGAAAGATGAAAATAAGCATTCAAGGGACTTCCATGTGGGGTCAGAAGTGGGAAGGGAGGATAGTTGGGCTATGCGGGTCATCCCATTTCATTCCCAAATTTGATCTTAGAATGGGTCGTATCCAGGGCCGTTTGTCTGTTTGGGTCGTGCCCGTAGAGCAGGTCTTTTGTTCGCGCGAAGAAAATCGGAAGCCCGTGGTCGTTGGAATCTCCACCGGGTCGACCATTTGACCAAGGGTTGTCTGAATCGGTCCGTCCGGATAGGCCACGGGTGAAAACCCACCCCAGCAGCCCGATCCAAATGACCACGCGTGTCCAGGCCGATCCATTCATCGCCCAAATATGCGCTCTAAATGCGTCATCGCGGACAGAGTGCGTGTCCTACCTCATGTTCTCGCACTCATGCACGGGTCCGCCTGGCAGTGACCAGCTTCGCTTCACCTTCTAACATAGTCAATGCGCCGTTGATGGCGGAGGCTAGCCAAAGGTTGTCGGGCGGTCAGCGAGGCTGAAACCAATGCGACCACACCCTGCCCACTGTGTCGACATTGATGGCCAAGGGCGGAGCGGGCCTTTTTAGGCCGAGGACGCGCGGCTAGGCCTCCCCACAACCCCTTGGCCGTTGCCAAATCAAGCACTGCTAGTCATCCTCTCGGCCGACACCAAGCCCAACTGGTGGAAAAAGGCGACGAGGAACGACCACGAGGGCAGTGGTTCCTCATCGGGACACCACCATCGTCACATTGCGCCACCGTGTCCGCTGGCGTCGCCGCCTCCACCAATCCGCTGGTGTCCGCTGGCGTCGCCGCCTCCACCAGTCATCCTCTCGGCCGACACCAAGTCCTCGCGCGCCCTCTACCACGTCCGCGCTCTGGGCTTCGCCGCTACGACCCGCGCTAGACGCGATTCTACTGCTGCGGGCCGCCGCTATCATCATCCCGAGAAGGAGAGGGACTGTTGGTATGTGCCCGTCGCCGAGTGCCAGAACTGGTGGAAGGACTGCCATCCCTGCGAGCACCCCGATGTGTCCCTGCCGCCGGGTGGCACCTGAACCTGGCGTGCATCCCGGTCCTACCGGTGCCAACAGACGACACACTGCTCGATTGTTCGTTCTTTGTTTAGCCTATTTTTAGTGTCTCCTTGAGATGTTGAGGCGACGTCTATGTCCTCAAGTCATAACAAGGTCTTCCCCGTTCTATCCTCGCTCCGGTGGTGCATCTAGCGTCGTCGGAAGGCGTTTGGAGTTGTTTGTACGGCGTATCTCCTGATATTTTGTCCGTTTTTGTGTTCGTTGGTTTGTCTTCAGGTCAGTCTCTTCCGATCTACGGTTATCATCATTGGTGATGGTTATTGCTCTAGTACGCTGGTTATTTGACCTTAGCATGACGATTTTCCGTCTGTCTACTACGACAAGCTTTGTCCGACTTCAGTGTTGGAGGGGAAGGATCGCACTAGTATTTGTAATCGTCGCTAGATGGTCTAATGAACTATTTGTAATTTTTATTACTTTTGGATATTCTTATACTACTGTTGATGATTATTAATAAATTGGTGGATTTCAAAAAAAAAAATTTAATTTTAGTTTGGTTTTTTCTGTTTTCTATTTCGTGAAAAAATAGGTCGCCCCCGCCGTGGCCACCCCCGACCCAAAAGAACACAGGCCAAATAGCATGATTTAAAGTTTTCAGCTGATCTATATCAAAATAATAGAATAAATATTTCGTGTTCGCGGACCGACCCAAACTAAATTCGCGCACATATCGCTGGAGATGCCCTAATCGTAAATCGTATGACAACACATATGGAAGCATACCCGCCCACCCCCACCCCTCTATTTTTCTCCAAACTAAAAGGGTTCGCGGGTCTTGAAAATATTCAGTATGCGACCGCCCTCTCTCGCCTTCTCGAAGAACCCGTTCGCGAGCTAGGGTTTACCGCCACGGTCGTACGAGTCCTTCCTCTTGTAGAGGTGGCGGTGCGCATGGCCGGCGGGGAAGAGACGACGGCTGCGTGCGTTCCGGCGGAGGCGGAAATGGATCTGGATTTTAAGCACTGGGGCGCGGTGCCCAGCTTCGAGTTCGCCTTCAATTCAGAGAACTTCTCCGACAGGGTGCTGCAGTTAGAGGTCGTCTCCTGCGAAGACGTCGGCGGAAAATCTCTTCCCGACTCGGAGAACTGCCCAAAGGAGAAAGGTGCGTATTATTCCTCCCCCCCTATGCGATTCGGACACTATTTTGGGTGTGGCTGGCGATAATTTCGTTTCTCTAAAAGTGGCTCAGGCTAACCCTCTATTAGGGTGATTTTAGGGTAATGTGGAATCACTAGAGGGAATCTGTGATGAGTGTCAGCTGATGTGGTGTACATGTACGAGTTACCTGGCATTGAAATCTGTGTTCGCTTAATCAAACTCAATTTTTTGGACAAAAGTAGGCAACTTATGTTGTTTTTTGAAGAGATTATACATTGTCCATATGCCAAATCTGCCAATCCTTATGTTTCCAGATGTAATAAATTTAATAGGAAGAACATATTATTGACAAATGTGTTATTGACTATGGATGTGTACTTGGAGAAGTTGCATTCGTAGACGGCAGCACTAGGTTTATCGAACTCCTGGCCCCGTGCCCCCAGCTTCGCCTCCCCACGCGAGGCGACCGGTGGCGGCCCCTCCCTCGCCCATCCTACACCCCCTTCCCCCCGGCCCTCCTCCCTTCGCCGCTGCCGGCGGGCGCCACCGGGCGTTGCCCGTGCGGTAAACCTCGGCAGGCGGCGCTCCAACGACTGCTCCTGTGGCTGCGTCCAGTCTGCTACTGCTATGGCGGTGGAGGTCGGTCCCTCCCACGTGGTGAGGCATCGATGATGACTACAAGACTGTTTGGCGCATGTTGGTGGACGGCAAGCTTGGTGGAGTGCAAGGATTGGACGGGGTTGTGGTTCTTTGGGGGTTGGGAGAAATCCTTGACGGCTAGGCTGGCTCCGATGCGGTGACACATGCGGGTGCCGGGTGTATCCTCTTCCCACTCCCCTACGTGTACCGGGAGAAATCCTAGGAGAAGTCCGGGTAGCAACGTCGGCATCATCGCACTCCTTCTTGAAGGTGTTGCTTGATACACGGCAATTCGCAGGCATAGGAGTGTGGTGGGATTTCTCCGGTGGGCGCAGCGGTTGCGAGTCATTGTCCTTTGTCGATCTGGCGCTGTTGTGCATTAGTTTCTCTCTCGTTTTTTTGTATTTTCTTTTGAGCCTCTTTTGTGTTGTCGGCCCCACAATGAACTCAAAAGTTGTATCGTGTGGTTGTTATATTAATATTGCGGGGCAAAAGCCTATTTCGAGAGATGTGTATTTGGAACACAATGGAAAGTTCGTTTCACCACTTCATCTTTGTAAAATGTTGATTCTGTGATAAAAATATAGTCCTTAATATTTTGAGATGAGATCTGGACGGAAGAGCACCATAAAACTTTTAGAGCTCTGCAGTCCGCACCTGCATGTTCCCTGTTCAACATCTGGCCTTTTAAGGTCAACATTAGTTTTCCTTTTTCTTTAATCGCCTCTGTTTTGTCGGCGCTGAAACACTTAAGGTCATTATTAGCCTGCTTGATAACCACTTACGCTTAAGTAGTACAAATAACTGCTATGTAGAGATAAATTTGGTACTAACGTAATATGAAGTTATTTAGCTGATATATTTGTTAAGGCCTAGTGGTTGAGACAATAGGTAAACGATAGAGTGGAATTATTAGGTTTGCGCCTCAGGTCTTATAGCGGAATGTACGACCAACCTGACAATGAAGTTTGTGCTGGGCTAAATGAACATCTATTTTATTCAGACAAAACACCATCATACCTTGTATGTCCACTGTCTGTGCATCTGACTATGTTGCAACAAATATTTAGTCAAATATTTGGATGCAGCAGTGCTCTCAAGCAATATCAATCCCCTTATCCGTGCAAAAGTAAAATAAAATTAATCTGTTGCACCTGAGACTAGTCACTGGACAATGGAGGCTCGCAGCCATGCAACTTAGAACTTATAAAGATGCTATTCCACCTGAAACCTAAAGTTGTACTACTTGTCGTCCTTCATGGAATTGTGGGTTTTGAAATTCTAATCTTCATGTTACAATTCTTGGTCAAGTTTATGGCGAAGTATATCAAAAGGCATTGCCTAAGGCTGACTTTTGACAAATAATTATGTGATGAGCTTGTACAAAATTTCAGTAGGATCCTTAGGATAACATCTATGATCACTTTACTCAGCGAGCTACAAGCATGATCAAATTGCTGGCTCAGCTAAATGACTTCTCAGTTTTTGTGATATTATTTTAACTACTTTACCATGTATCTGAAGATTGATTAAATGAATCTGTGCCAACAGAGTGTTCCAAGTATTTTAACATAGAAAATCTGATGGTTTTATTGTGTACCTTTTGCTTTTCCCAGTTGCCTTGTATTTCAGTTATCTTGGTATTTTGCAGCTGATAAAGGACAGGGTATTGACTCTTCCTCAACCGTGGCTGCTGCAACAGTCTTAACAGTAAAGACCCTTCATATCAATTCGGCGATTCTTGCTGCAAGAAGTCCTTTCTTTCTAAAGGTAAGTTCCATACCCATGTGAAGTGCATTAGTTGTGTTTTTAATTCAAGATTCTAATAAGCTATTTTCTTAGCTATTCTGAAATGGCATGAAAGAATCTGATCAGACGCATCCAAGAATTAGGATTGTTGGTTCGGGTAATGATAGCTTGACTATAACATTATTCAACTTATATTTTATTCTAAATTGCTTCCGTTGTGTTTCTATTTATTTATTTTGTCATCTCTTTTATTCATCCGTTGTGTTTCTTTTTATATATAGTGTTATCTCTTTTATTCATCAATTTTGGCTATTTATGGATTACTTGACTCCCTTTTAAGAAGGGATTAACTCTCTCTTAAGTCTCCTTTTAGTATATAATTATGAGGTAATTTGCAAGTTTAAACTTAATTTATCAACCAATGGATCTTATTGTATTGAATGGTTCAGATCGTTTGGATTCCACCAACTTGTATGTTTTTCTATAGTAATATAGATATTTTTTCTGTGATTGGGAAAAGGTTAATCTTCCGTGGAGGTTTTGGCAATACTGAAAGTCAATAGTCAAATTCAGTAATCATTTGGGTACAAAAAGGTTGTCCTTTTCTTGTTTACTTCTTTATTGAGCTGTTTCCTTAATCCTCCTCTTTTTATTTTTATTCTACCTGAAACAGAGGAAAATGCCCTTATGAAGCTTTTAAGCTTTATGTACAGTGGAAAGTTGACAACAATTCAGCCCACTCTTGTGCTCGCCATCATGATGGCTGCAGACAAATTTGAGGTTCTTTCTTGTATGAGGCATTGCAGCCAGTTGCTCACAAGATCGCCTATGACCACAGAATCTGCATTGCTCTACCTAGACCACCCATGCTCCATTTCAATGGCAGCTGAAGTTCAGCATGTTACAGATGCTGCTAAAGAGTACCTCGCCAATAAATTCAAGAATTTGGCCACGTGAGTGATTTCCATCTGATGGAGCTGGCTTTTTTTTCTGAGGAAATGCAGCCATTTTCTCAAAAGAAGAAAAGGTGTGGACATTTTTGTCACAAAGTCTTGCATGAAGTGTGTACTCAAGTCATGATTTGTCTCGTTGCAGGTTCCCTGTTGGATTGATGAACATGCCTCTCGCTGGGATCGAAGCCATCTTTTCGAGTACGGATCTACAGGTGGAATCTGAAGATAACATATATAGCTTCTTGCTCGATTGGGCCCGTGAGCAATACCCAGAATCAGAAGAAAGGCACAAGATATGGAGTTCTCGTTTACTTCCTCTGGTGCGTTTCAGTCATATGACGTGGGGGAAACTACAGCAGGTTCTAGCATCCACTAATAATGATGTAGACCATGAGCAAACAACAAAGCGTATTGCTGATATGCTTGTACACAAAGCTTTCCCAGCACACGAGCAAGATCTTGCAGAAGATGCTGCAACCTGTTGGCAAGTTCCGCAGCGAGCCTACACGTACAAACCTCTCAAAGTGGTTGAGTTCGATCAACCCTGCCAACAGGTTACTGTATTCTTGGATCTAACACGCGAGGAGTGTTGCCGACTCTTCCCAACAGGAGAAATAGAATCGCACTTCTTCCATCTTGCAGGGCTGAACTTCTATCTCGCCCCAAACTGTGAATGGGATGAGAAGAGAGAGTCATACCACTTTGGTTTCTGGTTTGCGCTCGATGTGGATCCGGAAGACCCACTGTCTTTGACATTAGATTGCGAGTTCGCTGCAAGGAAAAGATCGTCCGTGGAATTTGGGAGCATACTGAAAGATGAGGTTATATTCACCGGTGGTATGGAGGGAACTTCTGATCTTTTTGGCATTCCATGGCCAACATTCATTGCTGACGACGACATCTTCATCAACGGCGTGCTGCATTTGAGAGCCGATTTCAGGGTGGTGGCGGGGCAGCCAGGATTACAAGCTTGATTTCTCACTCACCAAACTTTGGTCGCTTCTCGCTTGAATGGGGGTTTCAGCTGTAATCTATGATTTTGTTGGCTGGCTGGGCATGTGGGGAGCTTTTTGGGTAGTTATTGATCTTCTGCCTGCGTTCAAATTTTGTTTGCTTCGGTCTCTGTCCTGAAAATGCTCTTGCTCCTGAATGATGTAAGGAATGGTGGAGGCTCTTACTTAGGTGAGTTGCAGCTGTAGGAAGATTGTATCTCTGGGCATTGCACAGAGTTGCTGAATCCCCTGTAGTTTGATCGATTGCTTATGCAAGTTAGTGTGTGAAGTCGCTTTGTATGTTACTTGCTATTTTGCTGGTATCATATATAATATACTCCCTCCCTTTCAAATCAAATTTGAACTAAAACCACATACACTTATTTTGGAATGGAGGGAGTAGTTTAAATGGAAAAATCTACTCTATGTTGTTCAGTTGCCAGAGGAAGGAGGATTGGTTGGCATGGGATTTGCTGGATCAATACTTGATGGAGCTATGAAACACTGATGGGTGTGTTTCTTAAATAAACTGATAAAAATACAAACATACATTAAAATATGCTAAAATAAATTAGTAATGTAATGAGTAGTATGGGTTTTAACACATAAATATGACCGGCTTGTATTATATTAAGAATTTAGTGAGTTTTAGACTTTATTTTGTAGTCGTTGAAGACAGTTTATATATCTCTATCATGTACTATTTGTTACTATGAATACTAGCTGAATGCCCGTGCGTTGCTACGGTATAATTAATTTTTTTCTCTTGTCACGACCCTTGTATTTATTCTTTTATCGTATATGTATGAGTCAAGTGAAAAATTGTGCATAAAAATGTGTATAGCTTAACGTACGTACATTGCTATAGAACAATAATGCAACTTGCATTTTTCTTAAAAGGTAGTATCCTATTTCACATTTGGGTGATTCAAATTCAGAATATCATGATTAAATCTCGAAAAGAATATCAGTTAGTCAGGGATCAGATATGAGCATCCCAATATGAGAAGATGTAAGAATAGCTTACCATTGGAACAAGCAAACTCTCTTACAGATACAAACGGAAAATCATATGATTTTCTTTAATATATGTGCAATGGTCAATCACTTAACCTGCACAGTGCAGCAAATCAATTCCATCCCTAAACCCATTCATGCTCAAGCCAGCGCATCGATCCGGTGAACGCGTTCTGTTCTGCGCCGTTCTTTTGGATGCGTCGAGCCAGGCAGATGAAACCAATCAAACCCTGGATCTGCAAGTAAAATTCAAGATAAACTCTGTGAAAAATCAGACAAAACAATAAAGAAATTTTATTATAGAATTGAATATGAACTCAACCACGTCCGGATCATGAATCCACAAATTAAAAATTCAGCGAAAAGATAGAACGAAAAAGAGAAGAAAACCAATGTTAGATCTAGAAGCACAACTCAAAACTGGAATTGCAAAAGGATAAAAGAAGAAGCTCTGACACATGGTTACAACAATGTAGATAATCAAAAAATCAACCTGTGGGGGGTTTGAAGAAGAAAATAAAAACGACTGCAACTCTGCAAGGTTTTCGTCAGGTCCAGGCTTGGTTTGGAAAACGGAAGATGAGGCACGCGTGTGGCAGTTCAGACCTTGCTTGCGTCTGGAGGTGTTCGTGCTCATGTGCTGTGGAGACGCGTAGGTTCACGCGAGACAGGGAGTGGACGTACGCATGTCCGCAGGCAACTGGATGGAGACGGGATAATTGATGATAACCCCCCAGTTGGTGATTATGTTTATCATAACCCCCCTCCGCTGCCTATGACATGTGGGCCCAAACTGGCCAAGGGGGGTTATCATAAATTCCCCCGTCGGAGAAGTCGGGGATGTGGCATAGGCAGCGAATTCCGGCGGCAAAAGTGGTTGACGTCGAGGAAGAAGAACTCGATTCCTTGCGACTTAGGGCGTCCTAGCATGATATACTCAACACAGGGGGAAAGGACATGGACGAGCACCTTTTGGCGGCATCAGCTCGGCTTGGGGTTGTACATGGTGATGGGGCGGAGTCAGAGGGTCACGCGGAGGACGCCCGGCTCGCCTCTCCCGGCGTGGACTATCGCATGGAGGAGGATGCGAAGACCTCGGCGCTGGGAGCCTTCGCATCACCGGTGTTAGAGGAGCAGGGCGGAAGGACGGGCTCTCACCGGCGTGAGTCAGGGGGCCAGCACCGGAGGATGGACGCCGGCCGACGGGAAGGCAGCCGGGGAAAGGGGAAAGATGGGGCAGAGGGATCGAGACTGGGACGGTTCGTTGACCCGTGCTCTTCACTTAGTGGTGGCATCCTTGTAATATATGAACTTGCAGGGCAAACTTGTCAAAACATGGCAGACGAAAATTTTGGCTGCCGACCAAATTTGTCTTGAGGTAGGTTGGTCACCAGATTTTCCGTCTGAATTTTACCTGGACGGTTTTGCCCCTGCGAGTTTGGACATATTACATGAAGTGCCACCACCAAGTACTACAACCCGCTATCCACTCGCGTCCACCTGATTCCCGGTGAAGAGGCTGGGCGAGCTTGACCGTGGTGGAGAGGACGCGCGACTGCCGCCGTAAAGTCAAAACTGAAAACTAACCGGTTCCTTTCTCTCTCTCGCTCCGCTCGCTCCACCGGATCCACCTCGCCATGGCTGTCGGCCCCCTCCCCCGCTCCTCTAGGTCAATCTCGAGCACCGACGCGTCCACGGCTCCACCTCGTGACGCCATGCCATGCTGTTGAGGCCATGTTGTATCTTCTCCCTCTCGCGTCTCTCGATCGGTGAGAGATTCAAGGTCGACGGGAGCGTCACATCTGGGCTGGCCGGAGGTGAGTCCACGCCGTATCTCCGCTCCTGGGCGTCTCTTGGTACTCCTCTGCTTGGACGGGGCTGCCGAGCATGTAGCACCGGCGGCTGCAGGGCGCATACAGGGCCAGGATTTTGAGGACGTGGGGGCCGGATCTGTCTAGTTACTTGGTTTTCTTGGAAACAATTGTTTGATCTGAACGCCTCTTCGTTCTATATTTTATGCATTTCTTGAGTACTTGATGCTCCAGATCCGAAATACTGTTGATTTTTTGTGCAAATGATTCTCTAGACCGTCAAAGAATTTTATGTTTCCAATAAAATTATCTTACTCTATGTCGTGGTGGTGTCACGGCAGTTGCCATGGATAGGCTAAAGGTGGGGACTAATACACGCTAGGGAAATCCAAGGAAGGATAGTGAAGTGATTCTCCACACAGAAGTTTGTATTGATTTCCTTCCGAGGTTACAAGTGCTCCTAGAGCTGTATTGGCGAGAGGAGGAAGAAGGAGCTCTCTTACTCTCACCCACAGATCACACCTGAAACCCTAGCCCAAAACAGAATAGCAGAGAGACCAACCCCCCCTACAGAAGCCCTAGCCCCCCTTTTATAGAGGAGGCTCGGTTCCTGCCTAATATGCCTCCTCCCAAAGGGGTAAGCCGACCGGGGTGCTTTTTCCCCTGCGTCATGCTTGCTTTAGCTACGCGAGCCTCTGCGGCGCCCGCGTCAGCCGACATGGGCTTCGTCACCCCTGTCGGCCATGACCCGGTGGTCCCGCTCTTGTTCGCTTCACTCATGCAGTGCGTACCGGACCCTCTTTTTGACCAGCAAGATTCCTTCCTTCTCCTAGAAACCAATCATGACCCGGATCACAGCTGACCCGGGCACCCCTGTTCCTGCATACAAGCAAACATCTACTTCCGACTTACTTCCTAGGCCGGTCGAGACTTAGTTAGGCGAACGCCCCCTGGTCCGGGTTACTCCGTGATTCGGCCCGCCTTGAGGTGACCTGGCCAGCATTCGCTTTGGCCTTGCCGAACCTTGGCTAACTCGGCCTTTATACCCCGGCGTGACCCTACCCAGGGGTATCCCCCCAACATTAGTCCCCAAAGCTGGTGCGGTCTTAGCTGCCTTGGCCGCTGAGGCCACATCAGGTTCAATCTCGTGCCCCGGTCGTTATTGCCGAGTTACCTCTTTACCTCGGATTGTATGGATTTACGTTCCCTTCGCACATTTCAAGTTTTCACTTGCCGGCCGGGTTACCATAGTTCCATCCGGGTCTTGCTTCCTTCTCTCGTACGCTAACCCATGTGAAGGGTAATCATTATGTCGTCTTATTTTAAGGGCCTGCACAGTAACCGCCGCAGTAATTGTCAGTTATCACTGTGCGCGGGTCACGTCATGCCTGCCTCCTCGTTTACCGCATCAGCGCGTCGCGTCATAGGATTCTCTCAGCCCTGTGGTCCTCCGTGTGGCTCCCCACTGATTGGTCCGGACGGGTGATACATGGCCACTGCGTGTGGCCGGTCCACAGGACGTGATCCCACTCACCCCTGGTGGGAGTGGTTAAATAGCGGAGGGGTGCATCCCTTAGGATTTTCCCCCCTCTGCACCCTTCTGCCCGTTGCTATTCTTCTCCGTCTTCCTCGCGACCGCGCCGCCACCAGCACTGCCAAATAGCAGCGTCGCCGCCGCGCTTCTCCGTCGCACCTCTGTGTCGCCACCACCGCGACGCAAATTTCTCGCTACGGGTCCTCGTCAATCTCGGCCTCTGTCCCCCGCCGCCTCTAGCACCAGCGAGGGCCTCAAGGACCAGATGACGGAAGAAGACCTCATCGTTGCTGAACAAGAGATGGAGGAGGACGCCGCGGCGGCGGACCGCGGTGCATGGGCCGGCTCCTAGGTCTGCCAGGACGACCTAGACTGGCTCTACCGGACCAGACGCATCCCCGCCGGCGTCGCCGCTCGCCTTCCTTCTAACGAACTGCCCCCCTCACCCAACCCGGGCGAGTTCGTCGTGTTCTTGTCCCATTTCCAACGGGGCTTCGGCTTGCCGGTGAGTGATTTTTTCCGGGACTAGCTCGGTACGTACCAACTCCAGCCGCACCACCTTCCAGCCAACGCCATCACCTCTCTCTGCCTTTGCTTCTACGATCGAAGGCTACGCCGGACTATGGCCCACGAAGGAGCTATGGATCCGGTTCTTCGGCCTCCGTCGCAATGTCATTCCCAACATCCACGCTGATCCGGAGGACAAGCGGCTCACTCAATTCGGAGCGGCCTCCATTTCACCCCGGAGGTTTTTCGTCTTTCCCCGGGTCACCGGGTTAGAGTCCTGCAAAGGGTGGGCCCGGACCTTCTTCTATGTCTGGAATACGAGCACTGAAGACTTGATCCGGTTGCTTCCCTACACTCCGGGTCCACCTAACCCGGATCTGTGTTATGAGATCCCCAAGAAGTCCACAACCTTGGCCAACCAAGTGAACAAAAGGTTCGCGGAACTGAAGGAGCTCGGGCTACGCAACGAGGATGCCATGATCACTTTTGTGCGTAACCGAATCTCACCCCTCCAGAAGCGTACCCACAAGGTGTGCCACATGAGCTTTGGCCGCGATCCTAACCGGACCTCATCCTTCGAGATGAGCAACATGGAAATTTACCGCCGGGTTAAGGCTCTCTTCACCACTCACAAGGACTTCTCCTCTGAGTGGACTTGGGGGATTGAGCATTTCTGCCGTGACCGGCTTCCTCCCATGGTGAGTTTCATGTTGCAAACTTACCCCGGACTAATTACATGTCAGTTATTGTTGCATTTTTGATTCTTTTGTTCGTTCTTTTCCTCAGCAATTCCTTCAGCAGACCCTCGAGGATGGCACCGATCCGACCCTTAAGTGGGCGCTGGACCGGGAGACTCCGGATGAGGAAGAGCCGGACCAGGAGATGTTCCTCCCCATGACTGACGCCACGAAACGACCCACGGGTAAATCCTCTTATATTAGAGATTGGCCCGATGATGAAGATGACTCGGATATCGAGGTGATTGAAGCTTTTGAGGCTGCCCCCCTTTCTTTTGCTTTTCCGCCATCAGCTCACCCCGGCGGTCATATCCACGAGGATGCCCCTCTCGCTACGGGCGAACCTGTTCCGCTAGCATCGAAGAAGAAACGCGGGGCTTCTTCAAGTTCTTCCTCCGGACCTTCCCAGCCCGTTAAAAGGCGAAAGAAGTCCGGGGACAAGACTGCCTCCAAACCAGCAGGCAAGGCCCCATCACGAAGGGCTCGGAAACCCAAGGAGGCCGAAACCTTGGATGCGTAAGTCATTCTTTCTTCTGTAACTTGTTCTTCCTTACTTCGTCGTAATTTTTCTTCTGACATTATTTGATTTTGCAGGGCTCCGGTGGAGGTCCCTCAAAGTGGATCTAGCATCTCTTCACCTCTCCGACCTAGCCCTTCTCCCCGTCGTGACGACGAGCCACGCCTGCTGAGCCCTATTCCAGAGGGTTCTGCGGCCGCTCCGGGTTCAGCTCCACCTCGGCAAGAGGAGGGTAACCTTGGAGTGGGGGAGACCGGCCCAGCCGGAGCAACGGTATCCACCGCCTCGACAACGCCTCAACTAGCAGCCACTGAGGCTACTTCAGCTCCAGCACCAGTTCCAGTACCAGCAACCAGACCAGCACCAACTCTAACCTCGGCATCAGCACCAACTCCGGCAGCGAAAGCTTCAGCGCTGGCACCAAGTCCAGCAGCGAGAGTACCAGCGCCTAGTTCCTCTGCATCTTTCGAGTCTTCTCAACCTCGGCAAGGAACTACCCCGGCAATTTCTAAGGGGAAAACTGCTGCTACGGCTTACTCTACCCAGCAAGCCAAGGGCAAGAAGGCTCCAGACGCTGCCAAGCCCACTACCGTCGAGTCTGGGCAGCGCACCCTTGTGTCAATGCTCCCCAAGGAAACACCAGCAGCAAAGGACGCGCCTGCCGAGCCAACCGATGCCTAGCAGTTGGTTCTGCACACCAGCCCCGCCCTTGCCTTGGTGGAGAGGAAAGAAGTGCATGCAAAGGGCTTGGTGATGCCCCATATGCCCACCGGTGAACGGTACCCTCCGAGCCTGATGGAATTTGTTATGAATTGGAACAAGGCAGAGATAGTTCAGGATTCTGATCTCCCGGAAAAGTTCGGCCCTGCCGAGTTTTCCGCTCAGATGAACACAGCGGCAAAGGCAATTAACCTCGCTGGGCGAATGATGGAGGTACGTCGCTTCCCCCTTACAAGTTGTAGATAATAACCATTAGTCCCCGAGCCTCCGGGGGAGTAACTTGTTACTCAGCCGGATGCTCTTTTAGAAAACTAACGTAGCTCCATGAGAACTTCGAATATGCACACACCTAGAGCCGGGTTAAGTTCCACTTTGCCTGGATTTCAGTACACTTCGAATATGCACACACCTAGAGCCGGGTTAAGTTCCACTTGGCCCGGATTTCAGTACACTTCGAATATGCACACACCTAGAGCCGGGTTAACTTCCACTTGGCCCGGATTTTAGTACACTTCGAATATGCACACATCTAGAGCTGGGTTAAGTTCCACTTGGCCCGGATTTCAGTACACTTCGAATATGCACACACCTAGAGCCGGGTTAAGTTCCACTTGGCCCGGATTTCAGTACACTTCGAGTATGCACACACCTAGAGCCGGGTTAAGTTCCACTTGGCCCGGATTTTAGTACACTTCGAATATGCACACACCTAGAGCCGGGTTAAGTTCCACTTGGCCCGGATTTTAGTATACTTCAAACATGCATCAAGCTGACTTAAGTTTCTGTATCCCTTTTAGGTGACCACCAACCGCCGGAGTGCTGAATTCCAACGCTTGCTGGATACCCACAAGAATCTACGCACAAAGCAGGCTGCACTTATTGTGGAATACGAGAAGAGGGGTAAATTTCTTCCTTAACGCTCCTTCGTTTTGCTTCATTTTCCTTTGCCGGACTAACCTGATTGCTCGGTTTCCGCAGCTGGGGTGGAGGCTGAGAACAAGATAATGCGGAAGAACTTGGAGCAGATCAAGGGTACGTCCTTTTTGTCTGTCTTTACCGTGCTTTCCATCGGCTTTTCCTCCTTGGCTCGACAAACATTCATACCTCGGCACTGCCGGGCCAACACACTATTTCAGCATCGCTTGAAGATAGTGTGCCCGTGCCTGATATGATGCTGCATTTTCTCGAACAAGCAGGGCAGCACCAAGCCGAGCTAAAGAAGAAAGATGATGAGCTCGCCCTCCTCCGGACCAAAGATGATGAGATAGCCAAGCTCAAGGCTGAGATGGCTAAGATGAAGGCGCAACACCAAACCGAGCTAAAAAAGGCTGGCCAGGACTACACCGAAGAACGTGAGCGCCTCAAACTCCAAAATGCTAAGGACCGTGAGCTTCTTCAGGAAGCCGAGGTCAAACTTGAGTCGGCGAATGCTGAGCTTGAGCAGCTTCGGAAGAGGCGTGATGCTTGTACCAAGGAACTGACCCGGATTCACAGCCACATCTCACGTAATTTCTTTTCCCTTATCCGCCTTTTTCCCCGGGTTACTTCATACTTCTTATTTTCTCAACTTCATCCTTTGCCTTGTTTCCCAGGCCACTTTCCAGAGGGTACTGCTATTGCAAGTGCTGCTGTTGCCAATTTCCGCCGAGAAAGGGGTACTCCCGTTGCTCCTGACGGTGAGAGCATTCCCTTTGACATGGAGGACCTATTGGTCAGCCTGTCGTCTCGCGTGGAAATCATTAAGAACTACGGCAAAGATCTCCTTGATGTTTTAGTCCGAGTCTTCAACACTTTCTGGCCCGCTGATGACGCTCCGGAGAGAATTACACATCTTGCTGAAAAGCTTTCGGAAATCGAGACCTAGTTCGACCTCTGGAGAGAGTCCGCTGGACGTGCCGCAGCTGATACCATCCTTCACCACATTCTGACGTGGTATGAGAAGATAGATCTCAGCCTCCTCACACGCCTGCGCACATGATCCAAATGGACAGACGACCCGGAGTGGGTAGCTCGGCACCAGGCTTGCGCCCACAGCCTCATCGAATATGCCCCATTCACGAATGGACTGAGGGTCCGAGCTTCCTGGAAGTCGTTGGCGAAGAAGAAGTTGAGAACGTTGAAGATGATTCGGGTGAGGACGAAGAGGACACTGCCTCGGATATCGAAGAGGGCGACGATGATGCCGAACTTGCTCCCGCTGCTCCTTAGTAAAAACACTTGAAAATTTATGAGATCCCCGGTATGCCGGGTGGAATTGTATTCCAAACACATGTGATATTTTGCTACTAAGTGCTTATGCCGGAGTAACTTGGGCGTAGTCCCCGAGTTCCTTTTTCTTGTTCGTTCAATCTTTTGGCTCGGATTGTGTCTACCTTGATTTGGTTTTACAACTTACGAATCCGAGCTTCAAAATTGTTTTAACAATACTGGGAAACTTTTAGACTTAGCTCAAAAATAAAACTGTATAACAACTTGAAAATGAATACGGGGTTAGTCCGAAACACAAACGTCGGCTCGAATAAATTCTTTTCCTTAGTCGTTTTTCATGTGCTACGCAATTCCAAACTTGTTCTCTTGCTTGCCATGAAGCCAATTCTTGTTGGACAACAGCAAGTCAAAGAGTTGGGTTTTTGGTGCTCACACACTACTAATCCGAGTTAAGTAGAATAACTTATTCCAGCTGACGCGCAGAAAACAACAAACATTATTAAGGCAGTCCCCGAGTTACTGCTCGAGGTGCCAACATTCTATTGATAAACTCATTGCCGACATACATACCGACATATGAGATAACTCGGATACATACACTCTTTAGTTAAGTGTAGAAAGGACGAAGTAGAGCTATATTCCATGGTCGCTTAGATTCCTCTCCGGACCTGTCCGCCTTGTTCTTTTCCTATGGCTTTGCATCTATAAGATAGTAAGAATCGTTGTGCAATGATTTGCTCACGATGAATGGCCCTTCCCATGGGGGGGATAATTTATGCATTCCAGTAGTACGTTGTACCAACCGGAGCACCAGATCGCCTTCCCGAAAGACTCGGGGGCACACTTTCTGGCTATGATAGCGTCAGAGATTTTGCTGATATATGGCGGATCTAGACAGTGCCAGTTCTCTTGCTTCTTCCAGCAGATCAACATCATTTTGCCGGGCTTCTTGCACTTCGGCTTCTGTGTATTGGGTGACCCTAGGCGAATCATGCTCTATGTCGGCTGGTAATACAGCTTCTGCCCCATATACCAAAAAGAACGGCGTATAGCCTGTTGATCGATTCAGAGTTGTTCTTAAGCTCCACAGTACCGCCGGTAGTTCTTCTATCCAGCACCCCGCTAATCTTTGCAGCGGCTCAATGAGCCAGGGTTTTATCCCGGATAATACTAATCCGTTGGATCTTTCCACTTGTCCGTTCGATGCGGGGTGGGCTACCGAGGCTACGTCTAGCCGGATCCTCTTATCCCGGCAGAAACGCGCAAATGCTCCTTCCGCAAAATTCGTGCCATTATCAGTTATGATACTGTGAGGGTAGCTGTATCTCAAGATGATATCTTTGAGAAACGTTACGGCCGTAGCTCCATCACATTTTCTTATAGCCTTTACCTCAATCCACTTCGTAAACTTGTCCACCATTACTAGAATATGAGTCATATTTCCCCTTGCTGGTTTGAACGGGCCAACCATATCCAAGCACCATACGGCAAATGGTCAAGTGATTGGGATGGTCTTGAGTTCCGACATTGGCATATGTGTCTTGGTAGCGTACCTCTGACAACCATTAAATTTTCTCACCAGATCTTCCGCTTGCTCTAAGGCAATTGGCCAGTAGAATCCGTGCCGGAAAGCTTTTGCTACCAAGGCTCGGGATGAGGCATGATGCCCACACTCCCCCTGATGTATATCTCGGATGATTTCAAGACCTTCTTCTGGGTCAACACACCGCTGGAGGACATTAGTAACACTCTTTTGTATAGCTCGGAATTGATGATCATGTAGGCCTTTTCCCTCCTCTGTGTTTGCCTGGACAGCACCTCCTCAGTGGGTAACGTTCCATCTTTCAGGAATTGAAATATAGGTAGTGCCCAAGCTGGTATTGGTCGCACGGGGAACACATCCTTGTCTACCTCCATCTGATCCGCCATCATAACTTTAACCGGATCACGCTGAGCAGTCCCCGGGTTTTGCGTAGCAGTCCCCGGGTCTGTCGAGGCAGTCCTCGGGTTTCGCGCACCACTTCCTGTGTCAACGTCCATGGGCACAGCTCCGGATTCGGTGTCCTCCGGGACATAGATTGACTCGGATTCTGGGGATGGCCTGATGGATGGTTTCCTGAGGTGCTCTAACGCTACACCCGGTGGAATTGCTTGTCTGGTTGACCCGAGCTTCGACAGCATGTCGACAGCCTCATTTTCCACCCGGGGTACATGATGAAATTCGCATCCCTCAAAGTAACCAGATATCTTCTGCACATGAAATCTGTATAGTGCCATGTTTGGATCAAGGGCGTCCCACACTCGGGACACTTGCTGCACCACCAAATCCGAGTCGCCAAAGCATATGATCCGACGTATGCCAATTTCTTTTGCTACCTTGAGCCCATGCACAAGTGCTTCATACTCAGTGACATTGTTTGATGCCGTGAAATGAATCTGCAACACATATTTCAACTGGTCCTTTTTTGGCGACGTGAGTACCACTCCGGCACCTAGCCCGGTTTTGGTTTTTGATCCGTCAAAGTGCATTCGCCAATAGTTCGGATCAGGAAGCGGTGGTTCGTACTGCACCTCAGCCCAATCCACAAAAAAGTCCGCCACACCTTGAGATTTGATGGCTTCTCTTCTATCATATTGCGGAGCATAAGGAGCTAGTTCAATTGCCCATTTTGCAATTCTGCCGCTTGCATCCTTGTTACTCATTATCTCGGATATGGGGGCCTCACATATGACCCGGATGGGATGCTCCTCAAAGTAGTGCTTCAGTTTCTTGGCGGCCATGTACACGCCATATGCCACTTTTTGATAATGTGGGTAGTTCTGCTTTGAGGCTGACAACACTTCACTCAAATAATACACCGGCCTTTGCACCGACTTACCTTCCTCATCGCGCTCCAGCACTATCACTGCACTTACAACTCAGTTGTTTGCGGCTATATAGAGTAACATTGGCTCCTTTGATAGTGGTGAGGCTAGCACTGGTGCCGTGGCTAACATCTTCTTCAGGTGGGTAAAGGCTTCATCGGCCTGTGGTGTCCAAATAAACTTATCCGACTTTTTCATGAGTTGGTAAAGAGGCAACGCCTTTTCTCCCAACCGACATACAAACCGACTTAACGAGGCCAGGCAACCTGTGAACTTCTGGACATCGTTAAGACACTTCGGCAGTTCCATTCGTTCGATGGCCTGGATTTTGGTTGGATTAACCTCGATACCTTGGCTAGAAACAAGAAAGCCGAGCAATTTTCCAGCCGAGACACCAAAGGTGCATTTTTCCGAGTTAAGTTTCATCCAAAACCATCTTAGGTTCGCAAACGTTTGCCTGATATCGTCAAGGAGCGTTTTGCTTTCCTTGGTCTTGATAACCACATCATCCACGTACACCTGTACATTTTGACCTATTTGGTCGTGCAAACATTTTTGCATACATCTCTGGTACGTTGCCCCTGCATTACGTAAACCAAACGGCATGGTGCGATAACAATAAGCCCCATACGGGGTAATAAACGCAGTCTTTATTTGATCATCTGAATTCAGAGGTATCTGGTGGAAACCAGAATATGCATCAATGAATGACAACAGTTCACATCCGGCAGTTGAGTCTATGACCTGATCTATTCTTGGCAGCGGAAATGGATCTTTCGGACACGCCTTGTTCAGGTTCGTGTAATCAATACACATGCGCCAAACCACTGCCACGTTCGGGTCATCCTTCTTCTTGTCCACCAGCACCGGATTAGACAGCCAATCCGGGTAACGAACTTCCATGATGAATCCTGCGGCTAGCAACCGAGCTATCTCATCCCCAATGACTTTCCTCCTATCTTTGGCGAAGCGGCGGAGTGGTTGCTTCACCGGCTTAGCTCCGGGTCTTACATTCAAAGAGTGCTCAGCCAACTCCCTCGGAACACCTTGCAAGTCCTGTGTGGACCAAGCAAAAATGTCCCGATTCTCACGGAGGAAGCTGACGAGCTCGCTTTCCTATTTATCATTTAGCCCGGCACAAATTGTTACAGTGCGCTCTGGGAACATGTCATCAACAGGAACTTTCTTGGTATGTTTCGTGGCTTGAAAGGAGACAGATCCATGCGGGTTACTCAGCGCCGACATATACTGCTGCGCGGACTGAGCCAAAGCTGCCACTTCTTGAATTTTCCTTTTTTTCCTGCGCAATCACAAGCGACTCGGCTAAGTTTGATCTGGTCGACGCACACTCCATGGAACGTCGGAAGTCCCCAACGATGGTAATCACTCCGTTCGGTCCGGGCAATTTCATCTTCAAGTAGCTAACGTGACAGCTTGCCATGAACTTGCTCAGGGCTGGCCTTCCGAGTAACGCATGGTAGGCGCTTTCTAAGTTCACCACTTCGAACTCCAGATTTTCAGTTCGACTCTTGTCTCTTGTGCCGAACAACACATCAACCCGGACTTTACCTATGGGCTCACAAGAAATGCCAGGCACAATGCCATGGAAAGTTGTCCTCGTGGCCTGGAGCATGTTCTCCGAGATACCTAACTTGCGCATTGTGTCCGCATACATGATATTTATGCTACTTCCATTGTCGATCAACACCTTTAAGAATCTTACGTTAATGCTAGGTCCAATGAATGTAGGATCCAGCACCAACGCATACGTACTAGGGCTTGGCATGAGCTTGGGCTGATCCCTGATGCTCCAGGTGATTTCCTGATCGGACCAAGGCATGTACCTCGTCACTGCAGGCATTACTACATTCACCTCCATATGCCTACGCTGCAAGCTTTTTCTATCAGTTTCCTCTGTGGTGAATACACAGTAGCTCTAGTGATGCTCCATGTACTCGTTTCTCCCCTCATTTCCGGAGTGCCTCTGATCCGGCTGATGCTGATTTTCTACCTGATGCACTGCATCCCTCCTCTCATTGTTATCATACATCAGCGGAGGGGGAGGCAACATTAGCTGTTGCGTGTTTGCTCCGGAGAGCAGTTGCTGCCAGGGTAACTCCTGCCGAGGCTGATCATTCCGGGGTGCTTGAGCATTCCCCGAACCACCTTGCTCGATCTTGCGCATCCACTCACATTGCCTCGTCGTATGACCCGCTAGGTTGTTCGGATTTGGCGTGTGAAACTTACACAGCTAGTCCAACATCGACTCGTAAGTATACCTCGAATGGTCTTTCCTTTCTTGCCACTACTTCTTTTGTTCCGGTGTCCAAGTTTTCTTGCCATCGTTCCTTGGAGTCCATTGCCCTCCAGTTTTCTAGCGCTGGCTACCCCCTGCTCCGGGCTGATCTTGATTCACAGCCGCTACTTGTTGCGAACCATATCGATGATCTGGTCTATCATCTCTTCTTTTTCCTCTGTAGTCATTCCTCCGGGATGATCTGGATCCATCCCTCTGATAGTACTCATCGCTTGACTCGTTTGACGCGAGCCTTGGTTGGGTCGGATCACCCAACGCATACGCATCTGCTATCCAGATCATTTCTGCCAACATAGCTGGCATTTTCCTTTGCAGCTTCATCCACAGCTCGCTTCCATATCTGCACCCCTGTGCAAACCACGCTATGGCCTGTGATTCTATCACGCCCTCACATGAGTTTCTCACGGTACACCACCGGGTCAAGAACTCCCGGTCTGTCTCATTAGGTCTTTGCTTGCACATAGCTAGGGTCTGTGGCCTATTTGGCCTCTGATATGTACTCGAGAAATTGCTGATGAACATTTCCTCAAAGTCTATCCAGCAGTTGATGCTTCCTGGTGGCAAATTGTTCAGCCATACCCTTGTCGGGCCTTCCAACATCTGGGGTATGTATCGTACTGCCCATCTCAAGTTGCCAGTGGAAATTTTCACGGCTGTAGCATAGTTTATCAGCCAATCCTCCGGCTTGGTACTACCGTCATACGTCTTTGTGCCCCTGGGCAGTTGAAAGTTCGGTACTGGTGGTTCTTTCATGATCCGAGGTCCAAAACATGCTGGACCCGGTGGACCTTGGCATTCAATCTGTTCCGACCTATACAGTCGATCCAGTTTCAACCTTGCATCATACGGCATCAAATCCCTGCTTCCCAATCTCGACCCTATCACATGATAGTCCGGTCTTGGGTATCCCGCGTTAGCCATCTCCGAATCACCGTCGTTGTACCGGTTTTGCTCTTGTGGCGCACCTTTCTGTTGCATACCTTGGTCGGCACTGTGCTCTTGCCTTGGTATGTTCCGCTGCTGCGGTTGTCCTGCTCCAGCCAAATTTCGCGTCCGGCATTGCCGTTGACAACGTTCCCTTGACCGGCATTGCCTTGGTCGCGGTTACCTCGGCCAGCTTCGCCTCGGCTCACACTCCGTCGATCATCATTTTTTTGCGCTTCTTTTCCTTTCCCTGCCCACGTCGGGTCATACGGGACGATCTGTTTGTTCCGTCTGGCCGAGGTTACCACCTCTTCTCTCCTTGGACCACCATGAGGGGACGATGCGGCTCCAGCGGATTTCTCCAGGGTACCCACCGCTGAATGGACGATCTTGGAGGCTCCAGCTCTCTCCGGGTTAGCCCGGAGCAGTTCCTCGTTTTGCCTATTTGCAATCCGAACCAGCTCGTTAACCCTATCTTACTGTCTTTGCCGGGCTTCACCCGTTAGTCCCTCTAACTCGGACGCAGCTGCATCCGCTGCTCTGAGGTTCTTGGCCGGGGTACTATACCTCGGAAGCCCCACGGACAAACAGTTTTCTGATTCCTCAATTCCAGCATCACCCTCTCTGTTCATCTCGCTCATGAGATTTCTCCCTTTCACTTTTACATTATCAACTTTGTTCGCCTTAGCACACTCACGCAGCGTCATGTTCAACGACTGCTAGGCCGCGGCTATTTTCTTTGCGCCCTCTAGTATTTTCTGCCTAGTTTCTTCCAGCTCGGCCTGTGCACGAGCCGGATCTACCGCTGCTACTACAGGGTTTGCCAAGCTGTCCATCGCCTCTCTCAACACATTTTCCGGCCTCTCCAGCGGAGGACCTCTACCTTTCCTCGGTGCATTGGGCGTTACCTCCGGATCTGGCGCCAGATCCTTGCTCGCGCCCGCACTAGGCGCGGTCATCATTACCTCTGCATGGTCCGGGGAACGCGTGATACACGCCCCGCGAGCCACAGTGAGGGGCGGTTCGCCTGCTTCGACGACGTGGCGCGGATGAACGCAAGACACGTCCACCGCAACGTAGACCTTGTGCGCTCCGAGCTTGACGAAGATGCCGTTGCGCGGAAGAGGGCGCGTGCCGAAGTAGCCTGCGTTGTCGCTGACGAAATCCCGCGCTCCAAAGCGCTGAACGAGCCCGGAGACGATGCGTTCGCCGGTGGCGATGAGGTTTCCCGTCCGGATCTTGACCCCTGCTAGCGCCGCTAGCCCCACGGTGGGCGCCAACTGTCGCGGTGGTGTCACGGCAGTTGCCATGGTTAGGCTAAAGGTGGGGACTAATACACGCTAGGGGAATCCAGGGAGGGATAGTGAAGTGATTCTCCACACAGAAGTTTGTATTGATTTCCTTCCAAGATTACAAGTGCTCCTAGAGCTGTATTGGCGAGAGGAGGAAGAAGGAGCTCTCTTACTCTCACCCACAGATCACACCTGAAACCCTAGCCCAAAAAAGAATAGCAGAGAGACCAACCCCCCCTACAGAAGCCCTAGCCCCCCTTTTATAGAGGAGGCTCGGTTCCTGCCAGGAATATGCCTCCTCCCAAAGGGGTAAGCCGACCGGGGTGCTTTTTCCCTTGCGTCATGCTTGCTTTAGCTACGCGATCCTCTGCGGCGCCCGCGTCAGCCGACATGGGCTTCGTCACCCCTGTCGGCCATGACCCGGTGGTCCCGCTCTTGTCCGCTTCGCTCATGCAGTGCGTACCGGACCCTCTTTTTGACCAGCAAGATTCCTTCCTTCTCCTAGAAGCCAATCATGACCTGGATCACAGCTGACCCGGGCACCCCTGTTCCTGCATACAAGCAAACATCTACTTCCGACTTACTTCCTAGGCCGGTCGAGACTTAGTTCGGCGAACGCCCCCTGGTCCGGGTTACTCCGTGATTCGGCCCACCTTGAGGTGACCTAGCTAGCATTCGCTTTGGCCTTGCCGAACCTTGGCTAACTCGGCCTTTATACCCCGGTGTGACCCTACCCGGGGGTATCCCCCCAACACTCTAGGCATTGTACTTGACCTCGGTGGTTTTGACTATCATGGTGGAGTTCTAGACTATCTGAAATTATAGAAGGTGCTGTCATGTGACATTGATTCGAGTCTATGATATCGTATTATCTTGGCTGCTGGATTTCAATGTCCTGTGCGCCATGGATGCGATGTTGCTCTGAATGGATTTTTTGGTTCTGATTCATGCGGCTTATGTGTGTTGAAATAATTCTCTGATTTAGGCTCTACTTCTGTAGATAGCTTTTACTAATTAATTGATGACTGCTAACATCATGCGGCGTGATGTCACATTCAGCAGGATGGCTCGGTTGGTTTGGATCAGCAACTGAAGAAACGATTTTCGACTGTTTCCTCCACACCAGAATTTCATAGGACAACTGAGGTCATTTTAAAGTACTCCCTTCATCTCAAAATATGAGACATCTATTTTGAGACTAAGGGAGTACTAAAATGCCTTCTCTTTAGCATGATTGATTGTTGAATCTGTGGGATATTAAAAACCAAGCAAACACTTTGGGTTTTCGCGAAAGCTTTGACTTCCAGATCAGATAAGGAGGGTTTTTAAAACTACCTTCATGTGTAAACTGGTCCCCAAGAATAGCTCCATCTGTCCTGGGTATTTTTATTACGGACTAAACCAGATGACACTAACTGAATTTGATTTAGTTCCTGAAATCCTTCTAAAATAATTTGTCCATATTCCTAAGTGGAGCATAAATGAGCAATTGATACATTTTTATTATTAGCTCCTCTAAAATGTAGATTTTCAACAAAAATAAACACATGTGTCGACACATTTTTCGTTCATAGTACGTGAGAAATGTGTGATGATAGAAGAAAATTTAAGTCCACCAAAAGGTAAAAAACTATTTCTAAAGAGTAGGAAATCGCAATATTGAAAAGTTTCTTAATTTTACACAGACAACTACGACAAGCAAGCGTGGAAGGAGACACGTGGGAGACGGCGACATGCAAGATCCAGGGGAGGGTTGCGTGGCAAACCCTCGATTTTTTTTGAAAGGGGAAACGGCACGAAGGCCCTAGAACCTGCTTATATTATCCAAGTGGTGGGAACAATTACACCAAAGCCCCTTGAAGAAGGGGGATCAGCCGAAAAAGGTGCTAAAGATGCAAAGAGGGCCCTAGGAAAAAAAGGAAAACGCAATCAGGTCCTCGCCCTCCTCCACCGCAACTAAGAGCCGCCGACGCCGGGGAACTGGCCACTTGGGGTGACGCAGGCTATGTAGGCCACACACGGGTCACGCTTCCGCCACTCGCGGAAGAAGAAGCTTAGCTTTGTCTGAGCGCATAAAAGGCCCTTCTAGCCATGGATAACGGCCGCACAACCTCGACGTTGTTGAGGAAGATCCAGGTAGAAAGCAGCTTCAGCGAGATGTAGGGGAACACACCTCGCTCCTTCCCTTGGAGCTTTGGAAGCCAGCTAGAGATGAGGGTGCCTAGGCTCGGGCGCATCACCACCACGATGACTTGATCGAGATAGGGGATCCACATCCCAGTTGAACCAAAAGAGCAGCACCGAACCCACCCCCACCACAGGAGGGCATGGCCTTCTTCTAGAAGCAGCAGCCATCGAGCTGCGCTGCCACTCCCCCTCGCTGCCACGGCTGGCCAGGAGCGACGGAGCCACACCGCACAGAGTATCTCATCGTTCTTCCTCCTCGCCTCCACGGTTGGCCGGGAAGAACAGGGACATACTCCACCACTGCACCTTGAAGAGGCCCCCAGCCTCATATTTATTCATGGCACCGGTAGTCCCCCTCACCGCTGCCAACTCCGACTACTGGAGGAACAACCAGAGAAGAAGCCACCCTACAACTGCCAAGATCCGGGCCGCAAGACCTAGCGAGATGCACCAACTACCGGGCATAAAGCCCACACACAACCTACCACTACA
Source organism: Avena eriantha (assembly GCA_910589775.1). Taxonomy (NCBI): domain Eukaryota; kingdom Viridiplantae; phylum Streptophyta; class Magnoliopsida; order Poales; family Poaceae; genus Avena; species Avena eriantha. The sequence continues at coordinate 535,642,485 of OU342745.1, forward strand.
AACCCTAGACATACTGACTACACCAGCGCCTCTCCTACGCTTCCTCTGACTGGCATCGCCACCGGAGAGGGCTCGGGATCAGCCCGAGACTTTCTGGAAGATTCTCAAGGGGCAGGGGCTAGGAAGAAGAGAGGGGTAAGAGGGGGAGAAATGTCTTGAGTCGCGGCAAGAAGAGAGACAAGGGAAGTACTAGACTAGGAGGGAGGCGCTCTTACATTTATTTCTCTCGTTTAAATGCACGGGCGTGCCTACTATTATTTATTATGTAAAAAAACAAGGAAACATAAGCGTCAAAGCAATGTTATTGAAAGGGAACCGAAACTTAGCATCACATGTGCTAAGACAAATGAAATTTAAATCCCATGGCAACGCACCGGCATTCAACTAGTAGTATAGATATGTGCTATTGATTGTAAAAAAAGAATTTAGTGAGTTTTAACCTCAGATCATAAAAGTGTGCTTGAAGTTTGTTCTAGTATACATTTTATTTATATTAGAACCGCATTATATGACAAGATTAACATATAAATGCGATCACTTTTTCTCATGATATCTAAACCTAATACTATGTGATATGCAAGGCACACGTGTATGATACGGATAATTGGTATCTTAAATCTTGACAATTACAGTATTACACTAATTACTAGAGATGAAAGTTTGGAATCTTTAGGGTACCATTTTTAGTCTAGTTCAAACAAATGAACTAGTTTTATCAAAAAGTGATGATATGTGAAAATATAGTTCATTTTTTGCACTAAAGAGAGTAGAGGGTAAGATACCCTAAAGGTTACCCACTTTCATCCAGTTAGGGTCAGGTGATGAGTAAGTATATTTTACAAATAATGTCAAACCTCTTGCAATCTATTATTACTAGTTGAATTCCCGTGCGTTGCTACGGTCCCGGATTGTTTCTGGAATCTGGTACACTACATGCAAACATTTATGTGTATGAATATATCCACCATATAATCGAAGACAATAAGATCCTACTTCGTTTGAAATATATTTTGACAAGGATATAATACATCGTTTGAATATGAAATAAGCACTTGCTAGTTTTTTATCAATTAATATCTACTCCTCTTTTGCTCCTTAGATATTGTCGTGGATATTGTCTTATGCTTCATTCTCTAATACTTGAGTAATTGTACCAAAAACTTCTTCCACAACTTGTTCCCATTCACCATTCCGCGCGACAATACTTGTTATTGCCATGTATATTTCATGCGTAAACAGTAGAAAGGTCCAACGAAAAATAATCACCGCGCATATTGGATGAAACAATTATTTGACATTCCATGAGATCATAATGTAAACATCAAAATAACCAAATGCAGTTCCGTGGATGATTGCCTCGTCATTATGTTGAATAGTAAAGAAAAGGAGTAATCTGTTTGAGTTTATGTTAAGGATATTCTCTGAACTTTTTGGAATACCAACTCGTAATCTACATGGTCAGAAAAATATATCGGCATCCAAGCCGGGTTGTGCTAATGATAGTGCGTCGCTCAGGTAGAATGAAATTCTTTGTAACTTTAATTGCAAGTTGTGAGATCAAAGAGGTAGACTAAGAAAGAGGGTCCAAAACATATATTGAAGAGGAATGTATCGATGGAAAACAAGTTAAAGTTCCCATAGAAGCATAAGGGAGCAAAACCTTCAAAGGAACAATCATTAGAAACACAGGTAACATGACAACACTGGACACGTGAATTATCTTTACTAATTTTGCGTTAAGAGATTTTGTAGTCTATCACATACCAACTATTGAACAACGTTGCTAGCGACCGAATATTTGGATTTACTCGCCACTTGTGATCTCGTGTGGAATCGACCATCGCCTTATGGGATTTTTTGTTTAAAACTATAGTGATAACAATGCAACGAGTACAACAGGATCTTGTCTCATGCCCAAGTAGAAGCGGTATTCGTGTGCTAATCTTCCATTTAATAATCAACTCAAAATTAAAATAATGAAGATGACACCTCAAAAAATGAAGATAACATCCCAAGAGAAAACTTTGAGGAAAAGATTGGAACCAGATTGGTCAACTATATTTAGCAAAGAATTGAAAGTTACACTTGTGACGTTGACTGGCCAGGAACTCAAATGTTAGTAAGAAAACTTAGCCCTTATGTCAACACAGTGGTTACGTGTTAACCATGATTATTCGTGTAGACTCCAGGTATGGCCGCATCCATGTCCCTTCTCGCCAACATTCTCAAAATCTTCGACCCGCCCCTTCTTAGGTGTGACACCGACGATATAAGAGTTGCCGCTGTGATATGCCAGGTTGGATATGATTGCAGCACTGAAAGAGCTCATTGGCTATAAATTTAGCATGATTACCATCCTATAAAAGATATATATGATGGAACGCTACTTGGGGCTTAAAAGTTACCATTAGAACTACGATGTATGCTCATGATTTCAAATATACAGATAAAAATCAACAAAAATCTGAAAATAGGCTGAAGAACTAAACTAAGGTTCTCCTTGTAGCATTACTAATTACATCCTCTAGTATGCTCTGAGCTTAAACATTTTGTGCAGCCTCAGCTTGTTTCACTCTCCAAAACTGGGAAAATGGCATATTACCCAAAAAGTGCACAAAAATGCACGGCTACCTATTAGATCATAATTTATTTATAGCTGGTAACTGAATCTATTACTTACGGAACCAGGAAAGGACACAAATAATTAAATATTTGAGAAAACAGAATTGTCAATGTCAGTAAGAAGGAAGCAAATCTACAAATGTGCCATGACTAATACCTATTGCTCTACTTCTCACATAAGCTGTCATTTTTCTTGTGTAAATTCCATTCAATGACAGAATAAAGAAAAGGTTTATCTCAATAGCGCTGAGATGATGGACCGGCTCTGATCCCCAAAGCTTGGTGTTCCCCTTCTAGAGGATTGATTTGCTGATGAAATATTATACATAAAAACACATTTTTAAGAATACATATGCGTCCTAAATAGAAAAAGGAACTTGCCAGTATGTATGCTCCAGATTATCACGACATGCGTAAGGTTTCACTATGGTGTTTCATGTGGTCTGCAGCTATGCACGAATGTTATTCAGTTAACTCTTAGCACTGCAGTGAAACTTATGGGAGTGCACTACCCCAAATTATGTATGCTCCTAATGGACTGTATCAAAGCATCAATATTGTAGTGTGGATATAAAAAGAACTACCCCTAGATACTTAATAAATATGATAACACAATAATAGAACTTGGATTTAGATTTGAAAAAATAGCATACCGGTATGAATAAATTTCAGTGCGTATAGCATCAGATAGAGAGAATAGATGGTGCTCTTTGGTTAATTAATTATTGACTTTGATGACTTTGTGGAGGTCTGCATCCGCCAACTTAAAAAAAACATAAATATCCTTGAACCTCCCCCCTCGACGGAGGTAAACATTATATGCCTGATCTCAACTATATCTAGATGTCTGAATAGCCTGCGTAATTTGATCTCACAGAGATTCCATGTAGTATCAGACAAGTGCTCAAATATATTGTGCGCCTGTAACCAGGAATAAAGAAATGGAAGAATATGTTAACTCTACAAAAACAATTAGCCAAAAACCATCAAATGTATGCACACATATATATTTCCATGATTTATTTGAACTACAAATTATTCCTAGTTTGGTACTACTTCTAGGGTAAATCAAAAACAATGGTTTTCATATTGTTCTATTCTGGACAGTTGTTCTTCACAGAATTGCAAAATCTCATCCTTTAAAATTTATATATTAAAAAGGCATTATGGAAGAGCTATATGTCCAATGTTCATATGCACTGATGGTTTAGACTCACAACCGTATTGTGTTTTCACCTGACATTTACTTCTCTCCTTTGGTTGCCTCTCTACTAAAACATACATAGAGTATCATAACGTAAAATCTAGTAAGGAAAGGTGTGACTAGAACATGTACTATTCTGTATGGCGACTAAGCTAGTTCACAGTAAGGTTTCACTGAAAAAACACATAAAATAGAGAATTGATCCACCTTTATATTCCACTTGCATAATGTGCAATCATTAAGAAAGCAGAAGTCACTTGTGGGTATTGTACGGAAGTTAAATGCAGATCAAACAAAAAAAATCATAATTCAGCAAATTGCACCTACCACTAGTAGAAAACCGACCTTTGGTCCAGAGGTATTAGCCCCAGTTTTGCTATAAACCGGGACTAATGCCCCGGTCCAACGGCTAGAACTGGCCCCAGGGGGTGGCAGGCACTAGCCCCGGTTCGAACGGGACCTTTAGCCCCGGGTCGTGTAACAAACCGGGGCTAAAGGGTTTCAGGCAGGCCAGGTCGGACGCCAGACCCTTTAGTCCCGGTTTGTTATACGACCCAGGGCTAAAGGTGGACCTTTAGCCCCGGTTCTAGACACGAACCGGGGCTAAAGGTCTGGCTATATCTTATTCCCCTGTCCGAGCCACCATTCAAGCTGGTGGCTCTCCTCTCTCTCTCTTTCCTGCTTCAAGCTCGAGTTCATGCCCTTTTTTTCCTCAAGATTTGTCTATATTTTGTGGTTCCCCATCTATCCAAAGGTTCTAAAAGGTGAGCAACTTCATCCTTTAAACTCTCATTGCTATATTAGCTTATTTCATGCTCTATCTTATAGATGGATTTGTGGATTTAGTTTGGTAGTAATTTTTGCAATGATAGCATGAGATCGATGTTTAGATTCTATCTATCTTGTATTAATGTAAGGAACTCTAAGGTAAATATCACAATATGTGGATTCTATCTATATATATCTTGTTTTGGCACATAGTCTCGAAATTTGATTTTAGAAGCACACACATGCGTGAGTTCACCATTCTAACTAGCTAGCTGGGCAAAATATCCTTCTTCGTCTACCTGCGTTCAACAAACTGAAAAAATTGTAAAAATATAGGGTTAATTCATAAAAGCTTGATAAGAAGACATCACAGTACATCTTCGAGAAGCTCCTCTATGGCTAGCTCCTCGAAGATGTCTGAGGATATATAGGATCCTAAGACATCTTCGAGAGAAGCTCCGCCGTAGTGGTGTCCCTCTGGCACCATCTTGGAGTTAATAACTTCTCTAGCTATAGATTAATATGCTGGGTGACTAAAACAATTCACATATTAGGGATTGCCTCTATGGTGAGGTCCTCAAAGATGTCCGAGGACGAGATCCTAAGACATCTTCGAGAAGCTCTGCCGTAGTGGTGTCCCTGCTCTCGCACACCATCTTTCAGTTTATATCTTCTCTAGCTAAATCAGTATGCTGGTGGAGCTAACTAATTTCACATATTAGAGAGTGTCTCTACGGGGAGCTCCTCGAAGATGTTTGAGGATGAGGTCCTAAGACATCTTCGAGAAGCTCCGCCGTAATGGTGTCCCTGGTCTCGCACACCATCTTGCAGTTCTTCAGAAGAATGCATACCTATTTATAGATTAAGCAGCACAACATAGTGTCGGGTACTGATGACATAATGTCGACACACTCACCCTGGCATAGTGCTGCCACCCACCCAAAATAGTGTCGTCATTTAATTTACTGGCTTAGTGCTTCCCACTAAGGACATAGTGTCGACATGTTGTCTCTACATCCACATTTAGTCCCAGTTGGTGCCTCCAACCGGGACTAAAGGTTCATCATATCTTTAGTCCCGGTTGCTGGTTTTAATTTTGTTTTTTAGATTAGTACTAATTAATTATGATTATGCTGCCACCCACCCAAAATAGTAGAGTCATTTAATTTACTGGCTTAGTGCTGCCCACTGAGGACATAGTGTCGACATGTTGTCTCCACATCCACATTTAGTCCCGGTTGGTGCCTCCAATCGGGACTAAAGGTTCATCATATCTTTAGTCCTTGTTGCTAATTTTAATTTTGTTTTTTAGATTAGTACTAATTAATTATGATTATGCTGCCACCCACCCAAAATAGTGTCGTCATTTAATTTACTGGCTTAGTGCTGCCACTGAGGACATAGTGTCGACATGTTGTCTCCACATCCACATTTAGTCCCGGTTGGTGCCTCCAACCGGGACTAAAGGTTCATCATATCTTTAGTCCTGGTTGCTGGCTTTAATTTTTTTTAGATTAGTACTAATTAATTATGATTATGTTTGATGTACTTAATTAATTATATAATGTAGATGAGCTGACAATGGATGTACAATGACCGACTCTCTAATGAGTTCATTAAAGGCGTGCATTCTTTTCTTCTTGTGGCCGAGGCAAACAAGCAGAATGGTTTTATGTCTTGTCCATGTGGTGTCTGTCGGAATCATAAGGAGTACTCTTCCTCAAGAGTCCTTCACAGCCGCCTGTTTCGGTCCGGTTTCATGATCGGCTATAATTGTTGGACCAAGCACGAAAAAAGAGGGGTTATAATAGAAGACAACGAAGAAGAAGAAAATGACAACGACTACCCTGAATACGATGGTACTACAATGGAAGACATTGATGAAGAAAAAGATGAAGAACGGGCATCAGATTTGCCCGATGATGATCTTAGTCGGGCCATTGCTGATGCTTAGGAAGAATGCATAACTGAAAGGGAGAGGTTGAAGTTCAAGAAGATGTTAGAGGATAACAACAAATTGTTGTACCCAAATTGTGAAGATGGGCACAAAAAACTGGGTAGCACACTGGAATTGCTGCAATGGAAGGTAGAGAACAGTGTGACTGACAAAAGATTTGAAAAGTTGCTGAAAATAATGAAGTTGCTTCCAAAGGATAACAAACTGCCCGCCAGTACCTACGAAGCAAAGAAGGTTGTCTGCCCTCTAGGATTAGAGGTGCAGAAGATACATGCATGCACTAATGACTGCATCCTCTACCGTGGCGAGGAGTACGAGAAGTTGGATGCATGCCCAGTATGCACTGCATTGCGGTATAAGATAAGATGAGATGACCTAGCTGCTTCCGATTGCATTGAGGGGACTCCTGCCGGAAAATGTTCGAGTACCCATTATGAAGCTATGTGCGTTTCTCAATGCAATTTCTCGGAAGGTGGTCAGTCTAGATAGTCTACTAAGGTTACATAAAGATGTGGTCCAATGTCTTGTCAACTTCGAGTTGGTGTTCCCACCATCCTTCTTCAATATTATGACTCACCTCCTAGTTCACCTAGTCGATGAGATTAACATTCTTGGTCCTGTATTTCTACGCATTATGTTCCCCTTTGAGAGGTTCATGGGAGTGTTAAAGAAATATGTTCATAACCGTGCTAGGCCAGAAGGAAGCATCTCAAAGGGATATGGAACAGAGGAGGTCATTGAGTTTTGTGTTGACTTTATTCCTGACCTTAGGCCCATCGGTGTTCCTGAATCACGGCATGAGGGTAGAATTAGTGGAAAAGGCACGCTAGGAAAGAAAGCAAGGATATGTATGGACGGACATTCTCTCACTAAAGCACACTACACAGTTCTGCAAAGTTCCACCTTGGTGGCTCCGTATATCGAGGAACACAAGAATATTGTACACTCCAACAACCCGGGAAAACCTGGCTCCTAGATTAGAGATGAACATATGAGGACTTTTGGCGGTTGGTTGCAGACACATCTCATGAATGACATAAATGTTGGAGAGCAGTTGTACTTGTTGGCCATGGCACCATCTTCGACTATATTGACTTTCCAAGGGTACGAGATAAATGGGAATACATTTTACATGATCGCCCAAGATAAAAAGAGCACCAATCAAAACTGTGGTGTCCGATTTGATGCAACAGACGAGAATGGGTAAAAGGATACATATTATGGTTACATAGAGGAGATATGGGAACTTAACTATGGACCTTTTTTAAGGTTCCTTTGTTTTAGTACAAATGGGTCAAGCTGACAAGAGGTGGGGTTGAGGTAGACAAGAAATACAGAATGACAACAATGGATCTCAACAACCTTGCGTATAGAAATGAACCATTTGTCCTAGCCAATGATGTGGCTTAGGTTTTTTATGTGAAGGACATGTCTACCAAACCGAGAAAAAGGAATGATAAGCAAAAGAATACAACATCCGATGAGCCAAAGCGCCACATAGTTCTTTCAGGAAAAAGAAACATCGTGGGGGTGCAGGATAAGACAGACATGTCAGAAGATTATGATAAGTTTCATGAAATTCCGCCCTTCGCTATGAAGGATGACCCAAGCATCCCATTAAGTAAGGAAGATGCTCCATGGTTACGGATTAGAAGAAAACCCTAACATGTGTGGATGATGGTGATGTACAAGATTATTAAACCTTTATTTTTATTGATCTTCTTATATGTATATGGATATGAACTATCTCGATCTCAATAGTTAGTATTGCAACTTGTTATGGACAGACATTTATTAATATTAAAACGTAAAAATTAGTCATAATCATATCTAGCCCTGTAGTACACAGCTTTTGGGTCGTCTTCGGAATCGTCATCGTCATCGCCGTTGCTCGTAGCACGCAGATGGATCCTCAACCCTTCCTCGTAGCACGCGGATGGATCCTTTGGCCTCAGATTCACGACGCACGGGGGAGGGGGCTCTCGGATGATGACCCTAGTACGCCCTAGGCCTTCACCGCCACCACCATTCTTGTGGCTATGCGGCTGGTGAAAGTGTGGGTACCTCAGGTGAGGATGGTCTCCCATGGCGATGTAGCGCATCACACTGACGATAGTCCGGTTTGCCCACCACAAGCGGCGACCAGCCTCGTTGTGGTTCACTGGGGGCGGGCCATCACCCTCGTACCTGGCGAGCTCCCTTTCCCGCCGATTTGCGAAGAAGGCATTCCAGGTGTCGAGGTTGTCGGGATCCCAATAGGGATCCATCCGCTGCTCCAGCGTGAGCTCGAGGTAGAAGTGGTTCGTGATGGCCGCTTGGTGGGCCGAACCTTGAGGCACAGGAGGAACAGGAACCCCTCCAGCGCTCAGCATCCAGCCAGCGGGTAGTCGGTACCCCGGTGGGCATGGGTAGCTGGAGGCGCACAGCGCCTCGGTCTCCTCGAGCGTCAGAAAAACCCAGTAAGCGGTGTCCATTGTTGTGAGAGAGAAGGTGTGGATGTGTGGATGGACATGGCGGTTGGTCTAGATATAGAAGGACACGGCGGGAGAACATGGCGGGAAGCAGGGGAAACGGTGGGAGAACATGGCGGGAAGCGGAGGAAATGGCGGGAGAACATGGCGAGAAGCAGGGGAAATGGCGGGAAAGCATGGTGGGAAGCAGGGAAATAGCGGGAAAGCATGGTGGGAAGCAGGGAAATAGCGGGAAGCGGGGGAAATGACGGGAAGCGGGGGAAATGACGGGAAAATATGTTTTAGTCCTAGTTAATAGTTTTAGTATTAAATATTATATTTCTAATGAGTCTATTAGTTTTTGTGAATATTTTGGTATATTATATGTATTTTTCAATTTTTAAATAATAAACTAATATTTTTATTATTTTTTGTGAACATTTGTACTAAATATAATACTTGTTAAACAATAGATAATTTCATTTAAGTTGTATAATAAAGTATGATAATAGATTTAAATTATAGATCTTCTTTTTCTGAAAATTTTGATATATAATACATAATTTTCTGAAAACTATAAACCATTTTTGGTTTTGGCGCCAAATACAAACCGGGGCTAAAGGTCACTACAAACCGGGGCTAAAGAGGTGTGGCGCGTGGGAAGAGCGGTGGCCGAAAACACCTTTAGCCCCGGGTTGTGATACGAACCGGGGCTAAAAGGGGGACCATTAGCCCCGGTTCGTATCACAACCCGGGGCTAAAGGGGGGTGGTATAAATACCCCACCCCCACCCCGGTTCGTATCACAACCCGGGGCTAAAGGGGGGTGGTATAAATACCCCACCCCCACCCCGGGTCGTAGCATGACCCGGAGAGCCAGATCACTTAATCTTCCTAGAGGAGCTCGCCGACCGTTCGTGCTGCCGCCGCCCGCGCCCGTCCGTGCCGCCGTGCGAGCCGCCGCCGCCCGCGCCCGTTTGTGTCGCTGCCGCCGTCTGTCTCCTCGCCGTCCGTGCCGCCGCGCGCCGTCCGTCTCCGCGACGTACGTCCGTGCCGCCACCGCCGCCCGCAGTCGTCTCTACGCCGCGTCGCGCCGCCTCGCCGTTCAGGTTAGTATTTAGGGTTAGTTAGTGGTTAGGTTAGTATGTTTTTAATTTTGGTTATATGTTGTTAATTTTGGTTAATTAGTATTTAGGGTTAGTTAGTATATTAGTATTAGGTTAGTATTTACTATTATTATATTAGTATTTAGGGTTAATTAGAATTTAGGGGTAGTTAGTATTTAGGGTTAATTAGTATTTAGGGGTAGTTAGTATTTAGGGTTAATTAGTATTTAGGGGTAGTTAGTATTTATGGTTAATTAGTATTTAGGGGTAGTTAGTATTAGTATTAGGTTAGTATTAGTATTTAGGTTAGTATTAGGTTAGTATTAGTATTTACTATTAATATTAGTTAGTATTAGTATTAGGTTAGTATTTAGTTAGTATTAGTACTAGGTTAGTATTTAGTATTAATTAGTATTAGTATTAGGTTAATTGTATATGTTAGTATTTATCTAGGGTTAGTTAGAATACTTAGTTAATTAGGTTTAGTTTAGTTAGTGATAGGTTTAGGGTTATTGTTATTAGGGCAATATATACTTAGTGATTTAGTTACTGTTTATGTTTTATGATTATTTATTGCTATTATTTAGTTATGCCGCGTCCACCTCGTCCGAGCGTACTGGACTCCGTCGGGGACGTGCGAGTCTGGGCTCCGCCGGTTTGGCACTGGAAGGTGCTACATGTCGGGAATTGTACCTTGGTGAGGAATCCGGGTATCATCGTCGACCCGGAGCTTCTTTGGTGGCGTCCACAAGGTCCAGGAGCGGTGCAGAGGGAGCCAGCCCCCGAGGAGGTGGTACGTCGTTGTATCAGGGAGGAGGACGAGCATGTACGACGATACATGTATCTTTTGGAGACTAGGTTTTCCAATATCTGGCAGGTTTACGGATCTCACCCGAGCTATTATCCGGTGATGGTTCCTCTTCTGTGGCTGCAGAGCTCCTGTAGTACAGAATGCAGCAGTCGCATTCGCTAGTTTGATATGAGCGAGATGTATTAATAATGTACTTTATATTATGAGCGAGATATGAGCGAGATGTATTAATAATGTACTTTATGTTATATTATTGTACTTTATCTTAATCACTAAGTACTGTATCCGAGTTATCGCAGTTGTAATATTCTTTTACTTAATGCAATATTCTTTTTCTGTATTAGTTAAGCTATGGACGGTAGACAGAATGGAGAGGAGCTTCTCAACATTATAGATGAGGGTACTGGGGGGTCTTATTACGATGGCTCCGAATATCTTAATTTGTCTAGAGGAGACGATGGTGGAGAACATAGTGGAGACGATGGTGCTGACCATGGTGGAGACCATGGTGAAGACCATGGTGAAGACACCATAATAATGACAAACTTCGTCGAGGTATATAAAGCCTCTATCGATCGTTCACTAGTATAGATGGACTAATTGATTCGTATATATGTACTGACGAATGTTTCTTCTCTTAGATCTTCGCTTCCGACCAATCTTCTACAAGGCCAAGAGGCCCGACACACAAGTTGCCCGCTGATGTCCGTTTCAGCATTGACTTAGTCTCTCCGCAGGGTCAACCGCTGGAGCCCAAAGAATCTGCGAATGCATTTACAAGTCAATGCGGAGTGATTTTTAGAGACAAAGTCCCGATCACCACGCAAAATTGAAACAAGCCAAGAAAGAAAAAGGATCCAGCTGGGGCTAGTTTTGCAGATGACAGAGCGAAAGATACGATGTGGAATTCTCTCATGACACATTTCATCCTACCAGTCTTGGAGACTAATGAGCTCACACAGCAAATGACGAAGAAAGTCAAGCACTTTACTCTTAAGAAGATGGCCGAACTATTCAAAGAATGGAAAAAAAGATTGTACCACAAGTATGTCTTGAAGAAAAAAACTCCTCAATTCACTAGCCCACTAGAGTTGCAGTAGGATAACTGGGTCGCATTTGTGGAATGCAAGACTTCGGAACCAGCTAAGGCAATGTTAGCAAAAAATAAGTTAAATGCAGCCAAAAAGAAATATCACCATCATATGGGCACATGTGGCTACAGGAGTGCCATGCCTAAGTGGGATAAAGCTGAGGCTGACCTGGAGGCTAAAGGGGTCACTCCGGCTACGTCTTGTTGGCCCTTGAGGTCAAGAAATTGGGTATTCGGGCATGGGGCATCATTAGACCCAGAAACAGGCGAGATTGTTGCAGCCAAAGAAATTTCTTCACCCAAGAAAGAACTTATTAAAGTGATAAAAGAGGTTGAAGAGGGAACGTTTGTTCCCGACAGAGAGAACGATGAGCTGACAAAGGCTCTCGGGAATCCTGAAAAGGCTGGACGAACAAGAGGGTTCGGACCTTCTTATCCATGGGTTATCAGGTTTGCCGAGCACCTTGACACGTATAGAAGCCGATCGAGAAAAACAAAGCGGCAAAAAGAGGAGGATACGGAGCGGTTCGCGAGGTTTGAAGCCATGCTACAGGAGCATCGCCAGGAGCTTAATGAACTTAAAGGACTCCGATAGCAAGATCCTGCACCGGATAGTACGGTCGGCCCATCGCAACGGAAAAGCAGCGTGGCTTCCACGGAGGGCCACAGTAATGATGCAACGATGGATGTGTACCCCGTGGATGCAATTAAAGAGAAGACTAGTTGTGAGCTGCATGTTGAACTGAAGAATATATCCATGAAGGTGGCGGTCGGCTTTGCTTTACCTTCTACACCGGGAGCGACCTACCATTGCAATCCGATTCCAGCTGGCTATGCTCGTGTCGGTGTGGATGAAATTCAATCTATGTGTCAGTCACTACAGCTTGACATCCCTGGAGGTGAAGGGGAGACAACACTGGGAGAAGTCAAGAGTGGCTTCATTCTTTGGAAAAAAGAATGCATCAAGTTTCTAGGCTCGACACCAAGGCCACCTTCTCCACCGAGAAATAATCCATCACCTCCAAGGCAACCGTCTCCTCCTAGTAAAAGTCCACCTCCAAGTGCACCGTCTCCTCCCACTAAAAGTCCACCACCTCCAAGTCCAATCCATGACCCCAACACGAGTCCATCTCAATCTACGCAGCCGCCTCCACCCACTAAGGGCCGAAAGCGGAAGAATATCACCACTCCGTCGAGCGATAACCGACGCCCAAAGCGATAGTTGTCGCCCCTCCCAAGAGTACCGCCGGTTCCTCCCAAGAGGTCTTACGACCTGATCGATGAGGAGACCGATGCGGTCATACGGGCCAAAGTGGATGCTTATTTTAAAAAGAAACAACCTGAGCTAGAGGTCCAAATAAAACCAGAAACCAAGGAGCACTTTAGGAAATTACTAACGCAGCCATCCCAAGCTCAGTTAAATGCGCCAGATGACTATACACGATGTCTTCAGAAGACACTGAAACAGAAGAGATCAAGCATTAGAGGAAGCATCACAAAAGAGGTTCCCCAGCAGGGGGAACAAGCAAAACAATCTAGTGGTAGCGGAAGCATCAGAACAGATGTCCCCCAGCTGGGAAAACAAGCAAAACAATCGAGTGGTAGCCGAAGAACCAAAAGAGATGTTCCCTAGCTGGGGAAACAAGCAAACCAATCGCTCCCCCACTCCAGGTGAACATACCCGAACCTCAACTATATGAGGTAGAACCTATGGATCCGGAAATGGCTAGGATATTGGCCGAGCAATGTAATATGTCTATTTATGAAATTCTTCACGGCGATATGCCCAAGGCTGAGGTAGCACCCAAATTTGTTCACGGGGAGCCTCTGGTCAGTTCTGAAAGGCTTCGGGATATGCCAACACAAATGCGACGATTCCATGAATGGTACATGAAAGCATCAAAAGAACAGCAAAATTAGCTCTTACTGAAAGTTCGAAAATCGCATTACTTCACTGAAGATGAGGTCCCTATTGAATTTACAGAATTATTTCAGTTATTCAATCTAAAGAAACTCGACAAAACTATCCTCAGTGCGTATTGTCTGTAAGTGATTACTTTATTTATGTAATTAGGTCTCTATCTCAGCTTGTTCAATTCATTGCCGGTAAGTATACTCACAATAGTCTTTTATACGCTATATATAATGACGCAGAATGAAGATGCTCGATTATAAAAGAAAGGCTATCAATGGATTTAGGTTCATTGACCCACATCGAGTTCATGGAGCTATACTAAAGGATAAACCACTGGAGGTCGAGCACAACTTGTTGTGGTTTCTCACGAAACAGCATTTCTGTAATGAAATATTATTTCCTTACCACGACGGCAAGTGAGTTTTTGTACACATTAACTTTTGCTTACTCGATGTTCAGTGTAAATGATGAGTTACTGACGTATGTAAATCTTGCGTAGGTACCACTGGATTCTTCTAAGCATTTCACTTGACTTGGGAAGAGTTCACATCATGGACTCACTAAACAAAGACATTAAAAACTATCGCAGCATTATCGATGCGCTCTAGAGGTAATTTCAACCATTATCGCACTATATCGGTTTCTTTTGTTCATTTTCTAGGATATCAAGTAGTTATTAACTCATACATTAATTTTCTTTATCGGGTAGGGTTTAGACACAGTTTAAGAACCATGTCCGCGGTCAATGGCGTGATGAGCTATTTTTTAAATCACTCTCGGTAAGTAGTACGAGCTAAGTCCGCGCATTTATTTAATTCTAGTTTATGTGCATTTATCATGCTAGAGTTATTATTTGATTGAATTCTATTCTTGTAAAGTGTGCGAGGCAGCCACAGGGCACTAATCTATGTGGATTCTACGTGTGCGAGTTCATTCGCATCAGTATTGAGAAGTCCTCAGAAAATGTTCGAGTAAGTAAACAATATATTCACCCTTTATTTTTTTTACAAAAAGTTGTGTTGAGTCTAATTCATACGATCTCCTTTTTATATAGTTGGACGCGATGCGGGACAAGCTCCTACCAGAGGACCGCCTAATAGCAATCCAAGAGGAATTTGCTGGATTTTTTGTCGACGAGGTCATAGACCCACGCGGAGAATACTTTATACATAGACCCTAAAGCATCCATGTAATAATCTCCATGTAATCAAATAGATATGCTCTGGACCCGATTGGGACTCCATGCATGTATGCTTGTAAGAGAAATTATATTATATGTTGCGTCAATGTGTACATGTATTATGTTGTAGCGTTCTGTATGTATACGAAAACTTGTTTCTAATAAAAACACAGAATGAAAAATAATTGAACACAAAACACAAAATAAAAAAAAACACAAAACCCTAAAACCCCATCCCTTGCCGCGGCAGCCAAATGGCCCAAAATGCTGCCGCGGCAGGGAACCTTTAGTCCCAGTTCGTAACACGACCCGGAACTAAATGTCCTGCCGCACAGCGCGCCTCGCAGGGCCACGTGGTTGGACCTCTAGCCCCGGTTCGTAATAGAACCGGGGCTAAAGCTTGGACCTTTAGTCCCGCTTTGGCAGTCCCGGTTCGCAGTCCGGAACTAAAGGCCCTTACGAACCGAGGCTAATTGCCTTGTTTCTACTAGTGTACCAACGGATTGTTCTCCTAGCAGGAAACACCTATGTAGCTTCTCCATGGGGTGGAGGCAAAGCACAGCATTTCCTCGATCCAGCTATTAGGTGTGCCCCAGCTGGAAATAATAATGATGTAATGCAGGTAACATATTCTTCCTCCATGTGTGACGTTGTCTTCGTATGCAACTTTTCTGAAAAAATGGTAGAATCATTGGATTGATTGCCTTCTTTCTAAGAACACATGCTAGGTCCTTTCATAGCGGTGTATGTAGTGGTTTAGTTCTTACCTATTCTTTCTGAACTAAGACTGCAAAAGATAGCACAACAAGAATTGCTAAATTGGTTGTGGACAGAAAAATGCGGAACTAGTTAGTCTTTGCTCCCGTTGTTAGAACTCACGAATTGCAATAGGAAGATGCCCATATACTGATGGAGACGATCTGGGAGAGAAGGTACGTGTGGAGGTCCTCGCAGCTGACGAGGGAGAAGTTGTCAGGGTGGTGTCCCGAACAGGGCGTCCTCCGGAAAAATTACAAGTTTCCGTGGAGGAGCTCCGTACCGAGGACTGCAACCGTCCTCTTCCTCCGATAGGCAACTCAATACTACAAAAATATTATAACCGGCATATACGTGCTCTGTTGCACAATAACCTGAGCTCCAGTGACAAGGAAGAAAATCAAACTCTGCTAGATAAGGTACAAGGACATGTAAGCAAAACAAGATAATGTACAGAAAGACAGCCCGGAAGTTAATCAAGAAAGTGAGTAACTTGAATTATAATAGCGCTGCAGTGCCTGCTCCATGTGGACATAAATAATCTGCTTAAAAGGTTTTTTATGATAGAAGAGCCCTAAATTCAGAAAACTAAGAACACTTTCTGCATCATCGGGCACATCACGTACTTTTTCAACACATGCCTCTAGTCAGGATAATCTCTTCACTCGGCCTGCGATACACATCTGTTATTTAGTATTTGTTCCGACCTAATGTTACACAATACTTGATGACAACAACACAAACCAAAGTGGCTCGTTTCTGGGAGTGAGAATTTAAAGAAACAGAACGGGGTGGTGTTCCTAGCCTGTGTATCTCTTCCATACTTCAAGTAGCAGAATGAGGTGGTGTTCCTAATCTGTAGAACAAGGTAATCCCCTCATTTGTTTGTTCTCTGTCGAGGGTTGCGTTGTTTCACTGTCATCTGGTAACTCTGCACCCCAAACAACAGTTGCAGAATTACGAAAGCCATCACAAAATTTGATTATATAGAGAGAAGAGACCCAAGGCTTCAAGCTTACCTTGAGGAGATCTTGAGTAAGGTCGGACATGTGGCCCTTGATTGGGAGCCCGAGGGGCCGAGACTGACGACCGTGTGGTCAGCGGACAGTGGCGCCACCGCTGCACGTATAACGGGGTGATGCTGCAATTGCCCCCTACAACCCAGAGACTAGTTTCCATCAGTCGACGCCAAGGTACCTGATACATCGACGTCTCCCTTAATGGCAGTAGCGATGCAGGCATGCAGCGCCATGCTCCGCCTGTAGTGGCCTCCCGCCCTGCAACATGTCCGCCTCCGATTCATACGGCCATACCTGAATTTATCGAAATAACACAGAGGGTTCGTCAATTTGAGGGAAGCTGGGAGAACATCGAGCAGGCGATGGCGGTTAGAAGTCAAGCGCATGTGTATTAGAGCTGGGATGAGCGAGTCGGCTCTCACTTGACTTACTTGGGGATCTTTTTCTGGAGGCGCGACGCTGGAGTCGGCCCTCCCGGGCTGCTCGGAGTCATCCCCGACGTCGTCTCTGTGTCACCTCCATCACGGTCGTCACACTCTGCAATCCTGAGCCAGACGGTGGGTGGTCGCCATCTCGTTACCCTCTCCTCTGCAAGATTCTGGGCGCCCCGTACCTGCAGATTAAAGACAGATCAATGTCACGGCGGGGCACGAGATCATGGGTGAGGAAGGTGGGAAGGTAAATAGGCGGCGCCGGGCCTGTCAGAGAGGAGGCGAGTGGGAGGGCCGCCGCTTTGCTGTTCGGTTGCGAGGGGATTCAAGGAAATCAACCGCTGTTCCCGAGCGGTGCGGTGGGGGGAGGACGTGGATAGGTAACCACTCTGTACGGGGGATGAGGGTAGCCAGCTATTTGATATGTGCGGTGGCAGTATGTGTAAATTGTTTCATGTTAAGAGACAGATTCAGAGCGACGTACCAACGATCATGTCTTCTTTGCGTTTAATAAGTAAGTAGTAGAGATATCAAAACCGGCCAAGACGAGGGTCCAGAAAACGAATGCGCGCGTTGGGAGACGAGCGACACTGCGCTCTGTATCCCAGCCAACCAGTCTGCGTCGCGATCACCGGGTAGACTGAAGGTATGGGGTACGGCAGGGAGGTATGGCACAGTACATGGATCAGAAAAACAGCATCAGGAACAGAGATTGATGGCCTCTGACAGCACCGCACCCACCGGCGGTGGAACCAAGCCGGTAAGTAGTTGGGAGATATTCGGTGATAGTAAGTGGATATGTTGATCTGACAGCCAGTGGCTGTCATGTGCTCACGGCAGGTGGTTAACATCCCATGTTTAATTTTATTTTGTCGTTAAGTTAACTGCTCACTCGTTCGTTCCTGAAATTTGTGCTATACATACCTGAGATCAGGATAAGTTGCCAAGGCCAATGCATGTTTATAGTCACGTTAATTGCTAAAAAAATTAATAATACAAAATATTTAATCAATATCACGAATAATACACAAAATTAAAAATTTTAAAAAGTAGCGCGGCCTCAGTACTTAAACCACCGACAAGTACTCGTCGGTAGTTGAACTACCGATATGTACTAATCAGTGTTTAAACCACCAATAAGCACTCGACAATGCACCACCATGCGCTGTCACCGGCTGGCCTATCGGTGGTTCAAACACCGATTAGTACATGTCGGTACTTCAACTACCGACGAGTACTTGTCGGTGGTTCAAGTACCGAGGATGAGCTATTTTTCAAAATTCCTAATTTTATGTATTATTCGTGATATGGATTAAATAATTTGTATCATTTAAAAAAATATAGCCCACCGATGACAATATTATTCGTGTATTATTCATAATTGGTATGTTTGGATGGAACAATAATTAACCATAAGGATACGTACAATGATTTTATCCTACCAGTGACATGTAGATTAACTGCTCAATTGGAAGAGAGGAACACAAAATGCGTTTGCCTTTTCTTAGCTAAGAGACTATCTTTTAGTAGTAAGATAAAGACACTCAGCGACACATATGAGAGGCGTGCTCTTACTCACATTTTTTAATATTAACAACATCACAAATTTAGGAGCATGCAAATAATAATTACTAAAAGATAATTTAAATATACTCGTTGTACTTTTTTCCCTTGTCCAGATAACAAGGAATAAGTAACTTTTTCTTACCCCACAAAAGAAAAAAAAAATCGATATTTCATAACACACTGCATAGAGGATCAATTAGCAATTGAGTGTCGATGACTCCATACGATAATCCTCTGGCGAACGGCATGTCTGAAAACAGGCTGCCTCCACTTGAGTAGTCATATGTCACATTGAAGTGTTCACTGACCCTGTGACCCACATGGTGCTTCCCACTGAAAATCTACGAAGCCCATGTCAGAAACAAGTGCTAACATGATACGACGCACTGTTCAGCACAGGTATCCGAACATGTTAAAGGTCACCCTAATTCAAACCCCGAGGCCCAGCTTGCACGGCAACGATAACGAGCTGCATGTAGCTCGTCTCCCATTACGCCGCACTCAGTCCAGAAAAGTCCTTCTTTGTAGTGATTGAAACAACTATTAGCGAGACAAGGTTCCGGGAATTTTCGAAAATCAACATTTCAAAGTTTTAAAAAATTCAGAACTAAAATTTTGGATGTTCGTAATGACTTATTCTACAGCCCTGCAAAATTTCATTGCGATATAGTTTGTATCTCAGCCTACACAAAAATAACAAATCTTATTTTTTTCGAATTTTGCACTATTCACCGTCTTAGATCTAGAATTTTGACAGCCCAAAATGCGGAATATTTCGCATTGATTTTCTGCACTCAGCTACAAGTCATCATTATCTACATCTAATTTTTTTTAGAATATTTTGACATTGAAATGTCGATTTTTGAAAGTTTGAAAAAGGGCTCTGTGGAGTCCGTCCTCCATATCGACGTTCTCGTCCAGAAAACCCCTTCTTTGTTATGGCGAAACAGTACGCAAGCTCTTGCGACGTAGGAGGTGAACCCCTAGGACGGTAGCGGCCAGCACGGCCTCCGTGCAGCCCTAGCGCACTGCTGCGGCCCCCAACAAGTCGGGGTTTGCGGCTGCAGCATGTTCTCGCTTCTGGCCCCTAGAGATGGAGGTTTTTGAACACAAGTCAGTGATCGAGTTGGACTCAGGGGAACAGTGGATTTCCCCATATATCTGTCTAGTCCGTTATTGTTTGGGGATTTCCTAGGTGCAACCTGGGGATTTCCTAGATACAACCTGGAGGATGACGGGTCAGGAGAACCCGTCGCCGATGCCTGCGATGGTCGGCAACAAGGCAGTCCCTCCATCAATGGAGGAAGACCCATATCCGATCGTGTCCGAGGTGTTCCGAAGGCTACCCAATTCGTCGACCCCTACTACCCTACAAATGGGCGGGGTTTATGTGATGCTCCCTTTGTCACCCAGCGCAGCTAGCGAGGAAGGAGGATCGCGAGCCTGGCGTGTGGTCGGCAGTGGAGGTGACGGCGGGGGAACTGGAGGTTGGCATCCCTAGAGGTTCATCTTGAGAACCTGGTCAGGCACATGATCCATCGCCTGGTAGGACCAAGGGCAGCTCGATAGGACGGTTCACGTCCCCTCGAGACACACAGACATGGGCCACAGTATTCTGGGTCATCAATGGCTTCACAACCAATCCACAAGATTGCGCTGGAAACCCCACGAGTATAAATGGGTGGTTGTGGGTGCCGAAGGAACTCTAGATCTCTCGGTAGTGTTTCTAGCCACTGAGTCGTACGCGAGGCAGTGGGGTGCCTGCTCAAGATCTGTCCCATTCTCACCCTCTCTTGTTGCCACTCTTTGTAGCGGAGAGATGGACCATGGCCATAAAGAGAAGCGGGTTGCCAAGAAGCACCCCATTTCAGAGCTAGAGAGTAGTCGCAGGTGTAGGGAAGAGGGCCTGCAGCGCAAGCTAGTGACGGAGGATGCCCTCCGCCGGCGCGCGAGTGGGACCACGAGCAACCAGAGTGGTGGCTCAAGAAACAATGCCTCAAATATGTTGTGGCCAACCACCTACCACACCAGCAGCCTTAGATGCGCAACCATAACATCACAGGTGGACGCCCACCCGCCAAGAACAAGAAGTACCAGAAGCACAAGAACAACCGCCATATCCAAGACCGAGGTCAGAGCTTGCAGGTCCTGACGTGGGGTGATCACGTCAATACCCATACTTGATGGACTTGGATTTTTGGAAACAGCGGTGTGCTAGAGATTTCGTCGGTAAACAGACAAACAATGGGGACACGAGGTTCACCTAGGTTCAGGCCCACAGAGGAAAAACCTACTCTTGCTTGTCTGTTCTTGATTGATGAAGAAACCGAAGGTTAGAAGGGCACTGAGATGGCCATGGTGCGCATATTAGATCGGGCGTGTGTGTATGAGAGTTTCAATGTATATTGTGTCTATCATGTGTCCTCCTTGTTGGACCCTCCTAGCCTTTATATATGGGGAGGCTAGATCTCAGGTACCAATCTGGGTTGGTTACAAGTTGATGTTCGTGTAGAATCTAATCTTGTACTTTTCTTGTCTTGTGCTCTTGGAGATGGTGTCTTTATAGGCTTCATATCAGCCAAACTATCTTCTGCTTCGTGGACATTGGCAGGTCGTCTAGTGGGCCTTCTATTGGACCAAGCTAGGTAGGCCAGAGTCGGGTGCCCATTGTACATACCTATGTCGGCATCCCCGAGTGTCTAGTAGAATAGTAGATTCGGGTGGAGACTTAGAAGTCGCCAACCTTATATGTTGAATGGTACTGACCCGCAAGTTCATCGAGTCAGTGGTTTGCGTGTCTTTTTGGAAGTTCATAGGGATGTTGGTGAACATACCTGGCATGCTCAATGAATCGGGACCAGTTAATTGCTCTTGGGAAAAAACAATGCTACCTAATCAAACTCGAGTCCTCGGCCTCGAACCCAATATAGCTGGGGTAATCCGACTCATGTCGTGGAGGCCTTACTGAGTCAAATTCTAGTTCATAAGTACACACCCAATGCGTCTTTCACGATTTTCATCACACCGTAGGCATGGTATTTATCTGGTAGAGCGCAGCGGGTGCGGTTGCTAGGCCATTAGATAGGATCTGTAGGTCTTATCTATGCGTCGTAGACACATCCTCCGGAAGGTTTCTCGTAGCAGATGCGATTCAGGTGGTCGAGGATATGTTATCTCTGAACTCGACATTGGCATAAGGTGCATAATGGGCGAAGTTGCCAAGTGTTCAGCTGTCGTAAGTAAGGAGTCTACATTATGAACGTATTCGACACAACAGATAGTATTGTGAAACTTTGTTTTTATAGGGTGCACGACTAGAACTCCCTATGGAGTAGCCCCCGAGTGTCTATTTGAGTCGTAAACTCGAGCAGAGACTTATAGTCATAGGTTGCTCAATCTTCAGTTGACATTGTGGATGCATTCGACACAATGGACCTCATAGGATTAGCCAACATTACCAGTCAACAATTTTCTTCAATAGTGATCCGGAAGTTCTTCGAATGGCTCCGTGGATGCAATCGACGCATGTGTTTCTCTTTATTTCTGAATACGCGATCAATGCTCCATATGGGAGTATCCCCCGAGTCTTTAGTCGAATCATGGATTCTGGTAAAGACTCGAGGCATTTTAATCGCCCTCATCCGAAGATCACGTCTTGTTGGAATGAATCGGGAAGTGCATCAAGTGCGAGTCTAGCATTCCAGATTGGAGTAGCTCTTGTGTGTTTGGCCGAGTCGTAGACTCAGGCAGAGACTCATATGACACTCGCATAGGCATACATTGTAGACACATAAGTTTATCGGGTGTGCGACCAGCGCTCCGGATAGGAGTAGTCCCCAGAGTGTCTGGTTGAGTCGTAGACTCGGGCAGAGACTCGGGTCTTATATCACATGGTCGCAATCGACAATCATGTGAGGAGAAACTACTGACCTGGAAGTGCATTGAGTCAGCGTCTCACGCGTAAGAAGCCAAGAGTCGACGCTGCAGACAGAGTCGACACAACAGAGCCCTGCGATGTTTAGCCGGAAGGACTTGACGCTATGGATGGAGTCGATACGGTGGAGTCCTGTGGTGTTTATCCAGAAGGACTCGACATTGTGGATGGGTTCGACGTGGTGGAGTCATACGGTGTTTAGGCAGAAGGACTCGACGCTGCGGATGGATTCGACGCGGTGGACTCATGTGGCGTTTAGCCGGAAGGACAACATAGCAGACGGGGTCAATGCCGTCACTTTTGTCGGGTGCATAGCCAGCACTGCTTCTATCGAGTGCGCGGCCAGTGGTCTCTATGGGAGTATCTCCCAAGGCTAGGGGCGACAACTTGTGGATATGCATAGGCTTATTCTTTAGTCTCACCAAGCAACATGGTCATCTAAGGAGAGTGTCGACTTAGGACATGTATTACTCAAATCCGTTGGAGGACTCGATAGAATAGCTCGATGCAGTCGACATCCTTGTAAGATGCAGAAAATATAAAGAATTGTGAAGCACTTGTATCTTGTAAATAATATTTTTCTATCGGCTTGTAAAGTAAAATTCTGGTGCCAATCGAGTCAAAAAATTGTACTGCATGCTAGGCCTTTTCATTAGCCTGATGACCCTTGGTCTCAGTACCTTGCCGAGGTATTCGGAGTTTAAAGATTCGACAAACATGCATAATCAGCTACTCGGTATGTCGCGTATGAAATGCTTAAGTGCATGAAGTCGGCGACACATTAGGTTACTCAGAGAGAGAACAGCCTCCGGGTCTATCGAGTGCGAGTAAAGTAAACAATTATGAACTCTTGGTAGAGGAAACTTAGCTTTATTGATAGTCGTCGCAGATGGAGTCGACGCAAAAGCGGGTCGTGTGATGGACGGAGTCATGCGATGGACATGGAGTCAACAAAGCAGATGTGTAGTTGAGGTCTAACATGGCAGCGGGTCACCGCAGTCGAAGACCGCAATGGGTCACAGTAGCTGAAGAACATAGTCGAAGATTGTAGCAGGTCACAGCAGCGGAAGACCGTTGCGGGTCACTGCAGCCGAGGACTGCAGAGGGTTGCGCGGCGTACGAAGTCAAGTCGATAGTGGGTTGGCATAGCCCCTAGGCGTAGAGTCAACATGATGGACATGGAGTCGATGTTGCGGACATAGTCACACGGCGGACGAGAGTCAATATAGTGGACGGAGTCGATGCAGCAGTGGATTGTGCGGCATTTTGGTATTAACCTCCGTGATCGTTGAGTCCAAATATAGCCTCCGAACATGGAGTTGGACGTCTAGTCGGACGGAGTCCATTCCGACCTGATAGGGGAGCTGCCAGAAGATGGCGAAAGACGTAGCAAATCATTTGTGCTAAAATATACGTATCCACCGATTTAGCAGCATCTCATACTCGTGTGTCGCGTATGGTACTCAAAACAATGGCTAATATCATATCATCATTCGACAAACGCCAAATGGATACATACATACATCAATAAAATCTAGGGGAAAAAGTAAAGCATTGAACTTTAATGCCAATGATGCTTCCATCCTCGAACTGACCTTCCTCGCCACGCGTTCCATAGCCCTCCCGGTGTACGTGTAATGTGGATGGACAACTCGCCTGATCTTCTTCGTCTAGTCATGGACGCTGTCAATGTTTGTATCGAAACCACCGATGGATGCAGGTAAGCGCAAGTTGATAGTTGGTTTTGCCCCCTATCAGGCCACTTCCCATGTACATATTCAGCCGCAGGGTCGTCGATCTCGGGCTGGAGCATGTCATGAGCCTAAGCAAGAGCGAGCAAAGGATCGATAGGCTAGAGAGGAACCGAGAATGCATCGTGTAACTTAGGCATGTTGAGCTGAGGACCTCTCAAGTCGTCTCGCCTAGCCGAATATTCTCTATCTACAGATCCTCGGCGGCAGAACTACCTGCTCCCTCGCAAGACCATAAATTCCCCACGGTCGAAGCCCATCAACTATGGACCAGAAGAATACTCGATGCGGTCAAAGTTTGGGCACGCCGACGCCTTGTCGTAAAATCCCTCATTCCTTTCCCTGCCATGCTAACGTGTCTATGAAGCGGCCGGCGCAGGATGAGTAGGCCAGATGAGATCAATTCCAGTGTTGCCCGACACAAAGAACAAACACTTAATGCGGTCGGACTGACGCTACAGAGGGTAGCCTCACTAGACGCTTGTTTGCTAATCTCGCTTTCCTAGTGGAGCCTATAGTTCATGACCGCCGCTTCAGCCGTTGGATACCATCGAGACACACACAAACAATGTGACTAACCCGACCGGCCGTTGGGCGACCATCGAGCTACCAGGATTCCTTCGACCGGTGTGGTGGACATGATTTTCTTAGGATAAGACTAAAGCTAGTAGAAAAGAGTGGAGGCCGAATGTTTTTTGCGTCGTAGGTTTTTTGGCCAACGAAATGAGTTTATATTATAAGATCGAACACCGCATGGGGCGTGCACTTTCAAGCTGTCTCCAGCGGTCAATAACATTAACACTCTGAAGAGAAGCATCCTATCAGAACACACATGGTAAACAAAGATAACTTGACATGGATGTGACCTAACATTGCCATCATCTAGTAGTATGTGTGTGTTACCCACTACTTGCATTTAACGCGGATGTGAAACACGAGCAGACTCTTGTCACGTCAGACTCGCAGAACGATACGAATACACATGCAGAGCGAAAGTGACGCTTCTGTGACAACTCGCGTGTACTGTGTCGTTATACACACGAAGACTACAATCGCAGTAAAGTCTACGGATACACACGCAGAGGCGAATACACGCTCGTGATGGCGCAACTGAACAAGATATGCCTTAGAGGCAAATAATAAAAGGGTTTTACTGTCATATCTCATTAGTTCATAATAGTTTTATATCATGCTATAATTATATCAATCGGAAACATTGATACAAGTGTGGTATATAAACAAACTCAGGTCTCTAGTAGCCTCTGTTCAACTAGTTCATTGATCAGATGATGATCAAGGTTTCCTAGTCATGGTGCTATGAAAAGAAAGCCAACTAACAATGAAGTCATGTCATCTAGAATGATGTGATGGGTATTTCCCACCAATGATTCTTGCAACACGATCATGTCACTCAGTTCACGTTACAATTGTTAGAAACAGAGTGTCCTAATCCTTAGACCGTGAGATCATATCAATCACTATTACTAGAGGATTGCTTAGATAGCATCAAACATCACTCGGTTAAATGGTGATCATAAAGGTGTGTTCAGGTATCCAAAGGGGCATGTAGAGGCATTATGCATCAAGATCGGGATTTGTTCTCCTGTGTGATGGGATACACTAGGCCCACCACTCGGTGAATTACATCCATAAGTTGTGCAACTTATGACTAGGTCATGGGGATGAAATTTCACGGGAATGAGTAAAACAGTACTTGTTGGAAACGAGATTGAACAAGGTATCATGATACCGATGATCAGATCTCAGACAAGTCTTGTATCGCATAACAAAGGGAATTGGACATATCGTTTCAGGTTTGACACGATGGTGATTTGTGGAGTGCATAGGGGTCAACATGGGCATCCTGGTCCCGCTATTGATCATTGATATAGATCATGTATATAGTATTCTTGAACTGTAGGGAAACACGCTTAAGGGCGATACGACGCTTGGAGATCCTCCTGCGAGATGGAATCACAGAAGAGAGAGAAATCAGAATCATTCCAGAGAGATCCGAATCTGTTCGGAGAAAGAAGGAAAGGAAAAGGCCGAAAGGTTTTTCAGATAAATAGTAATTTATAATATGTTAATTATGAATTAACTTATATTAAATAAATATTTAAATTAAGATTTATGAAACAACTTTTTCATTAGGCCAAAATCCCGAAGGAAATTGGCCTAGGAGAAAGCCGCACGAAAAAGGCAGCAAAACAGCAATCTGAACTAGGCTGGTTTGACAAGCCCACGGAGATGAGCGGCGGATAGTGCACACTGCACGGGGCGGGCGCCTGCCAGCACCTGCAGCAGCCGGCCTTGCTCGACCCCGGCCTAAGGAGCTCGCGGGGGAGCTGGCTAAGCAGCTGGACAACGGGGGCAGCCAGACCACCCGGGTCGGCTCCCCTTAGTTGCGCCAGGCCATCGCCTGCTAGCGGGCCGTGGGCAAGAGTCTGCCCACCCGGGGCCAGCTGCAACTGTCGCGCCGCGCTGCGAGGTTGGTCGTCGAGGGCGCACCGGCCCACCCGGGATTGCTCATCTGATGGTTGATGTTGCTGGATGGGCCCAGAGAGGTGGCCTACCCAGACACCCAATGGCCCAGCCGGCCAGCCCATTTGTTTTTGCCTATTTCCTTCATAAAATTAGTCCCACATGGGGCACCTAAAGGGGAGGGCACACCTCCCTTCCCCTATATAAAGGGGTTCCTATGTGTGGGATTAAAACACACCCAATAGATATTCTCTAAGGCTTTCTTCCTTAGAGAAAATCCCCCTCTCTCTCAGTTGCCTTTGTCGTGCACGGTGCCAAGAAAGGACTGTCCGTGCAAAGTCAACGCATTTGTGGCACGCCGTTGTGTTGTACGGATTCTGTTAGGAGGTCTACTTTCGCAACCTTGACAAGGATGAAGAAGTTTGTGAGTCATTGTATTGCATCGTATGTGTGTGATAACTCGGTGGAGTTGCACTTGCAGCGACCGGGCCGTCGTGCAAGGACCTGGACAAGAGGTGACGTGCGAGGAGCTTCGCGACCTTGAGGTCAGACAGGTATGACTACATCATCCATGCTACTGCATGAGCGTAACGCTCTCTCGTTCTTCAAGGGTATGTTACCACTGTCTTCCTCCATTACTGCATTACTTCTATATAGATCCTTGGGTATTCAGGGAGTTCCACATAGTAATTTTTTTGTTATCTGCTGTTGAAACCCTATAGTGGTATCAGATCCTGATCCATGGTTAGTATGCTAGTACAAATAGACACATGCAAAGTGTGGGCATCGATACCCTAGTTGTTACCTTCCCACGTGTATTTTTTTATATCGCGGTACTGTGAGATGAAGTGGCCCGGACCGACCTTACGCTTAATCCTACATGAGACTAGTTCCACGCTCGACGTACGGCTTGTACCGTATAAATGGCTAGCGAGTGTCTATCTCTCTCACAGTAGTTGATATGGCATCTATAATGGAAGGCCCCGAAAGGAGTGTAGTAGAGACAACTATTATATCCATGTTTTGGTTGGAAGTTCATAGGTAGAAACGGTTCTGTCACGAAAAGCCTAACAACCACGTAAAATCTACAATAGATAGAGTAGAGGCATCTAACTTTATGTTGCAGGGAAGGCTTTGTGATGTGATATGGTTGCAAGTCGTGAAAAGGTAAGGTAGTTTGCTTTTCCTGTTGCTATTCATTCGGAAGATGAACGACAAGACTAGTGACGTTATGGACTTGGCACCAAAATAGAGCACCTGATGGAGATCATGGAGCGGGAAGACAACCATGTTGTTGGGTTTGCACCATAGAAAACAAAAAAATTCCTACGATGAGAACTATACGCCAAGATCTATCTACTAGATACAAGAAACAGGTGGATATACATCCATGGAGAACTTACCCTCGAAGACAACAAAGCTTTGCTAACGAGTTGGAACTCGTGGATGATGTAGTTGTACGCTTGCCGATCTCAAGACCGTGTGGAAGTCCTAGCGCCACAAATCAGCAGCGCATCTGTCCTCGCACACACGTTCAGGCCACCGAACAACCTCCACCTCCTCGCTCCAGGGAATCAGCAAAAGCAGCAACTCCTTCCAGACAAAATGCCACCGGGAACATATATCTCACTAATCTAAGACCATGGGGGAATATATCTAGAGGGGGAGAGAGATCCTTCACGAGGAGGTGTGCTTTGTGAGGGAGGAGAGGGGGGCCTTTTATAGGAGAGGGGGACTCCTCCCCTCCCATGGACGGCGCCCATGGGGGGTTCCCCCTCCTCTTCCTCATTCATGTGGTGGAAGCTCCACTCACATCAATTTAGCCTCCACCCAAAGTTCCACTCACATGCATTAAATTTCCACCAAATTTAATGCAACTCTCATTTAATAAAACTCTTTTATTTATTTTATTCAGAATTTTGTTAATTACTTTAATTAACAAACATTCACATAAAACCCCTTGTAACATTTCAATATCACATGCAGAACCAGTTTCTGCAATTTTACCGAAACAATTCCGGTTTCCATCGAAATAATTCCAGCGCTTTGCAATTCTTTCGTATGAAACATATGTGATCCAAAATGGTGTTTGGAAACCCTTAAGTGTGTCACCCTATGGTTCGCGAATAATGCAGACATGATTGAGACTCCTCTCAAATCAATAATCAGAAGTGGGACCTGCAGATCCATTCTGACTCCTGCACATTCAACGATGACTTCTGACGAGGGTTTAACTCATCAATGCCCATTGTTATGGACTTGGGTTTTGGAGAAGGAGGGAGCGCTGGAAGTCTCGATCGGCTAGCAAACAAGCACACAGGGACGCAAGGTTTACCCAGGTTCAGGCCTCGTAGAGGACCCTACTCCTGCTTGTCTGCTCTTGATTGATGAAGGATCCGAAGGATTACAATATCGCCGATGGCGGTGTATGCGCAGATTAGATCTGGCATATGGGAGATTGTAGATCTATCTATTGGGGGAGTCGCAATGACTAGATCTATTGTGGCGTAGCGTGTCCTCCTCGTTGGACCCTCCTAGCCTTTATATATGGGGAGGCTAGGTCTCAGGTACCAATACGAGTTGGTTACAAGTTAGATTAGAACTCTAGTCTTGAGCTTTCCTTGTCTTATACGTTTGGGAGTCCGTGTCCATATGGGCTTCATATCAGTCGAACCGTCATGGGCGTCATGGACCTGTGTAGGCCGTTGAGTGCGCGTTCCTTCGAGCCGCACCAGGTAGGCTTTAGTCGAGTGCCTATTGGGCATACCCATGTCAGTAGCCCCCGAGTGTCCATGTGAATCGTAGATTCGGGTGGAGACTCAGAAGTCTTGAGTTTTGCATTAGGATGTCGGAGTCGACAATTGTGTCGAGTGCGAAGCACTTCACCCGAAAGTTCATCGGGCCAGTCGAATTTATAGTAGTTCATAGGGATGATGGTAAACGTGCATGTGCGCTCGATGGATCGGGACCAGTTAATTGCTCTAGTGCAAAAACAACGCTACCTACTCAAACTCGAGTCCCCGGACTCGAATTCGAAAATTGCTGGCGTAATTTGACTCATGCCGCGGAGGCCAAACAGGAGTCGAATTCTAGTGTATGGGTGTGAGCACTCGACACGTCCGTCAAGGCATATTCATCGTACCTGCAGGCACGGATATGTTTCTGGTATTGCGCAGCAGATGCGTTGTCAGGCCTTATTCAGGTCTTATCTTCACGCTGCAAGCGCGGCATCCAAATTTTGTCATCACGGAGATGATTCGAGTGGCCCAGGAGACATAATCTCTTTGTAGGGAACATATGAGGCGGAGTCGCCATAACATTCGAGTGTGGATGTTATCGACACACAGTACGATGTACAAGGAAAATAATCATAGGGTGCTTGAATCGACGATGTTGTAGTAGAAGTCGGTACAATCACTTCTGTCGGGTGCGTCGCTAGCACCGCGTCTTTGTAGCATCAAGCAATGCAACCATCCGAGGAGGAACCCGACTCGGGTCTTGAATGTATGGCGTAGTCATTTATTTTTTCGACTCCTGTTGGAGGATCTGATAGAATAGCTCGATGCAGTCGACATCTTTGTATGCTGCTTAAAATGCAAAGAATTGTGAAGTACTTGTATCTTGTAAAGAATATTTGCATGTCGCCTTGTAAAGTAAGATTCTGGTGCCAATCGAGTCAACACTTTTGCACTGTATGCTAGGCCTTTTCGTTAGC
Source organism: Avena eriantha (assembly GCA_910589775.1). NCBI lineage: Eukaryota > Viridiplantae > Streptophyta > Magnoliopsida > Poales > Poaceae > Avena > Avena eriantha. Next base: position 535,673,243 of record OU342745.1, read on the forward strand.
CCGATTACCCTTAGTCTCAGTACCTTGCCGAGGTACTCGGAGTTCAAGGATTCGACGATCAGGCAGAATCAGCTACTCGGGCTGTCGCGTATGAGGTGCTCGAGTGCGTGGAGTCGATGACACATTAGGTTACTCGAAGAGGGTGCAACCCCCGAGTGTTTCAAGTGCGAGTTAAAAAGAAATCAGTTTGAAGTAGAGGGAAACTGAGCTTTATTGGTAGTTGTCGTGATTGAAGGAGTTGCAAGATCCGATGCGATCGGCGGGTCGCGGGAGTCGAAGATTGTAGCGGCTCGCTGTCGCGGGAGTCGAGGGAGCCCCTGAGTCATCCGATATGAAGACTGCATCCAGTCGTTGAAGTTGAAGACTGCAGCGGGTTGTCGAAGCGGAGGGAGCCCCCGAGTCGCTGGAACCGAAGATCGTAGCGGATTGTCGATGGAGTCGAAGACTCAGCAGGTCGCCGGAGTCAAAGACGGTAGCAGGTTGCGTGATGGAGTCGAAGACTCAGTAGATCGGCGGAGTCGAGGACCGCAGCGAGTCGCTGGATCACCAATGCTGAGGGAGCCCCCGAGTCGCTGTAGTCCAGGACCACACCTGATCACCGGAGTCGAAGAAGTCCTCGAGTTACCCGAGTCGAAGGCCACAACGGGTCGCTGGAGCCAAAAGACCCCCGAGTCGCCGGAGCCGAGAACCGCAACGTGTCATCGCAGTCGAAGACCATGGCGGGTTGCCGTATTTGGAGACCGTGGAGGGTCGCTCGCGGGTCGCCGCAGTTGAAGATTGTCGCGGGTCGGCGGAGGCAAAGGAGCCCTCGAGTCGCTAGATCCGAAGATCGCGGTGGGTCGCATGGCGCAGGCCCTGGATGTAGAGTTGATGTGGTCGGACGGAGTGGACGCTGCGGAGACGTACTCAATACGGTGGGCACGTAGTCGAGGCGATGGTCGGAGTCGACGCGGCGGCGGTGACACGGTTGGTGCAGGAGTGATAAAGTAGACGTTAGCTGCACAAATACTATAACATCGATGCCGATCTAGTGAAGCGGCGTCGAAGAAGATGTAGTCCATAGCGGCGGCAAAGCCAGTCGCGATGAATTCAGGAAATCGGTGACGACCAACCTGACCGTGTAGACAGTCACGACAGAAAGGATGTCGCCGTATATGCAGAACTAACTTGTTGGCTGTTTCCTTTAAACATGTTTTCCAGGACGAGCTCAACACGACAAGTTGTTGACGAAATCCAAATTGAATCCAGCCACGACCGCATACGTATTGAAGTTTACGGAAATAATTCTGCTTATTTGGAGATCGGTACACTCTGGCCTGAAATCCATGCAGGTAGCCAACCTTGATTCTGCTTTTTCTCTTTCCCGTATGGTCACGTGAGTTTTGCCTAGTCTTGATCTGATTTAATTCAATTATCCTTATACTCATCTGATGCATGCATTGCATCATCCGATGCGCTCCTTTCCTCTTTGGTTTAAAAGACAACTAGGCTTCCTCGGGACTTGATACATGGTCCCATCCGACTTGAAGTCAGCTTGCTGTAGCGATAGCCTTCTTCCAGTGATTTCGTGCACTAGTCAATACACGCGTCAAGCTAGGAGTATTGACGTCCTGTTGCGTGCATTCAATCGAGTTGAAATTGGTGTCGCTCGTTCATCTGAACGACTCTAAATTGCTTATTTTGCGTCGTGTCTTTGAAACAGATGCAATCTGGCCGTTGTTGACGACGAGGGAACCGGATCAGATCTGCTTCCCAGAGATTGTTGAGTCGAAGATTGTCGGTGATGGGTCCATCAAGGTCGCAACATCAGCGCTCCCAGTTCCCACAGACGGCGCCATTTGACGAGGGTTTAACTCATCAATGCCCATTGTTATGGACTTGGGTTTTAGAGAAGGAGGGAGCGCTGGAAGTCTCGATCGGCTAGCAAACAAGCACACAGGGACGCAAGGTTTACCCAGGTTCAGGCCTCGTAGAGGACCCTACTCCTGCTTGTCTGCTCTTGATTGATGAAGGATCCGAAGGATTACAATATCACCGATGGCGGTGTATGCCCAGATTAGATCTCGCATATGGGAGATCGTAGATCTATCTATTGGGGGAGTCGCGATGTCTAGATCTATTGTGGCATAGCGTGTCCTCCTCGTTGGACCCTCCTAGCCTTTATATATGGGGAGGCTAGGTCTCAGGTACCAATACGAGTTGGTTACAAGTTAGATTAGAACTCTAGTCTTGAGCTTTCCTTGTCTTGTACGTTTGGGAGTCCGTGTCTATATGGGCTTCATATCAGTCGAACCATCATGGGCGTCATGGACCTGTGTAGGCCGTTGAGTGCGTGTTCCGTCGAGCCGCACCAGGTAGGCTTTAATCGAGTGCCTATTGGGCATACCCATGTCAACTTCTGTGGTCGTGAGAACCTTTAACGCTAGTAACTTAATCCCTTTGTCTCATGATATAATACATGTCCGAGATTCGATCATCGGTACCAAATACCTAGTTTGATCTCGTTACCGACATGCACTTTTTTCTTGTTCCCGTGATATAACATTCTAGTGATCACAACACTTGCTTGCAAGCTATCTTAATGTGATATCACCGAGAGGGTCCAGAGTATATCTATCCGTCACCGGGATTGACAAATTACACTCTTGATCCATGAGCCTCAACATAACATCTTCGGAGTATCTGAACCCACCTTTATAGTCACCCTGTTATGATGTGACGTTTGATGTTATCAAGTTACTCTTCCGATGTTAGCAATTAACATGATCTCATGGTCTAAGGACTAAGATTACTTCGTATGATGTTATAGCAATATAAACATAATGACTTTGATCGTAATGCTATACTTCAGATGAATGTTCATCACATCATTTCACAAATGTTGTGACCTCGTTATTAGCAACATCCAATGTCCATGATCAGGAAACTTTGATCATCTTGTTAATCAACGAGCTAGTCTATAAGAGAGGCATAACTAGGAACCTTTTATTTGTTTATTAAACACACATGTATTGACGTTTCCAATCAATACAATTATAGCATGCAAAATAAACATCTATCATATACAAGGAATACATAATAACAACTTTATTATTGCCTCTTAGAGCATATTTCCTTCAGTCTCCCACTTGCACTAGAGACAATAATCTAGTTCACATAGTGATAAATCTAACACCCATGGAGTTCTGGTGTTGGTCATGTTTTTCCCTAGGGAGAAATTTAGTCAATGGATCTGCTACATTTAGGTTCGTGTGTACTTTACAAATCTTTATATCTCCATCCTTGACATGCTCGTGGATGGAGTGAAACCGGCGCTTAATATGCTTGGAATTCTTGTGAGACCTTGGTTCCTTGGCGTTGGCTATGGCTCCATTGTTGTCACAATAGATCACCATTGGGTCTAATGCACTAGGAACCACACCTAGTTCCGTTATGAACTCCTTCATCCAAACCGCTTCCTGCGCCGCTTCGGAAGTAGCAACATATTCCGCCTCCGTTGTTGATCTAGCCACCAAAGGTTGTTTGGAACTCCTCCAACTAACTGGTACTCCGTTCAAGAGAAATACATATCCGGATTGAGACTTAGAGTCATCCGGATCGGTGTCAAAGCTAGCATCGACATAACACTTAGCAACTAGCTCTTCTTCACCTCCGTATATAAGAAACATATCCTTAGTTCTTCTCAAGTACTTGAGGATGTTCTTTACCGCTATCCAGTGTTCCGAACCTGGATCAGATTGGTACCTACTAGTCAAACTAATAGCATGTGGCACATCCGGTCTTGTACATAGCATGCCGTACATTATAGAGCCTATGGTTGAGGCATATGGGATCTTATCCATTATCTCTCTTTCTTCCACAGTAGCCGGACTTTGAGTCTTACTCAATGTCTTACCTTGCAACATAGGTAAGAACCCCTTCTTACTTCCGTCCATATTAAACTTCTTTAATATCTTATCACAGTATGTACTTTGCGATAACCCAATTAGGTGCCTTGATCTATCTCTATATATTCTAATGCGTAATATATATGAAGCTTCACCAAGGTCCTTCATCGAAAATTTGCTGTTTAGATAACTTTTAACACTATTTAAAAGATCTATATCATTTCCAATCAATAATATGTCATCCACATATAATATCAGAAATGCCACATTGCTCCCACTCACTTTCTTGTAAATACAAGCCTCTCCATAAGTTTGGACAAATCCAAACTCTTTGATCACCTCATCAAAGCGGAGATTCCAACTCCGGGATGCTTGCTTAAGTCCGTAGATGGATCGCTGAAGGTTGCATACGTTATCAGCATCCTTAGGATCGACAAAACCCTTAGGTTGTATCATATACAACTCTTCTTCAATATTACCATTGAGGAACACAGTTTTGACATCCATCTGCCATATTTCATAATCGAAATATGCAGCAATTGCTAACATAATCCTAACCGACTTTAGCATCGCTACGGGAGAGAATATCTCATCGTAGTCAACTCCTTGAATTTGTCGAAACCCTTCTGCGACAAGTCGAGCTTTATAGATGGTCACATTACCATCAGCATCAGTTTTTCTTTTGAAAATCCATTTATTCTCAACGGCCTTTCGATCATGAGGTAAGTCCACCAAGGTCCAAACCTGGTTTTCGTACATGGATTCCATCTCGGATTTCATGGCTTCTAGCCATTTGTTGGAATCCAGGCTCATCATCGCTCCTTCATACATAGCAGGGTCATCTATTTCATCAATCATGACATTTATAACAGGATTTCCGTACAGTTTAGGAGCTGCACATGTCCTGCTTGACCTGCGAGGTTCGGTAGTGTCCTGTTTTGGAGTTTCATGATTATTATCATTAGCTCTCTCTTCATTAAGTGAAGTCAACTCCGAAACAATTTCTGGTGCTGCGCCACTCGCCATTTCATGAAGAGAAGGTTCTATAACCTCTTCGAGTTCTACCTTCCGACTACTCACACCTTTGGCGAGAAACTCCTTCTCAAGAAAGGATCCATTCTTGGCAACAAAAATCTTGCCCTCGGATCTGTGATAGAAGGTATACCCAATCATTTCTTTAGGGTATCCTATGAAGACGCATTTTTCCGCTTTGGGTTCGAGTTTATCCGGCTGAAGTTTCTTCACATAAACATCGCATCCCCAAACTTTAAGAAATGACAACTTAGGTTCGTTTCCAAACCATAATTCATATGGTGTCATTTCAAAGGATTTAGATGCTGCCCGATTTAAAGTGAATGCAGCGGTTTCCAGTGCATAACCCCAAAATGACAGTGGCAAGTCAATGAGAGACAACATATATCGAACCATATCCAATAAAGTATGATTACAACGTTCTGACACACCATTACGTGTTGGGTCCGCAGCATAGAAAACAAAAAATTCCTACGATGAGAACTATATGCCAATATCTATCTACTAGATACAGAGCAACGGGTGGATATACATCCATGGAGAACTTACCCTGAAAGACAACAGAGTTTTGTTAACGAGTTGGAACTCGTGGATGATGTAGTCGTACGCTTGCCGATCTCAAGATCGTGTGGAAGTCCAAGCGCCACAAATCAACAACGCATCTGTCCCCGCACACACGTTCAAGCCACTGAACAACATCCACCCCCTCGCTCCAGCGATGCAGCGGAAGCAGCAACTCATTCCAGATGAAATGCCACCGGGAACATGTATCTCGCTAATCCGAGACCATGAGGAAATAATTCTAGAGGGGGAGAGAGATCCTTCACGAGGAGGTGTGAGGAAGAAGCAGTGAGAGGGGGCCTTTTATAGGAGGAGGGGGTGCCCCTCCCCATGGCCGGCGCCTCATGGGGGTGACCCCTCACGTCCCCCATTCATGTGGTGGTAACTCCTCCACATTAAAATGCCCCTTCACATTCTCTTTTAAAGTCTCCACTTTAAATGCATTAAATTTCTCTAAGTTTAATGCTCTCTCTCATTTAATGAAACTCTTTTATTAAATTTATTCAGAATTTTTTTAATTACTTTAATTAACAAACATTCACATAAAACCCCTTGAAACATTTCAATATCACATGCAGAACCACTTTCTTCAATTTCACCCGAAACAATTCCGGTTTCTATCGAAACAATTCCTGCGCTTTGCAATCCTTTCGTCTGAAACATATGTGCTCCAAAATGGTGTCCGACAACCCTTAAGTGTGTCACCCTACGGTTCACGAATAATGCAGACATGATTGAGACTCCTCTCAGACCAATAATCAGAAGCGGGACATGGAGATCCATACTGACTCCTGCACATTCAACGATGACTTCTATGATCGTGAGAACCTTTAATGCTAGTAACTTAACCCCTTTGTCTCATGATATAATACATGTCCGAGATTCGATCATCGGTACCCAAATACCTAGTTTGATCTCATTACCGACATGCACTCTTTTCTCATTCCCGTGATATAACATTCTAGTGATCACATCACTTGCTTGCAAGCTATCTTAATATGATATCACCAAGAGGGCCCAGAGTATATCTATCCGTCATCGGGATTTATAAATTCCACTCTTGATCCATGAGCCTCAACATAACACCTTCGTAGCACTGAACCCACCTTTATAGTCACCCTGTTACGGTGTGACGTTTGATGTTATCAAGATACTCTTCCGGTGTTAGCAATTAACATGATCTCATGGTCTAAGGACTAAGATTACTTTGTATGATGTTATAACAATATAAACATAATGACTTTGATCGTAATGCTATACTTTAGATGAATGTTCATCACATAATTTCACAAATCTTGTGACCTCGTTATTAACAACATCCAATGTCCATGATCAGGAAACTTTGATCATCTTGTTAATCAACGAGCTAGTCTATAAGAGAGGCATAATTAGGAACCCTTTTGTTTATTAAACACACATGTATTGACGTTTCCTATCAATACAATTATAGCATGCAAAATAAACATCTATCATATACAAGGAATACATAATAACAACTTTATTATTGCCTCTCAGGGCATATTTCCTTCAGTCTCCCACTTGCACTAGAGACAATAATCTAGTTTACATAGTGATAAATCTAACACCCATGGAGTTCTGGTGTTGATCATGTTTTGCCCTAGGGAGAACTTTAGTCAAGGGATCTGCTACATTTAGGTCCATGTGTACTTTACAAATCTTTATATCTCCATCCTTGACATGCTCGCGGATGGAGTGAAAATGGCGCTTAATATGCTTGGAATTCTTGTGAGACTTGGTTCCTTGGCGTTGGCTATGGCTCCATTGTTGTCACAATAGATCACCATTGGGTCCAATGCACTAGGAACCATACCTGGTTCTGTTATGAACTCCTTCATCTAAACCGATTCCTGCGCCGCTTCTAAAGCAGCAACATATTCCGCCTCCGTTGTTGATCCAGCCACCACAGGTTGTTTGGAACTCCTCCAACTAACTGCTGCTCCGTTCAAGAGAAATACGTATCCGGATTGAGACTTAGAGTCATCCGGGTCGGTGTCAAAGCTAGCATCGACATAACACTTAGCGACTAGCTCTTCTTCACCTCCGTATACAAGAAACATATCCCTAGTTCTTCTTTAGTACTTAAGGATATTTTTGACCGCTATCCAGTGTTCCGAACCTGGATCAGATTGGTACCTACTAGTCAAACTAATAGCATGTGCCACATCCGGTCTTGTACATAGCATGGCGTACATTATAGAGCCTATGGCTGAGGCATAGGGGATCTTATCCATTATCTCTCTTTCTTCCGCCATAGCCGGACTTTGAGTCTTACTCAATGTCTTGCCTTGCAACATCGGTAAAAACCCCTTCTTACTTCCGTCCATATTAAACTTCTTTAATATCTTATCAAGGTATGTACTCTGTGATAGCCCAATTAGGCGCCTTGATCTATCTCTGTAGATTTTAATGCCTAATATATATGAAGCTTCACCAAGGTCCTTCATCGAAAATTTGCTGTTTAGATAACTTTTAACACTGTTTAAAAGATCTATATCATTTCCAATCAATAATATGTCATCCACATATAATGTCAGAAATGACACATTGCTCCCACTCACTTTCTTGTAAATACAAGCCTCTCCATAAGTTTGGACAAATCCAAACTCTTTGATCACCTCATCAAAGCGGAGATTCCAACTCCGGGATGCTTGCTTCAGTCCATAGATGGATCGCTGAAGTTTGCATACCTTATCAGCATCTTTAGGATCGACAAAACCCTTTGGTTGTATCATATACAACTCTTCTTCAATATTACCATTGAGGAACGCAGTTTTGACATCCATCTGCCATATTTCATAATCGAAATACGCAGCAATTGCTAACATAATCCTAACCGACTTTAGCATCACTACGAGAGAGAATGTCTCATCGTAGTCATATCCTTGAATTTGTCGAAACCCCTTTGCGACAAGTCGAGCTTTATAGATGGTCACATTACCATCAGCATCAGTTTTTCTTTTGAAAATCCATTTATTCTCAACAGCCTTTCGATCGTGAGGTAAGTCCACCAAGGTCCAAACCTGGTTTTCGTACATGGATTCCATCTCGGATTTCATGGCTTCTAGCCATTTGTTGGAATCAGGGCTCATCATCGCTTCTTCATACGTCGCAGGGTCATCTATTTTATCAATCATGAAATTCATAATAGGATTGCCGTATAGTTCAGGAGCTGCACGTGTCCTGCTTGACCTGCGAGGTTCGGCAGTATCCTCTTTCGGAGTTTCATGATCATTATCATTAGATCTCTCTTCATCAGGTGAAGTCAACTCCGAAACAACTTCCGGTGCTGCGCCACTCGCGAATTCATGAAGAGAAGGTTCAATAACCTCTGCGAGTTCTACCTTTCGACTACTCACACCTTTCGCGAGATACTCCTTCTCAAGAAAGAATCCATTCTTGGCAAAAAAAACCTTGCCTTCGGATCTGTGATAGAAGGTATACCCAATTGTTTCCTTAGGGTATCCTATGAAGACGCATTTTTCCGCTTTGGGTTCGAGTTTAACCGGCTAAAGTTTCTTCACATAAACATCGCATCCCCAAACTTTAAGAAATGACAGCTTAGGTTTGTTTCCAAACCATAATTCATATGGTGTCGTTTCAAGGGATTTAGATGATGCCCAATTTAAAGTGAATGCAGCAGTTTCCAGTGCATAACCCCAAAATGACAGTGGCAAGTCAGTCAGAGACATCATAGGTCGAACCATATCCAATAAAGTACGATTACGACATTCTGACACACCATTACGTTGTGGTGTTCCGGTAGGCGTGAGTTGTGAAACTATTCCACAGTCTTTCATATGTGTGCTAAACTCGTAATTAGGAAACTCTCCTCCACGGTCGGACCGCAGAAATTTGATCTTTCTATTACGATGATTTTCCAATTCATTCTGAAATTCCTTGAACTTTTCAAAAGTTTCAGATTTATATTTCATCAAATTGATATACCCATATCTACTCAAATCATCCGTGAAAGTAACAAAATAACGATATCCACCTCGCACTGACACACTCATTGGTCCACACACATCAGTATGTATGATTTCCAATAAATCTGTCGCCCGTTCCATTGAACCGGAAAACGACGTTCTAGTCATCTTGCCCATAAGGCATGGCTCACATGTATCAAATGATTCAAAATCAAGTGATTCCAAAAGTCCATCAGAATGGAGTTTCTTCATGCGTTTAACGCCAATATGACCTAGACGGTAGTGCCACATATATGTAGATATATCATTATCAAGTTTAATCCTTTTAGCATCAACATTATGAATATGCGTAATACTACTACCGAGATCCAACAGAAATAAACCATTCAATACAGTTGCATGACCATAAAATACATCATTCATATAAATCGAACAACCATTGTTTTCAGGTTTAAAGGAATAACCACTTTGCATCAAACACGTTCCGGATACAATGTTCATGCTCAGTGCAGGCACCAAATAACAATTATTCAGATTTATAACTAATCCCGACGGCATATGGAGAGGTAGTGTTCCGACAGTGATCACATCAACTCTTGATCCATTGCCGACCGGCATCGTGACCTCATCCCTTGCTAGCTGAAGCTTGTTCCGCAGCCCCTGAATCGAGTTACATATATTAGCAACGGATCCCGTATCAAATACCCAGGTGCTACTGCGAGTACTAGTCAAGTACACATCAATAACATGTATATCACATATACCTTTGTTTGCCTTGCCGACCTTCTTGTCCGCCAAATACTTGGGGCAGTTGCGCTTCCAATGGCCAGTCCCCTTGCAATAGTAGCACTCGGTATCAGACTTAGGGCCAGCTCGAGATTTCTTTTCAAGTGCGGCAACAGATTTGCCACCCTTCTTTCCCTTCTGCTTGCCTTTCTTGTCCTTCTTGAAAACGGTGGTCTTATTGATCATCAACACTTGATATTCTTTCCTAATCTCCACTTTTGTAGTCTTAAGCATTGACAGACCCTCGGGAAGAGACTTATTCATGCCCTGCATATTATAGTTCATCACGAAGCTCTTATAGCTAGGTGGAAGAGATTGGAGAACACGATGTATGCCTAAGTCAATGGGAATCGTTATTCCCAAGGACACAAGTTTATCGGCGTACCCAGACATTTTGAGTACGTGCTCACTAACGGAGCTATTCTCCTCCATCATGCAGCTAAAGAACTTTTCAGAAGCATTATAACTCTCTACAGCAGCATGGGTATCGAAAATCATTTTCAATTCTCCCATGGTATCAAAGGCATTGCCATTTTCGAAACGCTTTTGAAGTTCTGGCTCTAGCCCATACAGTATGCCGCAATGAACTAAGTTGTGGTCCTCTTGTTGAGTTATAAATTCATTCTTTTCCTCGTTAGGGGCATCCGGAGCTGGTGGGGGGCCTAGCGGCGCCTCTAGCACATATTGCTTTTGTGCAGCAGTGAGGAGAATCCTCAAATTCATATCCCAGTTGGTGAAGTTGCTACCATTCGCAGCAAGTTTCTCTTTCTCCATGAACACATCGAAATTAAAAGCAGGTGGTGCCATCTACAACAGAATTTGTAAAGTTTATTTATACTAAGTTTATGATAGATTGAGTTCAACTAATCCAAATTACTAATAAACTCTCACTCAAAAACGACATCCCTCGTGTCCTTTTGGTGATTACATGAATCAAATCCACTACACCAAGTCCGGTCATCACGTGAGTCGGTGTAGCTTCAAAGGTGAGCATCTATATGGGCATCATATCAACTATATGACTCATGCTTAACCTTTATGTCCGTGTTCCGAGGCCATGTCTGTACATGCTAGGCTCGCCAAGTAAGAACCTTGTTATTCGCGTGTGTAAAACTGTCTTACACCCGTTATATGAAAACGTAGAGTCGAGTACACCTGATCATCATGTGAGGTCTCGAAACACGATCCATAGAACGGTGCATACTTTAGGAAGAACACATTTTTATCTTGATATCTAAATGAGGGATCATCTTACAATGCTACCAAAAGCACCAAACTAGCAGTATAAGATGCTAACATCTAATGTGTAAAGTGAGATGATATGGTCCATGCATTTGATCTCTATGATTTGCATCGTGGTATGATCTCTATCATTCCTTTGTGTGTAAGGCCAAGGTCCATGGAATTGAACTTACACGTTGAGTGTGTTGTAAGAGTATCTATCATACATCTACTTACAACAATACCATATCAAGACACTAGCCCAGCAACGATCTAAACCAGACGCCTCTAATTTATCAATTGCAAGTTTTACGTGGCTTAGGGCTTTCGGAGATAGAACCGGTCTTACCTACGAACATGAACCACAACAAGGATAACTAAGTTATTAGAAACTCATTGTAAATCAGATATTGACTATAGTAGGAGAGACAGACACCCGCTAGCCACTTATGCAAAACTAGTTGCATGTCAGACGTGGAACCGGTCTCATGTACGATGACATGTAAGGTTGGTCCGGGCCGCTTCATTCCACTATGCCACCAATATCCAAAATACATAGAAGATGCAATAACATGATCATCATTGCCCACATATAAACATATGTGTACTACTCGTGCAAAGCACCTACGCATAGATTAGGCTATGATACCACTGTTGGGTCCGCAGCATAGAAAACAAAAAATTTCCTACGATGAGAACTATACGCCAAGAACAATCTACTATATACAGAGCAACAGGTGGATATACATCCATGGAGAACTTACCCTCGAAGACAACAGAGTTTTGTTAACGAGTTCGAACTCGTGGATGATGTAGTTGTACGCTTGCCGATCTCAAGATCGTGTGGAAGTCCAAGCGCCACAAATCAGCAGCGCATCTGTCCTCGCACACACGTTCAAGCCACTGGACAACCTCCACCCCCTTGCTCTAGCGATGCAGCGGAAGCAGCAACTCCTTCCAGACAAAATGCCACCGAGAACATGTATCTTGCTAATCTGGGACCATGGGGAAATAATTCTAGAGGGGGAGAGAGATCCTTCATGAGGAGGTGTGAGGAATAAGGAGTGAGAGGGGGCCTTTTATAGGAGGAGGAGGGTGCCCCTCCCCATGGCCGGCGCCTCATGGGGGGTGACCCCTCACCTCCCCCATTCATGTGGTGGTAACTCCTCCACATTAAAATGCCCCTTCACATTCTCTTTTAAAGTCTCCACTTTAAATGCATTAAATTTCTCTAAGTTTAATGCTCTCTCTCATTTAATAAAACTCTTTTATTAAATTTATTCAGAATTTTCTTAATTACTTTAATTAACAAACATTCACATAAAACCCCTTGAAACATTTCAATATCACATGCAGAACCACTTTCTTCAATTTCACCCGAAACAATTCCGGTTTCTATCGAAACAATTCTTGCGCTTTGCAATCCTTTCGTTTGAAACATATGTGCTCCAAAATGGTGTCCGGCAACCCTTAAGTGTGTCACCCTACGGTTCACGAATAATGCAGACATGATTGAGACTCCTCTCAGATCAATAATCAGAAGAGGGACATGGAGATCCATACTGACTCCTGCACATTCAACGATGACTTCTGTGATCTTGAGAACCTTTAACGCTAGTAACTTAATCCCTTTGTCTCATGATATAATACATGTCCGAGATTCGATCATCGTTACCCAAATACCTAGTTTGATCTCGTTACCGACATGCACTCTTTTCTCGTTCCCATGATATAACATTCTAGTGATCATATCACTTGCTTGCAAGCTATCTTAATGTGATATCACTGAGAGGGACCAAAGTATATATATCCGTCAGCGGGATTGACAAATTCCACTCTTGATCCATGAGCCTCAACATAACACCTCCGTAGCACTGAACCCACCTTTATAGTCACCCTGTTACGGTGTGACGTTTGATGTTATCAAGATACTCTTCCGGTGTTAGCAATTAACATGATCTCATGGTCTAAGGACTAAGATTACTTTGTATGATGTTATAGCAATATAAACATAATGACTTTGATCGTAATGCTATACTTCGGATGAAGGTTCATCACATCATTTCACAAATGTCGTGACCTCGTTATTAACAACATCCAATGTCCATGATTAGGTAACTTTGATCATCTTGTTAATCAACGAGCTAGTCTATAAGAGAGGCATAACTAGGAACCCTTTTGTTTATTAAACACACATGTATTGATGTTTCCTATAAATACAATTATAGCATGCAAAATAAACATCTATCATATACAAGGAATACATAATAACAACTTTATTATTGCCTCCGAGGGCATATTTCCTTCATTACATTGTGGTGTTCCGGCAGGCGTGAGTTGTGAAACTATTCCATAGTCTTTCATATGTGTGCTAAACTCGTAACTGAGATACTCTCCTCCACGGTCGGACCACAGAAATTTGATCTTTTTGTTACGATGATTTTCCACTTCGTTCTGAAATTCTTTGAACTTTTCAAAGGTTTGAGACTTATATTTCATCAAATAGATATACCCGTATCTACTCAAATCATCCGTGAAAGTAACAAAATAATGATATCCACCTCGCGCCGACACACTCATTCGTCCACATACATCAGTATGTATGGTTTCCAATAAATCTGTCGCTCGTTCCATTGAACCGGAAAACGGCGTTTTAGTCATCTTACACATAAGGCATGGCTCACATGTATCAAATGATTCAAAATCAAGTGATTCCAAAAGTCCATCAGAATGGAGTTTCTTCATGCGTTTAACACTAATATGACCTAGACGGAAGTGCCACATATATGCAGATATATCATTATCAAGTTTAATCCTTTTAGCATCAATATTATGAATATGCGTAATACTACAATCGAGATCCAACAGAAATAAACCATTCATCATAGGTGCATGGCCATAAAAGATATCATTCATATAAATAGAACAACCATTGTTTTCTAATTTAAAGGAATAACCACTTCGCATCAAACATGATCCGGATACAATGTTCATGCTCAGTGCAAGCACCAAATAACAATTATTTAGATTTATCACTAATCCCGATGGCATATGGAGAGGTAGCGTTCCGACGGCGATCACATCAACTCTTGATCCATTGCCGACCCGCATCATGACATCATCCCTTGCTAGTTGTTGCTTGTTCCGCAGCCCCTGAATCGAGTTACATATATTAGCAATCGATCCCATATCAAATACCCAGGTGCTACTGTGAGTACTAGTCAAGTACACATCAATAACATGTATATCACATATACCTTTGTTTGCCTTGCCGGCCTTCTTGTCCGCCAAATACTTGGGGTAGTTGCGCTTCCAATGGCCAGTCCCCTTGCAATAGTAGCACTTGGTATCAGACTTAGGGCCAGCTCGAGATTTCTTTTCAGGTGCGGCAACAGATTTGCCTCCCTTCTTTCCCTTCTGTTTGCCTTTCTTGTCTTTCTTGAAACCGGTGGTCTTATTGATAATCAACACTTGATGTTCTTTCCTAATCTCCACTTCTACAGTTTTAAGCATTGACAGAAGCTCGGGAAGAGACTTCTTCATGCCCTGCATGTTATAGTTCATCACGAAGCTCTTATAGCTAGGTGGCAGAGATTGGAGAACACGATGTATGCCCAGGTCAATGGGAATCGTTATTCCCAAGGACACAAGCTTATCGGCGTACCTAGACATTTTGAGTACGTGCTCACTAACGGAGTTGTTCTCCTCCATCATGCAACTAAAGAACTTTTCAGAAGCATTATAACTCTCTACAGCAGCATGGGTATCGAAAATCATTTTCAATTCTCCCATGGTATCAAAGGCATTGCCATTTTCGAAACGCTTTCGAAGTTCTGGCTCTAGCCCATACAGTATGCCACAATGAACTAAGTTGTGGTCCTCCTGACGAGTTATATAGACATTCTTTTCCTTGTTAGGGGCATCAGGAGCTGGTGGGGCGGCTAGCGGCGCTTCTAGCACATATTGCTTTTGTGCAGCAGTGAGGAGAATCCTCAGATTCATGGCCCAGTTGGTAAAGTTGCTGCCATTTGCCGCAAGTTTCTCTTTCTCCATGAACACATTGAAATTGAAAGCAGGTGGTGCCATCTACAACAGAATTTGTAAAGTTTATTTAGACTAAGTTTATGATAGATTGAGTTCAACTAATCCAAATTACTAATAAACTCCCACTCAAAAACGACATCCCTTGTGTCCTTTTGGTGATTATATGAACCAAATCCACTACACCAAATCCGATCATCACGTGAGTTGGTGTAGCTTCAAAGGTGAGCATCTATATGGGCATCATATCAACTATATGACTCATGCTTAACCTTTCGGTCCGTGTTCCGAGGTCATGTCCATACATGCTAGGCTCGCCAAGTAAGAACCTTAGTACTTGTGTGTGTTAAACTGTCTTACACCCGTTGTATGAAAGCGTAGATACGAGTACACCCGATCATCACGTGATGTCTGGAAACACGATCCATAGAACGGTGCATACTTAAGGAAGAACACATTTTATCTTGATATTTAAATGAGGGATCATCTTACAATACTACTAAAAGCGCCAAACTAGCAATATAAGATGTGAACATCATATGTGTAAAGTGGGATGATATGGTCCATGCATTTGATCACCATCATATGCATCGTGGTATGATCTCTATCATTCCTTTGTGTGTAAGGCCAAGGTCTATGGAACTTACACGTTAAGTGTGTTGCAAGGGTATCTACCATACATCAACTTACAACATTACCATATCATGACACTAGCCCAACAACAATCTAAACTAGACGCCTCTAATTTATCCATTGCAAGTTTTACATGGCTTAGAGCTTTCGGAGATAGAACCGGTCTTACCTATGAACATGGAACCACAACGATGATAACTAAGTTATTAGCAAATCGTTGTAAATCAGATATTGACTATAGTAGGAGAGACAGACACCCGCCAGACACTTATGCAAAACTAGTTGTATGTCAGTCGTGGAACCGGTCTCATGTGCGATGACATGTAAGGTTGGTCTGGGCCGCTTAATCCCAGTATGCCACCAATATCCAAAATACATGAAATAAGCAATAACATGATCATCATCACCCACATATAAACATATGTGTACTAACCGTGCAAAACACCTACGCATAGATCAGGCTCTGATACCACTGTTGGGTTCGCAGCATAGAAAACAAAAAAATTCCTATGATGGGAACTATACGCCAAGATCTATCTACTAGATACAAGAAACGGGTGGATATACATCCATGGACACTTACCCTCGAAGACAACAAAGCTTTGTTAACGAGTTGGAACTCATGGATGATGTAGTCATACGCTTGCCGATCTCAAGATCGTGTGGAAGTCCTAGCGCCGCAAATCAGCGGCACATCCATCCTCGCACACATTTTCAGGCCACCGAACAACCTCCACCTCCTCGCTCCAGCTAATCAGCGGTAGCAGCAACTCCTTCTAGACGAAATGCCACCGGGAACATGTATCTCGCTAATCCGAGACCATGGGGGAATATATCTAGAGTGGGAGAGAGATGCTTCACGAGGAGGTGTGCTTTGTGGGGGAGGAGAGGGGGGCCTTTTATAGGAGAGGGGTGCTCCTCCCCTCCCATGGCCGGCACCCATGGGGGGTTCCCCCACCTCTTCCTCATTCATGTGGTGGAAGCTCCACTCACATCAATTTAGCATCCACCCAAAGTTCCACTCACATGCATTAAATTTCCACCAAATTTAATGCAACTCTCATTTAATAAAACTCTTTTATTTTTTTGTTCAGAATTTTGTTAATTACTTTAATTAACAAACATTCACATCAAACCCCTTGTAACATTTCAATATCACATGCAGAACCAGTTTCTGTAATTTCACCCGAAACAATTCTGGTTTCCATCGAAATAATTCCAGCGCTTTGCAATTCTTTCGTCTGAAACATATGTGCTCCAAAATGGTGTTTGGAAACCCTTAAGTGTGCCACCCTACGGTTCGCGAATAATGCAGACATGATTGAGACTCCTCTCAAATCAACAATCAGAAGCGAGACCTAGAGATCCATTCTGACTCCTGCACATTCAACGATGACTTCTATGATCGTGAGAACCTTTAACGCAAGTAATTTAATACCTTTGTCTCGCGATATATTACATGTTCGATATTCGATCATCAGCATCCAAATACCTAGTTTGATCTCGTACTGACATGCACTCTTTTCACGTTCCCGTGATATGACATTCTAGTGATCACATCACTTGCCTGCAAGCTATCTTAATGTGATATCACCGAGAGGGCCCAGAGTATATATATCCGTCATCGGGATTGACAAATTCCACTATTGATCTATGAGCCTCAACATAACATCTTCAGAGTATCTGAACCCACCTTTATAGTCACCCTCTTACGGTGTGACGTTTGATGATATCAAGTTACTCTTCCAATGTTAGCAATTAACATGATCTCATGGTCTAAGGACTAAGATTACTTCGTATGATGTTATAGCAATATAAACATAATGACTTTGATCGTTGATGACCCACAAGTATAGGGGGTGTATCGCACTATTTTCGATAAGAAAGAGTGTCGAACCCAACGAGGAGCAGAAGGTGCTGGCTAGTGGTATGGATCAGGAATTCTCTGCAAATACTTAGCAAACGGATTTTTAGGGGTTTTCGGTAAAGCAAGTAAACAAAGTACGAGTAAATAAAATAAAGTAGGAATAAATGCAGCAAGTGGCCCAATCCTTTATGCAGCAAAGGACAAGCCGGTTGTATTACTTAAGATGACCAAACGTTCTCGAGGACACATGTGAAGACTGTCAAGTGCTTTCGCTTCATATAGTTGATTAATCTTCTCTAGCATGCTAAGTGTTGTGTGGGTGAACCTGTGCTAATGTACCGCCCCATCCAAGACTAATACATACTTGTGATTATACCCCTTTCAAACATCCGTAAGTACAAGAAAGTAATTAAGGTAGAAACCTAACCACATCTTTAAACTCTAAGACCCTTACGTCCCTTGTGCAATGGTTTCCTAACGGGGGTTCAGGTTTCTGTCACTCTGGCAACCCCTATGATTAGTAGCCAAATACACAATGCATTCCCCTAGGCCCATATAGGTGAAGTGTCATGTAGTCGACGTTCACATGAAACCACTAGAAGAAGTACACCACAATTTAAATAACAATCTATTGAATCTTTCTCAACACAACTCCACTACTAACAACAAGACTTCTCCCATGTCCTCAAGAACAAAACAAACTACTCACAAGACATCATATGGATCATGATCAGAGATGGAATAATGATGTATAACAATCTGAACATAAACAATAATTCAACGGTTCACTCAAAAGCATCAACTACAAAGAGTAATCAACACCAGGAAAGTTTCCCCATGAACTAATGCAAGATTCAACCAATTGTTACAGCAATATGGAGATGGTGATGAGGGTGCTGATGGTGATGATGGTGGTGATGATGATGATGATCCCGATGAAGTCCAGCTTGATGGTGGTGTTGATGGCGACGATCTCCCCTCTCCAGGAAGGAATTCCCCCGGTAGAAATCTGTCTGCCGGAGAGATCTTTCTCTCTCGGTGTTTTCCGCCCCGCAGAGGCGGCGGAATCTTTCTGTGGTCGCTCCTCGAGTCTTAGGGTTTCGGGAGGATGATATACGCCAGAGGGGAGAGGCTGGAGTGGGCTAGGGTGGCCACACCACCTCCTGGTGCGGCCTAGGGCTGCCCGCGCTAGGGGTGGTGTGGGCCCCTGTGGCCCATCTCCACTCCGTCTTCTGGCATCCTTAGTCTTCTGGAAAAATAGGATTTTCCATATATTTTCCTCGATTTTCTGATCTTCGCAAATTTTGCCTCCAAACAGCACATTTTCCATCAGAATCCTGACTGCAGCGGTCCATGCTCCAAAAGTCATCAACCATGAAAAACGGATGAAATAACATAAGTATCACCTCTCAATACGAAATATATCAATGAATAATAGTGAATTAAGACATAGAATAGTGATGCAAAATGGACGTATCAACTCCCCCCCAAGCTTAGACTTCGCTTGTCCTCAAGCGAAACTGAGCTCAATAAACATGGCCTCTGGTTTATGGAGTGAAGAGTCGATAAAAGAATACGGACAAGAAGCATCACATTCATCAAAAGCATAGATCATAATAAAAGACAACTCACTATTATATAACTCAACTTGTAATAAGTAAAGGAAACACAATAAAGATACATAAAGTGAATCATAATTGGTAATGGCAAACTTAGCTCTTGGTCGAAGAATAGTTGACAATTTGCTGGAGTTCACAAATAGCTGGTTTTTCAATGATAGCTTTCAAAGTAGTAAACATCAAGATAAGAGCAATGTGCAAAGCAAGGAACATAAGACATGATTGCATAAATAATCATATGAATGAATGAAACACATCAACTCAAAATACTTGCTGAGGTAGAAGGGAGTAGGTTTACTGACTCAACTACAAAGTAAAAGAAAGGCCCTTCAAAGAGGGAAGCAGGGATTGCAAGTCTCATAAAGAGCTCCCAAAAATTATGATACTTACTAGCTTTCAGCTCTCATTGCCCCTATCATAGGCATCTTTAGGTGATTAAGGTTAAAGTGATCAAATACGAGGATATGCATTGACAAGTTGTAAGTTTAGAATCTCATGTCCCTTGAATACGAGGGACGCTCCTCATGCTACTCAAGTTTCCGGTAAGTTCTTGTCATTGTAAGCATATGTGTATCTTGGAGAACCGCCAACGGGGTACCCCTTGCCCGATGATACCGAAGAATCCCCATATCAAAATGACAAGGCAAGCAGACAACAAGTATCTCAGCAATCTTCTTATTTACCATGGGAATATGGTGCTTTTTTCTCTCTTTCCTCTTTTCATAATATCCCTTTTTTTCTTTTCTCCTTTTCTCAATCTCTATCTCTTTTTTTATAATAAGAATGCTTCTTAGATAGTCGTTATGGTTACGCTACAGGTTTCCACCATGTCAACATGGATTAGACCAGCGGCCCAGGCGTTTCTCTAACACACATGCATAACTCCATGGACTTACAAGCTCCCCTTTCATTTCACACCGACGACATCCATAGACAAAAGAACATGATATTAACTAGGTATGAAGTACCAGTGCAATGTTGAAAGCATTCCCCATGACAGCATGGTTCTGCTAAGCCACAACTTACAAAGCGCAAGCATATACGCAACATAGGTGAGCACAATGGTTCAAGTTTATTAAGTGCAAGGAAGTAAAGTGTGCCATCAAGTTCGTGAGATCTTTAATCCCTAATTTTGACATAACAAGTTTAATTTGGGAGGTAGATAAAACAAGAATTTACTTGAAATAGCAATAATGCTACTAGGTAGGTATGGTGGACACAAATGGCAAAGGTTTTGGTTTAAAGGAGGTGGATGCACGAGAAGAATATCCTCTTAGTACAGGTTTTTGGCTAGCAAGGCTGGGTAGCAAGTATAAGAGTTTAAGGAAACAACCAAACATACAAGTGATAAAAACAAACATGCAATCTTCCTCGGAAGCACAAAAGATCTTAACTAGAGAATACTAAACTTATGAGCAAATCAAGAAAGAAAGATGATGAAATTATTTTTCTCTTGAGTACTTCTATCTTTTCTTTCAACTCTCAATAATAGTGTGCTACTGACCGAGCCAGGTTTGCTAAAACCAACTAAATTAACTCAATGATCCCAAAGTGATACCAATACTAACAACAAGATCAATCATATAACCACGAATTGAAAACTAATATAAGCTATGCAAAAGAGTGAATGATAGAACTTCTCATTAATATTCCATAACGATAACTAACACCAAGGGATACATATCGAACGAGAGAAGGGACACTTCCATAATGCAAACCATACTACATAATAACTCCTCTATTCATGATATGACTCTAATAAAAAGGTAAAAAGATAGAAGATAGTGATGTGATACCGCGGCACTCCCCCAAGCTTGGAACAAACCAAGGGGATGCCAAACCTGATGACGAATTACTCCTTCGGTGGTGGTGGTATCCTCTCGATGAGCTCTCTAATCAATTTACCCAAGTCCTCAATCTCGAAAGTGAGAGTACGAATCAACTCCGAGTTGTGCTCAATATGGCTCATAATCATTTCAATTTGTGGATCCCAGCTCTTGTGATTCTTTTTCAGTT
Source organism: Avena eriantha (assembly GCA_910589775.1). Taxonomy (NCBI): domain Eukaryota; kingdom Viridiplantae; phylum Streptophyta; class Magnoliopsida; order Poales; family Poaceae; genus Avena; species Avena eriantha. The sequence goes on from OU342745.1 coordinate 535,694,853, forward strand.
CTTCCCTCTTGGAGTCTTCTTTTCCTGCATGGTTATCGATAAAGGTATGGAAGGGATTCTTGGTGTGTGGAGGAAGTGCCCGTGGAGGCAAACTATGACGAGGAGCTTTTCCCCCAGTCTACATCCGTGCAGTCCTTCTAACCCTGGCAGGTTTCGTCACCACTCCAATGCTTGCAATGGTAGTGCCGGTGTGCGGATGTTGGCCTTGCTCCTCTTCTCCTTCACTCTTGATCTCCTTCTCCTTTCCGGGGTCTTGGAGGTCTTCCTCCATAGGCTCCTTTCCTTTATCCTTGGCGGACACCATTGTGCTTATAAACCTTCAAAGAGTATGTCCTGGCAGAAACAGATCGAAACAAAAACACGACAAAAACACAATATACGAACCTCGGAAGATCCGGGGGTTATATATTACGAAGTTTCATATCAAAAGGAAGGTACTAGGAGAAAACGAGTTGGAGGCGGAGTCCGGGGTGGACTTACCACCTGGTGGCGCGGCCAGGGGTGGGCCCGCGCCACAGGGTGGTGTGGGCCACCCTGGCTCTGTTTCCGTCCCTTTTTCGCTTCGTAACTTCCCTTATTGACTAAAAACTACAAAAATATAGTTGGATTGTATTTTCGTGGAACTTTTCTTACCAGAACTATTACCTATTTGAAAATAGACTCTACAGGTCTCCGAATTTGGTCCTTAATGAATTTCTCTGGAGTTATAACTTGAAAGGCATCGACATCTTCATTGTAAGAATCTCCAGCAATATAGTGCTTGAGTCGCTGCCCATTCACTACTTGTGTAGTATTATCTTTTAAAGAAGAAATTTTCATTGCTCCTGAACGATATACTTCTTCAATAATGAAAGGTCATTCCCATTTTGACAGCAACTTTCCTGCAAAAAATCTGAGACGAGACCTATACAATAGAACTTTCTCACCAACATGAAATTCTCTCTTAAGTATTCGCTTGTCATGTCATCTTTTAACTTTTTCCTTAAAGAGCCTAGCATTTTCATAGGCTTCACTCCTCCATTCATCTAAAGAACTTAAGTCAAATAATCTTTTCTCACCAGCGAGCTTACAATCTCTATTTAGTTCTTTAACTGCCCAGTAAGATTTGTGTTCTAATTCTAAGGGTAGGTGACAAGCTTTCCCATAAACCATTTTGTAAGGAGACATCTGATGGCTCAATGCACGGTGCCCAGAAAAATGCTTGATGGCGGTGTTGATGTAGACCTCGTTGGGAACCCCAAGAGGAAGGTATGATGAGCACAACAGCACGTTTCCCTCAGTTATGAAACCAAGGTTTAATCGAACCAGTAGGAGCAAGGAAACACCTCAAAGGTGTTACTAGCTGAGCTTTGGCAGGGCGCACTACCGGTGCTAGTAGCAACGTGGAGACCTGCACAACACAACCACAGAACTTTGTCCCCAACTTGCGATGAGGTTGTCAATCTCACCGTGTTTTGCGAAAAACAAAGGATTAAACGTATCGAATGGAAAGAAGTAAAAGTTTGCAGAAAGTAAACACAAAGTAGTAAACAGTTTGTAGATTGTATGTAAAGACAAGGACCGGGATCCATAGTTCACTAGAGGTGGCTCTCCTTAGATAGATAACATGCTGGGTGAACAAATTACAGCGGGGCAATTGACAAACATCAAGAAAGCAATACATGCATATACTAATCATCTTGACTCCTTTGAGATTCGATTGGGCATTACAACAGTATACATAGACCGCCATCCAACTGCATCTATGACTAATAATCCACCTTTAGGTTATCATCCGAACCCCCTCCAGTATTAAGTTGCAAGCAACAGATTATTGCTTTATGAACTGCGTGTAAAGTAAATAATACGATTGTTCTATGAACAAAGGATTGTTGTTTTCTCCCTAGTAGCAACAGCACATCTAGTACCTTAGAGATTTCTATCACTTCCCCAGATTACCAGAGGCATGAACCCACTATCGAGCATAAATACTAACTCTTGGAGTTGCTAGTATCTACTTGGCCAAGATAACTACTAACAACGGAAAGCATGCAAGATCACAAATAACAAAGACATGATAGAATCAATAATCAATATGAAATAGCATCTCAATATCCATCGGATCCCCGCAAACACAACATGCAGAATTACAAATAGATGATCTTGATCATGAACGGAGCTCACAAGATCTAAACATGAAAGCACAAAGGAGGAGAACCAGCCATCTAGCTACCACATGGATTCGTAGTCCAAGGATGAACTACTCACGCATCACACCGGAGGCTTGCATGGTGATGAAGAAGGCCTCCAGGGTGAATTCCCCTCTCCGGCAGGGTGCCGGGAAGAGCTTCAGATCCCTCCCTGATCTAGGGATAGAGACGACGGCGGCTACAGACTCTTTCGTAGATTTTTGATCGGGTACTTAGGGTTTTCGTCCCGAGGGCAACTTATAGGCAGAAGGAGAGGCCGAGGGGGTTCCTGGGCTGGCCACACCACCCCCTGGTGCGGGCCAGGCCTGGCCGCGTGGCCAGGTGGTGTGGCCGCCCTCTGGCCCCTCTCCGTCTCGTATTCTGGCACTGGATGCCATCTGGAAAAATAGGCACTTTGGCTTTTGTCCCGTCCAATTCCGAGAATATTCATTTTCTGACTTTCCTGGAACCAAAAACAGCAGAAAACAGGCAGCTGGCACTGTGGCTCTTGTTAATAGGTTAGTCCAAGAAATCATATGAAATGTACTCCAAAGTTGGAACAAAACACAAGAAAGTGGATAAAACCAAGCATGGAACATCAAAAATTATAGATACATTTGCAATGTATCAACATCCCCATAGGATTTTTGTAAGCAGTTTTATAAGCCCATAAAGCATCATTCAACTTTTTGGCCCAGTTTTTTGTAGATAACTCTACTTGCTCGCTAGTTTGGGGGTGATAGGCTGAAGCAATCCTATGATTAACATCATATTTAGCACGGGTCTTTCTAAAACCACCATGAATGAAATGCGAACCCCCATCAGTCATGAGATACCTAGGCACTCCAAACCTAGGAAAGATAACATCCTTAAGCATTTTTAGAGAGGTCTCCCCGCTAGCACTCTTTGTAGGAATGGCTTCTACCCACTTAGTAACATAATCAACGGCAACAAGAATATGAGTGTAACCTTTCGAAGGAGGGAAATGATCCATAAAGTCGAATCCCCAGCAATCAAAAGGTTCAATAACTAGAGAGTAGTTCATAGGCATTTCATTGCGTCTAGAAATATTACCAACACGCTGACATTCATCACAAGATATAACAAATTTTCTTGCATCTTTAAAAAGGGTAGGCCAGTAGAAACCTGATTATAGTACCTTATGTGCAGTTCTATCTCCTGCATGATGTCCTCCATAAGCACTAGCATGACATTTATGCAATATCTCCTTTTGTTCATATTTTGGAACACATCTTCGCATAATACCATCCACTCCTTGTTTGTATAAGTGTGGGTCATCCCAAAAATAATGCCTCAAATCATAGAAGAACTTTCTTCTTTGCTGAGCTGTAAAAGTTGGAGGCAAATACTTGGAGACAATAAAGTTAGCATAATCAGCGTACCAAGGGCTCCCTCGCGAGCTCACCCCTACTGCAGCTAACTATTCATTTGGGAAACTATCATTAACAGGCATTGGGTTAAAAGAGATGTTTTCCAAACGAGATAAATTATCAGCTATAGGGTTTTCAACACCCTTCCTATCTACTATATGTAGATCAAACTCTTGTAAAAGCAGCACCCATCTAATAAGCCTAGGCTTAGCGTCCTTCTTCGTCATAAGATATTTAATGGCAGCATGATCAGTATGAATGGTGACTTTTGAGTCTACAATATAGGGCCTAAACTTATCACAAGCAAAAACAACAGCTAGAAATTCCTTTTCAGTAGTAGCATAATTCCTTTGAGCAGCGTCTAGAGTCTTACTAGCATAATGGATAACGTTTAACTTTTTATCAATACGTTGCCCAAGGACAGCCCCTACAGCAAAATCACTAGCATCACACATTATTTCAAAGGGTAAACTCCAATTAGGTGGTTGAACAATAGGGGTTGTAGTTAAAGCCTTCTTAAGAGTTTCAAAAGCTTCCTTACAATCATCATCAAAAACGAAGGGTACATCTTTTTGAAGAAGATTAGTGAGGGGTTTTGATATCCTAGAAAAGTCTTTAATAAACCTCCTATAGAAACCAGCATGACCAAGGATACTAAGAATACCTTTGATGTCTCTTGGACATGGCATCTTCTCAATTGCCTCAACCTTAGCTCTATCAACTTCTATGCCTCTTTCAGAAACTTTATGCCCAAGAACAATCCCTTCATTAACCATGAAGTGGCATTTCTCCCAATTAAGAACAAGATTAGTTTCTTCACATCTCTGCAAAACTTTATCAAGGTTGTGCAGACAATTATCAAAAGAAGTTCCATAGACAGAAAAGTCATCCATGAACACTTCTACAATTTCCTCACAAAAACCATGAAAGATAGCAGACATGCACCTCTGAAAAGTAGCAGGAGCATTGCATAAACCAAAAGGCATACGTCTATAAGCATAAGTTCCGTAAGGGCAAGTAAAAGTAGTTTTTTCTTGATCTTGTTGTTTTACAGCAATTTGAGAGAAACCAGAGTAACCATCAAGAAAACAAAAATGGGTCTTTTTAGACAACCTTTCCAACATTTGATCAATAAAAGGAAGCGGGTAGTGATCTTTCTTAGTAACTTTATTAACCTTCCTAAAATCGATGCACATCCTATAGCCTACCACTATTCTTTGAGGAATAAGCTCATCATTATCATTAGGGACAACGGTAATACCTCCCTTTTTAGGAACACAATGAACATGACTAACCCATTCACTATCAGCAATAGGGTAAATAATACCAGCATCAAGGAGTTTCGATACCTCATTCCTTACCACTTCCTTCATCCTAGGATTTAAACGTCGTTGGTGCTCCACTACTGGCTTCGCATCTGGTTCTATGTTGATAGAATGCTGACATATAGTAGGTGAAATCCCTTTTAAATCATCCAGAGTATAGCCCATAGCTCCTCGGTGTTTCCTCAAAACCTCCAATAACCTTTCTTCTTCCTTCCCTAAAAGTTTAGCGCTAATAATAACAGGATATATCTTTTTATCATCAATATAAGCATATTTAAGATCATCAGGGAGAGGTTTTAGATCGAAAACCGGATCCTTTTTAGGTGGCATCGTGGTACCCAAGTCTTCTATAGGCAAGTCATGCTTAAGCATCTTAGGTTGATCACGGAGAATCCTATCAATCTCATTCCTTTCTTCCATGAAGATTTCACTTTCATGATCTTCCATAAATTGTTGCAAAGCATTGTTAGGAGCAAGAGAAATAGAAGCAAGTTGTTCAACTCTAAAATCCTCATTATGGGTTTCCTCTTCACAAGGTTCTTTAGCAAATTTCGAGAAATTAAACTCATAAGATTCCTCATCAAACTTAGTCAAGATTTTCTCCCTCTTGCAATCAATAATAGCTCCACAAGTACTCAAGAAGGGTCTACCAAAAATGATAGGATAAGTTTTACTAGCAGCTGAACCAAGAAAATCAGCAGGATACTTAATCTTACCACGAAGAACTTCCACGTCTCGTACAATACCAATTGGAGAGATGGTCTCTCTATTAGCAAGGTGAATAACCACATCAATCTCTTCCAATTCACAGGGACTGATTTCATGCATAATTTCTCTATAAAGCTCATAAGGAATAGCACTGGAACTTGCACCAATATCACATAAACCATAATAGCAATGATCACCAATTCTAACAGAAATCACATGAACACTAGCCTTTTTAGTTCTATTAGGATGTGAAACAATATTAGAAGCATCCTCACAAAAGACTATGTGCCCATCTTCTATGCTTTTAGTGACAATGTCTTTCACAATTGCTACCACAGGTTCAATGTTTATTTGTTCATCAGGTTTTACAGTTCTCTTTTCACTTTTGGTGACTACATTAGTTATCATAGGATGGTCCTTTACCTTTTCGGGGAAGGGAATCTTCTCGATATAAGGTTCGGGTAAGATGGGATCAATAATGCAATACTCAGCACTTCCAATAGGAACATAGTCAACAATATCTTTGTAAGGTGCATGGTATTTATTCCATCCCCTTTTTGGAATTTCGATATAGGAAGCAAAAGCTCTAAAGCAATTCGTAATAACTTGCAAATCAAGACCATAAACATTACTAATATTTTGAAAGTCATCAGTTCTCATAAAAGATTCAATGCATTCATAATCATAATTTATACCTGACTTTCTACCTTTGTCATTCTCCCAAGCTTCAGCATTACCTTGAATACGGTCCAGAAGATCCCATTTAGCTTCTTCTTCCATGCAAGTGAATGATCCAGCACAAGAAGCATCCAATAAATCATTATCATGTAGAGGGAGCCTTGCATAAAAGTTGTTGATAATACTATTGTTGGGGAGCTCATGAATGGGACATTTGAGCATTAGTAACTTCAATCCCCCCCCAAGCTTGAGCTGTACTCTCTCCATCAAGAGGCCAAAAGTTGTATATTTGATTCCGATCTTTATGAATCTCACTAGGAGGATAAAACTTTGAATAGAAGGGAGGCACTATTTCCTCTCATTCCAGAGCTTGACTATTCTTCAGCAGCTTATACCATTCCTCAGCTCTTCCTTTTAGTGATAATGAGAATAACTTCTTCTTAACTTGATCTGTAGTAATACCTGCACACTTGAACAACCCGCATAAGTCGTGTATAAAGAGCAAATGATCACCGGGATGGACAGTTCCATCCCCAACATAATAGTTATCCATAACACGATTAATAATTCTTGTAGGTATTTTGAAAACATCATTCTCAGCAAGTGGTGGCTTATCTACTTACTTAGCAGTGGTAGTAGCATTACCAAATAAGAAACTCAGCGAATTATCCATAACGAAATAAAGCAACTAACAGAAGTAAACAATACTCACAGTAGAAGTTTCCTTTACCAGTTCCACTTTCCAATAGCGCTTCACTCCCCGGCAACGGCGCCAGAAAATAGTCTTGATGACCCACAAGTATAGGGGGTCTATCGCAGTATTTTCGATAAGTAAGAGTGTCGAACCCAACGAGGAGCAGAAGGTGCTGGCTAGTGGTATGGATCAGGAATTCTCTACAAATACTTAGCAAACGGATTTTTAGGGGTTTTCGATAAAGCAAGTAAACAAAGTACGAGTAAATAAAAGACAGTAGGAATAAATGCAGCAAGTGGCCCAATCCTTTATGCAGCAAAGGACAAGCCGGTTGTATTACTTAAGATGACCAAACGTTCTCGAGGACACATGGGAAGACTGTCAAGTGCTTTCGCTTCATATAGTTGATTAATCTTCTCTAGCTTGCTAAGTGTTGTGTGGGTGAACCTGTGCTAATGTACTGCCCCATCCAAGACTAATACATACTTGTGATTATACCCCTAGCAAACATCCGTAAGTACAAGAAAGTAAGTAAGGTAGAAACCTAACCACATCTTTAAACTCTAAGACCCTTACGTCCGTTGTGCAATGGTTTCCTAACGGGGTTTCAGGTTTCTATCACTCCGGCAAGCCTACGATTAGTAGCCAAATACACATTGCATTACCCTAGGCCAATATAGGTGAAGTGTCATGTAGTCGATGTTCACATGACACCACTAGAAGAAGTACACCACAACTTAAATAACAATCTATTGAATCTTTCTCAACACAACTCCACTACTAACAACAAGACTTCTCCCATGTCCTCAAGAACAAAACGAACTACTCACAACACATCATATGGATCATGATCAGAGATGGAATAATGATGTATAACAATCTGAAACAATAATTCAACGGTTCACTCAAAAGCATCAACTACAAAGAGTAATCAACACCGGGAAAGTTTCCCCCATGAACTAATGCAAGATTCAACCAATTGTTACAGCTTGAGGGTGCTGATGGTGATGATGGTGGTGATGATGATGATGATCCCGATGAAGTCTAGCTTGATGGTGGTGTTGATGGCGACGATCTCCCCTCTCCGGGAAGGAATTCCCCCGGCAGAAATCTGTCTGCCGGAGAGATCTTTTTCTCTCGGTGTTTTCCGCCCCATAGAGGCAGCGAAATCTTTCTGTGGTCGCTCCCTGAGTCTTAGGGTTTCGGGAGGATGATATACGACAGAGGGGAGAGGCTGGAGTGGGCCAGGGTGGCCACACCACCTCCTAGCGCGGCTTAGGGCTGTCCGCGCCAGGGGGTGGTGTGGGCCCCCTGTGGCCCATCTCCACTCCGTCTTCTGGCATCCTTAGTCTTCTAGAAAAATAGGATTTTCCGTATATTTTCCCGGATTTTCTGATCTTCGCGAATTTTGCCTCCAAACAGCACCTTTTCCATCAGAATCCTGACTGCAGCGGTCCATGCTCCAAAAGTCATCAACCATGCAAAAACAGATGAAATAACATAAGTATCACCTCTCAATACGAAATATATCAATGAATAATAGTGAATTAAAACATATAATAGTGATGCAAAATGGACGTATCAATCGTAATTCTATACTTCGGATGAATGTTCATCACATCATTTGACAAATGTTGTGACCTCGTTATTAACAACATCCAATGTCCATGATCAGGAAACTTTGATCATCGTGTTAATCAACGAGCTAGTATATAAGAGAGGCATAACTAGGAACGTTTTATTTGTTTATTAAACACACATGTACTAACGTTTCCAACCAATACAATTATAGCATGCAAAATAAACATCTATCATATACAAGGAATACATAATAACAACTTTATTATTGCCTCTCAGGGCATATTTCCTTCACATGTCATGTTACATTTTGATTAGATATGATTTAATCTTTTAAATGCATCTTGTTTGAATGCTGGTATTAGATACACAACAATGGCATTTGAATATGATGATCCCTAATTAAATACCAACGAAAGTGTTCTCCCTTATGTGTGCAATCACCAAGAAAGTTCGCCGTTATGAAGCCGACCGTGACGATCAGGGGCTAGACATATCTACATTCGCATATGGTGTGGGTAACAAGCCATGTCTGTGCCACGCAAATACACTAAGGTTAAGATGGCGAGCCTAGCATGTACATACATGGCCTCGAAATATAGTGATCAAAAGATCAAGCACGAGTCACATGGATGATGTGATCGACCGATAAAGTCCACCCTAGCAGCCACATCAAAGGCCGTGACGATCAGGGATGATGTGTTGAAAAGGGGTTGTGTAATCACTAAAACTGTCTTTAGGGATGATAGTTTAAGTGGGAGTTCTTTTGAACTCCATATTATGAACTTGGTCTAAGTCCTTTTTGCAAATGTCTTGTAGATAATGGCAATTCCTTAGTTCAGGACACCTTTCGTCCATTAATGAATGGGAATAAAACTTAAGTTAAATGGGTCGAATTTCATTGACTAGTACCAATGCCTAAGTAGGATCCTCATAGAAAACCATCTCCTCTATGTCCTTTGTGAACCCCTGGAATATTTCCCTGATGAATCCGACAGTGGAGAAGATATGACTCTTCGTGACCACCGTGATACCTTCACCAAGGTCGAAGCCAAAAGATGGGATCATCGTCAACGAAAAGTGTACATGTGATATACAAGTATTAAAATTTTCTATGAAACACTTATGCAGTTTCAAGTATTGGATAATCTTGTTTTATTGAAAATAGGACCCTCTACGAGAGAGTTATAGAATGGAATGAGGCACATGATGGCGTGATGATGACAAGCAAGCTAGTTGATGGCCGACAACACTCCTTCCCTCGAAGTTTATCATTAGGATTATATATTTGAATAAAAGCTTTGTAATCAAGATTGTGAAACATATTAGTGTGCCTTGCTTATTGTGAGACGGTTATTCATATTAATAAGAAACAATTAAGTTGTTCTATTTTTATGAATGATCTCTTTTATGATTCACATTGGGATTATAAACAAGTTATTCTAGTCTTTATCAGTATGATAAAAGGATGTTTATGAAAATTGCCAAACGATATTCAAGTCTAGATAATGAATAACACTATTGTTTAAGTCATTATGGTTACTGCATGTTTTTCATGTTTATGAAAATTAGGGTCTTAGATATTTGATCTAGAGACTTTGCAAAACCATGCTTCGTTGAGCAGAATGACTAAAACTCCGTATTCTGGTAAAATGTTGATATGCAAAGAATTGTTGAATTTTATACATATGATGTATCGTATCTTCAACATATAGTGGAAATCATTATTTTGGTTAGTTTAAGTAAATGTGTGTATTTACTTAATGAAACACAAGTTTGAAACTATTTGAATTGTTCAAACGATTTTAGAATGAAATGGATACAAGCTTAGCAAGAATTCCAAAGTCTTTGCGATTTGATCCAAGTGATTTCGAATTCAAGTTAATAGCAAATTGGCATAAAAGGGAAATATGGTGATTGGACTAATCAAATAGCATTAATATGTCTAAAACATCATAATCATAGTATATAAGATACATATGGTCCAAATGATCTTCGAATGGATTAACGTTAGGAATTAGAGTTAGAGATTAAATTAGTAAACACTCAAAAGTACTAGGAACATCTAAAAGATTCATGGAAACAACACCATATGAGATATGCCATGCTCGAGTTTCTAGAGACCTCGAAAGTTCGAGATCGTTGCGAATAGTAAGTCTTTGTGGTACCTTCTTTGTAAGACTATGAATGCAAATTACGAAGACAAAGTTTGTATTGTCTCAGCATGGTACTTCTTTGAAAAAATGTTTTCTTGAAGAAGTGTTAGTGGAAGGGAATAAAGTGTAAGCTAAAGATTCAGCTAATACTTTATGAAAGTAGGATTCAAGAATATCTTCTGCTAGTTGTAGAATTTTATTCTTGATTCACTTGTCCTATTATTGGAATAAGACATACTTACGAACTACAAAGAAAGATTGATGGACCCAAATACAAGAGATGACTTAGAGTCATGAACTTAGCAAAGGACTGATCAAAACTACAAAGTCTTCAAAAGTTTGAAGAAAAGGTTGTAACTGGTACAACAAGGATGTTTTGACCAATCTGGAATTGCTAGTCTTGTAGCAGAAATTCTCAATTTGATGAAAGATCAAAGAAATTTGGATTTGCCAGGATTATCGAGAAAATTCTATAAGTTGAGTGGGAGCTAAGCAATTTTCTAAATAGAATATGTGGACGACATATTTGAGTGGGAGATGAGTGACATCCTAGAATATCAAATATTGATGAAATATTTGAGTGGGAGCGTGACAATATTCTTGAATATATGTAATTGACATATTAGTGAACAATGTGTTTGGTATTAGGAATGGTTAGAGCATTATATGGATGAAATTCAACATATATTAAATATAGTGAATCCATGTGATTAGATCAGGATGTTTAATGAGCATTAAAATGTTAAAATGCTTGGAGAATTCTGAAAGTAGTTCAGAATGACATAGTTGAGATTCTGAAAAGAGTTTGGAATGGATTCAAGCAAAGAATTGGTTCTTACTTGAATAATTAGGATAAGTATTGAGTAATGACTCGGTATTTATGACAATGGTTAAAAAGGGGAAAATGGATGCATTGCATCAACTATGCCTTGGCCATAGTTTTTCAAGGTAAAACCCATGTTGTTTATACTTGACATAATGTGACCTATGTTTTTAGTTGTAAAGAACAAAGATTCTAGAGTGATTTCTGAATCAATCACTGAACCAGAGTTAAGTTTGAATGCAACGAAAGCGTGGCTGGACATTAAAGTGAAAGTGTTGCACTTCGATTAAAATTTACATCGATACAAAAGTATTAGGATACTTCAATGATTAGCAAGTACAATTTTGGTCTAGAGAAAGTTCGACTTTTGACTAACTATGTTTTATAGTTATACATGACATCTTGAAAGTTCCATTGGCTAATAGATCGTCATTGTATATGCTAGAAAACAGAAGTCTCACTTTGTCATCAAAATGCCACAACACATTATATGATGGTATGAATGTCAAAACAGTTGACATTAATGATTTGCAAAATAGGACCTTATGAATATGGGGAAACATATTTAGGACATGAAGTCCTCCATGAGCAAACATGATCAATAAACACATATGAGATATGGTTTATGATTAGTAGCGAAAAATGCAACTAGATTATTTGTACTCTAGTGCAAGTGGGAGACTAAAGGAGATATGCCCTAGAGGCAAATAATAAAAGGGTTTTATTGTCATATCTCATTAGTTCATAATAGTTTTATATCATGCTATAACTGTATCAATCGGAAACATTGATACATGTGTGGTATATAAAAAAACCCAGGTCCCTAGTAGATTTTATTCAACTAGTTCATTGGTCTAATGATGATCAAGGTTTCCTAGTCATGGTGCTATGAAAAGGAAAGCAAACTGACAATGAAGTCATTTCCAGAAGATTGCTTAGATAGCATCAAACATCACTCAGTTAAACGGTGATCATAAAGGTGTGTTTAGGTATCCAAAGGGGCATGTAGAGGCATTATGCATCAAGATCGGGATTTGTTCTCCTATGTGACGGGAAGATACACTAGGTCCACCACTCGGTGAATTACATCCATAAGTTGCGCAATGTATGACTAGGTTGTGGGGATGAAATTTCACGGGAATGAGTAAAACAGTACTGGTTGGAAACAAGATTGAACAAGGTATCATGATACCGATGACCAGATCTCAAACAAGTCTTGTATAGCATACCAAAGGGAGTTGGACATATCGTTTCAGGTTCGACAAGATGGTGATTTGTGGAGTGCATACGGGTCAACATGGGCATCCCGGTCGATCATTGAAATAGATCATGTCTATAGCATTCCCAAACCATAGAGGAACACACTTAAGGGTGATACGACGCTTAAAGATCCTCCTCTGAGATGGAATCATGAAAGAGAGAGAAATCAGAATCGTTCTAGAGAGATCCGAAGTTGTTCGGAGAAAGAAAGAAGGAAAAGAACCGAAAGGAGTTTCAGATAAATGGCAATTTACAATATGCATTTATTATATGTTAATTATGAATTAACTTATATTAAATAAATATTTAAATTAAGATTTATGAAGTAACTTTCTCGTTAGGCCAAAATCCCGAAGGAAATTGGCCCAGGAGAAAGCCGTAGGAAAAAGCAACAAAACAACAATCTGAACTGGTCTAGTTTGACCAGCCCACAGATATGAGCGGCGGATAGTGCACACCGCACGGGGCGGGCGGCTGCCAGCACCTGCCATAGGCGTCCTTGCTCGACCCTGGCCCAAGGAGCTCGTAGGGGAGCTGGCCAGGCAGCTGGGCCATAGGGTGCAGCCGGCCCACCCGGGTCGCCTCCCCTCAGACGCGCCAGGCCGTCGCCTACTAGCGTGCGACAGGAAGGAGCCTGCCCACCCAGGGCCAGCTGCAACTTCCATGCGTCGTGTGGTGAGGTGGGCTGCCGGGGGCGCACCGACCCACCCGGGATTACTCCTCTGCTGGCTGGGCCCGGCGGGGTGGCCCACCCAGCCACCCAATGGCCCAGCCGTCCAACACCTTTGTTTTTTCGTATTTCCTTCATAAAATTAGTCCCACATGGGGCACCTAAAGGGGAGGGCACAACTTCCTTCCCCTATATAAAGGGGTGCCCATGGGTGGGATTAAAACACACCCAACAGATATTTTCTAAGGCTTTCTTCCTTAGAGAAAACCCCCTCTCTCTCAGTTGCTTTTGCCGTGGCACGGTCCCAAGAAAGGACTGTCCGCGCAGAGTCAATGCATCTATGTCACACTGTTGTGCTATAGAGATATGCCCAAGAGGCAATAATAAAAGTGGTTATTATTATATCTTTGTGTTTATGATGAATGTTTACATCCCATGCTATAATTGTATTATTAGGAAACACTAATACATGTGTGTTTTGTAAACCTAGAAGAGTCCCTAGTAAGCCTCTTGTTGAACTAGCTTGTTGATTAATTGATGATCATGGTTTCCTGATCATGGACATTGGATGTTATTAATAACAAGGTTATATCATTAGGAGAATGATGTGATGGACACACACCCATAGTAAGCATAGCATAAGATCAGGTCATTAAGTTCGTATTGCTATAAGCTTTTAAATGCATAGTAACCTAATCCTTCGACCATGAGGTTGTGTTAATCACCATCACCGGATGGGTACTTTGATGACATGAAACGCCGCTTCATAACTGGGTGGTTATAAAGGTGCCATTGGGTATTCTGATAGTATGTGTTGAAGCGCATGGACCAAGATTGGGATTTGTCCATCCATATGACGGATAGATATGCTCTGGGCCCTCTCGGTGGAATGTCATCTAGTTAGCTTGCAAGCATGTGACTGGGTCACAAGGGATGACATAACATGGAACGAGTAAAGAGTACTTATCAGTAACAAGGTAGAACTAGGTATGGAGATACCGACGATCAAACCTCGGATAAGTATATTATCGCGTGACAAAAGGAATTGGTTTCGTATGTTAATGGTTCTATCGATCACGAAGTCATCGTTGAGTATGTGGGAGCCATTATGGATCTCTAGATCCCGCTGATGGTTATTGATCGGAGAGGTGTCTCCATCATGTCTGCATATTCACGAACCGTAGGGTGACACACTTAAGGTTCGAAGTTGTTTTAAGTAGATATGGAATGTGCGTTGGAGACCGAATGTTGTTTGGAGTCTCGGATTGGATCCGGGACATCACGAGGAGATCCGGAATTGTCCGGAGAATAAGATTCATATAATGGAGATCATTTTCTAAGTTAGGAAATGTTTCGGAGTATTTATATGGGGATTCTAGAAGGTTTCGGAATGTTCCGGAAGGTTCTAGAAGATTTTTTGGAGTTTACTTGAAAACCAAGAAAGGATAAAAGGATAAAGGGAAATTTAAAGAGGAAACTTGGGGGGGGGGGGGAAGGACTCTCCCCCCAAGCCGGACCTAGGGGGTGGGCCTAGGGGTGGGAACCCTAGGCCGCACCCCTCCCTCTATATATAGAGGGGTGGAGGCGCCACCCCTCCTTACCCCTCCACTCTTTCCCCTAGCCGCCTCTCTCCTCCTCCTTCCTTCTGCTCAGGCTTAGGCGAAGCCCTGCAGAATTCTCTACTTCACCACCACCACCACGCCGTCGTGCTGCTGGGATTCTGTGGAGAAGATCTACTACCTCCGCTGCTCACTGGAACGGGGAGAGGAAGGTCTGCTTCGACTCCGCACGTGTGACCGACTGCGGAAGCGCTGCCGGAACGCGACGCCGGAAGGATCGTTCACACGATCTTGAGATCGGCAAGTGATCGACTACATCAACCACGAGATCCAATCTCGTAACGCTTTCGGATCTACAAGGGTTAGTACAGATCTATCTCGTTGCACATGTCTAATAGATTAGATCTTGGCTTTTGTCTAGATTAGATCTGGGTTTTGTTCGTTCTTGCGGTAGAATTTTTTTGTTTTCCTTGCTACGAACCCATCAGGTCTACTTACGCAACCTCGACAGGAATCAAAAAGTTCGGGAGTCATTGTATTGCACCTTATGTGTGTGATAACTCGGGGGGAGATGCACTTGCAGCGACCGGGTCGTCGTGTAAGGACCTGGACAAGAGGTGACGTGTGAGGAGCTTCGTGACTTTGAGGTTGGACGGGTATGACTATATCATCCATACTCCTCCATGAGCGTAACGCTCTCTCGGTCTTCAAGAGTACGTTGCCACTGTCTTCCTCCGTTACTGTATTACTTCTAGATAGATCCTTGGGCATTCAGGGAGTTCCACGTAGTCAATTTTTTATTATCTGCTGTGGAAACCCTACAACAACAAACACCCTTTTCCATACATTTTTTTTGCAAACACCCTTTTCCATACATTGAGAGTACAACTAGAATACACGCAAGAAATAGAGAATGAAAAAAAGGCTACAATATTAAAACAGAAAACTGGCCATTGTGGAGAATATTTGGATGATAGACCGTGGACATCCTATGGCGGCGGCCACGAAGCTCTTCTCTGCGAAACACCAATATCCGCGTAAGCGCGGTGACGAATGTCGCAGAGCTCACCGCCATGATATTGCCGGCAAGGAGTTAGGCCAACCCTAGCCTACCACCGCATCGAGATGCAGGAGGCCAGAGCTATCCCAGGTCGCAGCAACTCTCGACGCCAAAACAGTAGCGTCCGATGAAACGCGTGCAAGAAAGTCTCACTAGGTTGTGGTGTCCTTGTGTGTTCTCTCACCCTCTTACTTGTGTGTTCTCTCACCCTCTCACACGGTAGCCACGATGGCTTGCTTGCTCATCTCACACTCTGATTGAGTCACAACCACCAAGGGTGGCTAGGGTTTTCTTTCTACTCTCACAAGGAGTACCTCAACCGTTGAATAAGAATATCGATCAACGGTTGAAACATGTTGGACTTTTACGGACTGATGTTGGACTGCCAACACACCTCTATGTGGAAAGACATGGTCCAAAAAAACACACTAGAGACAAGACGATCCATGTGTATTGTTAGTGTAAGCTCATCCTTTGCACTTGGTTTTCTCACCCTCCTTCCCTTTCCATTATTTCGTCCGGGAAGAATCTTGGAGGGCTCGTTGCCATGGTTTGATGATCACCTCCAAGTTGACCTTCAAAAAGAGGTCACGACACCGTTGTTTCTTTATCCCGCATCTCAACAATTATCTCGGGTGATATTGCTAAGATAAAATCATTATACGTATGCCCCAACATATAGAATTGCCACAGCTAGGTTGCACTGAGCGTTAGTATACCGCAGTTGTGGTTTATGCATATTTGCCGTTGCCCACGGAGACTTTAAGTTGTGATGATCAGATGGTATAGATCGAGGTGCTTTAAGTTAAGTTCAGCGGTCACGAAGGAAGCGGCTAGATCTGGTATTGTTGATATGTAGCAAATCGGCTCAAATCATGATGTGGATAGATAAAAGAGCACGAGTTGTCTATCGACACGCAAGAGACGAGATGATCCAGGTAGACGCGATTCAGCCAAAAAGCTAGTACCGTTTCAACTGCAGAGACTTTCCGTGGATCAAAAACCCTTTTGCCGACGACCTTGATGTGGGGGCACACGCCGGTTGTCGTTTTCAACACGGCCCAACGGGATAAGCTAGGCCCCCTCTACGTCTACGTTACGTGTAATATTTGTTACGGATAACTCCACGTGCTAGTTCGCCGCTAAAACTCGAGCCGCTCCCGTGAAACAGAGAAACAAACAAATCCCCCCACCGGCGGATTGCAAGTCAAAACGCAAGCAGAGCGTCCAAATTTTCTGGAAGCAGATAGAGAGAGAGGGAGAGAGGCGATGGCGCAGGTTGTGGTGGCAGTTGGTGGCGAGGAAGTCCTGGGCGGCGGCGAGCTCGTGCCGGCGCTGTCCTCGCTCGAGCCGGTCTACGGCGAGGGCTCGCCGCTCGACGAGGCGCGCCTCCGCTTCGACCGCCTCGGCGCCCGCTTCGGGGAACTCTACGGCGCCCGCCCCGCCCTCTTCGCCCGCTCCCCAGGTTCGGTGTCTTTTCCTCCCCGGTGGCGGAGTTACCGGTGCTGGCGATTTATGCGTGATTGATTGATTGATTGATCTGGGGCGTTCGTGCGCTTGCAGGGAGGGTGAATCTGATCGGGGAGCACATCGACTACGAGGGCTACTCGGTGCTGCCCATGGCCATCCGCCAGGACATGATCGTCGCCATCCGGAAGGCCGACGGCGGCCAGGTGCGCGTCGCCAATGTCGACCACAAGTACCCCACCTGCGTCTACCCGGCCGACCCCAACAAGGTAAATCAGCAATCGCCAATCCTCCTCCCCCCCCCCCCCCCCCTCTCTGCTCCGCCCTGCTCTGCTCTGTTCCTCGAGTAGTAGATCGGTTTCTGCTTCGGATTCCCGAATATCCCCCTCCATGCACCGCCCGCCGCCGTGATTCAAGGACACGATCGTTATCTGCCAAAAACAAAACGAAAAGGAGGGGAGCCTTATTTTCCAGCTGTGCACCGAATTATTATTTTGGCTTTCTCTCCGGGGAGCAGTTAGATAGGGCATGCCAATCTCGTTACAAACTTGCGATGCGCGGTGGTTGCGTTACCATCCTATAAATTAGTATAGATTAATTAGGACAAGAGGCCCGTGATGCCTGGCATGGACCCGTTGGTCCAGTTGGACGTCCTGACCGTGACCTCAATAATTCGTGTCTGCTCGCCATTGTTGGCTCGCTGGCGTGCGGTGCGTCCTGCTTGTGCACCTGTCGTTCCCCTGGCTCAGATGCGCAATGGGCTGAGGTGACAACTAGTCCTAGGCTGGAGGAGAGCTCCAGAAACCTTCCCAGCACCGGTAACAGGAGGCAAGCTCCAGTTCGATGGTATACCTGGCAATTTTGGTCTCAAAACTTAGCACTGCCCAGGGTGACATGATCAAGTTTACACGTGTCTTTCAGACTGGAATGCAGAACAATTCCATGTATGCAGTAGATAGATGTCTGATGCAGCAAACCTAATAGGAGCTTGTTGATTCAGAACAAGTGCAGATAAATAAAGTAAGTCTGTTGTGTTTGAGAAACTAGTTAAACTAAACGTATCAGTATTTATTTTATTCAGAATCATTTGGGACACCATCTCTTGGCTTCTAGTGTCAGAATATATGTATTCCATTGTTGCTATCTATGATCATCTTCGCTTAATCACTTACATGATTCGTTCTGTTTAAGACCTTTGATTTGGTAATTGATTGCTGAACATTTGTTGCACAGGAAATTGACATAAAAAATCACAAGTGGGGCCACTACTTTATGTGTGGGTAAGTTTTAGCCAGATATTTTGTTTAACTGCTGCATAGAAAATGTGAACATATCTTATCTGCTTAATCCTCCGTCTGCAGATACAAGGGAGTATACGAGTACGCTAGGTCAAAAGGGATAGATATGGGTGAACCTGTTGCTCTTGAAGTTGTTGTGGATGGCACAGTTCCTCAAGGTACTATTGGGGGATTTAGTTATGAGTTCTTATTATGGTTACCATGAATGATGCTGATACCAAAGTTTTTCATGCCTGTGTATTGTCACTCTTATTTTAGGATCTGGACTTTCAAGCTCAGCAGCATTTGTTTGTTCAGCAACAATTGCTATCATGGGAATTCTCGAGAAAAACTTCCCAAAGGTACTCCTCACCATAAAGCAAACAGCTTTATTACTAATATTGCCACCATTCCTGTTCACATGTGAAAGTGGCAAAATATTAATTATAGGTTTAAGGTGAACTTTGGATTCATGCAATATTCCAATGAGGCTTGAAGCCTAAGGAACTATCCTGGAAGAATTATACCATAATAGTAATAGACAAAAATAGTATATATAATTATGACAATGGCTAAGTGATGGACTGTTCATGTTCTGGAAACATGATATGCTAATTGCCCCCAACAAATTTGACACAAAGAAAGTGTTCTTTTTTGTGTCAAATGACGGTGTAATTTTGGTTACAAAAGAAAATACACATGGACTGTGGTAGTGGCGGTGCAACAGATGTGACATGTCCTTTTATACTAGTATGATAACTTGACTAGTCCAAATTG
The DNA here is from genome assembly GCA_910589775.1 of Avena eriantha. Classification (NCBI taxonomy): domain Eukaryota; kingdom Viridiplantae; phylum Streptophyta; class Magnoliopsida; order Poales; family Poaceae; genus Avena; species Avena eriantha. The sequence continues at coordinate 535,714,444 of OU342745.1, forward strand.
GGGAGACAAAATGATTAGAGTTGGCTGCTCAATGCTGCTGAATTGCTGTTATTGACATGATTTCCAATGGAACCGTATCTAGTAGTTTACAGAAACACTTCTCCAAATTATAATTCGTGTGTATTCATAACACAAGGTTCCGGTGATTCTTTTCCATTCCTGATTGTTCCATTAAAATTATGCAGAAAGAAGTTGCTCAATTCACTTGTCAGTCTGAGCGCCATATCGGGACACAGTCAGGGGGTATGGATCAGGTAAATGATGCCATCCATAACTGTTTATGGAGTAGTCGTGGTATTTCCCGTTTCTGCTGTGTTCACACTGTTTAAGTGTACTCAAATGTAGTTTCATAAATGCCTTCTATGAAGCCTGGTTTCCTGCAGTGAATGTCTTTTATTTATACTCCCTCCATCTCAAAATAGATGTCGCAAATTTTTGTAAGTTTGGACGTATCAGTACTAAACAGTGTCTACATACATCTAAATTTAGACAAATTTCTGACATCTATTTTGAGACGGAGGGAGTACTTAGTATATATGGTGTACCTCTGGAATCCTGGTTGAAGACTGCAAATTTGGTGTGGTTTAATCTTTGTACCGTATATCATGTTTGCATGCAAAATTCAACATGATTCCAACTTTCCAAGGGTTGTGTTAAGATCTTTGTTAATACTCACTTAAGTCTGCAGACCTTGATACATGGCTTCATGCACTGTGCTGCTGTGCATACTGTTTAAGATGCTTTAGATCACCTTTTATTAGTTTTGAGTTAATACAGTTGACCTTGGTACTCTTTTTGACATTTCACTCTTACTTTTTCCAGGCGATATCTATCATGGCCAAATCTGGATTTGCTGAGCTGATAGATTTCAATCCAATCAAAGCAACCGATGTTCAACTACCTCCAGGAGGTACATTTGTGATTGCCCACTGTCTGGCAGAGTCGAAGAAAGCAGAGACAGCTGCTACAAACTACAACAATCGTGTTGTGGAGTGTCGCTTGGCTTCGGTAAGAGATTCTTTTGTTTCAGAATGAGCATCTAAACGAGGGATTATTTCATACACATTCGATTGCACCTGTATGGCTAGACAGCTATAAAACATTTCTAGTTTTGAACTGGACATCTTAAGAATATTGAAGGATACCAGTATGTAATTTTATCTTCTATACAGAATGTTTTCTGCCATTTAAGTTCTATTGGAATTTGAGCAAAAACAACCGAAGTTATTCATCTTCACCTTTCATTTATGAAGCTAATATTTTTTTTCGTCTGCGCTTTTTACAGATTGTTCTTGCCATCAAACTAGGGATGGACACAAATAAAGCTCTGTCCTCTGTTACCACCCTCTCTGATGTTGAGGGGTTATGTGTCTCTTTTGCTGGCAAAGACGGTTCTTCTGATCCTGGAGTTGCCGTGAAGGTACAGAACTTCACCAAGAATTTAGGCTATCGCTGTGAATAATGTGCTTTTACTTCCGAACAATATGTGTACTGGCTCCATTTTCTCTGTTAAATCCTAAAAACGGTGGATTTGGGCTGCACTGATGTGCATGGGTATGCAACAGATGACATGGCTATGTTGAAGCAGAAACGAAATTTGCTACTAGGCTATGCCGTTGCGATGATCACACGCCATCCTCTTATTTTTGTTTCTGCAGAGGATAAGAATTCATTCTATGTTTGGTTATGCATAATTTTCAGAAGAAGAAGAACGATGATTTCTAACAGTAAATATTTCATATGCTCTGTGCTACCATGCTCTTCCCTGACTATTGTGCAAATTTGCAGAGCCTATTGCATGAGGAACCATATACAACAGAGGAAATAGAGAAAATTACAGGTCAAAGCCTGTCTTCTGTCTTCCAGAGCTCTCAAACTTCCTTGGATGTCTTGAGAGCTGCAAAGCATTTTAAGTTATTTCAGGTGAATTTAATTTTCTTGCTATACATTTTCATACAGGCATGCATGAAAATGCATATTCTGTTTAGCTCCAGCTAATTTGGAAGCGTAGAATTTTAACCACCAACCAAGTCAGCACTACTGATCGTTTCACTTTAGTCTAATCAGCTACATTACACATGATCTTTTCATGAGTCTAGTACACTTCAGTTCATTTTCACTTTGGCCTCATGTAACTTGAAGTATTTGTTCTGCATGATGCTATTAGAACTTGGCCTAATTTCCTTATGCGTGCGTAATTTCAGCGTGCCCTTCATGTGTACTCCGAAGCAAGGCGGGTGTACGCTTTTAGAGATACAGTGTTATCAAAACTCAGGTGGGTTTAACTAATTTAATTCAAGTCACCATGTATGATCTGCTTGTTTTTCTCGTCTTTCTTTTCACTCTGCATATAGAATTCAGTATGTAAAGGTGTTTGAGCTGTCATACTCATACCATTGTTTCAGTGATCTGGCGCTTACCTTCATTTGCTTGCAGCGAGGAAGATATGCTAAAACAGCTGGGTGATCTTATGAACGATAGTCATTATAGCTGCAGTGTGCTATATGAGTGCAGGTATGCTTTTGGTGTACTTGTTGCTTATTAATTTCAGATACACTTTTGTGTCATGAAACAGTATTGTTTTTCTTTCGAAAAGCAATACTGATACTGATAAATTCCACTGCACTAGCTGTCCTGAGTTGGAAGAGCTTGTAAAAATATGCCGGGACAACGGGGCACTGGGAGCGCGGCTCACAGGAGCCGGATGGGGCGGCTGTGCAGTCGCCCTGGTCAAGGAGGGCATTGTCCCCCAGTTCATTCTCAATTTGAAGGTACACTGAATTCTCATCAGCTCCTAGACCTTTTGATATTTATCCAAACTTGCAGAAAATGCACAGTGCCTTCCAGTTTCATCAATTCTCCACCTGGTAACGAAACGGCAGGAGAAGCATGAGAATATCATTGTCAGTTAACATGGATTTTTTTCTTTTTTTTTCTTTGCAGGAGAAGTACTACAAATCAAGGATCGACAGGGGAGTGATCAAGCAGAGCGATCTCGGGCTGTACGTGTTCGCGTCGAAGCCGTCGAGCGGCGCAGCCATATTGAAGCTGTAGATTGAACACCGCAGCCGTGCTTGCTTCACTTGTACATGGATATATATACTCTAGGCTACGACTTATTGACATCGTTTGAATAAAGAGGTGCTCGGAGGCGAACACACTCCCCTAGCTAATTTAGTCCAGCCCTGAATGTACAATATACAATTATACCTGTGTCGTTACTTATCCGCAAACTCACTATCAATGTAGTACCTCTCTCGTTCTTCATCTCCCAGAGAAACGGCCGTTGGTGCAGTCGATGTAAGGAGAAGAGCACAGTGAGTACTTACGATGTTGATTTACCCCAGGGCTGTTTCTAGTTCTTTGAAAAACAGTCAGAGCTTTGTTGTGCTTCAGTCGTGTACATAAGGCTTTGATTCCACTACGTTTGCATCAAACTCGGCATCTCTTGCTTGGGGAGATGAGGAAGAGATCGCCACACGAGCTACCTCACACCGACTTGGTGCTGTTGGCATTCAGGCAAAATCAATTTGGGAGACGAAGCTGCTGACAAAGATCAATTTTTTTTCCTCTCCTAGCAGTTACCCAGCGAGTTAGCACCAGGGGCAATCGTTTTTATAGAACTGCTCTACAGCAACAACCTGCGAGCGCCATTGACGCCAAAATCTTCACTGGCGTCGTCTTCATAGTCTGCTGGAATTACCTGGAAAGCATGAAACAACATGTAGTTTTCAATGGGAAAACCTCCTCGGCAGATGCAATCCTAGGAATCGATTGCGGGCAACAATGACATGGCCATAGGCTCATCTAGGAGAAGATGCGTCGGAGTCCTACTTGACGGGCATGACCAGACGTGTCTGGGCACCCCTAGCCTAGCCGGTCACAATAAGCTTGGGACAAACAAATGGGTGCCCAACACTTTTTGAGTGGGGAACTGGATTTCGTTTCCGAACCCGGGCATTGCCGGTTAAGATGCTCTTATATTTTTGAATCTATGAACGCGGCGGCTAACCAGAATGTCCGTGATGAAGGGTTGTGGGGTCGTGTGTCAGACTTGTTAGTGATACTCGCTTGTTGCCAAATCACTCGATAAGGCGCATAATGTTGGGGTCGTACATTAGCAACATCCATCAACCTGGAAGTCGACGCTGGCAAGTGGACCCTCCTGAACTTCGCACTAGCTTTCGTCCGTCCGTGCTGCCTCGTCTCGTCTCGACATCCATCCACCTTCCTTATTGGTGCCTCACACCCCAAATCTCAAACCCTAGCCAGCTCTCGGAGTCCAGATCCCTGGCTCCCCTTGCTCCACTCCGTCCCGCGGCGACGAGCCATGCGGATCCGCAGGTGCGCCTCCCGCGTACTCGGCTCTTCCGCCTCGGCTCCCGCGCTGCCCCGATTCGAGCTGCCCCCACCCTACGCTGGCTCCGTGGCGGCGTCGGCGACCTCCTGCTCCTTCGCCCTGGAGCCCTGCAAGCTCAGCTTGTCGCCGTGGGACCTCATGGACCAGCTCCACCCCTCGGATCCCCAGGTATTTCCTGCCCGCCCCCTCGCTAGCTCCATATGCTCTCCTGCTTTGCCCGCCCTGCCTGCAGCTTCTAGTCTGTCTCTAGCATTCGCGCATTTCCACTCCGCCGCTTGTCTCTGCGTAGCTCTCCTCCGCCGAGGTTTCCTTTCGGTTCTTGCTGCTCGCGCGCACCGGTCTGGTTCGTCTTCCCCGCGCGAGCTAGGGTTCCTCGCGCGCTTGCTTGCTTGCCTGCTTCCGAATGGCCATAGGGTTCTAGGGCGCCTTCGCGCAGCAATCGTGGCCCGGCGGCGCCGCGTCTAGGGTCGAAATGGCCGCAGTATGTTCGAGGTCTCTCCAGGCGCGTTAGTTAATTATAATTTTATAATGTGTGGCGCGGCGGCTGGGATTGAAATTTCGACGACCGGTAACGGCAGCAAGGCCGGAAAAGACCATCTCGCCGTGTATCGATCGATCCCTACTTACACATGTCCACGCGCCCATTTCAGTACAGACTACGTACTAACCTGTTTTTATTTCCCGAATTGATTTTCTTCTCGTTCAGGCGGAGAAGATCTTCTTGGACACTTACTTCGTGACTGTCGCGTGGCGACCTAGCTGGCTCTTCCAGTCCAGCATGCCTGCCGCTTGCTCTATCAAGGAAGAGGAGCAGCAGCAGGAGGAAGACATGGCCGACAGTGTCATCTTTGAACTGCACGTCTGTGGGAAGAACGCTGCCAGAAAGAAGAACGGGATGAAGCCCAATATGAATAAGGTGAAGATTAAGGCAGAGGAGAGTGACGCCACCACCGCAGGAGGACACACACCGGTGTGGAGATGCAAGAGGAACGGCGGCAAGACCTGGTTTTGCCGGCGGCCAGCGAGCCGGCCCAATTCCTTCTGCTCGTACCACTCCGATCAGAAGCCAAAAAGGAAGAGGGACACGGGCGCGGGGGAGGGGTTCTACTACTACGCTGGTTTTGGGGCTCGCAGCAAGAGGCACTGCGTATCAGGCAGCAGCAGCGATGCCGTGCCGGCTGAACCTCCACCACCTGCTGGACAGGAAGAGGAGGCAGCCGTCCAAGAGGAAAAGCACATTGATTTTACTGCTGGCCAGGCCGAAGCTGATAATGGTGCAGAACATCAACCGGCGCCACCAGCAAGCGTCGTCGACGGGACGGCCGGGATCGCGGGATGGGACGAAGAAGAGAGCAGCGACGACGGTGCAGTGAAACCCCGTGACATGAAGAGAAAGAGCCCGTTGAAGAAGAGGTGGAGGAAGCCTGTCAAGGCCCGGTCGCTCAAGTCGTTGATGTAACTTTGGTCTCCCTCTCCCTGGCTGAAGAGAAGCTTTGGTTCGGTTTAGCTCAGCACAGTTTGCTCCCAGATTTGGCGTTGGGTTGCCGTACAATGGACAAACTGTATGCACGTTTTGGATTATTCATATTAGTAACTGCCTGCTAGTAGCTGACGTACTGGCCGTTAGAAACAGATACTCCCTCCAAGGGAGTACTAATTTCTTGATTCTGCTGTATGAAATTTGAGATGCAGCAATTGTCTTGCTGCGGGTGGTTTAATTGCCAGCCACGTGCCCACGAGTCCATACACAGGTAGAGTGGAGAAGGGAGCACACCTAGACTTTGTTCAAACATGTGTGCCTGAAAATGTACTCCAATAGAATTCTTCTTCATCATCTCCAAGCAAGTACCATCGGTGCTCTCAGAAAAAAAAGTCGACGAGAGAACCAAATGGCTTTGTCGTTGTGCTTCACGCATGAGTAAATTACATTTTAGTACTCCCTCTGACCCATATTAGTTGACTTGGATTTGTCTAGATTCGGATGTATCTAATACTAAAACATGTCTAGATACGTTCGAATTTAGACAAATCCAAATCAACTAATATGAGCCGGAGGGAGTACCACAATTGGGGCTATGGGAACAACTTAGTGCCACTTTTGCAATTTTTTGTGGATACATACCACTTTTGGGGCGAACTGTTACAAATAGGTCACTTTTTGGCTAATTATGTTTTAACAGCAAAACTAACATAATGGGCCCACAATTAAGCGATGACATGGACCTAGGGCCCACCTGCCATCCCTCTCGTCTACTTCCCACTCCTCTCTCTTTCTCTCGTATCATTCTTCTTCCTCTGGCAACCACTATCCCTACCCCTCCCGACCTTATCGGGCTCCGTCGCTAAGACGACGACCTCCGCCTCGTTGCCCGCATCTCCACTGCAGATGGAATTGAAGCCAAACTTCCCTAAACAAAGCCACCATCCATGCCCTCTTCGTCGCGTGGTAGCCATCGTTGATGTCGCTTGCGACCTTTCCTGAGCTCTCGAGTCTTCCCCTTACATTTCTGGTGCGATCCTGCTCCTCCTAGTACTCTCTGTTTGCCTGCTCGAGCACCATAGTCACTTGTCAAGGGCACCATAGTCTCTCCGTTGGTGCCGTGTCATTACCGCGGTCCAGAGGGCCCGACCACGTCCAAGGATGTCGTTGTCGGGGGGATGACCTCCGGATACCCCAACCGGACAAGAACTATGATAGTCGGTTCGCGTCCGGCTGGATGAGCGCAGCCGGACACGAGCAAATCATGCCGACTACTTCACGGTAGCCGGAACCATGAGGAGCAGCAAGGCACGGGATCGGCTACATCAGCGTAGCCGGACTCAATCAGAAGGACAGAGCGACGTGCTGCACAGTGCACGGCACGCCCTGGTATGATGACAAGATCCGCAACTACACGTCCATACCGAAGACTTTGTTGGGTGACGCGGGAATAGTGGCCAGATGCTGACGACAAGCTCGCACGGCGTTCACTGTACCCACGACGACCCTACCGCATGTACTCTAATGAGATGTAAGTGTACCGGATACTGTAGATGACCAGCCGACTGGGACCCGCCTTTGGGGCCCACCAGCCGGACTGGCCAGTGAGACCGTTGCCTCTTTTCCTATATAAGGAGAGGCAAGGCTCTCGTAGCAAGGGTTGGTCTCAGTGCATTTAAGGTGGTAGCTAGAGAATACAGCCCAAGGAGCGATTGTAGCCCGTAACTACTCATAGTCAGATCGGCAGGAGAAGGAGCCTTACCTCACCACGAGGGCTCCGAACCTGGGTACTTCCTGTGTCTCGCTACACTTGCTCGTATCCAATCCCGCCTGCGGACGCCGTCGAGAGCTTCCCTGCTAGTCCTCACACCTCTATCTAACCTGCTTAGGTACTGTCGTTCCCAATACAACAACAATCGTGGAAGGGAGCATGCAGGGCTCAACTGGTGGGCGTGCTTGACTTGGAGTTCAAGGTGAACCAAAGGCGCGCATCACCACTATTAAAAGGTCACCGGAACCTTGCAAGTGATGCGGCCACGTGACCGACGATGATGATCGACGACAAGAGATTATGGTGTTTGAGTGAGCAAACAGGGAGTACAAGGATGAGCAGGGTCTGGCCAGCGATGCAAGGGGAAGGTCAACGAGCTCAGGAAATGTTGGAGGCGACATCAATGACGGCTACCACGCGATAGACATGGCATGGACGATGGCGTCGATTAGAGAAGTTTGGCTTCAATTTAAGCTACAATGGAGATGCGGGCAATGAGGCGGAGGTTGTCGGCTAACGATGGAGGTCAGGAAGGTCAGAAGGGGTAGGGAGAGCGGTTGCCAGAAGAAGAAGAAGAAGAAGAAGGATACAAGAGAAGAGAGAGGGAGGGGAAGAAGATGAGAGGAATGACAGGTGGGCCCTAGGTCCATGTCTTCGCTTAATTGTAGGATCATTATGTTAGTTTTATTGTTAAAATGCCATTAGCCAAAAAAGTGACCTATTTGTAACACTTCGCCCCAAAAGTGGTATGTACTCGCAAAAAATTGCAAAAGTGGCACTAAGCTGCTACTCTAGCCCCAATTGTGGTACTAAAATGTAATTTACTCTTCATGCATATATGTGCATGCTACATGGCATTGGCATTCACAAGTTTGCATAAATCTTACTCCCTCCGATACAAATTAATGGTCTAGATATATCTGAATCCAGACAAATCCGAGTTCATTAATTTGGATTGAAGAGAATAATTAGAACTATCTCGCTCTTGAATTCACAATATGTGCATGAATGTCAGTATCTCACTCTCTTAAGCCTTGAATTCACAATGTTTGCATCAACCTCTATATATCACTATGTTTAAGAAGGGAAAAATGAGGCTTTGTACCGTTCTCAAAAAGTACCACAACAGTCCAATACAATTGAGAATACCAAACCGCAGTACGTGAGTTGAGGCTCCAGGATAACACCCATCTAGCGTTCCGCCTTTTGTGACCTTGTCAATATTTAGACGATATACTCCAATAATCCTGAGTCTCTCTATCGATCTCTACTATTTATGTATATACTTAGGTTGCGGTACAAGGCTATGTCATAAGTAGTGCAATAGGATATGGAATCCTGGTCCAGTACATGTACGACTCTAGGGCTATAATTCTAACACACTCCTTTAATCACAACTTGGTCAAGTTGAGATTAGGCTTGAAGTTTGCAAAACTACGAACATGAAGAGGTTATGTGAATCCAGTGGCGGAGCTATGAACAAGTGAGGGTGGGGGAGGGGGGCACCGCCCCCCTTTTTTTTTGCTTAATTACCCTCAATAGTCTAGGCTTACATTGGGAAAAGGGGTAATTGCCCCCCCCCCAACCAGCCTATCTCACGTATGCACAAGGAATTGCCCTTCTGTGGCGCATGAAAATACATCTTCTGTGGCGCATATCCTAGGCGCCACTGTTATCTCGCCACTGATATCTGCTTCCTGTGGCGCATTTACCTGTATGCGCCACAGAAATGCCATGCGCCACTGACTATATAATTATATGCGCCACTGATTGCGTAACACATATTCAAAGTAAAATACTTTCCTGGTGTATAATCAGGTATTTATATAGGATTTATACAGTATTTATCCAGATGAGTATAAAATACATTGCACAAGTAGTAGATGTATGAAAATCGACATATATATAATACAAACACTTAGAGTCCGATCGAGATACATATATAGTGTCAAGTGCCAAATTTTTACACAAGCGCCGAATACAAAGTTCATATCATCTCACATTACAAATATGAAGTGGCCACCGCCGCCTACACTAGGAGCAAATAGAATACAACTATGATAATGGTGAGCAAGAGCATTAGCCCGACCAATATCTTCATCCGGTTCTTCTTCCACAAGTGGTTCCTCCACTTGGCTATCGCCTCCTCTCTAGTCGCGTATCCTTTGTAGATGTTGTCGCTGAACTTGTTCACTTGTTTGTGGCAATCCTCTCACTCCTCGTAGACTCCTGGAACCCTACCCATGTACACCACATACCACCTCGTTGCCATCTCTATAAACGACAAGGCATATTAGTAAAAATACAACGAAAAGAATGAATAAAGGGTTCACATCCATATATATATATATGTTCACAGAATATAAAACAAAGGATCCATAAACCTAAAAGTTAGATCATCATAGAAGCAATAAGTTCAACGACAACACGACCACAAGGTAGTTTAAGTCTAACAACAATGACCATTTCGACCACGAGATAGTAAAGTTTATGACACACACACACTAATACAACAGGCGTCCATCAAGAATATACACACACTGGATCATGCTAGAGGCACACATCGATCATGATGAAGACTTCCTCTTCTCGCTCGGCTTCGGGAACAGTAGATAGCCCTCTTTCGTCATCCACGTCCTTGTGTCACCCTGCTTACGGAGGCGTTCTTCGATCTCCCTCTTACTCAACCCTCTGGCTTGTTGTAGGGCACCGCCCCTTGTGTTGACATCTTCAATGATGATTTGCGACAACTTCATCTGAATGCGATGGAAGTCTTCTCTAAGATCAACATCGTCGATTTTCGCCAAAGTTTCGGCCCATCCTCGGAGACTAGATGGCAGCGTTAGGTTATGGCAATCCCGAACATAGCCTTTAAGGTGATGGAGGACGTAGAAGGCCTCCTTGGCACTAGTAGTCGGCTGCTTGACGCAGGGGAAGTCGAGCACGTGCTTAAACACATGTTTGCCATCCTTGATACATTCCCCCTTATCTACGAAGGTGCATCCCTTCTTGGTGTAGCCCTCGAGAGCCTCATTGAGAACACCCCTTATTTTGGTGTAGTCTTTCTTATTCGTCAAACTCCTCGAGTCAAAATACGTGGCTAGCGAATACCTCGGGGCAAGGACGATGAGTGTGCAGTATTTGTCTCTGCACAACACAATTAGAACGGAATGTTGGAAAAAGATCAAAGGAAGAAATCTATAAGAAATGCATAAGTTACGGTGGCGATGAGCGAGTGTGTGTACTTACTCGGGAAAGAAAGACAAAAGAAGTGTGCCCTTCCTCTTGTTGTCCACCATGAACTTCTCGAGGTACGCCGTCGCCTTGGTCCATGTCTCTGATCCTTCGACCAACTGGTTGTCCCGCATGTAGTAGGGATCCACTCATCGTCTGTGTCTCCGATTTCCGGGGTACTTTCTCTCTTGATCGTGAGCGCCAGATTGAGCGCGTATAGGCGGCCCAAGTTATAGTCCAGCCATTTCGTGAGAAATAGCTTGAATATGTCCTCGAACGCTATGAAGAATATATCCGCGGGGGGTTCATTGACGAAGCCCACGTCCAATGACACCTTGGCCATGAAAACCGGGTAATTTGGATCTTTGTCTTTAAGAAGGAGGGCCTCTAGTGTCTTGACACCCTCGTGCAAAGTTAACATGGCTCCAACCGCAATGTGGATCATATCCGGAGTCAATATCGGATCACCAGCTACATGCACTCGGGGCAAGCCAAATTGTGTGGATGGTACGACGACGGCGTCCTGACCCCGGATCCTCTTCGAAAGAGGCTGGCTCGCACACTTCTTATTATTATTATTACCTCTCTTCCTGTAGTGCTTCTTCTTCACAACAGTGTTAGCCACTGCCATCTGCTCATCAGTCGCCTTTCGGAGTGTGTTGGGGCTGAAAACCAATCCCGGTTTCTCTTGTGGTGGATCGGCGGCCGGAGGCGTCTCTTGAGAAAGACCATGGAAGACCAGGCGCTGCGTGCATGTATTGGGCCGACCAGCTTGATGGTCGTCGCGAGCTGCGAAGGGTTCTTCATCCACAGAAGGCATATACAATCCTTTGGCGGCGCCGATGTTGATGAAGTCATCAACGTTGACCAATTCATCATCATCTTCATGGGTGCCATCATGTGGTGGTGGTAGCGGGGGGTGACGGCGGTTGCGGCACAACGTCTTTGCCATGTGGCGGTGCACACGCTGCCAAGAGTTGATGGTGACGGCTAGTGGTGGCGACGACGGCGGCTACTGGCTTCTGAGGTGGTGGCCAGGCGATCAGTCGAGAGGTGGCGCCGGTGCTCCCCCCACAAGACGAATCTGGGTCTTTGGCCATGTCAAGGGCCAGTTGTAGCATTCCCCAAGGGTCTTGTGTTCGTCGGCTCCCTGAGGTTGAAAGGGGGGGTCCATGTCGTCGCACCCTGGCAACACCCGAGCCAACCTGACCCTCATCACGTCATCATCCATTGGATTGTTGTGCATCGTGCGTCTCGCCGGTTGTATAAGAGTGCCCTTGGCAACATCCTTCAACTCACCGCCGACATCTTTAAGCAGGAGTACGCAAGAAGTGTCCTGAGGCAAAAACATGTTGTTGGGCGTCATGAGATGGCAACAGTCTTGCATCAAAGGCATAAAGGAGATGACGTGCACTAACTAATTAGTTACCTTGGTGATGGTGTGGATCTCGGCTAATGTAGAGACATGGCCGATGCCGGCGGCCGGCCTATCATCATCTGCAATCTCCCGCTCGGGTGCCTCATGAAGCACCACCGCCGTCGGCTGCGCCTTATTGGTATCTTTGGCGGGAGGGGGCGTCGGTGTGACCAAAACGAGCGGCTACATCCCGACGTTGACGGTCGGCGGGGTCACCAGATCCGGTGACACGGTAACATTGATGCCCGAGTTGCTGCCGCTTAAGCTGGGCAGATGTATCGGCCCCTGTCGACCTCCCGCATTCCAAGCAGTAAGCCCCTCGAAAAACTCAGGGGGGATCATCGAGCGGAGCTTCTCTTCCACTAACTTGTCCATCGTTTTCTCGTCCACCGCCTTCTCCTCTAGTGTCTGCACCTTCATCTTCAGCTCTACAACAGCGGCTTTATCCTGGTTCTTCCTCTCCCTTCTTTTCTTGGCGTCCTCTTTGTGGTACTCCTTGAACTTCATGCTCGTACCGAAGCCGGACACACGACCAGCTGAGGACGGCGGAAACCCCTTGTCCCTCTTCTTGTAAGCATTGGTCGCCCTGTTGAAAACCGTGTCCCACGGCTCCGTCGAATCCTGGGACGACTTTGTGGCAGTAGCGTTCAGTTCATCCTCCTGTAGAGACAAGGAAAGGTGAACTATTTAGATTCTTGACTTCATTATCTTAATTAGAACGCAATAGACTTGAGATCGGCTGTCATGGTGGTGTCACGGCAGATGCCATGGATAGGCTAAAGGTGGGGACTAAATGCACTAGGGGAATCCAGGGAGGGATAGTGTGGTGATTCCACACATAGTAGCTTTGTATTCGATTCACTTCCAAGGTTTACAAGTGCTCCTTGAGCTGTATTGGGGAGAGGAGGAAGAAAAACTCTCTTACTCTCACCGCAAGCTAGCCCTCAGGAACCAAGTAAAACTCAACCCACTCGAGATCAACCCCTTCTACTGAGGCCCTAGCCCCCCTTATATAGGAGTGGCTAGGTGTCCACTTAGGGCATACGTGGAGGCATATTCTAGGGAATATGCCTCTTCCCAAAATAGTAAGCCGAACGGGTTACTTTAACCCAGCGTCATCCATGCAGAGGCTACGTGAGCCTCTGCGGCGCCTGCGTCATCCGACATAGGCATCGTCACCTTTGTCGGCCACGCCTCGGTGGTCCTGTCCTCTGTCCACTTCGCTCATGCTCTACGTACTGTGGTCACCTTTGACCAGCGAGATACCTTCCTTCTCTAACAAGCTTGATATAACCCGGATCCTACATAGTTGATCCGGCCACACCTGTTCCTGCATACAAGTTAGATACACCTTACCGACTTACGGCATAAGTCGGTTGAGACCCAGTTAGGTGGATGTCCCCTGGTCCGAGTTACCCCGTGATTCGGCCTGCCTTGAGGTGACTCAGCCAGCACTTGCTTTGACCTTGTCGTACCTCGGCTAACCAGACCTTTATACCCCGGCGTGACCCTACCCGGGGGTATCCCCCAACATTAGTCCCCGAAGCTGGTGCGGTCTTAGCTGCCTTAGCCGCTAAGGCCTCAGCAGGTTCAATTTTACTGAGCCTCTTGCTCCTTCTCCGAGTTACCTCATAATCCGGATTCCATAGGTTTATTTTCCCTTGGCTCATTCCAAGTTTCTACTTGCTGGCCGGGTTACCTCGTACTCATCCGGGTCATTCTTCCTTCTCTCGTACGCTTCCCCACGTGGAGGCTAATCATTACTTTGCCTCATTTTAAGGGCCTGCTACAGTAACCACCGCAGTTATTGTTAGAGGTTACTGTGGCGCACGTCACGTCGTGCCTGCCTCCTCGTTAACTATATCAGAACGTCGCGTCATGGGATCCGCTGCGCCCTGTGGCCCTTCGTGTGGCTCGTTGTTGATTGGTTGATCTGGGTTGTACACGGCCACACCATGTGGCTCGCCCGCAGAACGCGATCCCACTACCCCCTTAAGGGAGTGGTCAAATAGGGGAGGGGCGCGCCCCTTGGGTCCTTTCCCCATTTTCGCGCCCCTCTGCCTCTGCTTCTTCCTCATCTTCTCCAGCGATAGCGCCGCCGCCACCGCATCTGAGTAGCAGCGCCGCCGCCGCACTGCTTCCACGCGCACCAGCGTCGCCGCCACCTCCGCGCATCTCCTCCGCCATGGGTCCCCGCCAGTCCAGGCCACTGCCTCCCACCGCCGCTAGCGCAAGTGAGGGGAGTGACCTTGAGAAGACTGAGGAGGAACTCACCGTCGCAGAGCAGGAGATGGAAGAAGACACGGCGAACGCCGACCGCGGCGCGTGGGCCGGATCCTGGGTCTGCCAGGATGACCTGGATTGGCTCTACCGTACCAGGCACATCCCGGAGGGCGTCGCCGCACGCCTTGCTTCCGCCGAGCATGCCCCCTCACCCAATCCGGGTGAGTATGTGATGTTCCTATCTCACTTCCAACGCGGATTTGGTCTCCCAGTTAGCGATTTCTTCCATGACTGGCTAGATACGTATGAGCTTCAGCCGCACCACCTTCTGGCTAATGCCATCACATCTCTCTCCGCCTTTGCCTCCACCATCGAAGGTTACGCCGTACTATGGCCCACGAAGGAGCTCTGGATCTGGTTCTTTGGCCTTCGCCGGAACGTGATTCCGAACATAGAGCTAGATCCGGAGGACAAACAGCTCACGCAGTTCGGCGCTGCATCAATCTCTCCCCGGAAGCAGTCCATCTTCCCCCGAGTCACGGGGCTTGACTCTTGTAAGGGATGGGCCCGGACCTTCTTCTATGTCCGGAACAGCACCTCCGAAGATTTGATCCGGCTGCGCCCCTATACTCTGGGTCCTCCCAACCCGGATTTATGGGACAAGGTCCCCAAGAAGCCCACTATCTTGGCGAACCAAGTCAACAAGAGGTTTCAGGAGTTGAAGGATCTGGGATTGCGCAATGAAGACGCAATGATCATGTTTGTTCGCAACCGGATCTCCCCCTCCAGAAACGCACACATAAGCTCTGTCATATGAGTTGGGGCCGCGACCCCAACCGGACCTCTTTGTTCGAGTTAAGCAACACCGAGATCTACCGTCGGGTCAAGGCCCTCTTCACCACCCACAAGGACTTCTCTTCTGAGTGGATGTGGGGGATTGAACACTTTTGCCGAGATAGGCTTCCTCCTGCGGTAAGTCTCATGCCCCAAACTCTTTCCAAATTAAATTGCATGTCGGTCCTTGTTGTAGGTTTTAATCCTGTTGCCTTTTCTTTCCCTTTGATGTTTCTTCAGCAAACCATCGAGGATGGCACCGAGCCTTCCCTCAAATGGGCGCTTGACCGAGATACCTCAGACGAGGAGGAACCGGATTAGGAGATGTTCCTTCTGATGGCGGATGCGACCAAGCGACCCACCGGTAAACTCTCTTCCATTAGAGATTGGCCCGACGATGAAGATGATTCGGATGTTGAGGTGATGGAAGCATTTGACGATGTCCCCCTTTCTTATGCTTTTCCGACATCAGCTAACCCCGGTGGGTAGATCCATGAAGACCCTCCCCTTGCCGTGGGTGAGCCTGTCCCGGTCGCGCCGAAGAAGAAAAGGGGAGCTGCCTTTGCATCCTCCTCTGGACCTTCTCAGCCAGCTAAAAGGTGGAAGAAGTTCGGGGATAAAACTGCCACCAAGCCCGCAACCAAGGCCACAACCTGGAGCGCTCGGAAGCCCAAAGAGCCCCTGACCTCGGATGAGTAAGTCGTTTCTCCCTTTGCCATTCACTTGTTCTTCTTTTGTTATAGTTTCTCATCATACATTATTTGATTCGGCAGGGCCACGGTGGAGGTCCCACAGAGTGGATCCAGCATTGCCTCGCCACTCCGAGACAACCCTTCTCCCCCTCATGGCGATGATTCACGCCCGTTGAGCAGAGGGTTCATCGGCTACTCCGGGTTCCATCCCACCTCATCAAGAGGAGGGCAACCTCCGAGCGGGGGAGACTGGCTCTACCGAGGCAGCAACAACCACCACTTCGGCTCCGCCGCAACCAGCTTCATCCGAGTTACTTTCAGCACCTCCGCCGAAACAGAAATCAGCACCAGCACCATCATCAGCTCCAGCAGCAGCATTAACAACAAAAGCAACAGCAGCAGCACCAAGCCCCTCCACCTTGTCCGAGTCTTCCAAGGCTCGGCGAGAAGACATCAGCAGCACCAAGGCTAGCGCCAAGGCAGCTCCCAAGGGCAAATCCGCTGCAGCAACCTCAACTTCTCAACAACAGCCCAAGGGCAAAAAGGCTCCTGACGCCACCAGGGCAACATCCATTGAGGCTGGACAGCGCACACTCGCGTCCATGCTTTCGAAGAAGACTCCACCACCGAAGGACGCTCCTGCCGAGCCAGCTGATGCGCAACTTGTTTTGCACACCAGCCCCGCCATTGCCCAGGTTGAGAGGAGGGAAGCGCATGCCAAGGGTTTAGTGGCGCCCCATATTCTTAGCGGCGAATGATACCCTCCGACCTTGATCGAGTTTGTAAATAACTGGAACAAGGCGGAGTTCGTCTACAACGATGATCTCCCAGAGAAGTTCGGTCCCGCCGAATTTGCTGCGTAGATGAATACTGCCGCCAAGGCAATTAATCTTGCGGGTCGGATGATGGAGGTACGTCACTTCGTCTTTTCCTTAACATGCAGTAGACATTAGTGATATAACCATTAGTCCCCGAGCCTCCGGGGGAGTAACTTGTTACTCGGCTGGATGCTCCTTAGAGAATTAACGTAGCTCCTTAATAACTTCGAATATGCACACACCTAGAGCCGGGTTAAGTTCTACTTGGCCCGGATTTTGTACACTTCGAACGTGCATACACCTAGAGCCAGGTTAAGTTCCACTTGGCCCGGATTTTGTACACTTCGAATATGCACACACCTAGAGCCGGGTTAAGTTCCACTTGGCCCGGATTTTGTACACTTCGAATATGCACACACCTAGAGCCGGGTTAAGTTCCACTTGCACCGGATTTTGTACACTTCGAATATGCACAAGACTAAGCTGTCCATCTTTGCTCTTTCAGGTGACCACTAATCTTCGGAGTGCTGAGTTTTAGCGTCTCCTTGATACTCACAAGATGCTGTGGGCAAAGCATAGTGCGCTGCTCACGGAACACGATAAAAGGGGTAAATTTTCTCCTTGGTAATTTTCCATTTCTCTTCATCTTTTTCCGCCGAACTAATCCCTCATTCGGATTTCGCAGCTGGTGTGGAGGCTAAGAATATCCTCATGAGGAAAAACTTATACCAGATAAAGGGTAAGTCATTTTTGCTCAACTTTGCTATGCTCTCTATCTCCTTTTCTCCGTGGCTCGGCAAACATTCATACCTCGGCTTTGCTGGGTCAACAAACTATTTCAGCATCTCTTGAAGATAGTGTGCCCGTGCTTGATATGATGCCGCATTTCTCGAACAAGCAGGGCAGCATCAGGCCAAACTCAAAAAGAAAGATGATGAGCTTGCCCTCCTCCGAACCAAAGATGATGAGATTGCCAAGCTCAAGGCAGATATGAAGAAATTGAAAGCGCAGTACCAATCCGAACTTCAAAAAGCTGGCCAGGACTTTACTAAAGAGCGTGAGCGCCTCAACCTCTAGATTGCCAAGGACGAAGAACTTCTCCAGGAGGCCGACGTCAAGCTTGAGTCGGCGAATACTGAACTTGTGCAACTTCGCAAAAGGCGTGATGACTGTACCAAGGAGTTGACCCGGATCCACAGCCATATTTCACGTAAGTTCCTTCCCCTCATCCGGCATATTTCTCTGGGTTGCTTCACATGTCTTTTCTTTACTTGCTTCTCTTGTCTTGTTTTCAGGCAAATTTCCAGAGGGCAATGCCATTGCGACCACTGCCGTTGCCAAGTTCCGCCGAGATAGGGGTACCCCCATTGCTCCTGACGCTGAAGAAATTCCTTATGACATGGAGGACTTGCTGGTCAGTTTGTCTTCTCGCGTGGAAATTGTGAAGAACTATGGCAAGGATATCCTTGACGTGGCAATCTGGATCTTCAACGCCTTTTGGCCTGATGAAGATACTCTGGAGGGGACTACAGTTCTTGTTGACAAGTTGATGGAATGCGAGACCTAGCTCGACCTTTGGAGGGAATCCGCTGGACGTGCTGGAGCTGAGATCGTTCTCCACTACGTGCTTACGTGGTACGAGAAGATCGACCTCAACCTCCTAGCACGCATGCACACTGGATCCAGATGGTCCAGCGACCTGGAGTGGATTGCTCGGCGCAAGGCTTGCGCCCATAGCCTCATTGAATATGCCCCCATTCATCAATGGAATGAGGGTCCAAGCTTCCTTGGCGCTGTCGATGACGAAACTGCCGAAGATGGTTCGGGTGAGGACGAAAGGGGCGACGCCTCGAACGTCGAAGAAAGTGAAGATGACGCTGAACTTCCTCCCCCTGCTGCTCCCTGAGCGAAAAACTTAAAGTTTACCAGATCCCCGGTATGCCGGGTGCAATTGTATTAAGCACATCAGTTATGTTTTGCTACTAAGTTTTTATGCCGGATTAACTTGGGCGTAGTCCCCGAGTTTCATTTTCTTGTTCCTCCAATTTCTTGGCTCGGCTCGTGTCCACCTTGGTTCGTTTTATGACTTACGAGTCCGAGTTTCAAAAATTGACTTAACAATACTTGGAAACTTTAGGATTAGCTCAAAATAATTCAGCGTAATAAATTTAAAGTAAGCACAAGGTTAGTCCGAAAAACAAACGTTGGCTCGATTAAGTTTCTTTCCTTAGTCGTTTTTCATGTGCTACGCAATTCCAAACTTGTTCTCTTGCTTGCCATGAAGCCAATTCTTGTTGGACAACATCAAGTCGAAGAGTTAGGTTTTTGGTGCTCACACACTACTAATCCGGCTTAAGTAGAAGCAACTTATGCCAGCCGACATATAAATAATAAATACAGAAGACAACCAATATTATTAAGGCAGTCCCCGAGTTACTTCTCAAGGTGCCAAAGTTTCATTGATAAGCTCATTGCCGGCATACATACCGACATATGAGAGACTCGGATACATACATTTCTCTGCTAAGTGTAGAAATGACGAAGTAGAGCTACATTCCATGGACGCTTGGATTCCTCGCCGGACCTGTCCGCCTTGTTCTTCTCATGTGGTTTTGCATCGATAAGATAATAAGAATCATTGTGCAATGCTTTGCTCACAATGAATGGCCCTTCCCATGGGGGGGATAATTTATGCATGCCAACAGTACGTTGTACCAACCGGAGTACCAGGTCACCTTCCCGGAAAATTCGGGGGCTTACTTTCCGGCTATGATAGCGTCGGAGATTTTGCTAATATATGGCGGATCTGGACAATGCCAATTCTCTCGCCTCTTCTAGTAGATCAACATCATTTTGTCGGGCTTCTTGCACTTCGTCTTCTGTTTATTGGGTGACCCTAGGCGAGTCATGCTCTATGTCGGCTGGTAATACAGCTTCTGCCCCATATACTAGAAAGAATGGCGTATAACCCGTTGATCGATTCAGAGTCGTTCTTAAACTCCACAGTACCGCTGGTAGTTCTTCTATCCAGCACCCCGCTGATCTTTGCAGCGGCTCAATGAGCCGGGGTTTTATTCCGGATAACACCAATCCATTCTCCACTTGCCCGTTCGATGCGGGGTGTGCTACCGAGGCAACGTCTAGCCGGATCTTCTTATCTCAGCAAAAACGCGCAAATGCTCCTTCAGCAAAATTTGTGCCATTATCCGTTATGATATTGTGAGGATAACCGTACCTCAACATGATGTCTTTGAGGAATGTTACGGCTATAGCTCCATCACATTTTCTTATTGGCTTCACTTCAATCCATTTCGTAAATTTGTCAACCATGACCAGGATGTGGGTCATGTTCCCTCTTGCTGGTTTAAACGGGCCAACCATATCCAAGCACCATACGGCAAATGGCCATGTAATTGGTATGGTCTTGAGCTCCGACATTGGCATATGTGTCTTTGTCGCATATCTCTGACAACCATTGCATTTTCTCACCAGACCTTCTGCTTGTTCCAAGTCACTTGGCCAGTAAAACCCATGGCGGAAAGCTTTTGCTACCAAGGCTCTAGACGAGGCATGATGCCCACATTCCCCTTGATGTATATCTCGGAGGATGTCAAGTCCTTCCTCCAGGTCAACACATCGCTGGAGAACACTAGTCACACTCCTTTTGTATAGCTCGGAATTGATGATCGTGTATGCTTTTGCTCTCCTCTAAGTTTGCCTGGAAAGCACCTCCTTAGCGGGTAAAGTTCCATCTTTTAGGAATTGGAATATGGGTTGCGCCCAAGCTGGTACCTCTTGCACTGGGAATACATCCTCATCAATTTCCATCTGATCCACCGGCATAACTTCTACCGGATCACGCTGTGCAGTCCTCGGGTTTGTCGTGGCAGTCCCCGAGTTTGCCAAGGCAGTCCCCGGGTTTGCCAAGGCAGTCCCCGGGTTTGCCAAGCTAGTCCCCGGGTTTCGCGAACCACTCCCCACATCAATGTCCATGGGCACAGCCTCTGATTCCGGATTTGCCAAGATAAAAATTGAGTCGGACTCCGGGGATGGCCTGATAGATGGTTTCCTTAGGTGCTCCAAAGATACGCCTGGTGGAATTGCTTGTCGGGTTGATCCGAGCTTCGACAATACGTCGGCAGCCTCATTTTCCACCCGGGGTATATGGTGAAATTCGCATCCCTCAAAGTAAGCAAATATCTTCTGTACATGAAATCTGTACAATGCCATGTTCACATCCAGAGCATCCCATTGTCTGGAGACTTGCTGGACTACGAGATCCGAGTCACCAAAGCATTGGATCCGATGTATTCCAATCTCCTTCGCCACTTTGAGCCCTTGTACAAGTGCCTCATATTCTGCAACATTGTTTGATGCAGTGAAGTGGATTTGCAGCACATATTTCAGCTGGTCCTTCTTTGGCGAGGTAAGCACAACTCCGGCACCTAACCCGGTTTTTGTTTTTGACCCGTCAAAGTGCATTTTCTAGTAGTTTGGATCTGGCAATGGTGGCTCATATTGCACCTCCGCCCAATCCATAAAAAAGTCCGCCACAGCATGAGATTTGATCGCTTCTCTTCTGTCATATTGTGGTGCATAAGGAGCTAGCTCAATTGCCCATTTTGCAATCCTGCCACTTGCATCCTTGTTGCTCATTATCTCGGATATGGGAGCTTCACATATTACCTTGATTGGGTGCTCCTCGAAATAGTGCTTCAGCTTCTTAGCTGCCATATACACACCATATGCCACCTTCTGATAGTGAGGATAGTTCTGCTTTGATGCAGATAATACCTCGCTCAAATAATATACTGGCCTTTGCACTGACTTACCCTCTTCGTCGCGCTCTACCACAATTACTACACTTACAACTCGGTTGGTTGCGGCTATATAGAGCAACATCGGCTCCTTTGATAGTGGAGAGGCTAACACTGGTGCAGTGGATAACATCTTCTTTAGTTGGATAAAGGCTTCATTGGCCTGCGGTGTCCAAATGAACTTGTCCGACTTTTTCATGAGTTGATAGAGAGGCAGTGCCTTTTCTCCCAACCGACATACAAACCGACTTAAGGATGCCAGGCAACCAGTGAACTTCTAGACATCGTTAAGACACCTCGGCAGTTCCATTCGCTCTATGGCTCGTATTTTAGTTGGATTGACCTCGATACCTCGGCTGGAGACAAGAAATCCGAGTAACTTTCCAGCCGGGACACCGAAGGTGCATTTTTCCGGATTAAGCTTCATTCGGAACCTCCTTAGGTTCGCAAATGTCTGCCTGATATCGTCAAGGAGCGTTTTGCTTTCCTTGGTCTTTATCACAACATCATCCACATACACCTGCACATTTTGACCAATTTGGTCATGCAAACATTTTTGCATACATCTTTGGTATGTTGCCCCTGCATTACGTAAACCAAAAGGCATGGTGCGATAGCAATAAGCCCCATACGGGGTGATAAATGCAGTCTTTATTTGATCACTTGGGTTCAGAGGTATCTGGTGGAAACCAGAATATGCATAAATGAACGACAACAACTCACAGCTAGCAGTGGAATCTATGACTTGGTCTATCCTTGGCAGTGGGAATGGATCTTTTGGACACGCCTTATTCAGGTTCGTGTAATCGATACACATACGCCAAACTACTGCCACGTTCGGATCATCCTTCTTCTTCTCCACTAGCACTGGATTAGACAACCAATCCGTGTAAAGCACTTCCATGATAAATCCTGCAGCCAACAAACGAGCTATCTCATCTCCTATGACCTTTCTCCTGTCTTCGGCGAAGCGGCGGAGAGGTTGCTTCACCGGCTTTGCTCCGGGTCTGACATTCAAAGAGTGCTCGGCTAACTCCCTCGGAACACCTTGCAAGTCCTGTGTGGACCAAGCAAAAATATCCCGATTCTCACGGAGGAAGTTGATGAGCTCGCTTTCCTATTTGTCATTTAACCCGGCACCAATTGTTACGGTGCGCTCAGGGAACATATCATCAACAGGCACCATCTTGGTATCTTTTGTCCCTTGGAATGAGACACTACCATGCGGGTTACTCAGCACCGGCATATACTGCTGCGCGGACTGAGCCAATGCCGCCACTTCTTGGATCTTTCTCTTTTCTTGCACAATCACAAGTGACTCGACCAGGTTAGATCCGGCGGATGCACACTCTATGGAATGTCGGAAATCCCCATCTATGGTAATTACACCATTTGGCCCGGGTAACTTCATCTTCAAGTAACTGATGTGACAACTTGCCATGAATTTGTTCAGAGCTGGCCTGCCAAGCAACGCGTGATATGCGCTCTCCAAATTTACAACCTCCAACTCCAAATTCTCAGTCCGGTAGTTATCTCTTGTGCCAAACAATACATCAACCCGGACCTTGCCTATGGGCTCACAAGAAATGCCTGGTACAATGCCATGGAAAGTTGTCCTTGTAGCTTGGAGCATATTCTCCGAGATACCCAATTTGCACATCGTGTCCACATACATGATGTTGATGCTACTGCCATTATCAATCAGTACTTTTGAGAACCTTACATTGATGTTAGGCCCAATGAATGTTGGATCCAACACTAGTGCATACGAACCAGGGCTTGGCATGAGCTTCGGATGATCCTTGATGCTCCAGGTAATCTCCTGATCCGACCAAGGCATATACCTCGTCATGGCCGGCATAACTGCATTGACCTCCATATGTCGGCGCTGCAAGCTCTTTCTGTCTGTCTCTTCCGTAGTGAACACACAATAACTTTGATGATGCTCTTTGTACTCATTCCTCCCATCATTTCCGGGGTACCTCTGATCCTGTTGGTTTTGGTTCTCCACCTGATGCACTGCATCCCTTCTCTCATGGTTGTCATACCTCGGCGGAGGGGGAGGCAACATTAGTTGTTGCGTGTTCGCTCCGGAGAGCAATTGCTGCCGGGGTAACTCCTGCCGAGGTTGATCATTCCGAGGTGCCTGAGCATTCCCTGAACCACTTTGTTCTATCTTTCGCATCCACTCACACTACCTGGTTATGTGACCGGCTGGGTTACTCGGATTGGGCGTGTGAAATTTACACGGCTGATCTAGCATTGCCTCATATGTGTACCTCGGACGGTCCTTCTTTTCTTGCCACTGTTTTTTCTGCTCTGGCGTCCAAGTTTTCTTTCCATCATTCCTTGGTGTCCATTTCTGCCCTCCAGTTTTCTAACGTTGACTGCCTCCTGCTCCGGGTTGATCCTGATTCACAGCTGCAGCTTGTTGCGAACTGTACCGATAATCCGGTCTGTCATCCCTTCTTTTACCTCGGTAATCATTTCTTCGGGATGACCTGGCCCCATCTCGCTGACAATACTCCTTGCTTGACTCGTTTGACGTGAGCCTAGGTTGCGTCGGATCACCCAAGGCATATGAATCAGCAATTCGGATTGTTTCTGCCAAGGTGGTTGGCATATCTCTTTGCAACCTTTGCCATAGCATGCTTGCATATCTGCATCCTTGCGCAAACCAAGCTATGGCCTATGACTCAATCACGCCCTCACACGAGTTTCGCACAGTGCACCAAAGGGTTAAGAATTCCCGGTCTGTCTCATTCGGTCCCTGCCTGCACATTGCTAGGGTTTGTGGCATGTTGGGCCTCTGATACGTACTTGAGAAATTGCTAACAAACATCTCCTCAAAATCGATCCAACAGTTAATACTTCCGGGTGGCAAATTGTTTAGCCATACCCTCGCTAGCCCCTCCAATATCTGGGGTACATATCTCATAGCCCACCTCAAGTTTCCTGTGGCAATTTTTACAGCAGTTGCATAATTAATCAACTATTCCTCCGGCTTAGTGCTGCCGTCATACGTCTTTGTGCCTCTAGGTAACTGGAAATTAGGTACCGGAGGTTCCTTCATGATCCGGGGCCCAAAACATGCTGGACCCGGAGGACCTTGACACTCAATTTGCTCCGACCTATACAACCGATCCAGTTTTAGCCTGGCGTCATCAGGCATCAAGCTCCTGCCTCCCAATCTTGATCCTATCACACGATAGTCCGGCCTGGGATAGCCAGCATTCACCATCTCCGAATCACCATCATTGTATCTATCTTGCTCCGGTGGAGTTGCTCTCTGTTGCATACCTTGGCCGGCACTACGCTCTTGCCGTGGTATATCCCGCTGTTGTGGTTGACCTGCACCTACCGAATTATGCTGTCCGGCATTGCCGTTTACAGCATTCCCTTGACCGGCATTGCCTTGGTCGTGGTTACCTCAGCCAGCTTCACCTCGGCTCACACTCCTTCGATCCTCATTTCTCTGCACTTCTTTTCCTTTCCCTGCCCTTGTCGGGTCATATGGGACTATCTGCTTGTTCCTCCTGGCCGAAGTTACTACCTCTTCTCTCCTAGGACCACCATGAGGAGACGATGCGGCTCCAGTGGATTTCTCCGGGTTACCCACCGCCGAATGAACGATCTTGGAGGCCCTAGCTCTCTCTGGGTTTGCCCTGAGCAGCTCCTCGTTTTTCCTATTCGCGATCCGAACCAACTCATTGACTCTATCCTGCTGTCTTTGACGGGCTTCACCCGTCAGACCCTCTAACTCGGACGCAGCTGCATCCGCTGCTCTGAGGTTCTTTGCCGGGGTACTATACTTCGGCAGCCCCACGGACAAACAATTTTCTGATTCCTCAATCCTAGTATCACCCTCTCTTATCATTTCACTCATCAGGTTTCTCCCCTTCACTTTTACAGCATCAACCTTATTTGCCTTTGCGTACTCACGCAGTGTCATGTTCAACGACTGCTGAGCCGTGGCTATCTTTTTCGCACCCTCTAGTATTTTTTCCCTAGTCTCCTCTAGCTCGGCCTGTGCCTGAGCCGGATCTACTGTTGCTGCTACCGGGTTTTCCAAGCTATCCATCGCCTGCTGCAGAACATTCTCAGGCCTCTCTAGCGGAGGTCCTCTACTTTTCCTCGATGCCTTAGGTCTTACCTCCGGATCTGGTGCCGGATCCTTGCTTACGCCAGCGCCAGGCATGGTCATCATCACCTCAGCATGGTCCGGGGAGCGAGTGATACTCGCCCCGCGAGCCGCGCTAAGGGGTGGCTCGCCTCCTTCGACGACGTGTCGCGGATGAACGCACGACACATCGACGGCAACGTAGACCTTGTGCGCGCCGAGCTTGACGAAGAGGCCGTTGCGCGGAAGAGGACGCTTGCCGAAGCAGCCAGCATTGTCACTGACAAAGTCCAGCGCTCCAAAGCGCTGAACGAGCCCGGAGACGATGCGTTCTCCGGTGCCGATGAGGTTTCCCGTCCGGATCTTCACCCCGGCTAGCGCTGCTAGCCCCATGATGACCCACAAGTATAGGGGGTGTATCGCAGTATTTTCGAGGGAAGTGAAACCCAATTTATTGATTTGACACAAGGGGAGCCAAAGAATATTTATCAGCCTTAACAACTGAGTTGTCAATTCAGCTGCACCTGGAAATAATTGCTCACAGCAGTTTATCAGTAGCAACAGTTTTGTAGTAGGAATAGCAAAGTAACAGTAGTAGCAAGGCAAAGACAGTAGTAACGAAAGCAGTAAACAGTGGGATTCGAGTGCGGTAGGCGTAAGGATGGATGGACGGGCGTTGCATGGACAAGACAATTCACATAGCAATTAGAACATAGGGCAATTGCAGATAAATAAGATAAAGCACCCAAGTACTAGAAAATCCTAGGCATGTGTTCCATATATAGTCATACGTGCTCGCAATGAGAACTTGCACAACATCTTTTGTCCTGCCAGCCCGTTTGCAGCGAGGCCTCTAGGGAACTACTGGCAATTAAGGTGCTCCTTTTAATAGAGCACCGGAGCAAAGCATTAACACTCCTTGAACACATGTGATCTTCACATCAAAGCCTTTCCCTTCCGGTTATCCCGATTTCTGTCACTTCGGGGCCATAGGTTCCGGACAACAACGTGTGTATACAACTTGTAGATAAGACCAAAAACAATACTATCATAATGAATCAATAACAAGTTCAGATCTGAAATCATGGCACTCGGGCCCTAGTCACAAGCATTAAGCACAACAAGTCGCAACAAAGTCATAAAGCACTAATAAAAGATACTAGGCACCATGCCCTAACAATCTGATGCCATTACATGAATGATCTCATCCAATCCCTACCATCCCCATAGCCTACAGCCGGGGATTACTCACTCATAGATGGCGGAAACATGGATGGTCGATGGAGAAGCGATGGTGATGGTGATGGCGATGATCTCCTCCAATTCCTCATTCTGGCAGGGTGCTAGAACGGAGTTTCTAGTGCTGTTTCGTGGAATCTGGTGGTGGCGGCGGAGCGGAACTCCTTCTGGAAAAACGTCAAACCCCCTGAAGTTTTTAAGTCAGAAGGCTCCTTATAGGCCAAGAGAGACGCTAAGGGGGTGCCTGGGGGGCCCACACCACCCCCTGGTGCGGCCTGGCCTAGCCCGCGCCACTAGGTGGTGTGGCCACCCAGGGCTCTTCTCCGTCTCTTATTCTGGCTCCTGGAGTCTTTGGGTGAAATAGGATTTTTGGCATATTTTCTGGGATTTTTCCTAATAGTTGATTTTCTGCACAAAAAGTAGACACCAAGGCAATTCTGCTGAAAACAGCGTCAGTCCGCATTAGTTGCATCCAAATCACACAAGTATAGAGGAGAAACAATAGCAAAAGTGTTCGGGAAAGTAGATACGTTTTGGACGTATCAACTCCCCCAAGCTTAGCTTATTTCTTGTCCTCAAGCAATTCAGTTGAAAACTGAGTGCGATAAAAGAACTTTCACGAACACATTTGCTTCATATGATGTAAATATTCTCAGCAATGTGATCAACTACTTAGACAATTCATAATAAAGAGTATGCAACTGAGTCTACTTAATAGTCATTGAAAGCTATGAAGAGATTCTAACTCAAGAATAATAAGTAGCATGAAGCATAAACATAAGCAACATTACAATGCTCATAGAAAGGTATGATAGAGTCGTATCTCGCTTGCCTTTGATTATGAATGCCAAGGCACCTCTGAAGTTCAAGTGATGACTACAAGTAAAGATAGCCCATCTTTCTTGCTGAAATTTGGAGCATTTGTTCCCTGGTATGTGACTCCTCCCCTTGTCTAAGTAGATTTGTGTTTAGTGGATTATATCTTGAGTATTTTGCTGCTATAGGTGACTGGCTATGAGAGCTTGTAAGCTTGTTTGATGCTTAGAGATATAGTTTTGATGCATGTTTAGGCCTCTTACAAGTCCCTATGAGTAGAATCCTTCATTATATTTACTTTGCAATCACTTGTTTAATAGGTGTTTAAATTTCAGAATACCAAGCATGAACAACCATACTTTTGGAGAGATATTTGAGAGTGATGCACCAAGGAGGTCGAGGCCCTCAAGATCCGCCTCTTAGTTTAGGCCATCATACAACGAAGATCTCATTGCAACTCGTATTGGTAGTGAAAGGGATGATGGGGATGCTCAGCCATCCTCTTTTCCTTGTTTTACTTTCGTACAAGCTGCAGGTATTCTTGATGATTTCTTGCTACTGATGGAGAGGGTTGGTTTGACCTCATATATGCAAGATGAGAGTGCGCAATATGCTATGCTCACCAAAACTTTTGTTGAGAGCTTCACGTTTACTAACACACCCTATCAGTCGACTGTCTCTTTTAAAATCTATAATCTGCCCTTCACCATGCCTTTGGAGAGATTTTGCAGTATTGTAGGTGTACGCATGACAGGGACCGTGAAGAAAATTCAAGGGCGACCCGCTGATTTGTTGGAGCTTTACCGAGGGGTGACCAATTATCATGACCGCATGGCGCAACACGGAAAGATAAGAAATATCCAACTCCCCGCTCTTAGATACTTCGCATATTATCTTGATACTAGTGTATTGGGTAGGGAGCTATCATTTAGCATTCCTTGCTACTACGCTTAACAATGATACTCGGTACAATCTTGGCTCGCTTATGGCTCACCGCCTCGCTGCTAGGGGGCCTATCTATGGGGGCATCATTGCCTCGCGTATAGTCGATGCATTCGGTCTTTTAGTGGATCCCAATGATGTTATACTGGCACCACAGAGGCTTGACCTTGTTTCTATGAAAACTCATCACTTTGTCACTGCTACTTCTGATTTGGACAATCTAGTATATAGGATGCTTTTCACTGACGGGGATGAAAGGAATATCCTTTTGCCACAGCCTTCTTTGTTTAGTGTTCACAGGAGACCGTGGTCGCGCTCCAAGGAGGAGGTGGATGAGCAGCTCCGCTTGCTGGGTTTCCACGAGTAGCACCAAGAGGATGTGCCCTCCTATGATTACTCCGCACATTATGGAGGGACATACTCGAGTTCACACCAGGACGAGGGTACTTCCTCGTCGTACCACGGTGACACTTCATCATGGCCAGCTTGGGATTGATACCCACTTAGGCCAAAAGCCTAAGCTTGGGGGGAGGTACGCCGACACCGCACTCATCTCCATATCATGTTGCGTCGGTACCTTGTATATTCATGTTTCGCCCTCTTTTTAGTTTTCGTTCTTTCTTTGCTTTTGCTTTCTAAAACACAAAAAGACCAAAAATATTTATGTTGTTTCTTTTTGGTTTGCTTCTTCTTTTTGCCCTAGTTTGTTTTTCCTTTTTTTCTGCTTCGTTTGAACTATTTGAAAAACCCAAAAAGATTTTTGCTTTGCTTGTTTTTCCTCTTTGGTTCTTGTTTTAAAAATCAAAAACAACAAAAATATTTGTCCTTCTTCTTTGGTTTTTGTGAGTTTGCTACAGGGTTCAGCAGTCCTCGGTGGATTATTGGTCTCATATATTATTCAAAGCCACACAAGTGAAGAGCAATAATGAGGATTAATGACAACTTGAGGTGTGGTAAGAGGCTGGTAACGAACTCTATCTGTTTTCATTTTTGTACATATACTCATCATTGTGGGCATGCTTAGTCCATTCATGTAGAGTGTATGTTTTATTTGGATGCTTAATAGTTCTTGCTTTCATATGATTAGCTCCAGCTCGCTAATAGTTTGTAGCATGTCTTATGAATGTTTGCTTGCATTGATCTATTCATAAATTGGTATGACACCGTGGTATCCTCCTCTGAATGTTTCATTTGAATTGACTTGGCACATGCTCACGCATGCACATGACTGTAATAATCAGTTGAGCCTCGATGAATTATTTTTCCTTGAGGATCTTGAATCACTTTCATGCCATGAGTAGTCCTGTTTTGTTGCAAGCATGATAATGACAACTATTGCTCTCTCGTTTGTCGCTCCCTTACTATTGCTAGCCTTCACTTTTACTGAGTATGTTTTTACTCAAGTTCCCAACTCCCAAAACCAAATATTTCCAAAGTGTCCACCATACCTACCCATTAGCATCATTTGCTACTTCCGTGCATATTCAATATGCCTTGTTTTCTTCCGAATAAAATGTTTTCTTGTTATGAGAAAGTTAGTTAGTAAAGCTCTCACGAACTTGATGGCACACTCTATTTTCTTGCACTTAATAAACCTGAACCATTGCTTCCTTCTTTGTTGCGTATATTCTTGCGCTTTATGAGGTGAAGTTAGCAGAACCATGTATCATGTTCTTTTGTACTTAGTACCTAGTTGATATCATGTTCTTTTGCTTATGGATCCCGGCGGTGTGAAATAAAAGTGGAACTTGTAAGATCATGGAGTTTGTATGTATGTTAGAGAAACGCTTGGGCCGCTAGCCTAAGCCATGCCTAATCATGGTGGAAACTTGCAGCATAACCATAATGAGCATTCTATGAAGCATCCTCAATAAAAATCTATGCACATAGTAAATAAAAAGATCGCTGACATGCTCATTGTCTGCTTGCCTTGTCATTTTGATTATGAGATAGCTCCCATGTCATGTGCAAGGGGTACCCCATTGGCGGTTCTCTATGATACGTATACTTACAATGACAAGAGCTTACTTGTGACTGAAGTTCAGTAGCATGAGGATCGGTCTTCGTAAGTAAGGGGCATGAGACTTCGATTTATAACTTGTCAAGCACATCCTCTTAGTTGTGTCACTTTCACCTTAACCACATTAAAGATGCTTATGATAGGGGCAATGAGAGCTCAAAGCTAACGAGTACCATACTTTCAGCATTTGGAAGCCTTTCAAATTATTTAAAACCTTTTCTTGTTGAGTCTCCATACATTCTCCGAGCATTTTATTGAGAGCATAGTTGTCATTCTTTGTGCTTGTCCCATTACTTGATTATTTGTGTTATGAGTTTGATGCTTGTATCCTTGATATCTTTACTTCTAGTCATCACTTGAACTTCGGAGGTGCCTTGATATTCATAATCAAAGGCAAGCGAGATACCACTCTATCATACCTTTCTACGAGCATTGTAATGTTGCTCATGTTTATGCTTCATGCTACTTATTATTCTTGAGTTGGAATCTCTTCATAGCTTTCAATGACTATTAAGTAGACTCAGTTGCATACTCTTTATTATGAATTGTCTAAGTAGTTGATCACATTGCTGAGAATATTTACATCATATGAAGCAAATGTGTTCGTGAAAGTTCTTTTATCGCACTCAGTTTTCAACTGAATTGCTTGAGGACAAGCAATAAGCTAAGCTTGGGGGAGTTGATACGTCCAAAACATATCTACTTTCCCGAACACTTTTGCTATTGTTTCTCCTCTATACTTGTGTGATTTGGATACAACTAATGCGGACTGACGCTGTTTTCAGCAGAATTGCCTTGGTGTCTACTTTTTGTGCAGAAAATCAACTATCAAGAAAAATCCCAGAAAATATGCCAAAAATCCTATTTCACCCGAAGACTCCAGGAGCCAGAATATGAGACGGAGAAGAGCCAGGGGTGGCCACACCACCTGGTGGCGCGGGCCACGCCAGGCCGCACCA
Organism: Avena eriantha; assembly: GCA_910589775.1. Classification (NCBI taxonomy): domain Eukaryota; kingdom Viridiplantae; phylum Streptophyta; class Magnoliopsida; order Poales; family Poaceae; genus Avena; species Avena eriantha. The sequence goes on from OU342745.1 coordinate 535,746,186, forward strand.
GGGGGTGGTGTGGGACCCCTAGGCACCCCCTCGGCCTCTCTCTTCGCCTATAAGGAGCCTTCTGACCTAAAAACTTCGGTGGGTTCGACGTTTTTCCAAAAGGAGTTCCGCTCCACCGCCACCACCAGATTCCACGAAACAGCACCAGAAACTCCGTTCTGGTACCCTGCCAGGACGGGGAATTGGAGGAGATCATCACCATCATCATCACCATCTCTTCTCCATCGACCATCCATGTTTCCCCCATCTATGAGTGAGTAATCCCCCGCTGTAGGCTATGGGGATGGTAGGGATTGGATGAGATCGTTCATGTAATGACATCAGATTGTTAGGGCATGGTGCCTAGTATCTTTTATTAGTGCTTTATGACTTTGTTGCGACTTGTTGTGCTTAATGCTTGTCACTAGGGCCCGAGTGCCATGATTTTAGATCTGAACATGTTATTGATTCATTATGATAGTATTGTTTATGGTCATATCTGCAAGTTGTATACACATGTTGCTGTCCGGAACCAATGGCCCGAAGTGACATAAATCGGGATAACTGGAGGGAATGTCTTTGATGTGAGGATCACATGTGTTCATGGAGTGTTAATGCTTTGCTCCGTTGCTCTATTAAAAGGAGCACCTTAATTGCCAGTAGTTCCCTTGAGGCCCCGCTGCAAACAGGCTGGCAGGACAAAAGATGTTGTGCAAGTTCTCATTGCGAGCACGTATGACTATATATGGAACACATGCCTAGGATTATCTAGTACTTGGATGCTTTATCTTATTTATCTGCAATTGCCCTATGTTCTGATTGCTATGTGAATTGTCTTGTCCATGCAACGCCCGTCCATCCATCCCTATGCCTACCGCACTCGAATCCTACTGTTTACTGCTATTGTTACTGCTGTCTTTACTTTACTACTGTTGCTACTTTGTTATTCCTACTACAAAACTGTTGCTACTGATAAACTGTTGTGAGCAAGATTGTTTCCAGGTGCACCTGAATTGACAAGTGAGTTGTTAAGTCTTATAAGTATTCTTTGGCTCCCCTTGTGTTGAATCAATAAATTGGGTTTCACTTCCCTCGAAAATACTGCGATACACCCCCTATACTTGTGGTCATCAGGTATCCCGTTGGCGGTTCTCTATGATACGTATATACTTACAATGACAAGATCTTACTTGTGACTGAAGTTGAGTAGCATGAGGTTCGGTCTTCGTAAGTAAGGGGCATGAGACTTCGATTTATAACTTGTCAAGCATATCCTCTTAGTTGTATCACTTTAACCTTAACCACTTAAAGATGCTTATGATAGGGGCAATGAGATCTCAAAGCTAATGAGTACCATACTTTCAGCATTTGGAAGCCTTTCAAACTTTTCAAAACCTGTTCATTTCCTTGTTGAGTCTCCACGCATTCTATGAGCACTTTCTTGAGAGCATAGTGGCCATTCTTAGTTCTATGTGCATTGTCCCAAGACTTGTTGATTGATGCATAACTTTGATATTGCTTGTTTTAAACTATTTGTATCTAGTCACTCTTATGAACTTTGAAGGTGTCCTATGCATTTATGTTTGTTACTCTATGAGGGACAAGCTGAATGCTACTATGCTATGTTTTCTTTATGTGAAACAAACAAACGTCTTGCAAAGCATTGTTATTCATGAATCTTTTGTTTGTGCCTTTTCATGTTGCAACTTAGTTGCTTTGTCTTATTGCGAGAACTTTGTCTTTCATGCTATGATTGAAGTATTATGATCCCAGCTTTCAATGTTTTACAAATATTTTGATCAAGTTTATGATGGTGCATGTCACCTCAAAATTTATTCTTTCTTTTTATCACTTACCTACTCGAGGACGAGCAGGAGTTAAGCTTGGGGATGTTGATACGTTGCAAACGTATCCATAATTTTTGATGTTCCATGCTTGGTTTTATCTAATTTCTTATGTTTTGTCCACACTTTGGAGTACTTTTCATATGATTTCTTGGACTAACCTATTAACAAGAGCCAAAGTGCCAGCTGCCTGTTTTCTGCTATTTTTGGTTCCAGGAAAGTCAGAAAATGAATATTCTCGGAATCGGACGGGACAAAAGCCAAAGTCAATTTTTCACCGAGGGACACTATGAGCCAGAATACGAGACGGAGGGGCTAGGGCCCAGCCACACCACCTGGCCGCGCGGGCTGGGCCTGACCGCACCAGGGGGTGGTCTGGTCGCCCCAGACACCCCCTCGGTCTCCGTTTTCGTCTATAAGATGCCTTCTGACCTAAAAACTCAGGGGGGGGGGGGGTTCGACGTTTTTCCAGAAGGAGTTCCGCTCCACCGCCACCACCAGATTCCATGAAATAGCACCAGAAACTCCGTTCTGGCACCCTGCCGGGACGGTGAATTGGATGAGATCATCGCCATCATCATCACCATCACTTCTCCATCAACCATCCATGTTTCCCCCATCTATGAGTAAGTAATCCCCCGCTGTAGGCGATGGGGATGGTAGGGATTGGATGAGATCGTTCATGTAATGGCATCGGATTGTTAGGGCACGGTGCCTAGTATCTATTATTAGTGCTATTTCACTTTGTTGCAACTTGTTATGCTTAATGCTTGTCACTAGGGCCCGAGTGCCATGATTTCAGATCTGAACATGTTATTGATTCATTATGATAGTATTGTTTCTGGACTTACCTGCAAGTTGTATACACACGTTGTTGTCCGGAACCAATGGCCCCGAAGTGACAGCAATCGGGATAACCGGAGGGAATGGCTTTGATGTGAGGATCACATGTGTTCATGGAGTGTTAATGCTTTGCTCCGGTGCTCTATTAAAAGGAGCACCTTAATTGCCAGTAGTTCCCTTGAGGCCCCGCTGCAAACGGGCTGGCAGGACAAAAGATGTTGTGCAAGTTCTCATTGTGAGCACGTATGACTATATATGGAATACATGCCTAGGATTATCTAGTACTTGGATGTTTTATCTTATTTATCTGCAATTGCCCTATGTCTGTTTGCCATGTGGATTGTGTTGTCCATGCAACGTCCGTCCATCCATCCCTATGCCTACTGCGCTCGAATCCTACTATTTACTGCTATTGTTACTACTGTCTTTACTTTTACTGTTGCTATTACTCTGCTGTTACTTTGCTATTCCTACTACAAAACCGTTGCTACTGATAAACTGTTGTGAGCAAGATTGTTTCCAGGTGCAGCTGAATTGACAACTCAGTTTTTAAGGCTTATAAATATTCTTTGGCTCCCCTTGTGTCGAATCAATAAATTGGGTTTCACTTCCCTAAAAAATACTGCGATACACCCCCTATACTTGTGGGTCATCACCCTTACTCCGCATGTTCTTTCCATCTAACTATATTTGACTCTTGCACTCTCTTGATACCACCCATAATCCCCACCGAAACATAGGGTTTCGGCCATGGCTCCACCGTTGGATTCTGGCGATGCTCCATTTCCTCCTCGATGCTGGATTACTTCTCCAACATTGCTCTACCGCAGGCGTGTCTTGGTGAAGGTCGATGCACCCTCCCATGAGAGCTCCCTACGCTACATGTTGCCATGGTGGTCTTGTCATGCTCCGTCTATCAGTGAGATCGGCTCCCGTTTGTCCAAACCCAAGTCTTCTCTCTACTCTCTTCTCTATTTGTAGCTCAATTTCTAGTGTTGGTTCATCTATACTTCTAGGGATTTCTATTATACTTTCTAGTGGTAACCATCCTAAGGTTTCTAGGATGTTCTAGTAGTTTCTAAGTTTTTATATCATGTTCTAGATCTATAGGAATTACTCTAGTACTAGTTCTATCCTAGAATTTCTAGTCTTGGTGTTTATTTGAGTTAACTAGAATCTTTAAGAGTCAGTTTTGTCACGGGAAAGTAGTATGGTAAGGTCAGTGATGTTTAGGTTAGATGGTGAGCTACTAATTTTAGAACTACTCTCACTTGATGATGTTAATGTGGTTTAGAGTCAAAATCCACAACTAAATCATGTTCTAAATGCTAAATGTATTTACTTTAGTTGTTGTGACTTTCTTTCATTGTTGTGTGTTTCTTTGAAATTCAAGCTTAGTTTAAATGTATTTTTGTATCTAGTTTACTAAAATGTATTCTTGGATGATTTCATGAAGTAATCATGGTTCAACATGCGATTCATTGTTTCCTACCTTATCTTCCTTAGGCTAATCCTAGTGTTACCTAGGTAACTGGGGGTATGTGATAATGTTATAGTTCTACTTCTTAGTTTTTGTTCAGGTTAATTTATTTATTTTAGTGGTTGTGCCTAATGTTGTTAGCTGATTCTCAGCATGTCTCTGGTGTTCTTATGTTAATAAGATGCATAGAGTAGCTAGCTTAGATACTGATAGTGCTAAGGTATTACTATTCCACCTTTTCTCTCTATGGATCCATATGACCCCTAGGTAATGTTGCTATAATTCCTAGAGTTTTAGTAATAAACCTTTGGTGTCTATAAAGTGTGTTTAATGAAGATCTGTTGCAATTGCTTATCATTGCCCTCCAGTTCCTAGATGGTTCTTCCTCTCAGATATCGCTCTCTCTCCCTCTCTCTCATTGTGAGTGTGTGTGTGTAGTTTGCACCTCTCACTCAGCCTCTAGCCTGAGTGTGTTTCTTGTAGAGTTTGCTCTAAGGTTTGTGAGTTCTTGTTGTGGGGTTGGGTCTCTATTTATTGTCTCTGAGAATATCGATGGTGTTGACACCTCAATTACATGCAAAGGTGTTAAGCTTCTTCTACCGCCTCTCTAGATTGGTTTTAAGTGCAGATTCAATGTTTTCGGTGGTAAGTATGGGCTTATAGTGGGTTTATTGATATGCCTAAATTTGCATGTTGGTTTAGGGTTAAAGTGGAAATTGTCCTACCTCCATTTGGACAATGACAAGTGGTTTTTCTATTCAGATGTATTGTTTTAAGTTAATTTCTTGATTATTCACTTAATGCTAAGTCTTGTTGGTTCACTATTATAGTTCAAATTTCTTACTATTGGCTTACATAAATTGTTTATTTGAGATATTAAGTGTTCATATTGACATTACTATTTGTTTCTTCTAAAGAATCCTAGCTGAGGTTATTTCTTTGCTCGTACTGGTTCTAGATTGATGAGATTTTCCATCTTAAGTTCCTGAAATTTGATCTACTATTGCTATTGTTACTAGTCAAATCCTATGGCTCTACTTTCTAATAAGATACTATTATGTTGTCTTGCTGCCCTTCAATATACTGATGATTTGTTAATGTTTTGCTTGTTTTCACTTACCTCAAAACCCTCAGACTATTGAGGTTAAGAACTAGTTCCTGGACTTCTAAATGGAATCTGCATTAAATGGTCTTGCCTTAGGGTAAAACTAACATTTTAACCATAACATAAATGGTTTTCTTTATTGTTTGTTTTGTAGGTCAAAATAAGATCATGATAAGAAGAGCAAGAAACTAGATAGGAATCGATATGATCTTCTTTTTCTTCTTTCAGATTGTAATAGGTTTATTTTCCTATAATTTTCTTCTTTGTTTCAACTTGTAATCAAACTTGTACTCATTTTACTATCAATGAGAATTCAATTATGATCACTATCAGAATTTTCTTGTATTTTTATGAATTTTATTATATTTGTTATGATCCTTTGAAATTAATCTCAAGTTTGAATAATTCAAACCTCCATTTTGAATTCTAGAGTGTATATAATATTCTTATTTACCTTTAGAACCTTATTCTTGTAGATGTGTTATGAGTCCTTGACTCGTTTATTTTGTTAAGTCAATTTAACTCCAAAAAATTTGAAATGTAGAAAGATCATGCTAAATTTGAATTCAAATCCTACTGTTGACTTAAGTCAACCTGAACACTAGAGTTCATCTTCATTCACTTTGTAACTTCAAACTTAAAGCTTGAAAATTTCAAACAATTTCCAAATATGTGCTATGAACATGCACACTTTGCAAATCTACCCTTAAATGTTCCTATTCTTTAGGATGTTACAATGATACAAGGAAGTTCTTCATTCATTTAACTCGGAAATTAGGGAAGTTGGCACCAAGAATGGACTTTTTCTGTCATATTTCTCGCTATTGCTTTAAGGGTGTTCAATTAGGAGGTATTAATATGTAAAATTGTATACATCTTTATCCGGTGCGCTAATTTGTTTGTGTAATGCACGTAGCCCTAATCAAATAGACATTTCCTTTAATATAAAGCAGGCGAGTATCATTTTATCTAAATAAGATTAATTTATCCATCATCATGTAAAAATTAACATTTAGCACTAATATCACAACAATCACTGTTCCATATATTGCTCAAAATATGTTTCATATATATCTAGTAAGTGGAGAGGAAAACAACAAGTGGTGGGATTCATCACTTCCACGACAAAGACATGTTACATCATATTTTCCCACCTTTGTACATCAGAGTGTCTTCATTAAATACTTTTTGCACAAGGAAAATCAAGTTTTAATGGACAGGTCTACCTTAACTTTCTACAAAAAGATATATAGGACCGATCCCATGGTTTGCATTGCATATAACATAATTCTTTCACACACTCTATAAATTGAGGTTTTAAACTTAATGTACCAACCTCAGCACCCTAACTAAGTGTTCTGTTTAGCACCCAACAAAGCTCTCTAGAATTTGAGGGAGCTAATTCCACTAAAAAACTTTTAACAATGAAGTATATGTAAAACCATATGAGAAACTAATGATCTTCACACATTCTAGCTTTGTTCCATTCCCAACTTCAAGCTTACAACTAGACATACTTTTTAAACCACAATAAGTCCATACCAAAATTGTGAGTGCCCCATTTTGTCTTCCACATAGCCCATGGTTTGATGTGTGAGGTATTCCTTAGTTAGGATTTCGTCCAAATATCTTTCATTATATATATTTTATAGTCACTCAGAGTAAAGTAATATTTCCATGCATAAACTTTGGAAAGCAAACCACGTTCGAGCTTACCATGTGTTATTTCCTTCTAGTTTGTCACGAACCTATATGATTCTAGCCCTCTTAAAATTAATATTTATTTTGACACCCTAACAAAAGATATCATCGCTAAATGGATAGTATAAAGACCGGAGTTATTATGAATGTTCTACCATGGGTAAAACTTGTTTTATTAATAAAAACCTAATTACTTTCGATATTTTCCTGAGATAATATCCAATCATAGTACCAAAACCTATTCTCATTTGTAGGCACCACTAAATGTTTCATAAGGAGTCTGCACACATTACATGGCAATATGTGAAGATTTGTCCCCGATGGCTATATTTTAAGTTTCTGGTAAAAAATCACATTTGAATGGAATTTTGTCATTTTATCATTTTCCATGTAGTGGTTATGGAAGTTTAGGAATTCTGCAGTATTTAATCCTGCTTTTAGTTTCACATTAAGCATGTTTGGTGGATAATTATGAAAACAACAGTAGGTCAATAGTATTGTAGAAGGGTGATGTGATGGAGACTATGAGATCTTCATGTATCTGAATTCATCACTCCTTAAAAATCCATTGCATACATGATGGACCTATCAGCCACATCTAGATTTGGGTACCTACTTTTGTACATTCCTCCCCTAACGTCCTCGCTGATCCATGCATATTGCTCAAGACTTAAGATCCTTTACTCACTGCCTAGATCCAGATTGAAATCCCCCACGCACAGAAAACACTCACCGTGGAGCAAGGTCAAGACACTCATCCCATGCCCATCGTTGGTCTCTCACGAGGCTGTCTCCCACAATAGAATGCACACAGAAAAATACATGTCTTTGGCTTTTCAAGTTCTTTCGACCGTTGTACTTCAAAATACTTTGAATGATGGATCCTTAATTAAATCTATGTCCTAATTGTTTACCTTTTTTAGCAGCGTCAGGAGGGGAGGCCCCTACCTGAATTTTAATTAAAAAGAAACGATCCACTAGGACTCAAAGTTTTACATTACGAGAAAATACAAGGGGTAGGTGGATAGAGAATGAAAAGAGAGTGAGAAAGGAAAGGAAATTAAATTAACAACACTGCAATTAAGTAGTCCAAAGTTTGCCAGCTTTATTTTCCTTCTTCTTATCTCTGAATGTCCAGAGTTTTACCATTTCAGCACATTGTCCAACCACAACTTTGACAGATAGCTCAAGCTCATTGAGCACTTTCTTGTTTCTTGCTAAGCTTATAGTCCAGTAAACCGTGGTAGTGACCAAATGCCATGCATACATATTTCTTCTATTTCCTAATACTAGATAACTGAATCCCTGGCCTGCTCAGGGCATGTTTGGTACATTGATAGTCCAATGCAAAATATTCAACTCACTCCTTTCCTCACAGACAAAGTGGCAGAGTTCATTATCTATATTTGTTTCTTAAAGTGTATTGTTCTTGTATTGATACATCCTTTTACCACGAGCGATGGAAATAACTTTCCCTTTTTTGGAGCAACGCATTACCATTTAGAAGTGGCACTTACATGTCTACACCTCCCATTATATAGTATGTACCGAGAAAGTTTCAGAAGTGTTCATTCTCCCTAAATCCTAAACCCTGCTCCATTTGTTTCATAAATTTCTTGTCATGATTGTAGTTTAAATTTAAACTAAAACCACAACAAGAATTATGAAAGGGAGGGTGACATAGGTATGCCCAACAGGCACTCGCCTACAACCTACCTAGTGCAGCTCGAGAGAAGACCCACTCGACAAATTGTCAAGGTCCATGACGCCTATGACGGTTCGAGTGGTATGAAGCCCATATGGACACGGACTCCCAAACGCACAAGACAAGGAAGTCTCAATACTAGAGTTTGAATCTAACTTGTAACCAACTCGTATTGGTACCTGAGACCTAGCCTCCCCATATATAAAGGCTAGGAGGGTCCAACGAGAAGGGCATCACGACTCCCACAATAGACAATAGATCTTGACACCCGTCAGATCTAATCTGCGCATCCACCGTCATCGGCGACATTGTAATCCCTCGGATCATCATCAATCAAGAGCAGACAAGCAGGAGTAGGATCCTCTACAAGGCCTGAACCTGGGTAAACCTTGTGTCCCTGTGTGCTTGTTTGCTAGCCGATCGAGATTTCCAGCGCACCCGTCTTCTTTAAAACCCAAGTCCATAACAATGGACATTGATGAGTTAAACCCTCGTCAATTGGCACCGTCTGTGGGAACTAGGAACGCTGATGTTATGATCTCGACGGCTATATCACCCGCGATCTACGATTCAGTGGCTCCAGAAAATAGATCTATGCCAACACATGGAGCTTTGTCATCAACATCTTGGTGACTGTCGAATTTATCTCCAGCGCCTTACTACACGGCTGATCGGTTTGCAAGATCCAAGAGACTTTTCGAGTTCCATCCACAACCCAATCGGTGTTCAAGGCAGTTCCCGTTAGGATAGATTGAGGCTGACTTGAAATCTCGGAGGCAGACCTCGTACGACAACTCCATCGCAGAAGTCTCGATCGCAGTGCGAACGTGATCGTGAAAAGCTAGTCATGCCTTAAGGGGCGAGCCACAAGAGTTAATTAATCCAATACAGGCTACGTACACCTTGCGTGCATGATTCAAGCTACGCCACAATCACATGCTTTCATGGTTTAAGGCATCGACCGATTCTCTCGTGGGTCTAAATCCCAGTTCCATGCGTGCGCATCATCATAAGAAAATACGCGGTCGACACAAATTCTGATTAGACTGGACGTTGACGCACGTACAGGGCTCCAGTCAATTCGAGTCCTGCTGCGGGATATTTTTGGTGGCCTAATTCAAGAGGAATCACTCCAATGATCAAGGCTACACAGGTCCAAAGGAAAGCCGCCCCGCCGGCTCTGTTGTTGGCTGGTTGTTCGGCACGTACATGTTCGCCGGTTTCACGTAAACTGAAAATATCATAAGATGGTTCTAATGACCGTCATGGTAGATTTTTTCTGCGACAGCCTTCCTCAAAGGTGACTACCTAGATGACTTCGTTGCCACCTCCGATGCATGATTACATCACGTCACTCGTCGCCACATCGACTCCGTCCGGATAAGCGCCGCGCCACTCACCACCGCATCGACCCCATACATCCTGTGACTCGTTGTCGCGTCGAACGCCACCTCGACCACATCGGTCACATCGACTCTACACTTGGGGGCTCCCTCGGCATCGGTGACCCGGTGCGGTCTTCGACTATGGAGACCCGCTGCGATCTTCGACTCCAATGACTCGGGGGCTCCCTCCTCTATGGGGACATGTTGCGTTCTTCGACTCCGGTGACCTTCTGCGGTCTCCGACTGCTGTGGCCCGTTACAGTCTCCGGATAAGGCAACTCGTCATCACAACGAGACTCCGGTCCGCCGCGTCGACCACGTCCTCCGCGTGACCTATTACCATGTCAACAACATGTCCATTGTTCAACTCTCGACCACCACGTTGACGACTCGCCTGGTGTCGATCTCACAACCTGCTGTAGTCCTCGACTCCGACAACCCTCTATGATCTTCGGCTCCAATGACTCGGGGGCTCGGGGGGCTCCCTCCACTTCGGCGACCCGCCGCGGTCTTTGACTTTGACGAACCGCTTCAGTCTTTAGCTCAGGATACTCGGGGGCTCCCTCGGCTTCCGTGACCGTGGGCCACTATAATCTTCGGCTGTGACAACCCGCTGCTGCCATACTACGGCGATCTACTACAATCCTCGAGCACGACCCGCCGGTTGCATCGACTCTCGCAATCCGCCGATTGCATTGGCTCCCGTGACCTGTTCACCTCGTCGACAACTAACAAAGCTAAGTTCTGTACTTAGAGTTGATTTATTTCCTACTTTAATCACACTCGACACACTCGGGGCTGTGCCCTCTTCGAGTAATCTAATGTGTCATCGACTCCACGCACTCGAGCACCTCATACGCGACAGCCCGAGTAGCTGATTCTGCCTGATCGTCGAATCCTTGAACTCCGAGTACCTCGGCAAGGCACTAAGACTAAGGGTAATCAGGCTAACAAAAAGGCCTAGCATACCGTGCAAAAGTGTCGAATCGATTGGCACCAGAATTTTACTTTACAAGCCAACATGCAAATATTCTTTACAAGATGCAAGTACTTCATAATTTCTTAATGTTTTATGCCGCTTAAAAAGATGTCGACTGCGTCGAGCTATTCTATCAGGTCCTCCAACAGGAGTCGACAAAACAACTGGCTATGACATACACTCAAGACCTGCCGCTTGATGCTACACACACGCGATGATGGCCGCGCACCCGATAGAAGGGACTGCATCGAATCCATCCGCATCATCGACTCACCTGGCTAGAACTCCTGCATTCTCCGCACATTATTTTCAACTGTGTCTACAAGATACAAGTCTTGAGTCTCTGCCTGAGTCTACGACTTCGTCAGACACTTAGGGGCTACTCCAAACTGGAGCACTGGACGCGCACATGCAAAATCTTCGAGTAGCACGCTCTGAATCCTCACTCGAATCTACGATTCGACTAAGGACTCGGGGGCTACTCCCATAGGGAGCGCTAGTCGCGCATACGAAAAATCGCCGAAGTTGATGGCATTCGCAATCATCCGAAGTATTTCCGGATCGTTCTATCTATGAAACCAACGACTATAAGTCGCTGCTCGAGTCTATGACTCGAACAGACACTCGGGAGCTACTCCCATAGGGAGCACTGGTCGCGCACCCTATAGGAAACAAAAGATTCATAGTACAGTCCATTGTGTCGACTATGTTGACAATGTCGACTCGCTTACAGCAATCGAACGTATTGGCGACTTCGCCCGCTATACACTACAATGTTAAGTTCAGATACAACGTCTCCTTGACCACCCGAAACACCTCCGCGGTGCTAAACATTCGGATGCTACGTCTATGACGTAAAAATAAGACCTACAGATACAATATGATGGCCTGGCAACCGCATTCAATGCGCTCTACCAGTTTAATACCGTGTCTACGACATGAAGAAAATCCTGACGGATGTGTTGGGTACACATACTTATCAACTGGAGTTCGACTCAGTAAGGCCTCCGCGGCATGATTCGAACTACGTCAGTAATTTCCGAATTCGAGTCCGGGGACTCGAGTTTGAGTAGGTAGCGTTGTTTTTGCCCTGGAGCAATTAACTGGTCCCGATCCGTCGAGCGCACCAGGCACGTTTACCATCATCCCTATGAACTACTACATATTCAGCTGACCCGATGAACTTTCGGGTAGGTGCTTCGCACTCGACAATTTTGTCGACTCCGACATCCTAATGCAAGACTCAAGACTTCTAAGTATCCATCCGAATCTACAATTCGCATGGAGACTCGGGGGTTACTGACATAGGTATGCCCAACAGGCACTCAACTACATCCTACCTAGTGCAGCTCGACGGAAGGCCACTCGACGAATTGTCAAGGTCCATGACGCCTATGACGGTTCGAGTGGTATGAAGCCCATATGGACACGGACTCCCAAACGCACAAGACAAGGGAGTTTGAACCTAACTTGTAACCAACTCGTATTGGTACCTGAGACCTAGCGTCCCCATATATAAAGGCTAGGAGGGTCCAACGAGAAGGGCATCACGACTCCCACAATAGACAATAGATCTAGACACCCGCCAGATCTAATCTGCACATCCACCGCCGTCGGCGACATTGTAATCCCTCAGATCATCATCAATCAAGAGCAGACAAGCAGGAGTAGGGTCCTCTACGAGGCCTGAACCTGGGTAAACCTTGCGTCCATGTGTGCTTGTTCGCTAGCCGATCAAGATTTCTAGCGCACCCCTCTTCTCCAAAATCCAAGTCCATAACAATGGGCATTGATGAGTTAAACCCTCGTCAGAGGGAGTAGTTGCTTACTTCTCATGTAAAAGAACTTCTCTAGCTAGAATTGGTGGGCTATAATCGTGTAAGACTTTGTATCAAGTTTCATTATGATAATAGAACTGAGGGATGGAGTGTGATCATCCAAAAAAGTCTATATGTGATCATCTAAAAACTTCTATATGTGATGCAACCAATTGTGAGTGTTTATTTTCTTCTAGAATATCCAACATAGGCTTTATCATCCAAAGCATAATGATCTCCGCATAATCTAATTTTGTTCCATTCCTAACTTCAAGCTTACAACCGGCCAAAAATATTTTTTAACCATAGTAAGTCTTTCAGCACCCAATAAAGCTCGAACTTGAGAGGGCTAATTCCACTAAAGAAAACTTGTTAACTAGTGAAGTACGTGTAAATAGAGAAATAATGATCTTCACATAATCTAGTTTTGTTCCATTCCCAACTTCAAGCTTACAACCGGACCAAAACATTTTTTAATCACAGTAAGTCCATACCAAAATCGTGAGTCCCCAAATTTGTCTTATGCATGGCCCAACGATTTGATGTGTGAGATATTTCTTAGTTAGGATTTGTTGCCAAATTTCCTTCATTGAATATATTTTACAATAACTTAGAGTAAAGCAATATTTCCATGCATAATCTTTGGGGAAGCAAACCATATTCGAGCTTACCATGTGTTATTTCATTATAGTTTTTGACCAACCTATATGAATCTATCGCGCTTCAAATCATTATTTATGTTGACACACTAAAAAAGTGAGCAACACCAAAGGGATAGAATAAAGCGAGGAGTTATTACGATTGTTCTACCACAAATAGAGCCTGTTTTATTACCAAAAACCTAATTATTTTCATCTTTTCCTGAGCTAATCTCCGACCATAGTGCCTAAACCTATTCTCATATGTAGGCACCACTAAGTGTTTCATTATAAGTCTGCACACCACATGGCAATATGTGCGGATTTGTCTCTGACGGCTGTATTTTAAGTTTCTGGTAAAAAATCACATTTGAATGGTATTTTTTTCATTTTGTCAATTTATCATTTTGCATGTGGTGCTTATGGAATTTTAGGAATTATGTAGTATTTAATCTATTTTTAGGTGGACATTAAGCAGGTTTGATGGCCAATTATGAAAACAACAATAAGATGGATAGTAGCGCACAAGGGGGATGTGGCGAAGATGATGAATTCTTCATGTATCTGAATTCATCACTCCTTGAAAATGCACTACATATAGGGTGGACCTATCAGCTAGGTCTAGGTTTGGGTTCCTTCTCATCTACACTCCTCCCCTAATGCCCTTGCTGATCCGTGTAGATTGCTCAAGAATGAAGGTCCTCGACTCACTACCTGGATCCAGAACCGAATCCCCCATGCCCAAAAAACACTCACGGTGGAGCAAGGTCAAGACACTTATCCCATGCTCATCGTTGATCTCTCACTGAGCCGCCTCCCACAAGAGGATGCACACAAATGAATGCATGCCTTTGGCTTTGCATGTTTTGTCAATTGTTGTACTGCAAAAGACTTAGAATGATGGATAATTAATTAATTTTGTCCTAATTGTTTACCTTTTGTTAGCAGCATTGGGAGGGGAGGAGCCTACCTGAATTTTCATTAAAAAGCAATGAGCCACCAATACTCAAAGTTTTACATTCTAACAAACTACAAGGTGGTAGGGGAACGAACAAGGAAAATGTAGTGAGAAGGGGAAAAATTAAATGATCAACACTTCCATTCTGCATTCCAAATTTTAGCCGCTTCTTGTTTCCTTCCTCTTAGCTCTGAATGTCCAGAGCTTCACCATTTCAGAACATTGCCGAGCCAGAACTTCGACAGAAAAATCAAGATCATCGAACACTTTTTTGTTTCTTGCAAACCATGTTGTCCAGTAAACTGCAGTTGTGACCAAATCCCATGAATAAATCTTTGGGTCCAATATTATATTCTTAGGATCCAAAATTATCTCTTCTATTTCAGTGATACTAGATAACTGAATCCTAATCTTCTCAGGGCATGTTTGGCATGTTGACAGTCCAATGCAAAATGCTCAACTAACTCCTTTTCTTAGAGATAAACAGGCAGCCATTATCTATAAAAAGATCTTAAAGTGCATTTTCTTGCTCTAATCCTTCATTTTACCATGGGCCTTGCAAATAACTTGCCTTTTTTGCAGGGCATTACTAGTTAGAAGTGGCACTTACATGTCTACACTTCCCGTTACATTTTTTTTTGACAAAGGGAATTTATTAGTATTGCGAAGATACCAATTCCACCCAGCCTCTACAACAACGAAATCTCCTCAAGACATTAAGGATGGACACAACCCTATTACAAAAGCAAGCAGAAAAACAAAACAAAAGATCCCACTACAGTGATCAAAACCTTATAATTGAAACACAAACCACCGCCAAAACACCTAAAGTCCGTGCTCACAAAACAATTCCTTCAATAAGGACATTGCCAAGCACAACCAATTAATGACATATCTTGGATTTTCACCCTGGAGTAAGTCCGCCAACTCAAAACAATGGCTTCAACAAGGTCATTGCCAGGCACAACCAATTAAGGACAGACCTTGGATTTTCACCCAGAAAGATGATACTGTGTACTCCTCCTGTGCTACCTCCCCCGCTTATTGATGTTGCTGATGCAAGTCAAGAACCACCAATCAAGGTTCTTAATGCCACAGAGACACCATCAGCCATTACATAATGTACTGAGAGAGAGTTTCAAAAGTGTTCATTCTCCCTAAAACCTAAACCCTACTCCATTTGTTTCATAATTTATTGTCATGGTAGTAGTTTAAATTTGAACTAAAACCACAACAAGAATTATGGAACAGAGAAAATAACTTCTCTAGCTAGAATTGGTGGACTATAACCGTGTAAGACTTGTATCAGGTTTCATTGTGACAATGGAAATGAGGGACAGAGTCTAATCATCCAACAAAAGTGATCATCTAAAAAATGCTATATGTGATGCAAACAATTGGGAGTGTTTTTTTTCTAGAAAAGCCAACATAGGCTTTATTATCGAAAAAGGTTGCCTTTGTCAAGGTGGTTGATTATCATAATATGATTGCCTCATCCGTTTTATATTACCTTAGTGTTTGTATAACTCTCTTTTGTCAATTTTTGTGGATAACTTTCTACAAAATATTATAAGATAACCACATCATGACACACCTGTGCAAGCCAAACAGTTGCAAGCCACTACTTTCCCTAGCAAAACATACCACATATAAGATAACCACATCACTTGTCCTGACCACATGAGGCATGTATGTATGTGAATTAAAGCAAAGTACTCAAACAAGAATCCAGTATTCAGACTGGGCAATCAAACCATCGGGAACAAAACAATGGTTGAAATAATGCATCACACCATCGACCATGATGGCAAGACACGACATACCAGAATTTAATTATTCTCAGTTTTCTAAGGGCCAGTCCGAGCGAGTCGGCCAGCACACAGACACGATATCGGGAGTACCAAAAAGTACAAACAGTTTGGGCATTGTACGGAAACTGAACGCAATAAAAGAACTGGAGCAGACTAAGCTGACCTAACTGAGCCGATGGAGCCAAGCCACTTCTCTTCAGTCAGCCACGGGGACCCAACAAGCGCGCGCGCGCGCGTACACAGGTGCAGGAGCGAGCGCGCTGCACTGCTATTGCATCAGATCAGTGAGTAGATCGACCTGGTATTCACACGCTTCCGCTTCCTCCTCTTCACGGGGCTCTTTCTCTTGACGTCGTCGTCGCTGCTGGTCACCTCGTCGTAGCCCGCGATTCCGGACATGCCATAGTCTTCGCCATCAGCTTTGGCTTGGCCTGGATTAACATCAATGGCATCATCTTTCCCGTCAGCAAGTGCAGGCTCAGCCGGCACACTGCGGCTGCTGCTTGATCCACGGTGCCTCTTGCTGCGTGACGACGGGCCCAACCCGCCATAGTAGAAGAACTGCTCGTTGGCAGCGTTGCTTGATGCCACAACCCTCTTCCTGCGAGGCTTCAAACTGCCTGGGAGCTTCTTGGGGTCAGAGTGGTAGGAGCAGAGGCTGTCAGGCTGGCTCACCGGCCGCCGGCAGGACCAGCTCTTGCCGTCGTTCTTCTTGCATGTATAGATTTCTCCTCCTGTGGCATTGCTCCCCTCTGCATTTTCCTTCCCCTTCTTCCTCATCTTAGGTCTGCTGTCCTTCTCCTTTCTGGCTGTCTTTCTCCCAACCTCCTTGGGGACACACGGTTCAAGGATGGATGTGTTGACATGGTCAACAGCCATGTCCTCTTTCTCCTCATCCTTGACCCTGTTGACCGTGTCCACGGCCATTTTCTCTTCCGCCTCATCCTCCTTGATGAAGCCGGCAGACATGCTGGCTGGGAAGAGCCAGCTAGCTTGCCGTGCAACAGGGACGGAGTAAGTCTCCATGAATCGCTCTTCCTCCTGAAGGAGACGGAAATTCAGGAAAATTAAGACAATTAGCAGCACCTTCCCATATGATATACTGAAATGGGCCGTGCTGTGGTTAGCCCACAGACAAGACTCCATTGATTTGGAAGCAAGCGCCGGCCGGCCACAGACTATCATAGGCAGAACTCAACATGACTCCATCCCAATCCATTCGGAAAGGGTGGGCGCGCACGCAGAGGAACCCTAGCTCCCGCGCAAGCAGCAACAACCGAAGGGATCAAGGGGAAGTAGCTACGTTACGGAGGCGGAGACAGGGTGCAGGCAAAGCAAGAGAGCATCTCGCGAGGAGGCGAACTGATTACCTGGGGATCCGAGAGGTCCAGCTGGTCCATGAGGTCCCGCGGATAAAAGCTTGTCACGCATGGCTCCGGCAAGGAGGGGGAGATCTTGGACGCGAAGCCGGCGTGTGATTCCTGGGCTGGCGGCGGCAGCTCGAATCGGCCCGAAGGGGGCAGCTCGAATCGGGGCGACGGGGGCAGCTCGAATTGGGGTGGCGCGGAGACGGAGACGGCGGCGCCAAGCAGGAGGTTGGCGCACCTGCGGATCTTCATGGCTCCTCGCCGGGGAATGGAGTCGAGCGAGGAGGGTCTGGAGATCTGGGCAGGTAGCTGCTAGCTAGGGTTTGCGATTTGGTTGGGAAGGTGGATATATCTGGAGAGGAGGCAGGACAGGACGAGGAAGCGAGTGTGGCCACGAGGAGGACCCACCTGCCAGAGAAAGCACCGATTTTTCTCAAAGAGTGTGTTATCAAAGCGTGTACGACCGGAACTTTGTCTGCACCTGATGCATGCGTCGATCAACGTACTGGTTGGTTCTTCTCAGTCCCAGCAAACTAGCACCCGACTTTTAAAAGGAAAACAACGCTCTCAATCAAAGAGAGATCTTCAAGGAATACTTTCTCTTGGCCAAGAACAAATCAACAAATTTCCAATGATCAAATTTTCGATTCAAAATCATGGCAGTCCCTGGTCCCTTTACTAGCACATAGGTCTACATCTTGAGCGGACCAACTCACAGGAGCAAACGCAAACATCTAGGGTGATTTATTATTGATGAAAGAGTTTCAATAAATTATACTTGGGGTCAAGAGGGAACATAAAAAAAGGTATAAAAACATTGAGCTTCAGAGACATGTGCAACTGCCAAATATACCAACCATGATACTGAAAATTTTCTTTACAAAAATCTAACAACACTATCTTTTCGATTCAAAATCATGGCAATCCATGTTCCCTTTTTCTAGCTCCTAGGTATACATCTTGGGCAGACCAACTGACAGATTCAGGAACAAATGAAAACATCTAGGTTGATTTATTATGGATGAAAGAGTTCATTAAATTATACTTGGGTCAAGAGGGAACACCAAAAAAGGTATACAAAATATTGAGCTTCAGGGACATGTGCAACTACCTAATATGCCTGACATGACACTGAAGATATATTTTTGAAAGATCTAGCAAGTACAGTCTTTTTGGTTAATGGTAGTATTTACATGTTAGTCGATGTGCTAAAGAGTAAGTTCAGAGAACAAAATGAAAGAGGAAACTGAAACTGAAAGCTGCGATTTTAAGTATTGGGGAGATCTCATGGATCATTCTTTGTGGAATATTATGTTGCAAAGATTTTCATGAAACAGGTATACAAAATGTTACTGTCAAAGATCATTCTCCGTGGAATATTATGTTGGGATGACCTCATGGATTAATTGCAAAACTTCATACCTAGGAGGGAGTTCTGATACAATAAAGTGGCCCTTTTCAAAATTATGGGATACTTATGTATGTATATATGGTTGACTTTTCAGGGAGATTGGTGCCATATCTAAAACTTATTTGGAAACTAAATTGCAGCTGAAACTTCATATCTTTGTTTGGTAAGTTATTCATGGCTTCTCTATAGAGGAGCAAAATATTCATTGAAATGGACCTTCTTATAGTATTTATCCTATGTCTGAACATACTGAGTTTGTTCACCAATTACTATTCAAATGCCCCACGATGATTCTTATTTGGGACATAATCCATGAAGTTTAACATCATAATGATTGCCTGAACTCAATTCTGGGAGTACTTGACTAGTTACACTTTATAAGGGAGAGTGTTGCAAAAATTATGTGCCTTGACTTAGTTGCAACCTGGAGGGTAATATGGGTCTTGCACAACATGCTAATATTTGGGGAGAAGGTCTTATCTCATGCAATTGATGTGTATTGCAATTGATGTTTCCAGTTCAACAATGGGTGAACATGTGGGATCGTGATACAGTATCGTTCTTAGTGCGTGTAACTCAGAAGCTGGAGAAGTTGGTGCGGAGATTGAAGTGGTAAGGCCTTTTTTGTGGGTCTAACACGAGATGCTATTCTATATCGTTGCTTACTTGTAGTCATTTTTCTCACTATTGTTTTAGGAGTGTTAACTTGCGAGTTGTTAAGCTATAAAATTTTAGACCCCATACTTTAGTGTGCTTCAGGTAACACCAGTAAACCCAACTGAATAGATACTTACTTTAATAAAAACTCTACGAGTACTATTTTCTATAAATAAGATCAATGCATTCATCAGCATGCAAAAATTGACATTCAGATCCTCTTGCACAACTAAGAATGTTCCATATGTGACAAGTGGAGAGGAAAACAACAAGTGGTTTCTTCATTCATTACTTTTTGGATAGAGATATGTTATATCGCATTTACCAGTTTTGTGCACATATAAATATAAATATTCAGTATACTAGCAAGAGGAAAGTTTTAATAAAAGGTCTTTTAAACTTTTTACAAAATTTTACACTGCCACCATCCCTTGGTTTGCATAGTATGCAAAATAAAAGTTTCACACACTCCATGAATTTGAGTATTTAAATTAACTAACCTGGATCTCAATTCAGGGAAAAGTGATCATACAAAATCCTAACCCCTAATTGGTGTTCTCTTTTGACACCCACTAAACCTCTCTAAAACTTGAGAGGGATAATTCCACTTAAGAAAACATTTTAAACAATAAAGTAGTAAACATGTATGTGATCAGAGAGCCATTGATCTTCCCAAAATGTAGTTGTGTTCCATTCCCAACTTCTAGCTTACAACTGGTCCAAAAAAATATTTTTGAACCACCTCAGTACCCACCAAAAGTGTGAGCCCCCAGTTCATCTGCACATGTTAGAGGGATTGACGTCTAAGGTATTTCCTAGTTAGGATTTTTGGTCAAGGAATATTTTCATTGAATAGATTTCACATCCACTTATAGTAAAGCAATATTTACTTGCCTTTGGGCAGGCAAACCAAATATTCCAGTTCACCATGTGTTATTTCCTTCTAGTTTGTCGCTACTCTACAAGAATAATCTAAAAAATCAGTATTTGTTTTGACACCCTAAATAGGAGTAACTATAAAGAGATATAAAGTAAGGAGTTAAGTATGATTGTTCTACCACCAATAGAGTGTGTTTTTCGTTACCAACGACCTAATTATTTCTACCCTTTTCCAGAACTAATATACAATCATAGCGACCTTTTCTCATATATAGGCACCATTAAATATTTCAGAGAAGTTTTGCGCACCTTACATGCCTATAGGTGTGGATTTGTCTTCCTAACTAGATCCCGAGTATGTTGCAAAAAATATAGTTTTTATTGTAATTTTATTCATGTGTCATCTTGTGTTTACAGAAGTTTAGGAATTGTTCATTATTTACTAGTAATGTTGTTTAGGTGCACATTAAGCAGGTTTGGTGTCTAATCATAAAACAACGATGATGTAGATAGTACTGTATAAGGAGGATGTGCTGAAGATTATGAACTCTTCAGTGTTCTGAATTTCATTACTCCTTGGGAATCCACTATAGATAATAGGATGGACCTATGGCTGGGTCTGGTTTTGGGCAGAAGGTGTTGAACCTTCTCTCATACGCTCCTCCACTGATGCTCGATCTCACTGATGCATGTGGCTTTATCAAGACTGAACATCCCTAAACTGAGAAAGAACTCACCATCAAGGACGATCAAGATGGCCACACCATGCTCACAGTTGGTCTCTCATTCGTGCCATCTCCCACAAGAGACATGCCTTCGGCTTTGAAGCTGGTGCGCCGCCTATTGTACTTAAAAACTCTTGGTATTTTGGTAAGTCGTTGAATGATGGTTCCTTAGTTAAATGTATTTCCTAGTTTGTTTACTTTTCATGTAAAAAAGTTCTCTCTAGTTATAATTTTGGGAACTATAATCGTGTAAGACATTTTATCTAGTTTATTTTGATACTTGAACTAAGGGAGGGGGTCTGACCATCCAGAAAAAATGCTAATTGTGAATGCAAACATTGAGTGTGTTTCTTTTCTTCTAGAAAAGCTGATATAATCTCTATCATTTGATAAAGGTTTTTTTTCACAGTGGTTGATAATCATAATCTCGTTGGCCCATCTGTGTTTGATAATACAACAGATTATAAAATAACATCATAATACACATGTGCAAGCACATGAGTTGCATCAAATATTTTACTACTACCTCCTTTCCATATTAACTGTCATAATTTTTTGTAGATACATGTATATATTAATATGGAATCAGAGGGAGTACTAAATATGACATGCGAGAAGAAAATGAGCAGTTGGACACTATTTTCCCTTGCAAAAGTTTCCACATTTACGGGTTAATTTATCTGACCACACGAGGCATGCATGTGAACAATTCAAACAAGTAGGACCCGCATCTTAGTACTAAAAATAGGACCTAAACCATCCACACACACAAAAAAAAGCATCTCAGCATCGATCATGATGACAAGACACGACATATATATAG
The DNA here is from genome assembly GCA_910589775.1 of Avena eriantha. Taxonomy (NCBI): domain Eukaryota; kingdom Viridiplantae; phylum Streptophyta; class Magnoliopsida; order Poales; family Poaceae; genus Avena; species Avena eriantha. The sequence continues at coordinate 535,768,293 of OU342745.1, forward strand.
TATTCCTTTCGACCAAATTAGTTTACTCAAATTCGTCAAGATACGAATGTATCTAATACTAAATCATGTTAAATACAATCAAATCTAGTCAAATTTAATTCAACTAATTTGGGTCGAGGGCCAGAAATTAATTATTCTCAGGTTTCTAACGGCCAGCACGTCAGCTAGCACACAGACACAATAGAGTGTACGGAAAATTACAAACACAGTTTGGCGATTGTACGGAAATTCAAGGGAAAAAAGAACTGGATCAGACTAAGCTGAGCTAACTAAGCCGGTCAAGCCAAGCCATTTCTCTTCAGCCAGCGACGGGCACATGTGCGAGTTGCGGTATTGCATCACATCAGCGAGTTGATCGACCTAGTATTCACAGGCTTCCTCTTCCTCCTCTTCACCGGGTGGTTCTTTCTTTTGACGTCGTCGTCGCTGCTGGTGTCTTCAACATAGCCCGCGATTCCAGCCTTGTCATCGTCGTCGCACCCATCAGCTTGGGCCTGATCTGGAGTAAAATGAATGCGCTCTTGCTGTGCCTCCACTTTCTCTTGAGAGGGTACCGGTGCAGGTTCCGGCACACTGCGGCTGCTTGATCCGCGGTGCCTCTTGCTGCCGGACGGGCCGTTCCCGTCGTAGTAGTAGAACTCCTCGTCCGCAGCGTTGCTTGATGCCACAACCCTCTTCCTGCGAGGCTTCAAACTGCCGGGGAGCTTGGGGTCAGAGTGGGTGTGAGGCTGGCTCACCGGCCGCCGGCAGGACCAGTTCTTGCCGTCGTTCTTCGTGCATGTATAAGTTACTCCTCCGGAGCCATTGATCTCCTCTGCATTTTCCTTCCCCTTCTTTGTCTTCTTCGGTTTGCTGTCATTTTTCTTTCTGGCTGTCCTTCGCCCAACGTCCTTGGGGACGCACGGTTCCAGGATGGGCCCGTTGACCATGTCGACGCCCATGTACTCTTTCTCCTCATCCTTGACCCCGTTGACCATGTCCACAGCCATTTTCTCTTCCGCCTCATCTTCCTTGATGAAGCCGGCAGACATGCTGGCTGGGAAGCGCGGCCAGCTTGCTCGCCGTGCGACAGGGATGGAGTAAGTCCCCATGAAGCGCTCTTCCTCCTGAACAAGATGGAAATTCAGGAAAATTAAGACACAGATTTGCGACACCTTCCCATATACTCCTCCTCCCAGTATAATGAAATGGGCCGTCGTGGCCTTTGATTTGGAAGCAAGCAAGCGCCCGCCGGCCACAGACAGACTATCCTAGGCAGAACTCGAGAGGATGCGGCCGGCAAAGCAAGAGAGCATCTCGCGAGGAGGAGAACTGATTTACCTGGGGATCCGAGAGGTCCAGCCGGTCCATGAGGTCCCGGGGATAAAAGCTTGTCACGCATGGCTCCGGCAAGGAGGAGGAGGTCTTGGACGCGAAGCCGGCGTGGGATTCCTGGGCTGGCGGCGGCAGCTCGAATCGGGGCGACGGGGGCAGCTCGAATCGGGGCGACGGGGGCGGCAGCTCGAATCGGCGCGGCGGGGCGACGGGGACAGCGGCGCGAAGCAGGAGGTCGGCGCACCTGCGGATCTTCATGGCTTGTCGCCCGGGGACGGAGTCGAGCAAGGAGGGTCTGGAGATCTGGACAGGCAGCCTGCTAGCTAGGGTTTGCGATTTGGGTGGAAGGTGGATATATCTGGAGACGAGGCAGAACGGGACGAGCAAGCGAGTGTGGCCTCGTGGAGGGCCCACCTGCCAGAGAAAGCACCAATTTTTCAAAGAGAGTGTGTCACGTGAAGCGTGTACGACCGGAACTCTGTGTGCACCACCTGATGCATGAAAAGATCAACGTACGTGCTGGCTGGTTGTGCACAGTCGCAGCAAGCTAGAGCCTGATTCTTAAAAGGAAAATAGGGCTCTCAATCAAACAAATTTGTGCTACGTAGCTAGTGAATATTTTCTCTTGGCCAAGAAACAAATTAACAGGTTTCCAATGTTCAAATCTATATTCAAAATCATGGCAATCCCTGATATCTTTACTAGCACCTGCTAGGTCTACATCTTGGGCAGACCAGCTCACAGATTCAGGAACAAATGAAAACATCTAGGTTGAGCTTTAGAGACATGTGCAACTACCAAATATGGCCAACATGACAATGAAATTTTTCTTTAGAAATATCTAACAACACTAGCTTTTGGATTCAAAATCATGGCAATCCCTGATCCCTTTTTCTAGCACCTAGGTCTACATCTTGGCTAGACCAACTGGCAGATTTAGGGAAAAAATGAAAACATCTAGGTAGATTTATTATCGATGAAAGAGTCTCAATAAATTATAGTTGGGTCAAGAGGGAGCACCAAAAAAGGTATACAAACGCATTGAGCTTTAGGGACATGTGTGCAACTACCTAATATGCATCACATGACACTGAAGATATCTTTTTGAAAGATCTAGCAAGTACTGTCATTTAGATTAATAGTTAGTATAGTCTTTTCAGGTTAGTCAATATGCTAAAGAGTAAGTTCACAGAACAAAAACAAAGAGGAAACTGAAACTGACAGCGAAGATTTTGACTGTTGGGAAGATCTCATGAATCATTCTCTGCGGAATATTATGCTAGGAAGATTTTAATGAAAAAGGTATACAAAACATTATTTTCAGAGATTATTCTCTGTGAAATAATATGTTGGGATGATCTCATGGATTAATTTCAAAAATTCATATACCCAGGAGGGCGTTCTCATGGATCATTCTTGAGGAAGGTCCACCTACCATAGAAGGTGCCAGTTTTTCTTCGAGAGTGTGTTATGAAGCGTGTACGACCAGAACTTTGTCTGCACCTGATGCGTGTATCAATCAACGTATGTGTTGACTGCTAATCAATCGAGCAAGCTACTAGCGCCTAATTCGTAAAAGGAAACAGTGCTTTCACAAAGAAATCCTCATTGAATATTTTCTCCTAGCCAAGAACAAATTAATAGGTTTCAGTAATCAAATTTCAATTCAAAATCATGGCAATCCCTATTCTACATCTTGGGAAGACTAGCTCACAGATTCAGAAACAAATGAAAACATCTAGGTTGATTTATTATCGATGAAAGACTTTCAATAAATTATACTTGGGTCAAGAGGTCAAAAAAGGTATAAGAAACACATAGGGCTTCAGAGACATGTGCATGCAACTACCTAATAATGTTCCTAACATGATAGTGAAGATATTTTTTTGAAAGATCTAACAAACGCCGGCGTTGCGATTAATTTGTAGAGTATTTACATGTCAGCAGAGGCTAAAGAGTAAGTTCAGAGAACAAAAAGAAAGAGGAAATTGGAACTGATAGCGAAGATTTTGACAGTTGGAAAGATCTCATGGATCATTCTCTGTGGCATATTATGTTGGGAAGATTTTGATGAAAAAGGTATACAAAACAACATTTTCAGAGATCATTCTCTCTAGAATATTATGTTGGGGTGACATCATGGATTAATTGAAAAAATCCATATACCCAGGAGGGCGTTCTCATGGATCATTCTTGAGGAAGGTCCACCTACCATAGAAGGTGCCATTTTTTCTTTGAGAGTGTGTTATGAAGCGTATACGACCAGAACTTTGTCTGCACCTGATGCATGTATCGATCAACGTATGTGATGGCTGGTACTCAATCGTGATGGCTGGTACTCAATCGAGCAATCTTCTGATTCTTAAAAAGAAACAGTGCTTTCAATCAAAGAAATTCTTATTGAATATTTTCTCCTGCCCAAGAAAAAAATCAACAGGTTTCAGTAATCAAATTTCAATTCAAAATCATTGCAATCCCTGGTCTACATCTTTGCAGACTAGCTCATAGATTCAGAAACAAATGAAAACATCTAGGGTGATTTATTATCGATGAAAGAGTCACAATAAATTATACTTGGGTTAAGAGGGAACATCAAAAAAGGTATAAGGAAACAATGGGCTTTAGAGACAGGTGCATGCAACTACCTAATAATGTGCCTAACATGATAGTGATGATATTTTTTGAAAGATCTAGAAAATGCTAGAATTTTGATTAATAGTTTGTAGAGTATTTACATGTCAGAAGAGGCTAAAGAGTAAGTTCATAGAACAAAAAGAAAGAGGAAGCTGGAACTGATAGCAAGGATTTTGACTATTGGGAAGATCTCATGGATCATTCTTTCTGGAATATTATGTTCGGAAGATTTTGATGAAAAGGTATACAAAATAGTATTTTCAGAGATCATTCTTTGTGGAATATTATGTTGGGAGACATCATGGATTAACTGGAAAAATCCATATACCGAGGAGAGCGTTCCTATACAATAAAGTGGCATTTTTTCAAAATTCGAGGAAATATTCTACATATGTATGTATATATGGTTGAGTTTTTAGGGTAGATCAGTGCCATATCTGAAACTTATTTGGAAACTGAAATTGCCTCCGAAACTTCATATATTTGTTTGTTAAGTTATTCATGATGGCTTCTTTACAGCGGAGAAAAACATAGTTTGGAATGGACCATCTTATAGTATTTATCCTATGTCTGAACATGATGGATCCCTTCACCAATTACTATTCATATGCCCCACGGTGATTCTTATTTGGCACATAATCCTTGAAGCTTTACATCATAGTGATTGCCTAAACTCATTTCTTGGGGGTACTTGACTAGGTACGCTTTATAAGGGAGAGTGTTGTCAAAATTATGTGTCTTGCTTTACCTGTAACCTCGAGGGAAATATGGAGCATGCACAACATAGTAATATTTGAGGAGAAGGTCTTATATCATGCAATTGGTGTGCTATTACAACTAAGGTTCCATTTCAATAATGGGTGAATATGTGGGATCATGATACATTCCCGTTCATTGTGTATGCAGCTCAGAAGCTGGAGAAGTTCATGCGAAGACTCAAGTGCTATGGCCTCTTTCTATGGGTCTAACATGGGATGCTATTTTTTATCCTTGCTTACTTGTAGTTATTTTTCTTGCTATTGTTTTAGGGTTGTTAACCTGGGTTTTATTAAGCTCTAAAATTGTAGACCTCATACTTTTGTGTTCTTCATGTAACACTATTAACCCCAAATGAAGAGATGCTTGCTTTAATACAAACACTTCGAGTAGTATTTTATTTAAATAAGATTAATGAATTCATCATCATGAAAAATTGGAATCTAGCACCTATAGCACAACTATCAATGTTAATATATATATATATATATATATATATATATAGGGTTTCTATATATATACATATATATATGACAAGTGGACAGGGAAACAAACAAGTGGTTTATTGATTTATTACTTCCACAACAGAGAGATATGCCATAGTATCACATTTGCCAGTTTTGTGCATATATAAAATCTAAATATTCTTAGTACAAGTGAAAGGAAAGTTTTAATGATAGGTCTTTATTAACTTTTTCAAAAAAATTATACTGGCACAATCCTTGGTTTGCATTGCATATAAAATAAAAGTTTCAGACACTCTCTAAATTTGTGTCTTCAAATTAACCAGCTTGGCTGTCCATTCAGGGAAAAGTAATCATACAAAGTCATAACCCCTAACTGTTGTTCTCTTTTAACACCCACTAAACCTCACTAAAACTTGAGAGATGATTCTACTTAAGAAAACATTTTTGTGAGTAAAGTAGTAGCAAACCTGTATGCGATTAGAGAACCATTTATCTTCCCAGAATGTAATTTTGTTCCATTCCCAACTTCAAGCTTACAACGGTTCCAAAACAATTTTTTAACCACCATCAGTACCTACTAAAAGTGTGAGCCCCTAGTTTAAATTCATATGTCCTAAAGTTTGGTGTGTGAGGTATTTCTTAGTTAGGAGTTTTTGTTAAAGAATATTTTCATTGAATAGTTTTCACAACCACGTATAGTAAAGCAATATTTCACTGCCTTTGGGCAAGGAAACCATATTTTCTAGTTTACCATGTGTTATTGCCTTCTAGTTTGTCACTACTCTATAGGAATCTATCCTCTACAAATCAATATTCAAAAATAACTCTATGTCATGGGTGGTGGCTACACGCATTTTGCACATCCCGTTGATTCAAGCCAAACAAACCTGTTTTAGCCTATTTTCATTATAGAACACACATTTCTAGTGTAGAGAAGTGATTTCAGTTTTCCGAACCTAATATACAATCAAAGATACCCAAAATCTCATCTATAGGCACCATTAAATATTTCATAGAAGTTCTGCGCACCTTACATGCTTATAGTTGTGGATTTTTCTTTGATAACTAGACTCTGAGATTCTTGCAAAAAGCATGCAATTTTGAATTTCATTTTATCATGAGTCATCTCGTGCTTATGGAAGTTTAGGAATTCTTCAGTACTTAATAATAATGTTGTTTAGTTGCAAATTAAGAAGGTTTGGTGGCTAATCGTAAAACAATGATGAGGTGGATGGTACTGTACAAGGAGGATGTGCTGAAGACAATGAACTCGTCATGTCTCTGAATTTCAGTACTCCTTAGAAATCCACTGTACATAGGGTGTACCTATGGTCAGGTCTGGTTTTGGGCAGGAGGTGTTGAACCTTTTCTCATGCACTCCTCCAATGCTGCCCTCACTGATATATGTGGGTTTCTCAAGACTGAATATCCCTAAACCAAGAAAGAACTCACAATGAAGGATGATCATGATGGTTATCCCATGCTCACATTTGATCTCTCGCGCGTGCCATCTCTCACAAGAGGATGCACACAAATGAAGACATGTATTCGGCTTTGCACCTGGTGCCGACTATTGTACTTCAAAACTCTTGGTACTTTGGAAATACGTTGAATGATGGTTCCCTAGTTAAATCTATTTCCTAGTTTGTTTGTTTTCCTACAAAAAACTTCTCTCCAGTTACAATTTGGGAACTATAAGAGTGTATGATGTTTTATATGGGTTCTTTTGATACTAGAACTGATGAAGGGGGTATGATCATCCGAAAAAAAAATGCTAATTGTGAACTCAAACATCGAGTGTGTTTATTTCTTTGCAGAAAAGCAAACATAAGCTCATCTGATAAAGGTTACCTTTTGTTATCTTAGTGTTTGTTTAACTCTCTTTTGTCCTTTTCCATACTGTTCTAGAACATAGTATTATAAAATAACATAGTAATGCACTTGTGTAAGTAAAAGGGCTGCATCAAATATTTTATTACTACCTCATACATGCGTATCTAAACAAATCTGAATATGGGAGGGGGGGGGGGGGGGGGGGGGGGGGGGGTAAATAGAGCAGTAGCAGAAGTCCCTCCGGCCCATATCATTGGTCTCAACTTTATCTAGATTCGGATATACATGGTTAATGATTTAGAGTAGATTTATCCGAATCTAGATAAAATTGAGAATATTAATATGGATCAGACGGAGTATGTGAATTATTAGGCCAAAAATGCCTCACAACTCAAACAAGTAGGACCCCGCATATATAACTCAGACTAGGACATATACCATCCACAGCAACAAAAATGCATCTCACCTCGATCATGACAACAGATGACATACCATAAATAAATTATTCTCAGGTTTGTGACGACCAGTACGTCAACTAGCACACAGACACAACATATATAGTACAGAAAAGTACAAAACACATGCAGTTTGGCGATTGTACGGAAATTCAAAGAAAAAAAAGAATTGGATCACACTAAGCTGAGCAAACTAAGCCGATCGAGCCAAGCCACTTCAGTTCAGCCAGCCACAGGCACCCATGCATCGAGCGCGCACGTACAGAGGGTGCGAGAGCGTGCTATATATTGACCTAGTATTCACATCAGCGAGTTTATCGACCTAGTATTCACAGGCTTTCTTTTCCTCCTCTTCACCGGGTTCTTTCTCTTGACGTCGTCGTCGTCGGTGCTGGTGTCCTCAACATAGCCGGCGATTCCAGCCATGTCGTCATCATCGCAGCTCGGCTCATCGGCTCGGTCCTGGCCTGGAGTAATATCAATGTGCTCTTCAGGAAGCTGTTGTGCCTCCTCTTTCTCTTCAGAGGGTGCAGGTTCCGGCACACTGCTGCGGCTGCTTGATCCGCGGTGCCTCTTGCTTGATCCCCCATAGTAGTAGAACTCCTGGTCCGCAGCGTTGCTTAATGCCACAACCCTCTTCCTGCGAGGCTTCAAACTGCCGGGGAGGACCAGTTCTTGCCGTCGTTCAAGCCGGCCGCCGGGGTCAGAGTGGGTGTGAGGCTGGCTCACCGGCCGCCGGCAGGACCAGTTCTTGCCATCGTTCTTCTTGCATGTATAAATTTCTCCTCGGGAGCCATCGCTCTCCTCTGCCTTTTCTTTCCCCTTCTTCGTTGCCTTCTCCTTCCCCTTGTTCCTCTTCGGTTTGCTGTCCTTCTTCTTGCTGGCTGTCTTTCGCCCAACGTCACTGGGGACGCACGCCGGTTCAAGGATGGGCCCGCTGACCATGTCCACGGCCATGTCCTGCCCCTCCACATCCTTGACCACGTTGACCATATCCTCCTGATGGTTCACCACGTCGACAGACATCATGCTGCCTGGGAGGAGGTAGCTAGTTCGCCTTGCGACAGGGACGGAGTAATCCTCCAAGAAGCGCTCCTCTTCCTGAGCGAGATGGAAATTCAGAAAATCAACACACGGAGGTTATAGCAGCTAGCACCTTCCCAATCCCAGCTGGTGGTACACTGAAACGGGCCGTGGATGTGTGATTGTGTGTACGCACGGATTACAGCCCTAGGCGGACAAATTAACACGCCCTAGGCGGACGGACCTCGCCGACACGACTCAATTGGTTTGGACGAAAGAAACGCCGGCGATTTCAGCCCTTCCTGCGGCGCCTCCGGCCGCCGCAGACCTAGAAGGACCTGGATACGACCGGCCTAATCTGTTTCGCCATTCAGAAACAAGCAAGCAAACGCGGAGGAACCCTAGCTTGCTAGAGCGCGACGACCGAACGGAAAACCTCCGCAGAGGTGGCGTTTCTAAGCTAGGGAGGCCGAGACGACCCGCGAGCATGAAGTGAGGTGGCAAGGGGAACTGGTTACCTCGGGATCCGAGAGGTCGAGCTTGTCAAAAAGGTCCCATGGATCGAAGCTTTCCGGGCAGGGCTCCGGCGAGGAGGAGGAGGTCTTGGACGCGAGGCCGGCGTGGGATTCGTGGGCTGGCGGCGGCAGCTCGAATCGGGGCGACGGGGGCAGCTCGAATTGGCGCGGCGCGGGGACGGGGACAGCGACGCCGAGCAGGAGGGAAGCGCACCTGCGGATCCGCATGGCTCGTCGTCGGGGGACGGAGTGGAGTGAGGAGGCGGAGGGATCTGGAGCGCAGGAGCGGAAGGTTGCTAGCTAGGGTTTGCGATTTGGGTGCAAGAGGCCAAGGCGTGTGGATATATGTCGACGCGAGGGAACGGCTGCACGAGGCAAGAACGAAGGAGCGAGTGTGACGTCGACGCGGGTCCACTTGTCAGCAAAGGCGCCGATTTTTCTTGAGAGAGTGAGTTATGGAAAGTGTACGGCCGGAACTTTGTGTGCACGGGATGGAGTGCGTTCTTGGCTGGCTCTACTCCCTCGCAGCAAGCTAGCGCCTGAATATAAAAAAACAATTTAAATGGACGAATTCAAATGAAATTTACTAGAGAACAAATTTTTTATGTTGACTCAATGTATAGAGATTTTGTAACATCCCAATCTCAGCAACCCTGATTAATTATCCAGAATGCAAAAATCAGGAGGAACAAAAACTTTTTCCTGCTTTATGATGCACTGTTTGCTTGTTGTCTGTGCTTATGCTTCTGATTATATAGCTTATGATATACTACTTACCTCCACATCAGTTGTCAAAAGCTATTTAACCAAAACTATCCTGGCTCATTTTACATATTTCAAAATGTTCTGACATTTCAAAACATGAGCCAAGATGCTTATGTAATCAAAACTATTTTAGTAGCTTCTATTGACAAAACTATGGAGAGCTATAATCTCCTTATGTTTTCAAGACAGAACCTTCAAAATACTTTTACCTCTAGGTTTCTCTAAAACCTGTTTATAAAACTTTTGAACTCTACCCTTGGTAGATGTACCAAGGACCTTACCTTGTTCAAACTCCAACCTTTCAAAATGTCCATCCTTACCTCAAGCCAAGCTTGATGGTAACCCTAGTAGTAGTTTATATGCTTGTAAGATGAGTTGTCTTGATCTGTTGTCTAACTTGTTTGATTAGGAACTAAAGTGAGCTACTCTAGGAGCTCATCCTCTAGGATCAAGATACTTTAAGATCACCAAACCCTAAGAAAGAATACAAGATGAATCTGATCTCTAGCCACTAGGTGATCATCTAAAACCCTTAACCAGATCAATTCTGAAGTGATCATTCTAGAAGTTTCCAAGTCAATGAAGACCAATATCAAGCATGGATCTATTCTACTCAATATATGCTTTAACAACATCCACTTGATGATGCTTTGATACCTTGCAAACCCTCAAAAACATCCCCACTCATATTCTAGCCAAAAACCCTAAATCTGCTAAATTTTGACTAAGTCTGGAAACTATTTCAACATCACTTCTTTGCGTGCCTCTCTTTCTCAACCCTTGTGCCTTTTTGGTAATGCACTTGAACCATATGGTAGACCATCATAAGGACTACCAAGGCCCACTTTTTACCTTGGGTAGACCATCCTCTAACCCCCCTTGTTCTTGATAGTTTTGCAGGCAAGAAAATAATAACTTCTGCAAATCTTATCAACTAGCCTACTTTGGAAGAAGCTCACAGCTCCATGCTATCTTCCTTGGACCAACTCCTTACATGATTGTGTTCTACTCATAAAGGTCTTGCAATACCTACTTGACTTGTTCAAATTGGATCCTTGTGCTTCTAAAACCCACATGGTTTAGAAGGCTATTTGACAATATGTTATGGCACCCTTATCTTATTCAAAGTTTGGAATCAATCCTTGGTGAGCTCGAGCATGACCAAGCTCAAACCGCTATACCCTGAAGATCTACATCACTTGGTATATCCATCCATATATTCCATGTCCCAAGGGGAGCTCTGAGCTCCAAGACCCAACAAGGTTTTGATGGTATGCAAATAACATCAACCTAGATCCCTTATTCCTTGTTTCCTACCAAATTCAAGTTGGATTCTCAACACCCAAGGTTGAAAATACTAGATACACCTTCTGAACATCATCTACCTTGATTATAAGGATTTACTAAATATTATCCATAATTACTATGGCTCAAAAACTATTTAATTCATTTAATGGGCAAAATCTCAAAAACTCCATCTATAAAGGAAGATTTGGTTTCTAACAAAGAAATTCCCCAACTTTAAGCACTTTTGAGTCCTATATATCATACTCTATCCTCCCACTTCAAAAATAAATATTTTTGAAGAGCTTTAATAATTCTTTTTGCCCTTTTTCCTAAATGGAAGAAACAATAAAATAAATGTGTTAAATACTTTTATGCCCCAATAAATCTTGAGAAAATTCTCCAATTTGTGATCTGGTATTTAGGACCATCTCGCATAAAAACCAACCTTGCCCAATGTGAAAATATCAATTGAGCTTCTAGAAACCATTTCTGCACTATTTGAATAAATGAGATAAACATGATCTAAAATGACCCAATAAATGCCACAAAATTCCTGGAGGTACACCCTGACTATACCTATGTACCAGCAGCTTTATCCCATCTTGCCAAGATCATGTTGGAGAAATTCCATTATAACTACTAGTTTGGCCAATATTTGAAATTAATCTAAACTATGATCAAAACCAAGTCAAACCGCCCTCAAACCTCTCCAATACTTCTCCACAGCAACCACCATCACCCCTGGTCGAAATAACTGTAGCATCACCCTCTCCCATGTCCTTTACCCCTTGAAAGGAGGAAAAGATATGTCATTTATTAGTGTGTCCCTCTTTAAATCAAAAGCTAAGCATCAACTACTCCCCTCTCTCTCTCTGGTCGTGCCCAGGCCCCACACACCACCCCAACACCACCCATCTTGGCCAATCCCTGGCCAACCGCCATCCCAAGCTTGGCAATGGACTTTGTCCACCATACACCCATCCCCCTTCGGATATAAGGCTAGGAGGCCACCCCCGAGCCTCTCTGGCCACTCATTTGCTTCCTATCCTCTCCACTCCCCTCCCCGGAGCTCCTCTCCCCTTCCCGTGCTCTGTCTTGCCCATAGGGAGAAGAAGAAGCAACTTTGGCCATAGCTCAAAAATCGAGCGTAGCTCCCACTCCCTTGCTTCTCTCCCTCTGCATGTCACCCTCTCAAGATACCTCTCGATTCTGCTTCTAACCCAACCCCTTTTTCACGCGTGCAGCAGCTCTAGAGGCAGCTCCAACGAGCTCCGACGAACTCCTCCCGAGCGTCCCCGCGCGAGCACCTTCCCGATGCGGAACTTGCTGCTACCGCCCCTCCCTGAGGTCGTCTCCGTCAACCGGGTCGTCCTGTGGCCTCCCCGTCGCCTCCGGGTGACCACAGGTGAACCCCGACCCGCCCCGCCGCCGCCTAGGGTTTCCTCGCGTGTCCGCGCGCCCCCGAGGATGACGACGCCCAGGGGCCATCGATCTTCATTTGATCGGGCGGCCACCGTCGCTCCTTACTACTTCGGTCCCCTTGTGCAGCTGACTAGCGGGGCCCGCTAGGCCGGATTCGAACCAACCGTTCCGGCATGCTGGGGAGGCCGGGTGGGCCGGTTGGCCGCCGCTCGGCCCACAGAGACGCAGATCCTAGCCCGCAAAGCTCCTGGCTTTTAATCATTTTCTTAGATCCAGAATTTTTGGCACTTTGGTTTAAATCGTGTTGAAAATGGAACTCAAAACAAAATGCCTAGATCTAAATTTTCCTAGGTTCATGTATGTTTTCTCTAACACCCAGTACCTTTGGATAGCCCAGGATATGTATAGATTACTTATATTAAATCAATCCCTAGAAGGTATCTAAAACACTCCTAAATTCCTTCTGGTAGTTTTATAACTCCAAATAGAGTGAAACCTCTGGGTACTGAAAGCCATCCTAGATACTCTGCATGTCACTTTGGCCTAGCCCTAGTTTAGTTCCATTTGTTCCTTATGAAAATTCCCTGGGAAGATCCATAGCACCCATTGAGTTGTTTTCAACTCTCATGGCTGGGGCATATCAATATCTATCAAAACCCAGGAGATCAACAATTATTTAGCCTCTGTGAATTTATGGTGATTTAAGTATCTCTGTCTAGTGTTATTCTAGTAGATAAATCACCCCAGGAGTTTTACCACCCAAAAAAGTATGAATCAAATTTCTATAGAAAGGTGTTTGAGATACCTACTATATGCCCTTGGATTCATATCATAATCCTCTTTAGATTAAATCTGGTGAAAAAGACAATTACCCTACAAAACTGACTTTGGGATTTTCCCAATGGCATTCTGGTAAATATTTTGACATGCTTCGAACTCTCTGTGAATCAGTCCATCAAACTCTACTGAACCATCCAAGGAAATATTTTTTGGAACTCTAGGTCTTTGCTGGTGAATTTTTCACCTAAACTAGAGGTTATTTCACTAGAAAAATAATAACTAAATATAGAAAATTGATAACATCATGAAACCACTTGTGTTGGCCTTGTTATTCCAATACCTATCTGTATATATCATTTTTTACAATGGTATCATATAGAATATGGCCTTGGTCTAAATGCCCTCTCCTAAACAAATTTCTAGACTATAAATCCTATAGGATTTCCTTCAAATGCTTCAAAGACAATTTCAATCTTCTAAATCCACTTTTCCCAAAACCTACTGAATTGTAAACTTGTATTGTACACTTTCTTGCTGTATGTATGTCCACTTGTATGCCTTGTTTGATTGTGACCTTGCTTGTTTGCATGTATACTCGATGACATCGATAGTTGCGCTCGTTTTGACACCGAGAAAAAGAGATCTTATTGGTATTGGTATTCTTGGTTATCTAAAGAAGAAGTCCAGGGACATCTATGCCATATTGCTGATCGCAGGCAAGCCACCTTCTTGCTCATAAGCCTTGTCCTACTGTTTTACTTATGCATGTTTTATCTACTGTTTATTAAAACTTCATTGTTTACTATATGTTGATGTATATATGGTAGTGGTTTGGCTCCTCTGAACTATTACACTTTGGTACTACTAAGTACAACCCCCTTAACGACACCTACTTGTCCCTAGTATGGTAGATGGTGTAATACACCATACCCCTTTTTGGAGACCCCAATTTAGCCGAAGCAAAGCTATAGGATGGGAAGATCTCGAAAAAGTTTACAAAATATTTTATGATGAAACCTTGGTGAGGTTTGACCTACCAAGAGAAGTTTGAGAAAGAAAAAGGTTTTCGTTTCACAAAAGATGCTAAAGGAAAGAGGAGGTAAAAATGTTTACAAAAACGCACCCGGTTCTTTGCAGCTTTAGCTATAACAACTTAACCCGTGCAACCACATTACTCTGGAATGGGACAGGGATGGATTTGATGTTTGTCTATTTTGGTATAAGCTGCCTCGCAACTACTTAAGGGGGATGTAACAATCCTTGGAGGGTGGGCCTTCTCTGGTAGGGTCCATGTAAAACATCGACCGAGAGAAGGAATGAAGGGTCTACGGGCCTCCACGCGTTACTATGATCCCCTCATTGAAAGCGCACACTTGGGAAGTGGAAAAAGTGCTCCGGATGGCTTGGGAACTATATAGGGCGTCCCGGTGTTGAGGGGAATAACACTCATAGGGTAGGCACCTATATTGGAGTGGGCATCCGGAGAGTCTTGATCGGTTACTCGACCCACGATCGGTGTAGATCAGGGTAGGGTACCCGGATGGTGTGGGTAAAGTGTACAATCTCTGCAGAGTGTAAAGCTATTTGAATAGTCCAGTCCGCGGTTATGGACGGGTTGGACAAACTACTGTAGAGCGGTGCTGGTTTTGATTTCAAAAAGGATTTCGGAAAAGGAAGGGCTTTGGAAATGTTTTGACCATGGGATGGTCGGAAGGAATACATGTTTTGACCATGGGATGGTCAGAACGGAAGGAAAGGAGTTTGGTCATGGTATGACCGGAAGGAGGAACAAATGGGTGACCCAGTCCTAATGTTTTCCAAAACTTTTCAAAAAGGTTTCCAAAATGTTTGCAAAGGTTTTCAACAAGGATATGTAGATGCTATATCTACAAGAGAAACTATTTGAGGAAAGAACCTCTCTTGGAGCCCTCCTACTACCACAGCCATATTGCATATCCTCTTGTTATTATTTTTCTCTTAAGGTGGTTTGCGAGTACATTCAAAGTACTCACTGGCATTGTCCCTGGCTATTAACTTGGTCAGATATCAAGAAGAGGATGAAGTTGACGGCTTTGCGAGCTAGGACATTCTCCCAGTCAGTTGCCTATAGGCTATGGCATGGCTCGGGCTCTACGCTTGATGAAGTTCCACTGATGTATATTGATGTAGCCATAATGGCATGTAAGGTATGACATGTATCCGCTTAAGTAATGGATGTTTACTTTGATACTTGTCGGTTATGTGCCACGACTAACTGATCATGGGATCGTGGTGTATGCATAACATGGATTCTCGGAGGATCAATCCGGGGGCCCCACATGTTTGATCCAACCTGATATTTGAATCGATGATAATAGTAAAATTTGGAAGATGAAATACCCCTTAAAACAAAGATATTCACTTGGTATCTCCGTAAGGGGGTCATTCTTAAAAAAGATAATCTTGTTAGGAATTGGCATGGAAGTACATATGTGTTTTTTTGTCACCATAATAAGACAATACGGCATTTATTCTTCCATTGTAAATTTGCTCGTACTATATGGTTAATCATCCAAGTAGCCTCTGGTTTATCTCCTCCATGTTCGGTGGCCAATGTATTTGGTAACTGGTTGCATAGGATTGATGATAAGTACATGACTCTGTTTAGGGTGGGAGCGCTTGCCATTATTTGGCCGCTTTGGCTATGTAGAAATGATAAGATTTTTAATAACATTGGGTCTTCTTCCTTGCAGGTTACCTATCGAGCCACGACTATCCTCTGATCATAGACTACTCTCCAATGTATGGAGTTTCGCGACTTGTTTGTGGAGGGTGTACGCGATTGGAGGACACGGCGAGGAATATTTTCTCCCGACATGGATGGCAGCATGATCTGCGGATAGATCTACCATAGCTCGAGGATGTTTATTTATTTTCATTCTATGCTTTGTAATTTTGGTACTTTTTCTTTGGTCACTGGTTGTGTGGTTGATCAGCTGTGTGCATCCTAGCTATGTAGAGGCAGGGTGTAAACATTACTGTTAAGTAATAACGCGCCCATTTCCCAAAAAAATGTACTCTCAACCAACTAAATCCACAGTGCATCAACAAACAAAAACACTGATTTGTTTCTAGAAATTCGGTTTCCAAACGATGGCAATCCATAATCTGTTCCTACAAGCACCTCTATCTACATCTTGGCGGGGCCATTTACAAATTAAGGAACAAATGAAAACAACTAGGTTGGTGAAAGGGTTTCAACCGATTTCCATTAAAAGAAATAATAATTCACTATCTTTAGCACGACACAAATAATATATCCAAGATGATCATAGCCATCAGAAAATAGAAACAAACATGTACAATCTACATACAACATTCAGATAGTAAACATGACCAAATCAAGCTCCTTCCAACTTCGAAAAATTCAACCCTACATGATACATCCAATTAGTCCGATGGTTCATCTCAAACCAAAAAAATAGGCCGTTCAGCCATTTTCTTGATGATAATGTATGTTTCTTGCCTTACAAATCACCCAAATGATGGATGAAACCCCCACCAATATCAAACCTATTTTTTCTGAAAACTTCGAGCAAATCATTAATGCATTCATCATATTATTTTCCCTCTTTGTAGATTCCACATGCAGACAAGACTAGGGTCTGATCACTATCCTCTAGTGATCTACTCTCATGAAGGGGAAATTAAGAGATCCGTAGCTTTTATTTGAAATTCAGTTGTTTGTTGAATGGGTTTTGACGAGATAATTTGTAAGAAAAAAGGTTGGATGTGAAAGCCTATTAGCATGGTCCAAAATATGGCAACAAATATCTAGCATCATCGTACCAAGATCTTGAAAAAATTCTTACAAGGTTGGTGAGCTAATTCTTGGACTCGTTTTATGAGAGAATAGCAACAATTTCTTGAGAGGATAAAAGCCATTGATGAAAATGAGTTTTCACCCTATAATTTGGCATCATAGATATGAACTTAAATCAATTTATATATCTATGACATGGAAGTAGTATATTGGAGGCAAAAGAATCATGTAAAATGGCTTAAGGAAGTGGATAACAAGACTGTTTCCTTCCATGATGTGGCTAACATGAGAAGAAGGAAATGTGCCATTTATGCTCTCCATAGTGACCAGGGGTATATATGGTAAAGAATGAATTATGAGACACATTTACACAAAGCACCATTGCATGGGGAGAGAGAGAGTCTTCATCTTCTTGGGGACTCCATGACAAGTTTTTGCAGAAGATAACCTGTTTTTACTCAACCTTGTAGCCATCGGGAGTTTGAGGATGCCATACAAACATGTAAACCAACTTTGCACTTGGTCCAGGTTGTTTTGAAGTGTTATTCTTTAAAATGTGTTGGGGATTTTTTTAGGGAAATGGTGATGAAAAATATATTTGTATGATGTACTGAGAGATATTAAAAAGTAACTATGAAGTATTATCTATAATTTGGAAAAAAAATCAAGAGGGGTATCGTGTATCAATCAGCTTAGGAAAATTGTTGACATAATGCAATATTCAGAGTTTCTAGTCTTAGTAAGGCTGGGTCATGTTGCTAATAAAACTATTCATACTCATACAAGTTTCATTGAAGGCAGAATCATCTTGGATGAGATTTTGATTCTCCATGAAGGTGTTCATGAAGTAGGATCATAAAAGACTTTGGCACTCTTAGTAAATATAGTTTGAGAATGCATATGATAGAGTTCTTGGGGGTTTAGAGGAGGTGAAGATATATTATGAAAATATTTTTTCAACAATGCACCAACAAAGAGATGGGGTCATTCAGCAATTACCATTCATGGGGATCAATGACTTTTAATCGGTACCTATAAGGGTGTAAGGTAGGGTGATCCACTCCATCGTTTACTTTTTGACTTGGTACTAGATGTTGGGAATATGCCCTAGAGGCAATCATATATGATGTTATCCTGATGTATTCATGAAGTTATTATATTATCCTTGTATGAACTACTGATATGTGTATCATTGAATATGTGATTTGACTGTGGAACTATATATTCATGTTGTTCATACTAGATGTCCTTGGTCGTTGAGGTTGTGCTGGACACACAACTTAGACTAATATGAAAGTTGGCTGATGACTCGGTTCCACTTGTCATGGGCATGGTGATGCTATTCTGACTTTCTAAAGAGTTTAGCGAGTCGGACTGACCAATATTGAGATAAAAGAACAAGCCGTCATTTGTATGTCTCAATCAATGTAATCCTTAGACCTGAGGTTGTTGCACAATCCGAGTTGTCGATCACCGATCGACTTAGGTTATTTCAAACGTTGTTCCATCAAAGTGCAGTTATAAAGGCAGAGTTCGGGTCGACTGAGAATCAAGTTGCGTGATGTGGATAACCAAGATGGGATTTTGCCCCTCCGACTAGAGAGATATTCTCTGGAACCTCCCGGATGATATGATTCGGAAAGCATGGCCATGCACGACTCGGTTAAGTGTTAACCGAGGCGTCCGACTAAGAGTTAGTCGGATGAATCACTTATCTCGGATTGAGAAGAGAGTTGAGCTATTTGAAGGATGACGGTTATTTGCCTTTACCTTGAAAAAATGTATCCTAAGGAAAAATGGACTAAGACACAAGTCGGATTGAAAGGTATGTCGTCATGACTCTTTGGTACTAGGGAGTCGACACAGTCTGCTAGGAGCCCCTACCGACTGATCGATTACGAGTGAGACACAAATCGTGTCCGAGTCACCATGAGCCTGCCGGGTCATACACTTAAGAGCGGGAGCAAGTTTGGGTTGGACCCGAACCGGAAATTTGTTTGGGTTTAACCCGAATCGGACACGGACTGAGTCAGTGAGTTGGACTCATAGTGACTAATATAGGCTTTAGTGAATGGGCCACAAGTGAGTAGATCCCACTTTCACTCCCTATATATACTGGGGCACAGATTCCCAAGGGGCATGGTTAGGTCATTCCATGCGTTGGAAACCCTAGCTCCATTTCAATCCAGCCGTTGTACCAGACCTAGTAGTCCACCACCGGCGCTCCTCCTTATACGTGTGAATACTGGAAGAGGTGTTGTACGTTCAGCACTTCGACGATCATGGATTGGATCGGACCGTGGGGACTACACTGCATCAAGTGATGTGCTTCATCAATAATCCGCAACTGCGCATCTAGTGTCAATCCTCATGGCCTTCTACTTCGACTAGATCTTGGGATCACCGCATAGGAAATTTTTGCTTTATCTTTACGTGGCCCGATAGTGGTAACAAAGCGATAGCTTATGGTTTTAGGCTCGAGATCTCGCATGTGTGATATGCGGTAGACATTAGATTGGATCTATTTGCTGCTTTGGTGGTCGATCTATGTGATAGATCGGTTTTGTACGAGGTTGACTGGATCAACTATACTCGAGGAAATGGATGATCTGGTTCCCGTTATCATACTACTGAGGTTGTGGAATAACGTACCTCTACCGGTCGGTTTCCGCCATCGGGGTAGACCGTGACACGTAAATCCAGATGCAGTGATCAAAGATCAAAGGAGTTTGATCGAATCGGAGTATGGACCGGATTTGGGTAAAATTGTATTATCTGATGAAGAAATCCATGTTCGGGATGCAAATGAGATGATCTTTGTTTTCCGTAAAATCGTCGGGATCACCGGCTTTGCCCTATCGTAGCGCCTTAGATATCGTTGCGAGTTTCACAACGCAGGTAGATATCGTATCCATGCATAACTTGTCTTTGCAGGATGATGTTGTGAATGGTATGCCTTATGTGCATGTGATGTGTATAATCCATACTTGATCTGCGTATCATGTTTTTGTCTTATTGTATTAGGACTTGCGTGTCGGGTTCTCTATATAATTTACTTTACTATCTAGTGTAGCTGTTTGGAGAACCTGGATGACATGCAAGTCAATATACCAGTCGGCGACATGGAGTAAACTCGCATGTGACAAGAGTTGGCACGAGTCGAATTACAAGCTTTGTGGAGATGGAGATCGCCATGAAGAGAGCCATGCCATTTCACATTATAATTGTTTTAACTTGTGTTATTGTTATGTCTTTGGTTTTACCTCTCTGAGATAGTTAGTAGAATTTAATCCCTCAAAGAAGTTCTAGTCGGTTTCCCCGTCGATGCTACACCATCACAAGTCAGACATTTTTGGTAGTGGGCACAAAAAATTGAGGTGCTATCAATTCTTTCCGACTAGGTGGGTTCGAGTCGGACTCTTACAGAGGAAGCACTCGGTAATCTAGACGGGTATATCACAACAGTTGTGGGACTCGGGGAAAGTTGGACGGAAGGCAGGGAATGTGATGCCACTCGACCAACAAGAGTCGTTTGAGATGCGATCGACAAGGAGTTGTATACCTAAATCACTTGACGACTATCGGTGATGCTAAAGCTCACTAGTCAACTTGCTTATTTAGGATCATGAGTCACTAAGTAACCATCGGGTGGGTGTTGATTCTAGTGGGAGCATAAATATTAAAATGTTTAATATGCTTGCTCTTTTATGGATACATGTCTTAAGTGTTTTGCATATTTTATGTTGTAGATCAATGCCACCTAGTAACAGTCTCCCTCAAGTGTCTAGTTTTGCATTGAGAACGATCCTATAGAAAGATAAGCTTAATGGAACTAATTTCACCAACTAGTATCGTAATATGAGATATGTTCTCAAACAAGAAAAGAAGGACCATGTTCTAGACAACCCACTTCCAGATGAGCCGAATGAGAATGTGACTGTCACTGCCACCAATGCCTACCATAGTACTCGGGTGACTCCACAGAGATTAGTTGTCTTATGCTTGCTCACATGGAATCAGACTTGTAGTAGAAGTTCGAGAATGTTGAGGCCTACGATATGAACGAAAGCCTCAAGAGTATGTTCTAGGCTCAAGCAAAGATTGAGAGGTATCACGTCTCTAGGGATTTTTTTGGATGCAAGCTGAAAGACGGTGATCCGATGAGTATCATGTAATCAAGATGGTTGGCTACATGCAGTCTCTAGAAAGGTTGGGCTACCCCATTAACGAAGAGTTCGCTACGGACATAATTCTAAAATCTCTTCCTAGTGCATATGGTCAGTTCATATCGAACTACCACATGTATGGTATGGATAAGAAGCTCACTGAATTACATGGGATACTCAAGCATAGGCGGATACCAAGAAAGGCGCTAGTAAGGTGTTGATCATGCATAATAAGGCTAAGTTAAAGAAACGTTCTTGGACTAAGAAGAAGAAGGCAAAGTCAGGAGGCAAGGCTCAGGACACGGTCTCAAGCGCTTCCTCAGGGACTAAGCCATTTCCTTCAGCCGGATCCACCTGCTTCTATTGCAAGGCAAATGGACACTGGAAGAGGAATTGCAGCAAGTATTTCGCTGACAAAGCCAAGAGTGGAGGTGGGACTTCTGACTCAGGTACCCTTGTTTGCAGTGTTATAGACATTTATCTTGCTGATGCACCTAATATTTTTTGGGTATATGATACCGGATCAGTTATTCATATCTGCAACTCGTTGCAGGGACTGGTAAGAACTAGGAGTGTGGTGAGAGGCAAGGTTGACATTTGAGTCGACAACAAGGCGAGAGTCGCTATGTTGGAAGTCAGCAGATGCATCTTCATTTACCTTCCATATTCTTAGTGGAGCTGAATAATTGTTATTATGTTCCAGTGCTTAGTCGAAACATTATTTCTGCCACATGTTTGATGAGAAAAGGATACGAGTCGAATATTAAGAATAATGGTTGTTCTTTATATTTGAATGATATGTTTCATGGCTTTGCACCCGTCCAGGAATGTGAAAAGGTTGAAACCAAATGATCTTAATATGAATTACTTATTGTACTTTTGGCTTGGTCATATAAGTCAAAAACGCATGAAGAAGCTCCATGATGATGGACTCCTAACTTCGTTCATCTTGTAGTTGTTCGAGACATGCGAATCTTGCCTACTCGGCAAAATGACCAAGACACCTTTCGCAAAGAGTTGTGAGAGGGCGTCCGACTTATTTGGACTAGTACATAGTGATGTATGTGAACCGATCAGCACGACAGCTAGAGGTGGTTAGGAGTACTTCATTACTTTCACTAATGATTTTAGTATGTATGGATATATTGTTAGGAATGATGCCCTAGAGGATCACATTCTGCCTTGCATTTGTAACCCAGAATCCGTCTTAGAGCTAGTTGTATGTGTCACTACAATTGTTGCAGGTGTGGACATACTTGTATCTAGCCCTAGCCAGTTTGTCCTTAGTCGTTTGAGGTTGGGAGGGAAACCCACTGCCGAGACTAATTTGTAAGTCGGAAGATGACAAGGTTTCACGTGTCACGAGCATGGAGATGCTATCCGCCTTCCATTGGCTGGTCGGAATATGTATAATAGTCGGACCGATCCAAAGGTTAGTAGGATGTGAGTACACTGTCATACGCTCCGAGTAACACAATGGAATCCTTAGACCTGAGGGGATCGCACGATCTGAGTTGTGGAAAACCCGGCTTTGACTCCACCTAACACTCACTGTAACAGGGAGTCATAAGGTTGGTCTTGGGCCGACTTCAAAGCAAGCTACGTGACATGGATCAGCCAAGATGGAATTTTCCCCTCCCTATCAGAGAGATATTCTCTAGGCCCTCTCATGTGATATGATTTAGAAGCATGGCCATATGCTACTTGATCAAGTGTTGATCGAGATAATGCAACTTCGTGAAGCCAGTGGGAATCAATTATCACTACAACAAGAAGAGAATTAAACCGACACTGGGATGACGGAATCTCCCCTATGGTTTATCACCAATATTGTGAGGCAAAGGGACTCGAACAGATCGTCACATTGAGGGCACTTGCATAAACCGGGAGTCGACAAGTCTTGGTAGAGGCCGCTACCGACTATCATCTCTAGTTGGAAAGTCACTGAGCTACTTCTCTGGCTGAATGATTACTGAGTTGTGTCTAGCTTACCGTAAGCCTGTGGGATCGCACACTTAAGAGAGTGGGACTAGGCAGATGTTGATCCAAAAATCACAAGCCAACAAGGTGTACTTGTTCGGACATGGACACATGTCAATGGGTTGGACCCACTTTGACTAGGACTAGGGTTTAGGACAGAGGGACACAAGTGTTGTGTGCCCTCACCTACTTGCATATATAAAGGAAGGTGGGTGGCGGTGGACAAGGCAATCCAGTGTTGATTCCTGGGGTTTCCCTAGACTTGGTAATTCCACCATCCTATCCAGCGGCGGCAAGACCGAGACTTGCATCTCACTTGCTGCTATTCCACCTTGTACCTGTGTGATATATAGTAGAGGCACCACACTTGCGGTGCTCGTCGACAATTGGGTGGCAAAGTTGGAGGTGGAAGGACGAGGATCACAGAGCCATCGACGAGGTGAGGGGAACGTATGGCACCACCACGGCGTGCTTCCTCAACTTCCGCACCTACGCATTGAGAGGTACGAGCTACTACATTTGACCTTGGGCAGATCTTGGGGTCGCTCGCCGGAGTTCTAGCCGGAGCAGAAAAGTTTTTGTTTTTAGCCTGGCTCTACGTGTTTCCCAACAGTGGTATCAGAGCATCGGCTCTAGGTTTTTGGCCTAGTTCTTGCACATGAGATGCGCTAGTGGGAACGATTGGATCTTTTTCGTTGTTTTTGTTTTGCCTTTTTGATCTGTTTTGATCCAGGGCAGTGGCCAGATCTGGTTTGTCTTGGCCAAGAAGTTGGTCAAAACTGGTCCAGATCTGAGTGGTAGATCACGTGGCTGATGTCCATGATCAACCACTAAAGTTGCTTTTCTTGTTGGACAAGAATATGACAGTTGTACCCTGTCAAAAGTTATAGCTAAAAAGTTAGCTAGTGTGAGCCGGAAAGGTTCCGACTTGCAGTTGTATTTGCTTATTGATACGTCCATTTTGCATCACTATTCTATGTCTTAATTCACTATTATTCATTGATATATTTCGTATTGAGAGGTGATACTTATGTTATTTCATCTATTTTTGCATGGTTGATGACTTTGGAGCATGGACCGCTGCAGTCAGGATTCTGATGGAAAAGGTGCTGTTTGGAGGCAAAATTCGCGAAGATCAGAAAATCCGGGAAAATATACGGAAAATTCTATTTTTCTAGAAGACTCGGGATGCCAGAAGATGGAGTGGAGGTGGGCCACAGGGGGCCCACACCACCCCATGGCGCGGGCAGGCCTAGGCCGCGCCTGGGAGTGGTGTGGCCGCCCTGGCCCACTCCAGCCTCTCTCCTATGGCGTATATCATCCCCACGAAACCCTAAGACTCGGGGAGCAACCACAGAAAGATTCCGCTGCCTCTGTGGGGCGGAAAACACCGAGAGATAAAGATCTCTACGGCAGACAGATTTCTACTAGGGGATTCCTTCCCGGAGAGGGAAGATCGTCGCCATCAACACCACCATCAAGCTAGACTTCATCGGGATCATCATCACCATCATCACCATCAGCACCCTCATCACCATCTCCATACTGCTGTAACAATTGCGTTGAATCTTGCATAGTTCATAGGGGAAACTTTCCCGGTGTTGATTACTCTTTGTAGTTGATGCTATTGAGTGAACCATTGAATTATTGTTTATGTTCAGATTGTTATACATCATTATTCCATCTCTGATCATGATCCATATGATGTCTTGTGAGCAGTTCATTTTGTTCTTGAGGACATGGGAGAAGTCTTGTTGTTAGTAGTGGAGTTGTGTTGAGAAAGATTCAATAGATTGTTATTTAAGTTGTGGTGTACTTCTTCTAGTGGTGTCATGTGAACGTCGACTACATGACACTTCACCTATATGGGCCTAGGGGAATACATTGTGTATTTGGCTACTAATCGTAGGGGTTGCCGGAGTGACAGAAACCTGAACCCCCGTTAGGAAACCATTGCACAAGGGACGTAAGGGTCTTAGAGTTTAAAGCTGTGGTTAGGTTTTACCTTAATTACTTTCTTGTACTTACGGATGTTTGCAAGGGGTATAATCACAAGTATGTACTAGTCTTGGATGGGGCGGTACATTAGCACAGGTTCACCCACACAACACTTAGCAAGCTAAAGAAGATTAATCGACTATATGAAGCGAAAGCACTTGACAGTCTTCCCATGTGTCCTCGAGAATGTTTGGTCATCTATAGAAATACAACCGGCTTGTCCTTTGCTGCATAAAGGATTGGGCCACTTGCTGCATTTATTCCTACTGTCTTTTATTTACTCGTACTTTGTTTACTTGCTTTATCAAAAACCCCTAAAAATCCGTTTGCTAAGTATTTGCAGAGAATTCCTGATCCATACCACTAGCTAGCACCTTCTGCTCCTCGTTGGGTTCGACACTCTTACTTATCGAAAATACTGTGATACACCCCCTATACTTGTGGGTCATCAAGACTATTTTCTGGCGCCGTTGCCGGGGAGTGAAGCGCTATTGGAGAGTGGAATTGGTAAAGGAAACTTCTACTGTGAGTATTGTTTACTTCTGCTAGTTGCTTTATTTTCGTTATGGATAATTCACTGAGTTTCTTATTTGGCAATGCTACTACCATTGCTAAGGTAGTAGATAAGCCACCACCTACTGAGAAAGATGTTTTCAAAATACCTACAAGAATTATTGATCGTGTTATGGATAACTACTATGTTGGGGATGGAACTGTCCATCCCGGTGATCATTTTATCTTTATACACGAATTATGCGGGTTGTTCAAGTGTGAATGTATTACTACAGATCAAGTTAAGAAGAAGTTATTCTCATTATCACTGAAAGGAAGAGCTGAGGAATGGTATAAGCTGCTGAAGAATGGTCAAGCTCTGGAATGGGAGGAAATAGTGCCTCTCTTTTATTCAAAGTTTTATCCTTCTAGTGAGATTCATAAAGATCGGAATCAAATACACAGCTTTTGGCCTCTTGATGGAGAGAGTACAGCTCAAGATTGGGGGATATTGAAGTTACTAATGCTCAAATGTCCCATTCATGAGCTCCCCAACAATATTATTATCAACAACTTTTATGCAAGGCTCCCTCTACATGACAAGGATTTATTGGATGCTTCTTGTGCTGGATCATTCACTCGCATGGAAGAAGAAGCTAAATGGGACCTTCTAGATCGTATTCAAGACAATGCTGAAGCTTGGGAGAATGACAAAGGTAGAAAGTCAGGTATAAATTATGATTATGAATGCATTGAATCTTTTATGGGAACTGATGACTTTCAAAATATTAAAAATGCTTACAGTCTAGACTCTCAAGCTATTGCTTCTTATTTTAAGGCCTTTGCTTCCTACATTGAAGTGCCTAAAAAGAAGTGGAATAAGTATCATGAACCTTATAAAGATATTGCTAACAGTGTTCTTGCAAGAAATACTGAAGTTTATACTGCTAATCAAGTTTTACCTGAACCTTATATTGAGAAAATGCCTTTCCCAGCTAAGGTAAAGGAACATTCTATGATAGCTAGTATGGTTAATGAAAGTATGAACAAAGCTGTTGAACCTGATAAACAAATGGTTGATGAGCCTATATTAGCAAATGTGAAGGACTTTGTTACTATATATGAAAAAGAGGGACACCCTATCCTTTGTAAGGATACCTCTAATATTGTTTCACAAAGTAGTGTTATGAGAGCTAGTATTCCTGTGTTTTCTATTAGAATAAGTGATCATTGCTATGATGGTCCTTGCGATAGCTATATTGTTAAGTTTATGCATGATACTGAAAGTTACTATGAGAGAGGGAAAAGTGTTCTTATGTATCTCAATAATATCAAGTTTCCTCGTTTTATGCTGAAAGTTTTTATGTTGCACTTCTTTTGCTTTCTTATGCAAGTTGTCTTTGGTTTCAATAACTTGTTTGTTTACAAAATCCCCTTGCATAGGAAGTGGGTTAGACTTAAATGTGTTTTTTTTGCTTCTTAATGCTCTCTTTCACTTCAGTTCATATCCCTATGAGAGCTTCTTCAAAATTATCATGCCCATCATAATGGCTATAAAGAAAGAGCTTTATGGGAGACAACCCAATTTGTTTTTTACTTTTAGTTTGTTGTTGTTTCTTTGAGTCTTGGAAGTTATTACTTTGGTAATAACCTCTTCTTATCCGTTTTTTTGGTTTTTGTGTCAATATCAACCTCTAATGAGAGAGAAGTAAGATTTGGGGAAGTTGCTGTCCCGAAACAGATTTTTGTGCTTCACCGTAAACATTCGTGAGAGATCTCTGTCTGTCGGATTGAGCTGTAATGTTTTGTGCTTCTGCCCCAGGTTGTTATTTAACTTTCGTTAGTTTTGCACTTTTTGATTTGAGCAACATAAGATTTTCTAAAAAATTGATTTTTACCTGCTGGTCTGTTTTGACAGGTTTTGCTACTCTTGCATTTGCTTCTTTATTCGATTTCCTTTTTGAATTCTTTTTGGGTTTTCAGAAGGAGTTGCTACAATAGCTTTTGTTTTGATGGTTTTCAGTTGAAGTTGGACTCAAAAGGTTTTATCACTTCACTTATACTAATGAAGCTAATAAGAACTGTGTGAAGTTTTGTGTGAAAGAAATTTCCAGGAAGTGGAGATAATGGTGTAATAAGGAAGAGAAAGGTTTTATGACTCAAGTAATAAGTGTATGAAGATGAAGATATTGATGATATTCAAGTGATGACTTCGGAAGAATCTACTAGATACCAAATTCAGAGACCTGCAGAGTCCGTTTCCAACTAGGTAACAGTTCTGGTAAGAAAAGTTCCACGAAAATACAATACAACTATATTTTTGCAGTTTATAGGCAATATGGAAAGCTACGAAGCGAAAATGGGACGGAACCGGAGCCGGGGTGGCTCACACCACCCCATGGCGCGGGCCCACCCCTAGCCGCGTCACCAGGTGGTGAGGCCACCCAGGACTCCGCCTCCGACTCGTTTTCTCCCAGTACCTTCCTTTTGATATGAAACTTCGTAATATATAACCCCCCGGATCCCCCGAGGTCCGTATATCGTGTTTTCATCGTGTTTTTGTTTCGATCTGTTTCTGCCAGGTAGAATCCCAGATTTGGAGCCACAATGTCTTCCTCTGGATCATCCAAGGGAGATTCTTTAGAGGATATCATCAACCCATACATGAGAGAATTGAAGATTCATCCCAAGGAGTTGTTGCTCGAAGGTGGGGAGGTCCGTATTAAGGAGGTTCAAGGCCCTAAAGGTGAATGAAGTCTAGCGGACATGATGGAAGCACTGGAGCGAGAAGTCTTTAGGTACAGGAAGATGGCGGAGCGCGAAGTGGACATCATCCACAATATTTGTTCCGAACTCATCGCCGAGCACCAAAAGGAGACTGCTGAACTTAAAGACAAAGTCCTTTCACTCTGCCAAACAACCAACGAACTGCAAGCACAGTTTTATGACGTTCAAAATCAAAACTGTGAGTATGAGGCTAGATTCAAACGCATAAGTGCTGCTGCAAGTTTTAGGATGTTGGAAACCACGATGTCCTTTGTTGATGGGAAGCCTTTACCATGGAAGACGGACGAAGATGAGAGGGTACCACCACCACCGAAGGAGTAATTCGTCATCAGGTTTGGCATCCCCTTGGTTTGTTCCAAGCTTGGGGGAGTGCCGCGGTATCATATCACTATCTTCTATCTTTTTACCTTTTTAGTAGAGTCATATCATGAATAGAGGAGTTATTATGTAGTATGGTTTGCATTATGGAAGTGTCCCCTCTCTCGTTAGATATGTATCCCTTGGTGTGAGTTTCCGTTATGGAATATTAATGGGAAGTTCTATCATTCACTCTTTTGCATAGCTTATGTTAGTTTTCAATTCGTGGTTATATGATTGATCTTGTTGTTAGTATTGGTATCACTGTGGGATCATTGAGTTAATTTAGTTGGTTTTGGCAAACCTGGTTCGGTCAGTAGCAACACCTTTTTGAGAGTTGAAAAGAAAAAGATAGTAGTACTCTAGAGAAAAATTATTTCATCATCTTTCTTTCTTGATTTGCTCATAAGTCTAGTATTCTCTAGTTAAGATCTTCTGTGCTTCCAAGGAAGATTGCATGTTTGTCTTTATCATTTGTATGTTTGGTTGTTTCCCTCAACTCTCGTACTTGCTACCCAGCCTTGCTAGCCAAAAACCTGTACTGAGAGGGTATTCTTCTCGTGCATCCATCTCCTTTAAACCAAAACCCATGCCATTTGTGTCCACCATACCTACCTAGTAGCATTATTGCTATTCCAAGTAAATTCTTGTTTTATCTACCTCCCAAATTAAACTTGTTATGAGAAAATTAGTGATTAAAGCTCTCACGAACTTGATGGCATACTTTACTTTCTTGCATTTAATAAACTTGAACCATTGGGTCCTTCTTTGTTGCGTATATGCTTGCGCTTATGAGTTGAAGTTAGCCGAACCATGTATCATGGGGACCGCTTTCAACACTTCATTTGGTACTTTGTACCTAGTTGATATCATGTTCTTTTGCTTATGGATCCCGGCGGTGTGAAATAAAAGTGGAACTTGTAAGATCATGGAGTTTATATGTGTGTTAGAGAAATGCCTGGGCCGCTAGCCAAAGCCATGCCTAATCATGGTGGAAACTTGCAGCATAACTATAGTGAGCATTCTATGAAGCATCCTCAATAAAAACCTATGCAAATAGCAAATAAAAATATCGCTGAGATGCTCACTGTCTACTTGCCTTGTCATTTTGATTATAGGATATCTCCTGTGTCATGTGCAAGGGGTATCCTGTTGGCGATTCTCAATGATACGCATGTATTTACAATGACAAGAGCTTGCTCGTGACTGAAGTTGAGTAGCATGAGGATCGGTACTCATAAGTAAGGGGCTTGAGATTTCAATTTATAACTTGTCAAGCTTATCCTCTTAGTTGTGTCACTTTAACCTTAATCATCAAAAGATGCCTATGATAGGGGCGATGAGAGCTGAAAGCTAGTAAGTATCATAATTTTTGGGAGCTCTTTATGAGACTTGCAATCCCTTCTTCCCTCTGCGAAGGGCCTTTCTTTTACTTTGAAGTTGAGTCAGTAAACCTATTCCCTTCTATCTCAGCAAGTATTTTGAGTTGATGTGTTTCATTCATTCATATGATGATTTATGCATTCATGTTTCTTATGTTCCTTGTTTTGCACATTGCTCTTATCTTGAAAGTTTACTACTTTGAAAGCTTTCTTTGAAAACCAGCTATTTGTGAACTCCAGCAAATTATCAACTATTCTTTGACCAAGAGCTAAGTTTGCCATTACCAATTATGATTCACTTTATGTATCCTTATTGTGCTTCCTTTACTTATTGCAGGTTGAGTTATATAATAGTGAGTTGTCTTCTATTATGATCTATGTATTTGATGAATGTGATGCTTCTTGTCCATATTCTTTTATCGAGTCTTCACTCCATAAACCTGAGGCCATGTTTATTGAACTCAGTTTCGCTTGGGGACAAGCGAAGTCTAAGCTTGGGGGAGTTGATACGTCCATTTTGCATCACTATTCTATGTATTAATTCACTATTATTCATTGATATATTTCGTATTGGGAGGTGCTACTTATGTTATTTCATCTATTTTTGCATGGTTGATGACTTTTGGAGCATGGACCGCTGCCGTTAGGATTCTGATGTAAAAGGTGCTGTTTGGAGGCAAAATTCGCGAAGATCAGAAAATCCGGGAAAATATACGGAAAATTCTATTTTTCTAGAAGACTCGGGATGCCAGAAGATGGAGTGGAGGTGGGCCACAGGGGGCCCACACCACCCCATGGCGCGGGCAGGCCTAGGCCGCGCCTGGGAGTGGTGTGGCCGCCCTGGCCCACTCCAGCCTCTCTCCTATGGCGTATATCATCCCCACGAAAGCCTAAGACTCGGGGAGCAACCACAGAAAGATTCCGCCGCCTCTGTGGGGCGGAAAACACCGAGAGATAAAGATCTCTCCGGCAGACAGATTTCTACTAGGGGATTCCTTCCCGGAGAGGGAAGATCGTCGCCATCAACACCACCATCAAGCTGGACTTCATCGGGATCATCATCACCATCATCACCATCAGCACCCTCATCACCATCTCCATACTGCTGTAACAATTGCGTTGAATCTTGCATAGTTCATAGGGGAAACTTTCCCGGTGTTGATTACTCTTTGTAGTTGATGCTATTGAGTGAACCATTGAATTATTGTTTATGTTCAGATTGTTATACATCATTATTCCATCTCTGATCATGATCCATATGATGTCTTGTGAGTAGTTCGTTTTGTTCTTGAGGACATGGGAGAAGTCTTGTTGTTAGTAGTGGAGTTGTGTTGATAAAGATTCAATAGATTGTTATTTAAGTTGTGGTGTACTTCTTCTAGTGGTGTCATGTGAACGTCGACTACATGACACTTCACCTATATGGGCCTAGGGGAATACATTGTGTATTTGGCTACTAATCGTAGGGGTTGCCGGAGTGACAGAAACCTGAACCCCCGTTAGGAAACCATTGCACAAGGGACGTAAGGGTCTTAGAGTTTAAAGCTGTGGTTAGGTTTTACCTTAATTATTTTCTTGTACTTACGGATGTTTGCAAGGGGTATAATCACAAGTATGTATTAGTCTTGGATGGGGCGGTACATTAGCACAGGTTCACCCATACAACACTTAGCAAGCTAAAGAAGATTAATCGACTATATGAAGCGAAAGCACTTGACAGTCTTCCCATGTGTCCTCGACAACGTTTGGTCATCTATAGAAATACAACCGGCTTGTCCTTTGCTGCATAAAGGATTGGGCCACTTGCTGCATTTATTCCTACTATCTTTTATTTACTCGTACTTTGTTTACTTGCTTTATGAAAAACCCCTAAAAATCCGTTTGCTAAGTATTTGTAGAGAATTCTTGATCCATACCACTAGCCAGCACCTTCTGCTCCTCGTTGGGTTCGACACTCTTACTTATCGAAAATACTGCGATACACCCCCTATACTTATGGGTCATCACTTATTTTTCCCTTAAAGAAGATCTAGTTGGATTACCCCACCATTTGCTACAACACTACAAATCGGACAATTTTGGTTAGTGGGCTCATATTGTTGGGTACTGCCAATTCTCTTCGATAAAGTGAGAGATTCAAACTCTCTTTGCAGGGCACTTGGTGGCTAGACGGAGCTATGACAATAGTTGTGGGCTTCGGGGTAAGGAGGGTTATCAAACAATCCAACAGGAATAAGATAGAGATCTGATTGGCAAGGTGTTGCCTAATTGGAAGGTTCTCCAACTAGCAGTGACGCAAAGGCTCACTAGTCGGATAACTGACTGGGATCCTGAATCATTCTCGACTATCAGAGGGATATCAGTCTTAGTGGGAGTGTGCATGATTAAAGAGTTTAATCCGACTTCTCTTGTTACAAATACATTGTCTTAAGTGTTTTACGTATTTCGTTTGTAGATGTCACCACCTATCACCATTCAGATTTCTAATTTTTGCGTTGCGTATGATCCTTGAGAAGGACAAGCTAAATGGAACAAACTTTACCAACTGGTATCATAACTTGAGAATCGTTCTCAAGCAAGAGAAGAAGGAACATGTCCTGGACAATCCAATTCCAGTCGAGCCGGGCAATGATAAGCCTAATGCTGTAAAAACCTCTTTTCGCCGGGCTCAGGATGAGTCGACGGAAGTTAGCTGCCTCATGCTTGCTCACATGGAGCCGGAACTACAGAAGTTTGAGAATGTTGAGGCATACGATAAGATCGTTGCCCTCAATAGCATGTTTGAGACGCAGGCTAGGACGGAGAGGTACAATGTCTCCAGAGCCTTGCTTGGGTGCAAGCTGAAAGACGAAGATCCACTGGGACCACACATGATCAAGATGGTCGGATATGTGTAGTCCTTGGATCATCTGGGTTTTCCCTTGAGAAAAGAGTTCGCTACCGAAATTATCCTGAATTCTCTTCCTAGTGCTTATGGTATGTTCATTTTGAACTACCATATGCAAGTTATGGATAAGAAGCTGGCAGAATGATGGTTGCAAGTGCACAAATCAATTGTAGCTAGTTTTGAAATAATAGTATCGTATCCACTTAGATCTATTTAGTTAAGGTCTTTATGCCCTCGTCACTGTCTACCAAAGGATACTTATAAGCTTCCTTTGATCTCAAGTAAAGGGTGTTTGAAAGGTTTTTGGTTGAGTGTAGAAAAGTAATAAAAACAAGTAAAAGAAAGCAAGTAACAAGAGCGTTTGGAAACATGGTTGAACTCAATAGGGCTAAAGCATTCTTGTTGGTGTAGGATCCACCACTAGCATGATATTATTAATCATAATTAGGATAACCTACTTCTTGTGTCATGATATGTGTGGATAGAGCTCCGTAATAAGGTGTTCACTACAAGGCTAGTAGGAAGCCACTTTGTTGAGCCAAGAATGAGGTCACCTCTAAATAACCACCGCAATGTCTGAGAGCAATCACCCATACAGACCACCACAATTGAGAGTCTCCATGTGGATATCGTAATTAGCTTAGGAAGTCTCTTTTTATCCTCCTTTGACCGTGCAGGTTGCTAGCCGGTGCCAATTGTCACAAAGCTTTCCAAGCACACTTCAAAACATGTCTAAAGGATGTATCCCTCATCTTTAGTACCGAAGGAAAATCATATGTGGTCGATTACACATAACATCTAAAGAAAGAGATCGAACACACATCATAAATCTATCACAGACCTGTAAGTCATATGGACACAAGAATATATTATCTTTATTGCAACTTCATAATAGTGCTAGGATTTTTGCATCTCCCCAAGAGCGAGGGAAAACTACTCACGCATGGAAGCAATCAATGACATCATCATAATCAAATGGATGGATAAAAGTACATGGAAAAATCTAGTGCAAACCACAATTGAATCTAGAATTACAACAAGATCTAATAGATGAGAGATGGGGTAGTAATGGTGATGGAGATGAAGCGGTTAATGATTAAGGGGATGATGCGATGTCCTCCAATGATCCGTGAGGCAACAGGGATTTTCCCCTATCTAAGTTCCTCCTTCAGATCCCTTTCTGGTGTGGCTTTTCGTGGTTCTAGGTTGCTGTGAATGTAGGATCTCTTTGCTGTCTTTGCCAGGAGAAAGTATTTGACGAGGCGGACATGTTGTTGTGTGGTACAGGTGGGTGGTACGGGCGGGCTCCGCTCGTACCACTGGTTGCTATCACTGCAGGTGCCTTCCCCATGTTTAGTATTCTCCCAGGTGCGAAGGTAAATCAATAAAATGACTTTTATCACTTAAAAATATCATATTACAATGTAATATGATAGTTCCAATTTATATGTTCATAAGAGACTTAGTGATTCAGGATCCTGTTGAAACAAGGACAAAAAGGTGCGTGCAAACGTAGTGAAATACCAAAATCCCTAATCTATTTATGCAAAAACGGAAGGTAAATTTGCTTAAATTTTGGACTCATCTCAAAACTCCAAGGGATTCTCAAGACAGCAGAGGCCGACATCACGAGAGGCAGCACCAGTCAAGTGTTGATGGTGCAGAAAGCTTGCAAGATCAAGAAGAAATCTTGGTCTAAGAAAGCCAAGCCAAAGGGATACGGCACACTGGACCCAAGTCCAGCGCTGGCTCAGTGACTGGCAAGCCGGCAAAAGCTCCAGGTATAGTATGCTTTTACTATAAGGCGGAGGGTCGCTGGAAGAGGAACCGCGACAAGTACAAGGAGGATAAAGCCAGGAGTGGAAGTATGACTTCCGACTCAGGTACACTCATTGGGAATGTTATAGACATTTATCTTTCCAACACTCCTAGTAGCACCTGGGTATAAGATACTGGACCGGTTGTTCATGTGTGCAATTCGATGCGGGGAATGGTAAGGCATAGGAGCGTGCAGAGAGGGGAGATTAACATTAGAGTCGTAAACAAAGCAAGAGTTGCTGCGTTAGCCATTGGAACGATGAACTCCAGTTACCTTCAAGATTTGTACCAGAACTAAATAAGTGTTATTATGTTCACGTACTAAGCCGAAACATCATTTCTGCCTCATGTTTGATGGAGCAAGGTTATGAGTCGAATATTAAGAACAATGGTTGTTCCTTTTATTTGAATAATGTGTTTCATGGCTATGCATCTATCCAATCTGGACTTTTTATGCTTGATCTTAAATGTACACCAGTCTATAACTTGAATGCTAAAACGTTGAAGCCGAATGATCTTAGTTCTACTTATCTATGGCATGGTCGTCTTGGTCATATAAGCTGGAAACGCATGCAAAAGCTCCACGGTGATGGATTCTTGTATTTGTCCGGCTTGGAGCCGTTCGAAACATGTGAATCCTGTTTGCTAGGAAAGATGACCAAGGCACCTTTCGCAAAGAGTTGCGAGAGGGCATTTGACTTGCTAGAACTAATACATAGTGATGTATGCGGTGCAATGAGCACGCCAGCTAGAGGTGGTTATGATTATTTTGTCATGTTCACGGATGATCTTAGTAGATATGGCTATGTCTACCGGATGAAACCCAAGTCAAAAACCTTTGAAAAGTTCAAAGAGTTTCAGAGTGAAGTGCAAAACCAACTCGGCAAGAATATTAAGTTTCTGCGATCAGATCGTGGAGGCGAATCTATGAGCCATGAGTTTGATGACCATCTCAAGAGTTGTGGAATAGTTCCATGGCTCACCCCGCCGGGAACACCTCAGAGGAATGGTGTGTCGAAAAGGTGGAACTGAACCTTGTTAGACATGGTAAGGTCGATGATTAGTAAGGCAGATCTACCTTGATCATTTTGGGGTTTTTGTCTAGAGAAAGCTGTGATAACACTAAACAAAGTACCATTTAAATCAGTAGAAAAGACACCACATGAGATGTGGACGAGCAACAAGTCACCCTTGGATTTTCTTAAGATTTGGGGATTTGAAGCTTTTGTCAAGAGATTACAATCCGACAAGCTTAGCCCCAAGTCGGATAAGGTAGTTTTCATAGGCTACCCTAAGGAAACTTTGAGTTACTATTTCTACAACTGAGAAGAGGGAAAAGTGTTTATCGCTCGAAATGGTGTCTTTTTGGAGAAAGAGTTTCTAAGCCAGAAAAATAGTGGGAATAGGGTGGACCTCGAAGAAACTCGGGATTCACCGACTCAGGACAAGTCGGTAACCTTGGAGGTTGAGTCAGACATTGTGCCTAAGCCGGCAAATGCACCAAAGCCATGAAGATTAGTAAGACTACGTGGATACGTACTTATGCTGAACGGCAATGAGCCGACTCCTTATCAGGATGCGATGGTAAGTGCTGATTCTAAGTCATGGCTTGGAGCCATGAGATCCGAGTTAAAGTCCATGGATGACAATAAAGTTTGGAACTTGGTTGATTTGCTAGATGGTGCAAGATCCATCAAGAGCAAATGGGTCTTTAAGAGGAAAACTAACCAAGATGGAAATATTTTTGTCTATAAAGCATGGCTTGTCGCGGAAGGGTTCTAACAAGTTCAAGGAGTTGCTATGACGAGACTTTCTCGCTAGAAGCGATGCTTAAGTCGGTAAGGATCATGTTAGCACTAGCTGCATATTTTGATTGGGAGATATGGTAGATGGATGTCAAAACGGCTTTCCTTAACAGAAATTTAATCAAAGATGTGTATATGATACAACCCAAGGGTTTTGTCGATCTGTCTAGTCCTAACAAAGTTTACAAGCTTCATAAATCCATCTATGGATTGAAGCAGGCAAGTCAGAGTTGGAACATTCATTTTGATGAAGTGGTCAAATCGTTTGGCTTCATCAAAAGTGGACAAGATTCTTGTGTATATAGGAAGTTTAGTGAAAGCTCATTTGTTTGTTTGCTACTATATGTAGATGACATATTGATAGTCAGAAACAACATTCCAATGTTGCAAGAAACTAAGGTTTTTCCAAATGAAGGACTTGGGTGAGGCGACATTTATACTAGGAATTAAGATTTATAGAGATAGATCCCGGAGACTCATAGGTTTGAGTCAGAGTACATATCCGGATAAGATATTGAAGAAGTTCAATATGGATTCGAGTAAGAAGGGGTTCTTAACAATGGCATATGCAATCCGACTTAGTAAGACTCAATGCCTAGCTTCGGCTAATGAGCGAAGTCAGATGGAGAGGATCCCTTATGCTTCAGTAGTACGATCGATCATGTATGCGATGATATTTACTAGGCTGGATATTTCCCATGCTCTAAGTGTAACGAGCAGATATCCGTCAGATCCTAGCGAAAGCCACTAGATAGCAGTAAAGAATATCTTTAAGTACTTGAGACATACTCAAGATGAGTTCCTAGTCTATGGTGGTGAGGAAGACTTGGGTGTAAAGGGTTACATGGATGCTAGATTTCAGACCAGCCTGGATGACTCGCGCTCGCAATCTGGCTATGTGTTCATACTGAATGGAGGTGCAGTGAGCTGGAAAGGTTCCAAGCAAGAATCAATGGCCGATTCTACTATGAAAGTTGAGTATGTGGCTACCTGAGAGGCGACAAAAGAAGGGGTTTGGATCAGAAGTTTTCTGACTGAACTCAGGGTTATTCCGAGCTCGTCCAGTCCGTTACACGTGTACTATGCAATATTGGTGCTATTGCACAAGCTAAGGATCCATTGTCACACCAGAAGAACAAGCACATACTCATGGAATTTCACTTGATTCGGTAGTTCGTCGATCGCGAAGAAATTAAGCTATGCAAGCTACACACGGATGCAAATGTTGCAGACCCGTTGACCAAGCCGATTCCACAACCTAAGTTTGAGGCGCACGTTAGAGTGATGGGCATGAGATGCCTAAGGCCTAGAGATTCCTTAGTGTTCGACTCTAGTGCAAGTGGGTGACTGTTAGGAATGATGCCCTAGAAGCTCACATTCCGCCTTATATTTGTAACCCAGAATCCGACTTAGAGCTAGTTGTATGTGTCACTACAATTGTTGCAGGAGTGGAACCACATACTTGTATCTAGCCCTAGCCAGTTTTTCCTTAGTAGTTTGAGGTTGGGAGGGAAACCCACTGCCGAGACTAATTTGTAAGTCAGGAGATGACAATGTTTCATGTGTCATGAGCATGGAGATGTTATCTACCTTGCATTGTCTAGTCAGAATAGGTACGATAGCCGTACCGATCCAAAGGTTAGTAGGACGTGAGCACACTGTCATATGATCTGACTAACATAATGGAATCCTTAGACCTGAGGGGATCGCACGATTCGAGTTGTGGCAAAGATGGCTTTGGCTCCATCTAACGCTCACCATAACTGGGAGTCATAGGGGTGGTCTTGGGCCGACTTTGAAGCAAGCTGTGTGACATGGATCCGCCAAGAAGGAATCTGCCCCTCCATCTCGGAGATATATTCTCTGGGCACTCTCATGTGATATGATTCAGAAGCATGGACATGCGCTACTCGATCAAGTGTTGATCGAGGTAGTCTAACTTAGTGAAGACGGAGGGAATCAATTATCACTTCAATGACAAGAGAGTTAAACCAGCACTAGGATGAAGGAATCTCCCTTGCGATTTATCACCAATATCGTGAGCCAAAGGGACTCGGACAGATCATCACATTGAGGGCACTTGCATAAACCGGGAGTCAGTAAGTATTGCTAGAGCCCGCTACCGATTATCATCTCTAGTCGGGAAGTCACTAAGCTACTGCTCTGACTAAATGATTACTGAGTTGTGTCCGGCTTACCGTAAGCCTGTGGGATCGCAGACTTAAGAGAGTGGGACTAGGCAGATGTTGATCCGACTATCACAAGCCAGCAAGTTGGACTTGTTCGGACATGGACACGTGTCAATGGGTTGGACCCACTTTGACTAGGGCTAGTGTTTAGGACTAAGGGACACAAGTGTTGTGTGCCCTTACCTACTCGCCTATATAAAGGAAGGTGGGTGGCGGTGGACAAGATAATCCTGTGCTGCTTCTTGGGGTTTTGCTAGACTTGGCAATTCCACCTTCCTGTCTAGTGGTGGCAAGACCAAGACTAGCATCTCACTTGTTGTTTTTTCATCTTGTACGTGTGTGAGACAGAAGAGGCGCCACACATGTGGTGCTCAGCGGCGATTGGGCGGCGAAGTCAGAGGCAGAACAAGGAGGCAAAAGAAGGAGGCAGAAGAGATCCGGCGATGAGGTGGTCCCAGGATCAAGAAGTTCGCTGAAGCCAGATGAGACGAGGGGAACATACGGAACCACCACGACGAGCTTCCTCAGCTTCCGCACCTACGCGTTGAGAGGTACGAGCTATTGCCTTTGACCTTGGATGGATCTTCGAGTGGCTCGCCGGAGTTCTAGCCGGAGCATAAAAGTTTTTGTTTTCGGCCAGGCTCTGCACGTTGCCCAACATATATCTACTTGATGAAACATACGTCGGAAGCCTTTGAAAATTTCAAGGAAATCTAGAATGAGGTATAGAATCAACTCGGTAAGAAAATAAAATTTCTTTGTTCGGACCGAGGAGGTGAATACATGAGCTATGATTTTGATGACCATCTGAAGAGTTGTGGAATAGTTCCCCAGCTCACTCCGCCAGGAACACCATAGAGAAATGGTGTGTCGGAAAGGCGGTCGGACCTTGTTAGACATCGTACGATCAATGATGAGTCGGATAGATCTTCCTTTATCATTTTGGGGTTATTGTCTAGAAACTGCAACGTTCACACTAAACAGAATACCATCAAAGTTGGTAGAGAAGACACCACATGAGATGTGGACTGGCAAGAAGCCGAGTCTATCTTTTCTTAAGATTTGGGGTTTTGAAGCTTTTTTCAAGCGACTTCAATAGGATAAGCTCGCAGCCAAGTCGAATAAGTGTATTTCTATGGGGTATCCGAGGGAAACCTTGGGTTACTACTTGTACACCCGAGAAGAGGGAAAAGTGTTTGTTGCTCAGAAAGATGTATTCCTTGAGAAAGAGTTTCTAAGTTAGGGAGTTAGTGGAAGTATGGTACAGCTCAAAGAAATTCAAGAAGAACCGGCCAATGGCGAGTCGACAAAAGACTTGGAGGTTGAGTCGGTCATGGGGCAACTGCACCTGCACCGCGAAGATCAACCAGATTGCGAAGTGTTCGTGATGTGTTACTGCTGGATAGTGATGAGCTGGCAACTTATTTGGAAGCGATGGTGGGATGCAAATCCGAGTCGTGCCTTAGAGCCATGAGATCCGAGTTAAATTCCATGGATGAAAATCAAGTTTGGAACTTGGTTGATCTGCTAGACGGTGCAAGACCCATCGAGTGCAAATGGGTCTTCAAGAGGAAAGCTGATATGAATGGAAATATTTCTATCTATAAAGCACGGCTTGTCGCGAAGGGATTCTGACAAGTTTAAGTAGTTAACTATGATGAGACTTTCTCACCCATAGCGATAGTTAAGTCAGTTCGTATCATGTTAGCTATAACAGCCTATTTCGACTATGAGATATGGCATGTGGATGTCAAGATGGCTTTCCTTAATGGAAATTTAACCGAGGACGTGTATATGATACAACTCGAGGGTTTTGTCCATTCGGCTAAAGTTGGCAAGGTATGCAAACTTCAAAAATCCATTTATGGGTTGAAGCAAGCATCTCGGAGTTGGAATATTTGCTTTGATGAGGTAGTCAAATCGTTTGGCTTCATCAAGAGTGATCATTATTCTTGTTTATACAAGAAGTTTAGTGGGAGCAAAGTAAACTTTCTGATCTTATATGTGGATGACATATTACTAATTGGAAATGATGTCCATATGTTGCAAGAAACCAAGGAATCATTGGAAAAGAGTTTTTTGATAAAGGACTTGGGTGAGGAAACTTACATTCTAGGAATTCGGGTC
Source organism: Avena eriantha (assembly GCA_910589775.1). Taxonomy (NCBI): domain Eukaryota; kingdom Viridiplantae; phylum Streptophyta; class Magnoliopsida; order Poales; family Poaceae; genus Avena; species Avena eriantha. Next base: position 535,809,334 of record OU342745.1, read on the forward strand.
TATAGAGATAGATCAAGGTGGCTCATTAGATTGAGTCAGAGTACATATTTGGACAATGTGTTGAAGAAGTTAGTTCAACCTGGAATCGTCTAAGAAGGGGTTCTTACCGATGTCCCATGGTGTAAAACTTAGCAAGACTCAGTGTCCTATGACGACTGACGAGTGAAGTTGGATGAGTGCGGTTTCGTATGCTTTAGCAGTTGGATACATCATGTACGCTATGATTTGTACAAGGCCAGATGTTTCCTATGCATTAAGTGTTGTGAGCAGAGACCAGGATGACCCTAGAGAAATCCACTGGGCAGTGGCTAAAAATATCCTTAAGTACTTGAGAAGGACTTAGGATATGTTCCTAGTTTATGGAGGTGAGGATGACTTAGTGTAAAGGGTTACATGGATACGAGTTATCTTGCTGGCTCAGATGATTCTCATTCGCAATCTAGATACGCGTTTGTGATAAACGGAGGGGCTGTGAGATGGAAGAGTTCCAAGCAAGAGACTGTGTCTATGTCTATGATAGAAGCTGAGTATTTTGCCACCTTGAAGGCGACAAAGGAAGTTGTTTGGATGAGGAACTTCCTCATGGATCTTGGTGTGGTTTAGGGCTCGTCCAATCCGCTAGACGTGTATTGTGACAACAATGGTGCTATTGCACAAGCCAAGGAACCTAGACAACACCAGAAGAACAAACATATACTCATGAGTTACCACCTGATTCGGAAATTTGTTGATCATGGTGATATCAAGTTATGCAATGTACACACGGATGCAAACATTGTAGATCCATTGACAAAGCCCTACTACAGTCGAAGGATGAGGCGCACCTAGGAGGTATGGGCATTAGATGTATGTACATGTGATGCCGGATGATTGACTCTAGTGCAAGTGGGAGACTGTTGGGAATATGCCCTAGAGGCAATCATGTATGATGTTATTCCCAATGTATTCATAAAGTTATTATATTATCCTTGTATGAACTACTGATATGTATCATTGAATATGTGATTCGATTGTGGAACTATATATTCATGTTGTTCATACTAGATGTTCTTGGTTGTTGAGGTTGTGCTGGACACACAACTTAGACTAATGTGAAAGTCGGTTGATGACTCGGTTCCACTTGTCATGGACATGATGATGCATACACGGATTCTACTAATGAGTTTAGCGAATCGGACTGACCCATATTGAGGTACAACAAGCAAGCCATCATTTGTATGACTCAATCAATGTAATCCTTAGACCCGAGGTTGTTGCACAAGTCGAGTTATGGATCACCGACTTAGGTTCTATCAAACGTTGTTCCATCAAAGGGCAGTTATAAAGGCGGAATTCGGGTCGACTGAGAATCAAGCTGTGTGATGTGGGTAACCAAGATGGGATGTTGCCCCTCTGATGGGAGAGGTATTCTCTGGGCCCTCTTGGATGATATGATTCGGAAAGCATGGCCATGCACGACTCGACTAAGTGTTAGCCGAGGTGTCCGACTAAGAGTTAGTCGGATGAATCACTTATCTCAGATCAAGAAGAGAGTTGAGCTATTTGAAGGATGACGGTTATTTGCCTCTATCTTGACAAGATGTATCATGAGGCAAAAGGGACTCGGACACAAGTCACATTGAAAGGTATGTCGTCATGACTCTTTGGTACTTGGGAGTCGACATGTTTTGCTAGGAGCCACTACCGACTGATCGATTATGAGTGAGACTCAAATCGTGTCCGAGTCACCATGAGCCTATCGGGTCATACACTTAAGAGTGGGAGCAAGTTTGGGTTGGACCTGAACCGGAAATCTTTTTGGGTTTGACCCGAATGAGACACAGACTGAGTCAGTGAGTTGGACTCATAGTGACTAATGTAGGCTTTAGTGAATGGGCCACAAGTGGGTGCATCCCACTTTCACTCCCTATATATACTGGAGTGAAGATTCCTAAGGGGCACGGTTAGGTCATTCCATGCGTTGGAAAGCCTAGCTCCATTTCAGTCCAATCGCCATATCGGACCTAGCAGTCCACCGTTGGCGCTCCTCCTTGTACATGTGGATACTGGCAGGGGTGTTGTATGTTCAGCACTTCGACGATCGAGGGTTGGATCGGATCTTGAGGACTGCACTGCATCATGTGACGCGCTTCATCAGTAATCTACAACCGCGTGTCTAGTGGTAATCCTCATTGCCTTCTACCTCGACAAGATCTTGGGATCACCGTGTAAGAATTTTTTGTTTTATATCTATGTGGCCCAACACTAGATGGTATGGATAACACTCTAGAATTTGATTTAGTGGCCGGATTGCTGAAGCATGCGTACTACACTGTATCAAGGATTATCTTAGCTACTAGTATATGCAAATAATAAAACAATCCTGCTTCAAAAGAGTGAAAACAATGTCTTACATCTGAAGTTTCTACTCTAATGCTTTGAATAATGTTAGGAATGCAGATCAATCTATAATCATAAATTTTAGGTAGTTATTCTTGGTTATGACTTGAATGAGTATCAAAAAAAATTGAATCTTTTAATGGCAAAATGGAAGTTTTTGCATAACTTATTTGAGTATTCTTATTGAACACCATAGAATTTTTAATGAATAGTATATGCATCACATGGAGAAATTTATTAATAGGATGGATCCATCGTAGGGGAAGATCCTTTCTTCTAGGAGAATAATATACTATCCAAAGACTATTTTGCCAACTTACCCATGCACTAGATGGGTTTTTTACCTATTGGGGGAATGAGGGCATCTAGAATGGCCAAACTAAGGGGTAGATTCTTTTGGGAAGGGAATTCTAGTAAATTTACAACAGCATTTTAAATAGGTGGTTGTTTGCATACCCAAGTACATGGACGAGATAGGTAAAATTAATAACATATTTGTGAACATTCTATTGAAATATATCTACAAAACTTTGTAAGAGTCAAACAGTCATTAGAGCAGGGTGATAACTAATAAATATTGTAGTGGTGGTGCTCTGTTATACAAACTGAATGTAGGGGTCTTAGGTTCTGAAATGGGTTGCAAAAGGTAAACATTGATTTAAGCAAGGAGAAATTTATATGTCTCAGTTCTGGAATGGGATAAAAAATAAATAAATGGGGAGACTATATACTTTGGGAGATAGTAGAAAATCTTTTAACTTGGGCTTTAACTTGGGTTTCATCCCTAGTGCTCATGGTCACTGCTGAAAACATGGAATCCCTCGACGAAGTGCATCCCAACTTGGCAGAAAGGTGCCTCTTGGCATTGTAAATAACTTGTCCAACTAGTAAGCCTGAGAACTAGGGCTGAAACCCAAGTTAACTCCTACATGATGGACATCTAGGTGAAGGTTTGCATTCCAAAGTATTTGGATGTATTGTTTATGATTTTTCCTTGTAGTAGGTCACATAAGAGGCATCATGCGCTTGTTTTTATTTTTTGCTTTTATTTCATTTGGTTTGATTCAAGAAAAGGCCAAACTTGTCGGCGTGTGCAACTGCATAAGGGTTTCTAAATTTTTAATCCTACACACTGATCCATACTAGGACACCATTGGGGCACCCAAAACCATTTTTGTTTGAATTTTTAGACCAATATTTAGAGTACCTACACTTAAAATTTTGAATTATCGAAGCATTACTCAAAAAGGCAGTATATATGTCCACCATGAGAAAATGCTTATATCCGAGAATGGCCATCCAACATGACCAATAATTCGTGAAAATTCCATGATGCATTAGACATCATGAATTCTTGCACCCTCTTGGAAACATCCACTTAGGATTCAAACTTTTGGATTCAAAAAATGAAAAATGAAGTTTATTTCATAGAACCCCGAAAGTGCTAGTTGGAGAAGTTGTTTCCAATGCCAAGAGGCACCTCTATACCAAGTTTGGGCGCATTCTATCTAGGGATACCGAGTTTTTGGTAGTCGGCATGAACACTAGGGATGCAACTTAACTTCTACACAATAGCCATCTGGGTGAAGGTTTGCATGTCCAAAGTATTTGGATGTCTTGTTTATAATTTTTCCTAGGTAGTAGGTCACATAAGTGGCCTCCATGCGCATGTTTTTTTTTGGAATTTTTAAGTATCATTTGGTTTGATTAAAAAAGGCCAAACTTGTCAACATGCACAATCGCATAAGGGTTTCTAAATTTTGAATCCAGCACACAGATCCAACCTAGTAAACCACTGGGACTCTCATTACCATTTTTGTTTGAATTTGAGACCAATATTTAGGGTACTTATAGTACAAAATTGAATTATCCAAGCATTACTAAAAAAATTATATAGCTCCACCATGAGAAAAATGATTATACACCGAGAATGTCCATCCAACATGACCTAGTACTCATGAAAAATGCCACAGGACTTAGACATGCAAAATTCATTCACCTCCTTTGATAATATCCACTTAGGATTCAAAAAAATGAAAACTCAATTTTTTCACACAACTCCAAAATTCCTAGTGAAGAATTTGTTTGAAAAATACCATTTTGCAATGAGCATGAGCACTAGGGATGAAAACCAAGTTAACTCCTACACGATAGCCATATTGGTGATGTCTTGCATGTCAAAATTATTTCAAAGACTTGTTTATGATTTTTCCTGGGTAGTAGGTCACACAAGAGATTCCATTTGCAGTTTTTCATGTTTTGTAACTTCATTTGAGTTGATTCAAAAAGTTCAAACTTGCAGGCATGCGCAATCGCATAAAGGGTCCTAAATTTTGAATCCTACGCACTGATCTATCATAGGACACCTGTAGGGCACCCAAAACCTTTTTTTTTGAATTTTGAGACCAATATTTGGGGTATCTACACTTCAAATTTTGAATTATCCAAGCATTACTCAGGAAAAAGTAGTATATAGCTCCACCATGATAAAAATGCTTATCTCTAGGGAACGGACATCCAACATAGATTTCATAAAAAATGCCACGGGCCCTTAGACATGCAGAATTATAACACCTCCTTTGGCATATATCATATAGGATTCAAATTTTTGGATTCAAAAAATGAAAAATCAAGTTTTTTCACAGAACCCCAAAATCCCTTGTTTGTAATGCGAAGAGGTACCTCTCTGCCAAGTTTGTTAAGGATTCCAACATGATAACACACCAAACAACTTCAAAAAATTGAAATTTGCTTCAAATTTGAATGCGCTTGTTGGCAATTTTGACCACATTTTCAAACCGACCATATAAATTCTCAAAAAATCAAGAATGACAAGTGGGTTTCTGACCTAGTTCCAACAGAAAATACTAAACTTGCACTATGGTCATTTGTATGACATCTTGGATTTCTGACCAAATGACAAGTGGGTCCACATAATTAGAATTTCTTAAAACCATGGACTTTTATTACCCCTAAACTAAAATCACAGAGTTTTTTATGCACGACCTTTTTCCACGGAATAGTTGCTGCTAGGTTGCTTACTCGATAAGAATCAACACATGGCACACTCGCTTCGAACAACACGCATCATGCCTTGTGTTGCCTCCTCCTCCACTAACGCACCCCTAAAAATATGGCTATGCATTATGGCCTTATAACAGAGAGCCAGCAAGCTGCCCCATCTACTTCACTTCGTATTGATCATCAACATTGATCCTTGTGTCGGTTCCACTTATCTGCCCCATTAATCCCCGATCATCTCCTTCCTATTTAACTTCTCACTTTCCCCATAATCCTACCGCACTTCTCCATCTCCAATCACCTCTTCATTGACAAAGGTCTCCATCCCCAACATTTTACCCATGGCCAACTTCTAGCTCCCGCCCACAACAAAGGACCTCAAGCCGTTTGGGCTCAGCGAGGACCATGCCATGCACATTTGGGCATTAACCTTGAGGAGGATCCAGTGGCAGTAGGTGTGTGTCTTCCTTTAAGAGGGATATGGACCATCATAGGCGCTACATGTACAACCTCGGGTGGAATGCAGACTTGACACTGCCAGTCCGCTTCGCCAATCCCAAGGATGCCACTCTGCTCTACGTCTGTGCCTACCACTATAGTTACGGGAAGATGGTGTTTACCCACGCCAGCATCCACACCAACTGCTGGGACCATATCCACCGTGTCATCCTTGAGTTGCTGATGGCGGAGGTAGCGCTGGCGCTGGAGGATTAAGTACCAATGGCAGAGGTGGCGGAGGTGCTACTGGAGCTGGAGTATATGCGAGGAGGCGCCGAACCAGCAGTAGTGCATAACTGATGGGTGTACTATCAGTTCTGCTAGTGCGAGTAGTCAATAATCATGATTGTAAACTTCTGCTCATAATGCAAACTTCTATTTCAGTTTCTACTCGAGTAGTGTTTTGCTCGCAATTATGATTGTAAACTTCTATTTCAGTTTCTTCAGATAAGAGAAAACTCTTTTCTATTTTAGTTTCGTCGGAAGTTCATAGTTAAACACACCAAAACTTCATCCCATTATAATCATACACACCTCTACTTGGTCCCTAAGTGTCAAACATCGACGAACTTGGTCCCTTAGCGTCAAACACCATCGAATTAACCCTAGGCACGACAAGGTTCCAACCTACAATTTAGGAAAATTGTATTTTCATATGCCTCGTTAATCCTATTCCCCACTAATAACGGACTTTCGAAATAATGAACAGTGGCACTGATAGCTACCAACTCGATCACATTTTATCGAGGCTTTTATATTGGTTTCTCTCTGTTCTTGTTGATTTTCTTCTTGCAACTAATGCTAATATCGTGAGAATAGAGGAACCATTTGTGATTACTTTCAGGTGTTATGAACTTTTGGAAGGATATAAAGCCAATTCTAAGCTTAATAAGGAAAATCAAGAAAGTTATTAATTGGGTAGATTTGCATTTGGGGCTTTAGAAGTCTTAACGGTCGCCAGTACGGCCGGAATCTGCCCGTACGGTGTACCGAACCTTTGCCTTGTCGAATACATCCACTCCTGTTTAAAGGGGCATACGCAAAAGGAGAATATAGTAACCTCCATCTAGTCCAAAAGAGAGGAAGAAGAGATCAGAGAGAGAACATGCTTCTCCCTTCAAACTGCTCCAAGATCTTCAACCTCTAGTTCATCCATTCATCCACTACACCCTTTGTACACATGAGAGAGAGATCATCACACTTGTGAGATTGTATTTGATTCAGTCTTCCTCTTTATTGTGGATTTCTAGGGTAATATCGAGATGAACTCTATTTACAATATGATTATATCATTGTGTTTTTCCTCTCTCATGGTCGAGTAAAACCCCCTAGGCTTGGGAGATTTAGGGGATTGGTGAGATGTGATGTGGCTATCTTATATTCCATATATTTGTGATTGTGGTTATTATTATTTTGTGCAAGGATGAAGGTATGTGTTATGTGTGATGCTTGTTATCTAATCTAAGGGCCCATGTAACATGATCCAGAGAACTACATAGACAAGTGTTGGGGATATGAATAATGGGTATCACCATAGCATTGCCTTACTCTGGCTAACCCGGGTGGCCCGTAGAAGGTAGCATAGACCCAGTGATACCTTTGATCCAGATTTACAGATGTAGTATATAGTAGCTTTTTCCCTAGTACACCTAAGCTCCCCGGCCGTAGAATCCAACACACCGCAGGCCACAAGATCCTTTGTGGCACCTTCCATAGAGAGCAACGCGTCAACGCGCATCACGTTTGCTGCAGCTGGCAGCGATAGGGCATGGGATCCTCCGCGCCTGGTTGCTCTGCAGCTCAGTCTATGGCATCTGAAAATAGGCCTGCTACACGTGCTTCCAAGGGGATACATAAGCCTCACGAGTACAAGGATGGCATTGTTTGATGGTGTCTTTCAACCTCAGCTGATGAACCCACTAATTTGCAAACTGTATTAGCAGATCCAAAGTGGCAGTCAGCTATGCGTGAGGAATATGTTGCACTCATGAACAATAAAACCTGGAGGTTGGTATCACCTCAACATGGTACATATATTATTGAGTGTAGATGGATATAGAAGATAAAGAGAAGAACCAATGGTTCTATTGATAGATACAAGGCAAGACTTGTAGCAAAAGAGTTTAAATAGCGGTATGGTATAGATTATGAGGATACCTTTAGTCATGTTGTTAAAATTGCTACTGTTCGGCTTGTCTTGGCAGTTACTATTTCCAGATGATGGAGTTTGTGACAATTGTATGTAAATAATGTGTTCTTACATGGTGTTATGGAACAAGATGTCTACATGAGATGGCCACCGGGTTATGAAGACAAAAAGAAACTGAACTATGTGTGCAAACTTGACAAGGCCTTGTATGGATTGAAGCAAGCACCTCAAGCATGGTATTCTCGACTAAGAGCTAAGTTAATTCGTCTTGGTTTTGTTGCTTCAAAGTCTAATACATCCTTGTTTATCTATCATACGTCCAATGTCACCATCCTTTTGCTCATTTATTTGGATGATATTATAGTTCCTAGTTCCTCAAAAGTTGCAACAGATATCTTGCTGAAGGATTTGAGCAAGGAATTTGCTCTCAAGGATCTTGGTGATCTCCACTACTTTTTGGGAATTGAAGTTCAGAAGGTTAATGATGGACTAGTACTAAGTCAATCAAAATATGCTCAGGATGTTCTTGCACGAGTTGGTATGAAAGATTGCAAGGGATCGCCCTCTCCATTGTGTTCTTTAGAAAAAGTTACAGGACATGAAGGAGAATTGCTGGGTCCCAAGGATAGTACTAAATACAGGAGCTTGGTTAGTGCTTTACAATATCTCACACTTACCAGACCTAATTTTCCCTATGTAGTTAACAAAGTTTGTCAGTATTTGCACGGACCCACTACTCTGCACTGGACAACTGCTAATTGCATTATGAGATATATTAAGCATACAGTTGGTGTTGGACTCACATTCATAAAGTCTAATTCTAGACTAGTTAGTGCTTTTTCAGATGCTGACTAGGCAGGATGTTCAGATGATCGTCGATCAACTAGAGGTTTTACAGTTTTGTTTGGGTCAAATCTCATCTCATGGAGTGCTAGGAAGCAAGCCATAGTGTCTAGGTCCAGCATTGAAGTAGAGTACAAGTCTGTAGCCAATGCTACTAAAGAAGTAATATGGATACATTCATTGATTGAGGAGCTTGGAGTCACATTGACTCAACCGCCATGTTTAAGGTGTGGAAATTTGGGAGCGACATATTTGCCAAGCATATTGAGATTGATTTTCACTTTGTTAGGGAGAGAGTTCCTAGGAAACAACTGGAGATCAGGTTCATTCCTGTCAAGGACCAAGTAGCAGATGGATTCACACAGTGGCGGAGCTAGACATGAAGCAATTGGGGGGGGGGGGGGCAATTCCTTGTGCATACGTGAGATAGGCTGGTTGGGGGGCCAATTACCCTTTTTCCTAATGTAAGCCTAGATTATTGAGGGTAATTAAGCAAAAAAGGGGGGCGGTGCCCCCTCCCCCCTGTTAGAGTATATTTGTATATTGTAGTTTCCCCATATGTTAGGGGGCTTCCTGTATATTTGCACCTGTACATGTACTATATATTCTGGCCTTTGGCCCTCTGGTAATACAAGATCTATTACCCTAACATGGTATCAGAGCCGTAAGGCTTTTGTTTTTCTCGCCGTAGCCGCCGCCGCCCGCCCCGGCACCTCGCCGCCGCACCCGGCCGCCACCGCCGCTGTCCTGCCGCCGACTCCTCCCGCCGCAGCCGGCCGCCGCCGCTCCTCTCTCTCGCCGCCGCCGCCCGCCCCGGCACCTCGCCGCCGCGTCCGGCCGCCGCCGCCATCACGCCGTCGCCGGCCACCCCCGCCGCCGCCGCCGCCTCCTCTCCCTCGTCCCGCCACCGCCGGCCGCCCCCGTCACCGACCCCGCCGCCCGTCGCCGCCGTCGTCGTCGCCTCTTCTCCCTCGCCCGCTGCCGCCGCTGCCAAACCACCCTGGCCGCCGCCGCTGACCCAGTGTTCTGATCCGGTTCTAGTTCGGATCTAGTTCGAAAAAAAAGAGGAGCTATGTCTTCCTCGTTGGGCTATGTTGCGATTCCTCGCTGCCCGGTGCTTTTTGATGGCGCGAATTATCCTGATTTCGCTGCCTTCATGCGCGTCCATATGCGCGGACTTCGTCTTTGGGGAGTGCTTTCTGGTGAGGTCTCCTGTCCACCACGCCCCGTTCTGCCTCCGGCACCTATTGCACCACCACCCGTTGCCCTTGCCCTCGATGCTACTCAGGCGGTCAAGGATGCAGCCCAGAGTGTTGATGATTCTGCTCGGGCTGATTATGAGCGCCAGGTTCAGGAGCATTCTACTGCTACTGCGACCTACCGGCTGGATCTGGCTGACTACACTCAGTGGATAGATGAGGATGCTCGTGCTCCTGCTATTCTCACTTCCAGTGTTCTGCCTCAGTATGCTGCTGAGTTCATGGGTCTTCCCACTACTGCTGCTCAGTGGGCTTTTCTTCGTCAGCGCTATCAGCCGTCTGGAGATGCTCTTTATCTGTCTGTGGTTCATTAGGAGCATGATCTTAAGCAGGGTGATTCCACTATTGATGATTTCTATACTCAGAGTGCTGCTATTTGGCGTCAGCTTGACTCTCTTCGTACAGCGGTGTGTAACACTTGTCCCTGCTGTCTGATTGTGCGCGCGTATCTGGAGTTTCAGCGTGTCTTTGAGTTCTTGTCGCGGCTCCGCAAGGAGTTTGAGCCGCGTCGTGCCCAGCTGCTTGCCCGTGGTCGTGTTCCGCTCTCTGAGGTACTGGCTGAGCTTCGTGCTGAGGAGACTCGTCTTCGTGGTGCTGGTCTTCTTGAGGTTCTTTCTGTTCTTGCTGCTCGTGGTCCCCCCGTGCCGCCGGCTTCGTCGTGGTCTCTAGCGCCGCCGCTACTCTCTGCTCCACCGGCCGAGGGTCAGAGTCAGTCTCAGCAGCCTCGTGGTTCTCGTCCTCCCTGCGCCCACTGTGGTAAGCCTGGCCACGATATCTCTGGTTGCTGGACGAGGGATCCACGCTTACGTCAGCAGTATCTTGCTTGTCGACAGTCTGGTTCTTCAGGATCTTCTACTGTTGCTTCTGGACCTCCTGCTGGTGCTTCTGGACCTCCTGCTGGTGCTCTGTCTGATCAGGATATTATTCGTGGTCTTCGTAGTCTGCTCGCTGCTACAGGCTCCTCCTCGTCGGGTACTGCTGGTTCTGTGTCTAGTTCTTTTGGCACCGCGCGACCATCACCTTCTACACAGTCAGGTACGTCATCCTCGTGGTATCTGGATTCTGGAGCTTCTTTTCATATGACTTCTGCATCTTCTATTCTTCTGCTCTTCGCTCTCTTATTTCTCCTGTCCGTGTTATTACGGCTGATGGTACCTCTCTTCCTGTTTCCAGTCGAGGAACCCTCTCTACTTCCTCCTTCTCTGTTCCTGATGTTTCTCATGTTCCCAGCCTTAAGATGAACCTTTTCTCTGCTAGTCAACTTACTGATTCTGGTTGTCGTGTCATTCTTGATGCTGATTCTTGTGCTGTTCAGGACCGTCATACACAGGCTCTGGTTGGAGCTGGCCCTCGTAGCATTGAGTCTCCGGGGCTATGGGAGTTAGACTGGCTTCGCGTTCCTTCCGCCGACACTTCTTCTGCCACTTCTCCTGCGGTTGCTGCTTCTGTCACTGGCTCGTTTCAGCAGTGGCATCATCGGTTGGGTCATCTTTGTGGCTCCTGTTTATCATCCTTAGTTCGTCGTGATCTTCTGGGGCTTGTCTCAGGAGATGTGTCGTCGTTACATTCGTGTCAGGGTTGTAGGTTAGGTAAACAGATTCAGCTTCCCTATCCTACTAGTGTGTCTGTATCTCAGCGACCTTTTGATTTAGTTCATTCAGATGTGTGGGGTCTAGCTCCCTTTGCTTCAAAAGGGGGCCACCGATACTATATTTTGTTTATTGATGATTTTTCACGGTACACCTGGTTATTTTTTATGCGCTCTCGCAGCGAGGTGCTTGCTATTTATCAGCGCTTTGTGGCCATGGTTTGTACTCAGTATTCCACGCCTATTCGTGTGTTTCGTGCTGATTCTGCAGGAGAGTATATCTCCCAGCACCTGCGTGGCATCCTTGCTGAGCAGGGCACCCTTGCTCAGTTCTCGTGTCCCGGCACCCATGCTCAAAATGGTGTCGCCGAGCGTAAGCATCGTCATATTCTTGAGACTACCCGCGCTATGATGATTGCTTCCTCTCTTCCGCCGCATTTCTGGGCTGAGGCTGTTGCTACGTCGACTTACCTCATTAATATCCAGCCTTCAGCTGCTCTTCAGGGTGGCATTCCTCTAGAGCGTCTCTCTGGCTCCTGTCCAGACTACTCGACTCTTCGTTTATTTGGTTGCGTTTGCTATGTCCTTCTCCCTCCTCGTGAACGCACCAAACTAACCGCTCAGTCTGTTGAGTGTGTTTTTCTCGCCTATAGTGATGAGCATAAGGGCTATCGCTGTTGGGACCCCGTTGGTCGTCGTATGCGCATCTCTCATGATGTCACGTTCGATGAGACGCGTCCTTTCTATCCTCGCCCCACCTCTGGTACTTACCCAACGGATGATCTCTCCTTTCTTCTTTTTCCTGATACACTTTCCACTGTCCCTTCTCCTCCACCTCCTCCTTCTACTGCGCCTCCTTTGTCTTCGGCGCCATCCTCTCCTCTGTCTAGTTCCCCTAGTTCTCCTTGGTCTCCGGCTTCGGATCCTTCCTCCGCGAAAACTTCTTCCTCCTCTTCTGATGAGTCATCTTCCGCGGATGAGCTTCCTTCCTCACGGCCTGTTCGTCAGCGTCGTGCTCCAGACCGTTACTCCCCTAGTCAGTATGGTCTCTCTGTAGTCTCCGAGCCGACTTCTTATCGGGATGCCGCGTGTCATCCTGAATGGCAGCTTGCCATGGCTGAGGAGATCGCTGCGCTTGAGCGCACTGGCACCTGGGATCTTGTCTCTCCCCCTTCCGGTGTTCGTCCTATCACGTGTAAGTGGGTCTATAAAATTAAGACCCGCTCTGATGGATCTCTTGAGCGCTATAAAGCGCGTCTTGTGGCTCATGGTTTTCAGCAGGAACACGGTCGTGACTATGATGAGACCTTTGCTCCTGTGGCCCATATGACTACTGTGCGTACTCTTCTTGCTGTTGCTTCTGTTCGACGCTGGTCTGTGTCCCAGCTTGATGTTCAGAATGCTTTTCTTAATGGCAAGTTGAGTGAGGAGGTTTATATGCAGCCTCCTCCTAGGTATTCTATTCCCGATGGGATGGTTTGTCGTCTTCGACGTTCCCTTTATGGCCTAAAACAGGCCCCTCGTGCCTGGTTTGAGCGCTTTGCCTCTGTGGTGACTGCTACTGGTTTCTCTCCTAGTTCTCATGATCCAGCACTTTTTGTTCACACTTCTCCTCATGGACGCACTCTTCTCCTTCTCTATGTTGATGATATGATCATTACTAGTGATGATCCTGAGTATATTGCCTTTGACAAGGCTCGTCTTCGTGATCAGTTTCTTATGACTGATCTTGGTCCTCTTCGCTACTTTCTTGGGATTGAGGTTTCCTCCACTTCTGATGGGTTTTCTATCTCTCAGAAAAAGTATATTCAGGATCTTCTTGCTCGGGCTGCTCTTACGGAGGAGCGCACTGTTGAGACTCCTATGGAGCTTCATGTTAAGCTTCGTCCTACGGATGGTGATCCTCTTCCCGATCCCACTCGTTATCGCCATCTTGTTGGGAGTCTCGTTTATCTTGCTATCTCCCGTCCTGATATCTCTTATCCTGTTCATATTCTGAGCCAGTTTGTCTCAGCTCCTACCACTGTTCACTACAGTCATCTCCTCCGTGTCCTTTGTTATCTTCGTGGCACGATTACTCGTCACCTTTTCTTCCCTCGTTCTAGCTCTCTCCAGCTCCAGTGCTACTCGGATGCTACGTGGGCGAATGATCCTACGGATCATCGTTCACTTTCTGCTTACTGTGTGTTTCTTGGTGGTTCGCTTGTTGCTTGGAAGACGAAGAAACAGGTAGCGGTTTCCCGTTCGAGTGTTGAGGCTGAGTTGCGGGCTATGGCTTTGGGGACTGCTGAGGTGACCTGGTTACGGTGGTTGCTTGCAGACTTTGGGGTCTCTGTTACGACACCCACTCCACTTTTGTCAGACAGTACAGGTGCTATCAGTATTGCACGTGATCCGGTCAAGCATGAGCTGACCAAGCATATTGGTGTTGACGCTTTTTATACACGTGCTCAGGTGCAGGATCAGGTTGTTGCGCTCCATTATGTGCCTTCAGACTTACAGTTGGCAGATTTCTTTACAAAGGCACAAACTCGCGCTCAGCATGATTTCTTACTCTCCAAACTCAGTGTTGTGGATCCACCATGAGTTTGAGGGGGGGGGGGGGGTGTTAGAGTATATTTGTATATTGTAGTTTCCCCATATGTTAGGGGGCTTCCTGTATATTTGCACCTGTACATGTACTATATATTCTGGCCTTTGGCCCTCTGGTAATACAAGATCTATTACCCTAACACCCCCCTCACTTGTTCATAGCTCCGCCACTAGATTCACATAACCTCTTCATGTTCGTAGTTTTGCAAACTTCAAGCCTAATCTCAACTTGACCAAGTTGTGATTAAAGGAGTGTGTTAGAATTATAGCCCTAGAGTCGTACATGTACTGGACCAGGAGTCCATATCCTATTGCACTACTTATGACATAGCCTTGTACCGCAACCTAAGTATATACATAAATAGTAGAGATCGATAGAGAGACTCAGGATTATTGGAGTATATCGTCTAAATATTGACAAGGTCACAAAAGGCGGAACGCTAGATGGGTGTTATCCTGGAGCCTCAACTCACGTACTGCGGTTTGGTATTCTCAATTGTATTGGACTGTTGTGGTACTTTTTGAGAACGGTACAAAGCCTCATTTTTCCCTTCTTAAACATAGTGATATATAGAGGTTGATGCAAACATTGTGAATTCAAGGCTTAAGAGAGTGAGATACTGACATTCATGCACATATTGTGAATTCAAGAGCGAGATAGTTCTAATTATTCTCTTCAATCCAAATTAATGAACTCGGATTTGTCTGGATTCAGATATATCTAGACCATTAATTTGTATCGGAGGGAGTAATATTTATGCAAACTTGTGAATGCCAATGCCATGTAGCATGCACATATATGCATGAAGAGTAAATTACATTTTAGTACCACAATTGGGGCTAGAGTAGCAGCTTAGTGCCACTTTTGCAATTTTTTGCGAGTACATACCACTTTTGGGGCGAAGTGTTACAAATAGGTCACTTTTTTTGGCTAATTGCATTTTAACAATAAAACTAACATAATGATCCTACAATTAAGCGAAGACATGGACCTAGGGCCCACCTGTCATTCCTCTCATCTTCTTCCCCTCCCTCTCTCTTCTCTTGTATCCTTCTTCTTCTTCTTCTTCTTCTTCTGGCAACCGCTCTCCCACTACTAGAAAACAGCCTATAGATAGACAAGATGTTCAGTGGCGCATATGCAAAACCATGCGCCACAGGAAAACATCAGTGGCGCACCAGAGAACATGCGCCACAGAAGATTGGAAGTTATGTGGCACATTCTCCAAAGTATGAGCCATAGAAGATTGGTGGGACCCGCCAGCCGAGGTGGGTTGATCCAAGTTCTGTGGCGCATTCTGAGATATGTGCCACAGAAGTGGCCTCTTCCGTGGCGCATATTTTCTTATGCGCCACAGAACATGGAGGGGGGCCCACCACGGAATCTAATTCACCCAAGTTCTGTGGTGCATGTTCTAATATGCGCCACAGATGTGTTGCACTTCTGTGGCGCATATCCCAACATGCGCCACAGAACTTGGAGGTGGGCCCCACAGAGGGAATCTAATTCACCCACTTCTGTGGCGCATATGGACTTATGCACCACAGAAGTTTTAGCATTTGTGGCGCATTTTCTCCATATGCGCCACAGATGAGGGCGTCCAGATCCATGTTAAAAAGGTGACAAAAGCTAGCTCTCTTATCTATCTATCCACCACCACCCATTTCACATCTCTACCTCCTCCCATCTCATCTTCCTCCTCCCTCACACCCCATCTTGCCCATAGTTTCTCCATTTTCTTGTAACTAAACCTACTTTAATCCATAGATTGGTAAGTGGAAGCTTCGCTCCAACTTCTAGATCTAAAAGTTCCTTACTTTTCTCTCTCACATCTCTATTTGTTTACTAATTTCCTCTCCACCAACTTGCATTGTAGATCTATTTGTCCACACTCTCTCATCGCACGGTCTCGTCTCGCTATTATTGTGTCTACTAGGTGAGTACTTGTCCATGAACATGTAGGTGAAGCTTGTCGCGCGGGCGGTGTGTGTGTGCGATCCATGGCGAGACGATGCTTGTGTGGTGCATGAATGTTTGCAATGGGAGGAAGTTTTTTGTTGGTTGCTTGTTGTTGTTGGGCCTGGCCGGTGTGGTTGCATGGATGTTTGCCGAAATGTTGATTCATTTCCATTTCGGCAAATTTTTGCACTACACATATGTCCTAATTTTAGGAAAGGTCATGCCGAATTTTTTCTAGCTAGCATTCATGCATGTGTGTGTTCATATGGTGTGGTTCTCACCCATACTCTCTGTTTTGACCGCTCAGGTAACCATGGTCCTCACGATGAGCGAAGGTAGAATTTCTAGGTACAAGAAAGGCGTGAAGGAGGATATGATTCTGAACAACAAGACCATGATAAGATATCCATGTCGAACATGCAAACTGGAGCGCTGGATTGACCCTGAATCTGGACAATTGGAGGGTCACCTGCTCAGGCGCGGTTTCATGCGCGACCTCAATGAGGCGCCGGCAGGACATGGTGGTGGTCACGAAGACGTGGGCGGGCGATAAGACGAAGAGTCTACCGGGCATGATCATCATGACGAAGGAGATGCTAGCGGGCATGATCATCATGACAAAGGAGATGCCGGCGGGCATGATCAGCATGGAGAAGGAGATGGCGACGGGCATGATCATGATCATGAAGAAGGAGAAGACGCGAACACACAGACGCTGCTAACTTCGGTCTTGCAGGACCCTCATGTTCAAGAACTGCTCCTCAAGGAGACGAGCAACGACAAAGCTGCAGCCAGAGAGAAAGCCAAGCTGGCCCAAATGGAGGTAGATGGGATGACTCGATTGTATCCTAGGTGTCGCCCCGAGGATACACGTTTGAGTGTAACGCTCAAGGCTCTGGAGATGAAGGCCGAACACAAATGGACCGATATGAGCTTCAACGCGAACATGGAATACTGGCACGACCGACTTCCTAAGGGGAACACATTGCCAACAAGTATCGAGGAGGCCAAGAAAATCGGGTGCCCTCTCGACCTACCACACATTAAATACCACGCATCCTCAATGATTGCGCACTTTATCGGAACGAGTACGCAGATAGAACCACATGTCCGGTGTGTGGCCAAGGACGGTACAAGAGAGGGAACAAGAATGTTCCTCGAAAAGTGGTATGGTACTTTCCTATCACCCCTCGTCTGCAGTGATATTCCGTAGATCCTAAGGAAGCAAAGCTCATGCAATGGCACGCGGAAAGAGAGAAACCCGAAGATGATCCAGAGAAGGGCAAGATCCTGACACACCCTTCAGACGTTAGCCAGTGGAATGCATTAGACATCGACTTCGAAGAGTTTGGGGGCGATGCAAGGAACGTCAGGCTGGGTATGAGCACCGATGGACTCAATCCTTTTGGAAACTAGAGTAGCACGCACAGAACCTGGCCTGTGTTTGTATGGCCGTACAATCTCCCCCCGTGGCTATGCACGAAGCAAAGGTATGTACACATGAGCATTCTTATTCAGGGGCCGAAACAACCAGGTATCGATATGCATTTGTATCTCGGGCTATTGAGAGAGGAGTTAGCCAGCTTGTGGGAGACGCCGGCCCGTATGTGGGACGCCTACACTAAAGAATATTTCCATCTAAGAGCCGCGTTGCTCATGACCGTGCAGGACTATCTTGGTTACGCATATGTATCGGCCCAGGTGAACCACGGACACGATGCATGCATCAAGTGCATGGATGAGACACCGCATCTCCAGCTACCAAGGGATCCTGGGTCTTCGAAAACCGTGTTCCAAGGTACTCGAAAGTGGCTCCACATGGATCACCCATGGAGAAAACATGGTGACCTGTTCAATGGTAAGGACGAGCTCGAAAGAGCCCCGCGTCCGAGGAGCAGCGAAGAAATCGAGGAGCTTTTGAATAATTGGGTAGATTGCCCTGCGCCTGGAAAAAAACGACCGAGGATAAAGCCGCTACTGGGTGTATGGAAAGCAAGGTCTGTTTTCTGGGACCTGCCGTATTGGAAGGTCCTTCACACTCCCCATAGCCTCGATGTAATGCACATCACGAAGAACGTTACCGAGAGTCTGCTTGGCACTCTACTAAACATGCCGGAGAGGACCAAGGATGGGTCGAAAGCAAGAAAGGACCTTAAATTGCTTGGCATAAATAAAGATCTTCAGTACCCTGATAGTGATGATGATGATGATGATCAGACGGAAGGGACTCAAGGTCGCCGCAAAAGAGTTAAGAAGAATGAGGTGGTGTTTCGCGCTGCCTGCTTCACTCTGAGTCTGGAAGAGCTCGAGCAGTTTTTCAGGTGCCTCTTAGGAGTGAAAGTTCCTCACGGTTACTCGGGGAAGATAAGCAGATATCTGGACGTGGCGAAGAAGAGGTTCAGCGGTATGAAGTCTCACGACTATCACGTGCTGATGACGCAGATACTCCCCGTTGCGATCCGTGGGATAATGGACGAGCATGTCCGTGAGACATTGTTTGGCCTCTGTAACTTTTTCGACGTCATATCTAGGAAGTCGATCAGTGTGAAGCAGCTCCACAGGCTACAGGAAGAGATCGTGATGATACTATGCGAGCTTGAGATTTACTTCCCACCCACATTCTTCGACATCATGGTGCATCTACTTGTACATGTCGTGGACGACATCATCCAGCTCAGGCCGACATTCCTGCACAACATGATGCCGTTTGAAAGGCTAAACAGTGTCATCAAAGGATTCGTTTGCAACAGGTCTCGTCCAGATGGAAGCATAGCCAAGGGCTTTCTGATCTACGAGTGCATCTCCTTCTGCCAGAATTATGTAACCACTGAGAACGAGGATGTTGGAATACCCACAAAGAAGCACCTCGGCAGGCTCGGTGGATATGGTCACCGCGAGGGCTGCCGCTCACTACATGTTGGCATTGATGGTCGACGCACTGATTTTGAAAGGGCACACCGAGTCGCGCTACAAGACATTGAAGTGGTCGGCCCTTGGGTCGAAGAGCACAGAAGCTTAATCGAGCAGGAGTACGTCGACCAGGGCCGGCCGAGGAAGAAGGGAGACGTAACCAGAGAGCACAACTCCAGCTTCACGGGTTGGTTCAAGAAAAGGCAACTGGACAATCCCCCACAGACGCCTTCTACGGAAGATCAAAAACTCATATTCTCCTTGTCGCAGGGCCCAGGGCACAACCTAAGGACCTATCAGTCATACGACATAAACGGTTACAGATGCTACACCGAGGAAAAGGACAAGAATAGTGAATATCAAAACTCAGGAGTAACTATGTTATCCTTTGCTGATGACGAGACTATTGTGATGGAAAGATTCTACGGAAGGATCGAGGAGATATGGGAGCTCGACTACTGTGGAGAGATCGTACCGATGTTCCGTGTTAGATGGGCCAAGAACATGGAAAAAGAAGGCCGCTATTTCACCATAATGGTTATACCAGATGCCAAATCAACGAAGAACGCCTCCACAAAAAATGAGCCTTGGGTACTCGCTAGCCAAGTTGATCAATGCTTTTTTATTACTGACCCGTCAAAGCCCAACCATGTTGTAGTTAAGAGGGGCAAGAGGAGAATCATCGGAATGGAAGGAGCCGCCAACGAGCAAAACTTCGACAAAAACGGCGACCCAAAGATCGAAGAGGAATTCGACAAGTACTTCGACATGCCTACTACTACTAAAGTAAGAAGGAAGACCACACTGCCTACTAAAGGTTATCCATTCACAAGAAGAAATCTCAAAGTGCACGGGCTAAAGTATTCAACCACGGCGAAAAAGGGCAAGAAGATTGTGAAGAGACACTAGCTCGACACATCACATGATTGTATATGTTCGGAGAGAGAGTTTTTTGAATAAATATGAATGTTTGTATATGTTCTTGCTTTATTTTAGACATATATATAATTAAAAACACATTACATGATTGTATATGTTCGGGGAGAGAGTTTTTTGAATAAATATGAATGTTTATATATGTTCTTGCTTTATTTTAAACAGATCTATAATTAAAAATATATTTTTAAAGAATAAAAAAGTGTGAGACAACCAGGATTCGAACCTGGCTGCCCCAGGTTTAGAATGGCACAAGCAAGCAGCAGAGACCACTAAGGCAAATGTGTGATCTTGTCATACTACCACGCGCGCCGCATTTTGTACTAAGTCCACTGGTTTTGTGGCGCATTTTGGCAATATGCGCCACAAAAGTTGCAACTTATGTGGCGCATATTGCTGAAATGCGCCACAGAACCTGTGGACTTAGCGAAATAAACGGCTTGGACTTCATTCCCCTTCTCCCCATTCGGTCACCGCCGCGCGCTAGCCCTAGACCTAGACCTCGCGCCAGAGCCGCCACCGCCACGCTAGCCCTTGCTGCCGGAGTCGCGACCACCGTGCCGCCCGGCGAACCAGTGGAGGAGGAGCCGCCCGACGAACCCGTGGAGGAGGAGCCACCGGAGGAGGAGCCGCCCTGCAGCCCGTGGAAGAGGAGCCACCGCGCCGGACCCCACAAACCCTCGTCGTCGTCAACCACCGCAGCAAGTTCGTCCCCCCACCCCCACGGTTCGTCCCCCCCCCCCCCGCACCCCTCTGATGCTCTTCCCCTTTCATTCTCTGAAGAACATTGTTCGTTCTCTGTTTTCGTTAAGAATTTCAAATAGACCGAGATGGCGATATCTAATTTACATAGCCAGTCTTAGTTTAGATCATATTTGTTTCCTTGATCAATGGATGTTTGAAAGCTTGTTCAAGCTATAGACGTGGAATAATTTGGAAAGGAAAGCATTTTCAGTAAACCAATTGTAATATTATATCATCTTGCTTTCTTGTTAGTCAGTTTTTCTCCCAAGATAAAATTAACTGCTTACCTCGTTTAAGCAGCAAGGTATCAAACACTCGCACCTTCAAATATGCAAATTCAAATGTTTTGGGGGGTTAAATTTAGTGACTCTGAATTGCAGTAGCCAGGTGCAATGATGTGTGGCCAATTTGTAGCATATAGATATGTTGCATGTATACATCTCTTTGATGATTGTTTGATACTTTGATTCATCTGGATTAAATAGCTAGAGCTCTTTTTTAAATAGCTACTATTTAAATAGCTAGAGATCTTTTTTAAATAGCTACTATTTAAATAGATACTTTGATACATCTACTGTTTAAATAACTAGAGCTCTTTTTTATTTAACCTCTGCCTACTTCAATGCACATGTATCAGAGTGGGGAATGTGGAGGCATTGCATAGTGCTGGGTTAGCATGTCTGTGTGTGCATGTGTGTGTGCCCATTATTATCCACCCATTGCATGTTTGTGTGCATGTGTCTGTGTGCCCATGTGTGTGTTAGCATGTCTGTGTGTGCACATTGCACAAGAAGGGTGAACCCCATTTTTGCCAGAATTAGAGCTCTTATATATATATCTGTTATACATATCAGTTATATATATCTGTTATACATATCTGTTATATATATATCTGTTATGCCAGAATTAGAGCTCGTTATATATATATATATATCTGTTATACATGTATGGGGATGATGGTACCTGCTGTTGAAATGTACTCTGGATGATGGATACTGGGGTCAATGCATGGGGCTGTCAATATGGGGATGGGGTCTTTTGTCTTGCAGGGATATATCTCTTCATTTGAGTTGGCCATTTCTCCCGAAGTGTCGATTCACTTCCGTTTCAGTTGAGAAATGGGCACTCCTAGGTCAAAAAATTAGCAAAGGTCATGCCGAATTTTTCGGCCGAGATTTGTGCTAACTTTTTGCCTCTTTTAAATAGAGTAGTGCAAACATGTCGGGCAACAAGGAGTCTGGCCCTTCTAAGCACATGATCAGCGTCGAAGAACAAGCTAGACAGGCCAACCAGTCATTCTGGTAGGGGTCCCAACAGGAGGAGTAGGAGGCGATGAGGATGACACCACCACCGGAGGAGGAGGCGACTGTCGCCAGAGCTACTGGGGCCAATGAGGGCGGAGATCCTGATTACGAGGGGGACGAAGACGACTACGATGGAACTAGTGAAGGCGGCGGCGAAGAGGATAACACCACCGATGGCGGCGCCCGCACCAATGGCGGTGAGCGCACCGATGGCGCTAGCGGCAACCCGGCCGCTTCTTAGAAGAAGAAGGAACAGAAGGAGCGGAAGGTGCCAATGCTCGCCACCGTCTGCGATGAGTTCACTGAGGTCACAGACAGTGGCCTACCCATTGCGCCATAGGCCATTACTAAAGGGTACGGCCTGCAACTCGGGTGCATCGTCCGGGAAAGCATGTCGATCAACACCAAGTACATCAGACATGCTGACAATGCAGCTTTGGTCGATAACCTCCTTAAGAAGCTTCACAAGTGATACAGATTCCCAGAGCTGTTTAGAAACCTCGAGAGAAAGAACCCGGTGAACAAACTAGCCCTCACGAAGATGAGCAACGCCTTGAGCAGCTGGAAAACCCGGGTGAAGAATAGCATTGACAAAGGTGAAAGCTGGGAGGTTATTAGTAAGAAAAATCTGATGCTCGACGAAGAGGAGTTTAGGATATTCAAGGCGGATATAGCTAGCTGACACTATAAAATGGACTCAATGGGGAAGGAGTATGCGGGAACAGAACATAGGTAACCACCGCCTTGGAAGCGGCGGTTACAGGGGAAACAGGCCATTTGGGACAAGGAGGACGCCGAGCTTGAACGCCTTGGTAAAGACAACCCTTGGCTTAAAATCATGGACTATTGGAAATATGCCCTAGAGACAAATAGTAGTAAGGACTATTATCATATTTCATATAGTTTATGATTAAGTTTTATATCATGCTATAACTGTATTGAGTGGAAACATCAAATCACGTGTGATATACAAACAACCAGGGGTTCCCAGTGAAACTCTAGTCACTGGTTCATTGGTCAACAGATGATCATGTTTCCTGATCATGTGGCATTTATGCCAGTTGGAAATGAGGTCATCTCATTCAGAGAATGAGATGATGAACAAATACCCAACCTAAACATCGTGACCCGATCATGTCACGAAGTTCAAGTTACGATGATTAGAAATGGATCCTCGTAGACTATTCCTTAGACCGTGAGGCTATATCAATCACTGTCTCCCGAGGGTGCTTAGATATCATCAAACGCCATCTGGTAAAACTGTGGTTATAAAGGTGTGTTCGAGTATTCAGAGGAAACCGTAGAGGCAATATATGTCGAGAGTGGGATTTGTCTGTCCATGTGACGAGAAGATACTCAAGGGCCCACTCGGAGAAGTTATATCCAATAGTTGCGCAACGTGTGATTGGATCACGGGGATATCACTTGTCGGGATGAGTTAAGTAGCATTGTTCAGTAACGATATTGAACCCGACATGGTTATATCAATGATCAGATCTCAGGCAATTCAAGTATCGAATGACAAAGGGAATAAGACACGACTGTCCTGGTTCAAAGGACGAAAGATCTTCGTGGAGCGCACAGGGGTCACATGGCCATCCAGGTCCCTCTGTTGATCATTGGTGCGGGAGTGTCCCGACCATGTCTGGAGTGTTCCTGAACCGTAGGGTATCACGCTTAAGGGCTTGATTATGCTTAGAGAGTGTTTATAGGATCGGTAGAAATCACCGAAGAAAAGAAGGGAGAAAACCGGAAGGGTTTTGGTAAGTCCGTAGGATGTCCGGAGTGGAGGTGGAAGGTGTTCCATGGCCACGGAGATTAGATAACCTGTGAATGAATGTTAAATATTGATTTAATCATTTATTCATAATTATTTAATAAAGAGAAAATAAATTAAAAGGTCAAAAGGCTTAATGGGCCAATTTTTGGAGGGAGAGGGCCCATTAGGGAAAGGAGAGAGGGAGAAGGGGCAAGGGGGCTGGCCGGCTGGGCCAAGCCCCCCCACGTGGGGCTCACTAGTGGCTGGCGGCCACCTCCTCCCCCCTCCTCTCCTTTAGTCCCACCCCGGGACTTGAGGGGAGGTAGTACCTCCCCTCCCCCTATATATAGTGGGGTATTTTGCCTAGAAAATATACCCAATAATCAATAAAGGTCTCCCCACTTTTGGGAGGACCTCTAATTGATATTTTCTCTCTCCCCTCTCTCTCTCGTGACCGTGGTCCCAAGTCTGGACTGCGCGAGCGAGAGACATCTTCACCGCGGAGCGCCGTCGTGCTGCGGGATTCGGATCCGGGAGCTCTAGTTCCGCAACTGCTGCTGGATCGGGGAAGCTTTAGGGGTTCAGGGGCGTAGAGTAAAATTTATTGCTTTTATGCGCGGAACCCCTACAGTGGTATCAGAGCTAGATCTATGCGTAGTAATGCTAGTACGGGTAGAACACACGAGATGTAGCATGTGGGCGTTGATCTTTTAGTTGTTACCCTCCCACATGTACTTGTGTATACCGCAGTAATGCTTGATGAAGCGGCCCCCAACCAACTTTACGCGTTCATTCGCGAGACTGGTCCATGCTTGACATACGGCTTGTACCGTATAAAGTAGCTTAGGGGGGTGTGTGTCTCTCTCGCATTAATTGGTATACCATTTGCAACGGAGGGCCCCGAAAGGGGTGTAGTATAGACAACTACTTGATCAGCATTGTGCTAAAAGTTCGTAGGTAAGAACGGTTCTCGTACGAAAGCCCATTCAGCCACGTAAAACATGCAAAGATAAAGTAGAGGCGTCTAACTTTGTTTTGCAGGGGGGCGTTGCTTTGTGATATGGTTGTGGCAAAGGTAAAGTAATTACCTTTTGTTGCATAGTAGTAGATAGTCACGAAGGTGACGAACTACCACGCCGGAATGACACTGGTACCCTAGTGTCTACGGCGCCGGAACCCTGGTGCCGGAACCCGGTGACGACGGATGGAGATCACGACGTGAAGGACCATATCACATAGCATTTACATTCAATGTTATTGTTTGTATGTCTTATTGTGTGCTAGTATTAGATACTCGACGGTAGCCTAATAAGATGATCCCTATTAAAATAACCAACGATTGTGTTCCCCCTTAGTGTGCATCACCAAGAAAGTTCTTCAGTATGAGGCAGGCCGTGATGATCAATTGTCAGACATATCTACGTTCGCATACAGTGGGTGCAAGCCATGTTGCACAACGAATACACTAAGGTTGAGTTGGCGAGCCTAGCACGCTAGAGAAGCGTGGCCTTGGAACGCGGATGGTCGAAAGATCGAGCACGAGTCGCATGAATGATGTGACCGACGTTTAGCGTCCACCCTTGAACCCACATTGATGGCCGTGATGATCGGGGGAGATGTGGCTGATAGGGGTCGTGTTATCACTAGGAACCCTCTTTGGGGATAGGTGTTTCTGAGTGGAGTTATTATTAACTCATTTAATTATAAACTTAGTCTAAATTCCTTTTGCAATTATAAATGTAGAAAATGGTTTCTGCCGAGATTACTTTTCCTATCGACGATTGGTTAAAAGGAGAAAAGCTCAAGTTAGATGGATCCAACTTTTCTGCATGGGTCGTACGCCTATTTGATCTCCTTGGGGAGAACGATATAGCTGACTACATGACCTGCGAGATGTATTTGGAGCCACCCTATTCTCATGAGACCTAGGAGCAGCGAGATCTGCGTTGTCGGTGTCGTGTGATGGCCACATTTATATCAGTGACCATGCGCCTCGGAATGGAGGATGGGCTATGGCCAATGGTGGGGAGTCTCAAGCCCCGAATGGTCATGGCACATCTGAGAGCACATTTCGTGGAACAAGTGCGCATGTGGGAGTATGAGCTGATGGGGGACTTCCTCTCCATAAAGATGGAGGAGGGCACCTCACTGGATGAGCACTTATTGCGCCTCTACGATGCGTATATGAGTCTGGCATACTACCTGGACAACTGGTACTCAAGCTCATTTGCGATGGGAGTTGTGCTACGGTCGCTTTCTCCAAGCTTCCAAGCACAAGTCAGGATCTGCGTTATGAGAGGTGACATGGAAACACTGGATTTCCTTGAGTTCATATCACATTTCAGAAATGTGATAGATGAACCCAACGTCGCTGGAGTCGTCAACGACAAAGGTATATATTTGATATACAGTTTTATAAATGTTATAATCTTGCAAACACATTGTAGTGTTAAGTATATCTGATACTTGTTCTGTTTTACTGAAAACAGGTCCTGCATAGAGGTGCTTGCTGGAGAGGAGCTGACGTTGCATGTTGATGGCGAGCATGATGATGATAGCCGACGACACACTCCCTCTACATTTATCATTTAGTTTGTGTTTAGGATGATTTTTTGTAATCAAGAGATTGTGAACTTCTTTAGTGTGTCTCACACTTCGTGAGACGGTTATTCATATAAGTTTGTAACAAACAGTTGTTCTGCTTTTATGAATGATTTCTATTCACGTTCATATCTTGTTTGATTATATGTGAATTATCCTTATTGTTTGAAACTAATTGATAATGTATGAACATTTGTAAAACATTAAAATGCCTTCTTTAAAATACTTAACTTAATGATATTTCATTAATGAATGAAACCATTGTTTAAATTCAAAGTTATGTGATAATATGTGAAAGTCATTCGATTTCTTCTCACATATAAATCATGCCTAAGATCGGCAAAATAACTTGAACACCGTGTATTACTTGAATACAAAGTGTTTAATGAATTGTTAAAAGTAAATACATATTCGATGTATTGTGTTTTAACGGAAAATGGTAATTATCATTAAATGATTGTTTAAATGTGTAAAGTAAGTTTACCAAAGGAAACATGAATATGAAACTATTTGATTTGATCAAAGTGTTTCATCAACAAAGGGTATAAATATAAAAGAGAATCCAATTGCTATGATTTGATCAATAGCAATGAAGTTCAACTTTATAAGAATGGCATGAAAGAAATTGTGGAATGCAAAGTGTTTTGAAACGTCAAAATACAAAGCATCACAATGTGATATTAGATATCAAAAGGGGTTGAATAGAAGGTACCAAACAAATCGTTGTAGAGTATATGTAGAGACCATTAGTTAGAAATAGTTAGCACTCAATTAGAATTAGTGAACCATTTGAATTCGTGAAAGTTTTGGGGTTATTCGATATAACCAAAACAATAGCGAATAAGTCCTTGTAGGGTATTCATTGGAAACGTTGAATACAAAATCCATAGCTAAACCAAAAGGAAAGCAAAACTTGTATTGCTTGGATTTTGGTGCATCCTTGAGAAAGCTCACTTCTAGTGATGTTTCTCAATTATGGAGCAAATGGAAATTAGTGTAAAACACGATGAGGATTCAAATCCCTGCATCAGAGTGTTGAGAAGCACAACGGACAACATTCCGGAACGATTCTCTTCACGGAAGGAAAGAATCAATGATTTTGATCATTGTGTTTTTCCCTCCACTATTGTTATTCACTATATGAAGTAGCATTCAAAATGTAAATCCATATCTTGTATGGAGACATTTGTGAATCACTTGTCATGATTTTTGGAATATGACATACCTACGAACTACAAAGGAAATAATGGTAAACTAAATTATCAGAAATCCTAATAACAAAATTCCCTTGAGATTAGAAAGCAATTCGTTGCTGAATCTCACAAGTAAAGGAGTTGCTTGGAATTTTCCCAAATGACTGCAAAGCCATAGTAGGAAAAGGGGGTAAATGACAAAAGCACAATTTATCAAGAATAGGATGAATTCAAAATGAATTTGATTCATGTGTGCTAAAATGTCTAGTGGATTTAAAACTAGTAAAATACTAGTATCTCATAGTAAATCTCCAAGTTTGATATTTGATCAAAAGATTTTGAAGTTGTTCAAAATAGTAAGGAGATATGCAATTTGCATAAAATTGAGTGGGAGCTATGAAAGTCTTCCTGAAAGAATATGTGATTGACATATTTTTAAGTGGGAGCAACATAAGACTCAAATTCAAATATGTGGGAACATTGTTTGAGTAAGAGTACTGACTCATACCCAAATATGTTAGCAACATTGTTTGAGTGGGAGCTTATAGGAGTAATTCTTAAAGTAAGTTAAGGATGAAAGTGCAAATACTTATAAATGACGATTTATAAGATGTAGAAGTTGATAATAGGTGTATTATGATATTATGTAGTATTCCTTAAGGGATTCTGAGAAGTGTTTCAGAATAGAAGTTAATTAAGGAACTGGTCCTTAATAACTCAAATTAGGAATAGTATTACATCAATGGTTGAAACAAAGAAAAGGATGATCGTCATCCACTATGTTGAGACATATGTTCTATCTTAGTAAACCATGATGATAACTTAGCATAATATGTGATCCAATGTAAGAACATTTGAAAGTGATTAAGTTCGAATCACGGAACGTTGAGCTAAGTTTGTCCGCGGTATCTAGTAGAGAATTGTGGATATATTTTCCAAATCCATAAAGGATAACATATCTTAAAACATAAAGGTTTATGTTATAAGGGAATATGTTGGAAACTCCTGCAGATACCAATTAAAGTCAAATAGGAAGCGAGGTGAACAAAACATCGAAAGTTGCACAGAGTGCACTAGTGTTTCGATTACATTTATAATAATAAATAAGGGTACCATCTAAAGTGTTGTATAATGTTATGGCGGGGCTAATTCGCTTTTAACGTAGAATGATGTGTCCCAGGGCACAATGCCCATGAGAAATCCCTTGAGGCTGATCTAATGTCACTGTAGGCTCCTGGAATCAGGCCTCTTTCTGCTGCCATAGCGACGATGCATACACACAGATGTTATCATGTGATAATAGAGTATTAATGTCAATCAAGGTGACATTAGTAAGTTGCAAAGGATTTGGGACTGTAAAGTACATACCCAAGACTCAACCTCTTCCATGAGCAAGCATGTTCAGGGTACCGGATATATGGTGCCGATGATTGAGAACAAATGCAGCTAGCGTATTTGTACTCTAGTGCAAGTGGGAGACTGTTGGAAATATGCCCTAGAGACAAATAGTAGTAAGGACTATTATCATATTTCATATAGTTTATGATTAAGTTTTATATCATGCTA
Source organism: Avena eriantha (assembly GCA_910589775.1). Taxonomy (NCBI): domain Eukaryota; kingdom Viridiplantae; phylum Streptophyta; class Magnoliopsida; order Poales; family Poaceae; genus Avena; species Avena eriantha. The sequence goes on from OU342745.1 coordinate 535,838,636, forward strand.
TAACTGTATTGAGTGGAAACATCAATACACGTGTGATATACAAACAACCAGGGGTTCCCAATGAAACTCTAGTCACTGGTTCATTAGTCAACAGATGACCATGTTTCCTGATCATGTGGCATTTATGCCAGTTGGAAATGAGGTCATCTCATTCGGAGAATGAGATGATGAACCAATACCCAACCTAAACATTGTGACCTGATCATGTCACGAAGTTCAAGTTACGATGATTAGAAATGGATCCTCGTAGACTATTCCTTAGACCGTGAGGCTATATCAATCACTGTCTCCCGAGGGTGCTTAGATATCATCAAACGCCATCTCGTAAAACAGTGGTTATAAAGGTGTGTTCAGGTATTCGGAGGAAACCGTAGATGCAATATATGTCGAGAGCGGGATTTGTCCGTCCATGTGACGGGAAGATACTCAAGGGCCCACTCGGAGAAGTTATATCCAATAGTTGCGCAGCGTGTGATTGGATCACGGGGATATCACTTGTCGGGACGAGTTAAGTAGCATTGTTCAATAACGAGATTGAACCCGACATGGTGATGTCAATGATCAGATCTTGGGCAATGCAAGTATCGAATGCCAAAGGGAATAAGACACGATTGTCCCGGTTCAAACGACGAAAGATCTTTGTGGTGCGCACAGGGGTCACATGGCCATCTAGGTCCCTCTGTAGATCATTGGTGCGGGAGTGTCCCGACCATGTCTGGAGTGTTCCTAAACCGTAGGGTATCACTCTTAAGGGCTTGATGATTCTTAGAGAGTGTTTATAGGATCGGTAGAATCACCGAAGAAAAGAAGGGAGAAAACCGGAAGGGTTTCGGTAAGTCCGGAGGATGTCCGGAGTGGAGGTGGAAGGTGTTCCATGGCCACGGAGATTAGATAATGTGTGAATGAATGTTAAATATTGATTTAATCATTTATTCATAATTATTTAATAAAGAGAAAATAAATTAAAAGGTCAAAAGGCTTAATGGGCCAATTTCCGGAGGGAGAGGGCCCATTAGGGAAAGGAGAGAGGGAGAAGGGGCAAGGGGGGTGGCCGGATGGGCCAAGCCCCCCCGCGCGGGGCCCACTAGTGGCCGGCGGCCACCTCCTCCCCCTCCTCTCCTTTAGTCCCACCCCGGGACTTGAGGGGAGGTAGTACCTCCCCTCCCCCTATATATAGTGGGGTATTGGGCCTAGAAAATATACCCAATAATCAATAAAGGTCTCCCCACTTTTGGGAGGACCTCTAATTGATATTTTCTCTCTCCCCCTCTCTCTCTCGTGATCGTGGTCGCAAGTCTAGACTGCACGAGCGAGAGACATCTTCACCGCGGAGCGCCGTCATGCTGCGGGATTCGGATCCGGGAGCTCTACTTCCGCAACTGCTGCTGGATCGGGGAAGCGGGAGTCATCGTCAGGCACCAGACGTGTGTAACTCCCACGAGGTGTCACACTTGACGCACTCAAGTCGTTGGAGCCAGAAGGAGCGCAAGGACTTCATCACGATGTTGAGGTCGGCTTCGGCTCGTCTACATCAACCACGCTCTCCTGAGCGTTGACAACGCTTTTCGGTCTTCAATGGTAAGTTCGCGAAAAGCCCCTCCCGTTACTGTATTACTAATAGATAGCTCCTGGCAGCTTCAGGGGTTCAGGGGCGTAGAGTAAAATTTATTGTTTTTATGCGCGGAACCCCTACACGGACTTGCAGCTTAGGCAATTTGTCCAGGCCCGCTACTACCTGGACAAGGAAACAGGGGAGTTCATCACCGACGATCCGAAGGTGAAGGCATTCGAGAAGAAGCTGGTAAGGAATTTATTGCCGATGTTGGGGGGATACCCTCGGGTAGGGTCACGCCGGGGTATAAAGGCCTGGTTAGCCGAGGTACGACATGTTCAAAGCAAGTGCTGGCTGAGTCACCTCAAGGCAGGCCAAATCACGGGGTAACACGGACCAGGGGACGTCCACCTAATTGGGTCTCAACCAACTTATGCTGTAAGTCGGTAAGGTGTATCTAACTTGTATGCAGGAACAGGTGTGGCCGGATCAACTATGTAGGATCCGGGTTATATCAAGCTTGTTAGAGAAGGAAGGTATCTCGCTGGTCAACGGTGACCACAGTACGCAGAGCGTGAGCGAAGCGGACAAAGGACAGGACCACCGAGGCGTGGCCGACAAAGGTGACGATGCCTAAGTCGGATGACATAGGCGCCGCAGAGGCTCACGTAGCCTCTGCATGGATGACGCTGGGTTAAAGTAAACCGGTCGGCTTACTATTTTGGGAAGAGGCATATTCCCTGGAATATGCCTCCACGTATGCCCTAAGTGGAGACCTAGACACTCCTATATAAGGGGGGCTAGGGCCTCAGTAGAAGGGGTTGATCTCGAGTGGGTTGAGTTTTACTTGGTTCCTGAGGGCTAGCTTGCGGTCAGAGTAAGAGAGTTCTTCTTCCTCCTCTCCCCAATACAGCTCAAGGAGCACTTGTAAACCTTGGAAGTGAATCGAATACAAAGCTACTGTGTGTGGAATCACCACACTATCCCTCCCTGGATTCCCCTAGTGCATTTAGTCCCTACCTTTAGCCTATCCATGGCATCTGCCGTGACACCACCACGACAGTTGGCGCCCACCATGGGGTGATACGTCCAAAACGTATCTACTTTCCTTTTGCTATTATTTCTCGTCTATACTTGTGTAATTTGGATGCAACTAATGCGGATTGACGCTGTTTTCAGCAGAATTGCCTTGGTGTCTACTTTTTGTGCAGAAAATCAACTATCAGGAAAAATCCCCGAAAATATGCCAAAAATCCTATTTCACCCGAAGACTCTAGGAGCCAGAATACGAGACGGAGAAGAGCCCTAGGGTGGCCACACCACCTGGTGGCGCGGGCCAGGCCAGGCCGCGCCAAGGGGTGGTGTGGGCCCTCCAGGCACCCCCTCGGCCTCTCTCTTCGCCTATAAGGAGCCTTATGACCTAAAAACTTCAGGGGTTCGACGTTTTTCAAGAAGGAGTTCCGCTCTGCCGCCACCACCATATGCCACGAAACAGCACCAGAAACTCCGTTCTGGCACCCTGCCGGGACAGGGAATTGGAGGAGATCATCGCCATCATCATCACCAGTGCTTCTCCATCGACCATCCATGTTTCCCCCATCTATGAGTGAGTAATCCCCCGCTGTAGGCTATGGGGATGGTAGGGATTGGATGAGATCGTTAATGTAATGGCATCAGATTGTTAGGGCATGGTGCCTAGTATCTTTTATTAGTGCTTTATGACTTTGTTGCGACTTGTTGTGCTTAATGCTTGTCACTAGGGCCCGAGTGCCATGATTTCAGATCTGAACTTGTTATTGATTCATTATGATAGTATTGTTTTTGGTCTTATCTACAAGTTGTATACACACATTGTTGTCCGGAACCTATGGCCCTAAAGTGACAGAAATCGGGATAACCGGAAGGGAAAGGCTTTGATGTGAGGATCACATGTGTTCATGGAGTGTTAATGCTTTACTCCGGTGCTCTATTAAAAGGAGCACCTTAATTGCTAGTAGTTCCCTAGAGGCCCCGCTGCAAACGGGCTGGCAGGACAAAAGATGTTGTGCAAGTTCTCATTGCGAGCACGTATGACTATATATGGAACACATGCCTAGGATTGTCTAGTACTTGGGTGCTTTATCTTATTTATCCGCAATTACCCTATGTTCTGATTGCTATGTGAATTGTCTTGTCCATGCAACGCCCGTCCATCCATCCCTACGCAATCCCGCTGTTTACTGCTTTTGTTACTACTGTCTTTGATTTACTCCTGCTGTTACTTTGCTATTCCTACTACAAAACTGTTGCTACTGATAAACTGTTGTGAGCAAGATTGTTTCCAGGTGCAGCTGAATTGACAACTCAGTTGTTAAGGCTTATAAATATTCTTTGGCTCCCCTTGTGTCGAATCAATAAATTGGGTTTCACTTCCCTCGAAAATACTGCGATACACCCCCTATACTTGTGGGTCATCAAGACTATTTCCTGGCGCCGTTGCCGGGGAGCATAGCTTTATTTATCAAGCTCACTTGGATTCTCTATTGTTCGCTGCTATCCATCCATCATGGGTAAGTCTGGTGATGGCAAGGTTCCTATTTTACCATCCACTACAAGAAGAGGTACGGTTCTGAACACCTCTGTTGCTCTTGATTCACCGCCTGTTTTGAGTAAGTTCCTTACACCACCACATACACATGCTACACACACTGCTACTACTGCTGAATCTGAAACTTCGGATGCTTATGATGCTGCTTCTACTGTGCTTGATAAGAGTGGTTCATTAGGTCCTTTCCTAGATGCTACGATTGCTAGAACTATAGCTGGAAATACCGAAACTCCTAATGAAGACACTACCACACATGTTAGCTCACCTGAGTCTAGTGAGAGTTATGATATTGAAGATGGTTATGTTGAGATGACCGATGAGTTTATTAAAGAATGTAAGAACACCCATGATAGCAGCGCTGCTAAGAGTCTCCTTGAGAGGCGTACTATTAGACCCAAATTATACCCTGTTGCTAAGTTTGCAGCTTCTCCCATAAACATTATAGATGAAGATTATGATTTCTCTCTCGATCTATCTTACATAGCTATTGTCGAGAAAGAACCTTTTTGTGGGACTAAGAATGAAAGTGCGGTAGGACATATGAATGAACTTTCTACCATGAGTGGCTTGTTTTCTGATGATATTAAGATGCGTACTTACTTTGTCGCTAAGATTTTTCCCTTTTCACTAAAAGGAGAAGCTAAAACTTGGTTTAGTAATTTACCTCCTGGATCTATTGATAGCCCTGAGTGCTTGATTAGTACTTTCCTGCATAAATATTTTCCTCCCAGTGATAGACATTCTATTTTGCAGGAACTTTTTGATTTTAAACAGGGAGAAAAAGAGGTATTGCCTGAATCTTGGGCAAGGTTTTGTGCTTTGATTAATGCACAGGCTGGAAGTCCATTACCTAAGAATGAGCTTCTTGATATATTTTATAATGGACTAACGGAGGAATCTAGGACATATCTAGATAGTTGTGCTGATTGTGTTTTTAGGAATAGGACTCCAAAGGAAGCTGAGGAATTAATGGCTAAAATAAGCAAGAATTATGAAGATTGGACTCCTCGTAAACAAGCTATACCTGAAGTAATTGTACCTGAACCATCTATTCCTGTGCCTATTCCAGCATCAAATAAGAGGGGAGTTATTGAATAAAATGATGAAGTGATGAAGGAAGCTAAGAAATGTCTTAGGGAGAAGGGAATTAAAGCTGCATATGTCAAGAATTTACCTCCTATAGAAGAATTATGTAAGCCTATTCCCTACTCACCCACTATTGAGGTACACTCTCTCCAACACTTTGATGAAGGTGATATCCCTTACTTGAAACCTCCTAATCAATGCTTAGAAGAATTTGATATCTTTATTGTTAAGCAAGATAACTTTAATAAAAGGGTGCAAAATCATCTAATGGAAAACACTAGAGCTATTGTTGAGTTGAAAGATATTGTGGAAAGAACCTCTAATGATGTTAAGATGATTGTTAAACACTTTCAAATGGTTCAAACTCAAATAGATCAACTCATTAAAGTGCAAAACGACTTGCTAGTTAATGCTGCTAAAGAAAAACATGCTTATGAAATTAGAACTAGAAGTGGAGCTGCTACCCAGGATCCTCTATATCCTGAGGGGCATCCCAAAAGAATTGAGCAAGATTATCAACAAACTGAAAATAGTGGTTCTACTTGTAAGAAAAGGAAAAAGAAACACAAAACTATTGTGGAACCCTCTGAACCTGCTATAGATCCTAATAGTATATCTATCTATCTCTGATGCTGAAACTGAAAGTGGTAATGAAGAAAATGTTGTTCCTAATGAAGAAAAAGTTGAAGAAGAACCTGAAAACCACACTAAGAATACTAAATACACCAAAGAAGATTTTATTGCTAAGAAAAATGGTAGTGAAAGAGAATCTTGGGTCCAAAAACCTATGCCTTTCCCTGATAAGAAACACAAGTCAAAGGAAGACGAACACTATAATAAGTGTTGTGAGTGGATGAAGCCTTTATTCCTGCAAATTCCTTTGACTGATGCTATTAAATTGCCTCCTTACTCAAAGTATATGAAGGACATTGTCTCGAATAAAAGGAAGATCCCTAATGAAGAAATCTCTACTTTGCTTGCTAATTAATCTTTCAATGGTAAGGTTCCTAAGAAACTTGGAGACCCAGGGATTCCAACTATCCCTTGCTCTATTAAGAACAATTATGTTAGAACTGCTTTGTGTGATTTGGGAGCTAGAGTTAGTGTTATGCCTTTCTCTTTCTATAAGAGGCTTCAGCTTGAAAAATTGATACCAACTGATATATCTTTGCAAATGGCTGATAAATCTACCACTATTCCTGTGGGTATATGTGAGGATGTACCTGTTCAGGTGGCTCACAATTGCTTGATATTAACTGATTTTGTTGTGCTTGAGATGCCTGAAGATGATAATATGTCTATTATTCTTGGGAGACGTTTTCTTAATACTGCAGGAGCTATTATTAATTGTAATCAAGGAAAGGTGACCTTCAATGTTAATGACAAGGAACATACTCTCTATTTCCCCAAGAAGATTGAAAGGACTTATGGTTTGAATTCAATTGAACATGTTGAAGGCATTCAAATTGGAGAAATATATTGTCCCATACCAAGAGAAAATTTTGAAAATATTATGATTGGGACCATTGCTATCAAGGTTAAGGTAACGTAATCATTAGTGGAGTACAAAGTTTTGTCTCATATGCAATTGTTTTGGTAGCAAGACTTGATCAACCTTGCTAACAAAAGGATTCCATTGAACAAAACAATGTTTTCATTATGATTATCTCCGTTTATTTCTATCCTTTGCCTTTTAGTTTTTGCTTTCGTTTAGTTTTCTTTGTGTTGTTAGTTGCTTGCATGTTAGTTGTTCATTATGTTAGTTGCTTGCATCTTAACATCATTAGAGGTTCTTTCCACAATATCTTTCAACTCAACAATAGCTCTAGTGTTTTCCATTAGATGATTTTGTACTCTTTTATTAAAGTTATCTTGCTTAACAATAAAGCTATTGAATTCTTCTAAGAATTGATCAGGAGGTTTAGAGTAAGGGATATCACCTTCATCAAAGTGTTGGAGAGAGTGTACCTCAATAGTGGATGAGTAGGGGATAGGCTTTCTATAGGAGGTAAATTCTTGACATCTGCAGCTTTAATTCCCCCTCCTTAAGACATTTCTTAGCTTCCTTCATTACTCCATCATTCAATTCAATAACTCCCCTCTTCTTTGATGTTGGAATAGGCTCCGGAATAGTAGGTTCAGGTACAATTACTTCAGGTATAGCTTGTTTAGGAGGAGTCCAGACTTCATAATTCTTGCTTATTTTAGCCATTAATTCCTCAGCTACCTTAGGAGTCCTATTCCTGAAAACAAAATCAGCACAACTATCTAGGTATGTCCTAGATTCTTCGGTTAGTCCATTATAAAATATATCAAGAAGCTCATTCTTAGGTAATGGACTTCCAGCTTGTGCATGAATCAAAATACAAAACCTTGCCCAAGATTCGGGCAATATCTCTTTTTCTCCCTGTTTAAAATCAAAAAGTTCCTGCAAAATAGCATGTCTAGCACTAGGAGGAAAATATTTCTGCAGGAAAGTACTAATCAAGCAATCAGGGCTATCAATAGATCCAGGAGGTAAATTACTAAACCAAGTTTTAGCTTCTCCTTTCAGTGAAAAAGGGAAAATCTTAGCAACAAAGTAAGTACGCATCTTAAAACAAGCCACTCATGGTAGAAAGTTCATTCATATGTGCTACCGCACTTTCATTCTTAGTCCCACAAAAAGGTTCTTTCTCAACAATAGCTATGTAAGATAGATCGAGAGAGAAATCATAATCTTCATCTGTAATGTTTATGGGAGAAGCAGCAAACTTAGCAGTAGGAGACAATTTAGGTCTAATAGTACGCCTCTCAAGGAGACTCTTAGCAGTGCTCCTATCATGGGTGTTTTTACATTCTTTCATAAATTCATCGGTCATCTCAACATAACCATTTTCAATATCGTAACTTTCACTAGACTCAGGTGAACTAACAGGTGTGGTAGTGTCTTCATTAGGAGTTTTGGTATTTCTAGCTATAGTTCTAGCAATCGTAGCATCTAGGAAAGGACCTAATGAACCACTCTTATCAAGCACAATATAAGCAGCATCACAAGCATTAGAAGTTTCAGATTCAGCAGTAGTAGCAGTGTGTGTAGCATGTGTATGTGGTGGTGTAACGAGCTTACTTATAACAGATGGTGAATCAAGAGCAATAGAGCTTTTCAGAACCGTAGATGTTCTTGTAGTGGATGGTAAAATAGGAACCTTGCCATCACGAGACTTACCCATGATGGATGGATAGCAGCGAACAATAGAGAATCCAAGTGACCTTGATAAATAAAGCTATGCTCCCTGGCAACGGTGCCAGAAAATAGTCTTGATGACCCACAAGTATAGGGGGTGTATCGCAGTATTTTCGAGGGAAGTGAAACCCAATTTATTGATTCTACACAAGGGGAGCCAAAGAATACTTATAAGCCTTAACAATTGAGTTGTCAATTCAGCTGCACCTGGAAACAATCTTGCTCACAGCATTTTATCAGTAGCAACAGTTTTGTAGTAGGAATAGCAAATTAGCAACAATAGTAAAGTAAAGACAGCAGTAACAATAGCAGTAAACAGTAGGATTCGAGTGCGGTAGGCATAGGGATGGATGGATGGGCGTTGGATGGACAAGACAATTCACATAGCAATCAGAACACAGGGCAATTGCAGATAAATAAGATAAAACATCCAAGTACTAGATAATCCTAGGCATGTGTTCCATATATAGTCATACGTGCTCGCAATGAGAACTTGCACAACATCTTTTGTCCTGCCAGCCCATTTGCAGCGGGACCTCAAGGGAACTACTGGCAATTAAGGTGCTCCTTTTAATAGAGCACCAGAGCAAAGCATTAACCCTCCATGAACACATGTGATCCTCACATCAAAGCCATTCCCTCCGGTTATCCCGATTTCTGTCACTTTGGGGCCATTGGTTCCGGACAGCAACGTGTGTATACAACTTGCAGATATGACCATAAACAATACTATTATAATGAATCAATAACATGTTCAGATCTGAAATCATGGCACTCGGGCCCTAGTGACAAGCATTAAGCACAACAAGTCACAACAAAGTCATAAAGCACTAATAAAAAGATACTAGGCACCATGCCCTAACAATCTGATGACATTACATGAATGATCTCATCCAATCCCTACCATCCCCATAGCCTACAGCGGGGGATTACTCACTCATAGATGGGGGAAACATGGATGGTCGATGGAGAAGCGATGGTGATGATGATGGTGATGATCTCCTCCAATTCCCCGTCCCGGCAGAGTGCCAGAACGGAGTTTCTGGTGCTGTTTCGTGGCATATGGTGGTGGCGGCGGAGCGGAACTCTTTCTGGAAAAACGTCGAACCCCCAAAAGTTTTTAGGTCAGAAGGCTCCTTATAGGCGAAGAGAGAGGCCGAGGGGGTGCCTGGGTGGCCCACACCACCCCTGGCGCGGCCTGGCTTGGCCCGCTCCACCAGGTGGTGTGGCCACCCCCTGGCTCTTCTCTGTCTCGTATTCTGGCTCCTGGAGTCTTCGGGTGAAATAGGATTTTTGGCATATTTTCTGGGATTTTTCCTGATAGTTGATTTTCTGCACAAAAAGTAGACACCAAGGCAATTCTGCTGAAAACAGCGTCAGTCCGCGTTAGTTGCATCCAAATCACACAAGTTTAGAGGAGAAATAATAGCAAAAGTGTTCGGGAAAGTAGATACGTTTTGGACGTATCAGTACCCCTTGCACATGATACAGGAGCTATCCCATAATCAAAATGACAAGGCAAGCAGACAATGAGCATCTCAGCGATCTTTTTATTTACTATGTGCATAGATTTTTATTGAGGATGCTTCATAGAATGCTCATTATGGTTATGCTGCAAGTTTCCACCATGATTAGGCATGGCTTTGGCTAGCGGCCCAGGCGTTTCTCTAACATACATACAAACTCCATGATCTTACAAGTTCCACTTTTATTTCACACCGTCGGGATCCATAAGCAAAAGAACATGATATCAATGAGGTACTAAGTACCGGAGCAATGTTGAGAGCGTTCCCCATGATACATAGTTCTGCTAACTTCAACTTATAAAGTGCAAGCATATACGTAACAAACAAGGACGCAATGGTTCAGGTTTATTAAGTGCAAGAAAATAAAGTGTGCCATCAAGTTCGTGAGAGCTTTACTAACTAACTTTCTCATAACAAGCAAACATTTTATTCGGAAGAAAACAAGCATACTTAATATGTACGGAATAGCAAATGATGCTAATAGGTAGGTATGGTGGACACTTTTGGCAATATTGGTTTTGGGGATTTGGATGCACGAGTAAAGGTTATACTCAGCACAAGTGAAGGCTAGCAATAAAAAGGGAGCGACAAACGAGAGAGCAATAATGGCCATAATCATGCAGAGCGACAAAACATCATTAATCAAAGCATAAAGTGATATTACAAGTTGAAAATTAAAGGATCATCAAGGCTATGGTGACTTGGGATAGTCATAACATGGTGTGAGCATATGCCAAGTTAACCCAAATAAAGCATCAAAGGAGAATACCACAATACTATGCTTTAATATGCTAAAACAACGCATAATCCTTCCAAGGCACATTAAGCAATCTCAATTGTTTATAACAAGTCATGCTACATCAAATAATGCTAAGCATAAAGTCAAAACAATATCAAGCATGGAATGACAAGGCATAGGCCACGGTCAAAAACAAGCTCTCTTTACCACTTAAGCGTGAACTTTCCTACTCTTTTCCAATCTAAACCAAACTATTTGAAAACCAATGCATGAAAGAGGGAGTCCAACCAATTTATTCATCAAACTAAGCAAACCAAGCAAAAGAAAAACCAAAACTAAAATTAAAAAGAAGACGCTCCAAGAACAACATAACTGTGCATGAAACAATAAAAATGAAGTGTTTGGAAGAAACCTGGGATTTTTATTGATGAAGAAGGGGATGCCTTGGGCATCCCCAAGATTTGACGCTTGTACCTCTTGAATATTTCTTGGGGTGACACGGGTGGCATCCCCAAGCTTGAGCTTTAGTCCATTCTTCATCTCATTACTCATTCCTTCTATACACCTGAAATTTTTCCTTCATACAAAACTTCACAGAATTTTTATTAGCAACATTAGTGCACTCAAGATAATAAGTCTTTGGGTTCAGTTCCAACTCCAATAAAACTTCCATTAAAACACAAGATACTGTAGCACTTCCCTCGAAAAGCTCAATTCCCTAAAAGAACTCAAAAAGGAACCAACAAGAAGCAAATGCAAATAAAGGCAGAAATCTGTCAAAACAGACCAGCAGGTAAAGACGAATTTTTTTGAAGATCTTCTGTTGCTCAAATCGAAAAGTGTTGAACTAACGAAAGTTAGGTAACAAACTGGGGCAGAAGCACAAAATTTTATGCCTCAAAAGGACATACAGAGATTTTACACGAATGTTTACGGTGAAGCAGAGAAATCTGTTTCGGGACAACAACTTTCCCAACCATTACTTCTCTCTCATTAGAGGTTACTCTTGGCACAAAAAGCAAATAAAAAGGATAAGGAGTGGTTATTACTGAAGTAATAACTTCCAAGACTCATCTAAAACTTTTGGGTTATCTCCCAATAAGTACTTTTCTTTAACGCCTTTAAGTTAGGCATGATAGTTTGAGAGGATGCTCACATAAGAAATATAAATTGAAGTAAAAGAGAGCATCAAGAAGAAAATTCAAAACACATTTAAGTCTAACCCACTTCTTATACATAGGAATCTTGAATGCAAATAAATTCGCAAAGAACAAAGTGATAGGCATAGGAAGATAAAACAAGAGTAACTTCAAAAATTTCAGCACATAGAGAGGTGTTTCAATACCATGAAAACTTCTACAACCATATTTTCCTCTCTCATAATAATTTTCAGTAGCCTCATGAATAAACTCAACAATATAACTATCACATAAAGCATGCTTTTCATGATCTACAAACACATAATTTTTATCAAGCTCAAAAACAGTGGGATTAAAACCTTCAAACCCACTTTTAACAATTCTATAACAAGATGATTGATCATTTAATAGAGGACCATCGTCTAGAGCCTTATCATAAACAATTTCTAATCAAAACTCTTTAGTACCATGCATCTCGAATTAGGCACAAATAAAGGATTATCACAGGTAACATGAGCATAACATTCATCCTCCTTTGGTAAGCATGGGGGACAATCAAATAATGTAAGGGATAAAGAGTTACTCTCATTAGAAGGTAGGCATGTGTAGCTAATCCATTCTACCTCCTTTTATTCATCACTCTCCTCCTCTTTTTCATCTAATGAGCTTTCAGTTTCATCAATTTCTTCTTCCATAAGATCCTGCAAGGCATTAGTGTCTTCCATTTGTGGAAATCATCTATTAATATATTCAAGAATATAGCCATTTTCTTCCTTGTAATTATCAAAGCAAAATCTAAGTATATCATAAACCTCATATTTATAAGGTGAATCATCAATATTTTCAAGCAAACTAGCAAGTTCAAATGCACCCTTCCAAGCAATAAATTCTTCAATTTGTTCCACATCATAAAAGTCATAATTTCCTTTAACATAAGAAGATATGGTAACATTATCATTATACTCACATTGAAAAGGGAGGTGTTTATACCTCTTACAGCAACAAGATTTATCAAAGCAATAAGTAACATTATAAGTAGAGCACACGTTTATAGCAATGGTATACAATTTATCAATTTGTTCCCATAAGTGTTTCCCTTTTTATGACAAGCGGTGTTCCTTATAATAATATTTTTGATCTTCCGTGAACCCACCTTGCCAATAATATTCATTTTCAAAAAAAACAACCATTGATAGAAATCATGATAAAGCAAGACAATAACAGACCAACGAAAATAACAACTTGAGTAGGAACTAAATTTTTTTCTATTTTTGATAAAGAAACAAGCAAACAAGGCCAAAATAAACTAAGCTTGAACAATAGTGAATCCAAGTGAACTTGATAAATAAAGCTATGCTCCCCGGCAATGGCGCTAGAAAATAGTCTTGATGACCCACAAGTATAGGGGGTGTATCGCAGTGTTTTTGAGGGAAGTGAAACCCAATTTATTGATTCGACACAAGGGGAGCCAAAGAATATTTATAAGCCTTAATAACTGAGTTGTCAATTTAGCTGCACCTGGAAACAATCTTGCTCACAACAGTTTATCAGTAGCAACAGTTTTGTAGTAGGAATAGCAAAGTAACAGCTTAGTAATAGAAACAGTAAAAGTAAAGACAATAGTAACAATAGCAGTAAACAGTAGGATTTGAGTGCAGTAGACATAGGGATGGATGGACGGGCGTTGCATGGACAACACAATCCACATGGCAAACAGACATAGGGCAATTGCAGATAAATAAGATAAAGCATCCAAGTACTAGATAATCCTAGGCATGTATTCCATATATAGTCATACGTGCTCGCAATGAGAACTTGCACAACATCTTTTGTCCTGCCAGCCCGTTTGCAGCGGGGCCTCAAGGGAACTACTGGCAATTAAGGTGCTCCTTTTAATAGAGCACCGGAGCAAAGCATTAACACTCCATGAACACATGTGATCCTCACATCAAAGCCATTCCCTCCGGTTATCCCGATTGCTGTCACTTCGGGGTCATTGGTTCCGGACAACAACGTGTGTATACAACTTGCAGGTAAGTCCAGAAACAATACTATCATAATGAATCAATAACATGTTTAGATCTGAAATCATGGCACTCGGGCCCTAGTGACAAGCATTAAGCATAACAAGTTGCAACAAAGTCAAATAGCACTAATAATAGATACTAGGCACCATGCCCTAACAATCCGATGCCATTACATGAACGATCTCATCCAATCCCTACCATCCCCATCGCCTACAGCAGGGTATTACTCACTCATAGATGGGGGAAACATGGATGGTTGATGGAGAAGTGATGGTGATGATGATGGCGATGATCTCCTCCAATTCCCCGTCCCGGCAGGGTGCCAGAACGGAGTTTCTGGTGCTGTTTCATGGAATCTGGTGGTGGCGGTGGAGCGGAACTCCTTCTGGAAAAACGTCGACCCCCCCCCCCTGAGTTTTTAGGTCAGAAGGCATCTTATAGGCGAAGACGGAGACCGAGGGGGTGTCTGGGGCGGCCAGACCACCTCCTGGCGCGGCCAGGCCCAGCCCGCGCGGCTAGGTGGTGTGGCTGGGCCCCAGCCCCTCTCCGTCTCGTATTCTGGCTCCTATTGTCCCTTGGTGAAAAATTAACTTTGGCTTTTGTCCCGTCCAATTTCGAGAATATTCATTTTCTAACTTTCCTGGTACCAAAAATAGCAGAAAACAAGCAGCTGGCACTATGGCTCTTGTTAATAGATTAGTCCAAGAAATCATATGAAAAGTACTCCAAAATATGGACAAAACATAAGAAAGTAGATAAAACCAAGCATGGAACATCAAAAATTATGGATACGTTTGCAACGTATCAAAGGGGAGTAGTTTAGTTTGTAGTTGATGCATGTAAAATGCATCTATATTCTTTGTGGTTTATTATGCTAAAGTCAGTAATACAAAATCGTTACATAGAGACGGTGTCGAGAGCCAGTTAACCGCGGTAACGAAAACCGACTCTAGTTGATCACCTTAGACGAACGAAATAAAATAACTGTCTCTCTCTTTTTTGGAGGCGGTGATATATTATGGACGCCTCTAATATTATTGTAACCGCAACCGGTGCAGAATTGAAGACATCTCTAAAACATAGGTGAGACCATGGAATATTACACCCAATTCTAATATTTTTTTCACTGCACGCGGTGTTTCGCCGAACCATCTCTAAAATATACCCGAGACGGTGCGATATTATGTATGCCTATGATATTATTTCCACCATTGCCGGTGAGAAAGATACACCGCTATGAGTCCCAGGAGGCGGTTTCTATTTACGACCGAGTCTATTGTATATGTAACTAGAGCCGGTTAATAGCCGGTTAATATTATTAACCGGCTGATCGATCAACACACTCACGCATGCTAGCTGGTGAGATGCATTTTGTCTAAGTTTGAAGTTTGACAACGAAGGTGCGTTTTGTCAACTTTTCTTTTGTTGAATCTATATTTTTGATGCAAATACAGTGCTCACAGTTCATATTAGTAACATACAATGCAATTAACGCTCACATTGAGACTAGTAACATATAATGCTCACAATTTCCTTCCTTGGTAATTATTTTTTGGTCTATCACCATAACAACTAGCTTGCGCATTTGAAATACCTTGGCATGGATATTATAACCGTGGCTAGGAGGACAATATCTCCAAAGGAATATTGTAGACACATTGCATTCCAGAGAGCATACATTTTTATTTTATTCATCTTCATCCTAGTTGTTTGCCTAATTTCTTGCCTCTGGATGTTGTGTCCATCGATGATATCCGTCAACACCAACTCCACTTCCCCCTTCTCACCAACAACTCTTTCCTTTTTGGTCTAGGATTTTCATTGCTTGCTTCATCTTCTAGACCGTCATATGAGCTAGCCTTAGCTTCTCTCTGGTCTTCCTCAATTATTCATCGGTCTTCCTCAATTCTTCATCGGTCTTCCTCTTCTCCTCCCTTGTACAATTTAATTCTTCTAGGAGAACCTCTTTCTTGTAGGCAATCTTCAAAATTGGCACATTCATCCCGAATACCGCACTAATAAAATGATTCCTAGGAAAAATGAAAATAGACTAAGCACACCAAAAATTTCAAGACAATGTGAATTAAAGCAACGAAATCTAGAATCTCAATACCTCATCTGACGAGGAGGAGTAGTTCACTTTGGGGACATCGATCTCACTGTTGTCCCTTGTCCTAACCATCATGACACATACGCCAACAATGGTGATTTGATGACCACAACACCTCGTGGCAGCGGGATCGAGATGCTTTGGAGCTAGATCTAAACCGCGACCAGCAGAGGGCGGAAGGCAGGCGAACTCCTAACGGGGGCAGGTGAGGAAACTCGGTGGCGGTTTAGGAGGGAGAAGAGAGGAATGGGATAAAATGGGGATAAAGAGTGAGTAATCTAGTGTTAGGCATATAAGGGAGATTTCAGAACATCCGGAAAACAACCGGACAGTCTAGAAATTTGTTGTTTAGGATATCCTTCATTTTGAATCTATTTGTTTCTGGAAAAGTGTTATATTAAATGAATGTAAAATTCATATTTTCTTACTCATGATTATTAATTTGTATTATTTTGTAGATGCACCATGGGTGGATGTACATCGGGAATCATGTGGCCGATGTGTATCTCAATGGTGTCGAGGAGTTTTTGAAAGTAGTTTGAAAGAGACTATAACACGGAGCTCGGGCCTTGGAGCTTATAGATGTCGAAGCACAACCCTAGTCGTCGCGCTCGCGTGGCAAAAAAATCCACCGGGGATACCTGCCTCAGGGATTGTGCAACAACGGCGGATTTTTATGGCTCGTTACAACGTGATCTGCCGGACTAGCGCTTCCGCGGCACGACAAAGGATGTGCCTCATTATGTTATGGAAGATGGTGGAACTATAGTACTGTGTCATGTATTGTGAATGACGTGGTTTATAACCATCACCGATCTAGATAATTAATTACAGTACCATTAATCAAAATAAGAAATTAATAATCATTAATTTAGGATGCTAATTGCATTCAAAAAAATTCAATTTTATTGAGAGGATATTTATCACATCACATTACACTGCAATCACTTGTTACGAGGATCTAATCCTTGTATTCAACTTCTCTTCTAGAAAATTATGGAAACAAAGAACTAAAGTTATCTACTACTAACCTAATTGCTCCACTTATCTTCAGGATAAGTGGAGGAATTTACCTAATCAAATGTTGCACGCCTCTCTATTCTGCTAACATCCTACTGTGAAAAACTCAGCAACATGGCCACTTCTTCCAATGACGATGCTTTCATGGCAATGGCGGCGGCGACGGCAACGGCGCCATGTTCGTACTCCTCTGCACAAGCTACGCTGGCCGTGTTTCTATGGATCTGAAAGAGATAGCATATCGATTAGAGAAAGAACATGATGCAATAGCAGATTCGATTAGAGAAAGAACAAGATCCAACAGCAGATCGACTAGAAAAAGAACAAAATCCAATAGTAGATCGATTGGAGAAAGAAAAAGATCCAACAACAGATCGATTGAGAAACAACCTTAGGCTCCGAGGACTCCAGTGCGGAGGATGCGTTGAATTGGCAGATCTTACGAGGCATCACCGCATTTGGGAGGGCCGACAATAGTAGAGATGGAAGTTTGTGAGATCTTAGGATATTTTTGGAAATGACTATGTTCAGATCTAGGGTTTTCCTTGTCGAGAGAGTGGGTGAAGTGTCGTATGGAGAGAGGAGTTGAGAGAATGGGGACTATGGACTCCTTGTATTATATAGGAAATATGGTGGGCAGCTGGTGAGATGTAGTGTTTGCTTTATGAGATGTATAACACGTGCGCCCAGTAACATGGGCCAAATTGGTTCATATAGCCCATACATCGGTCTCTAGTAGCTCGAGTAAGAAGTGGTGGTCCGCACATGGTTAGCTAGACAAGACTACCCAGTCAGCATGTAGTGATTGACCATTCTCCAACGGACTTCAACAATTAATGGTGGTTGAAATGGGCGGCGGATATTGGGAATGTCTCCATTGGCCAACTAAGGCATTACAAATCGTTGCCTTCCTCGTCCATGTACCACGACACCAAAAGTCGGCGCTATCGTGTGTGCCACGGCATATAAGTGGTCGCCGAGACAAAATGATGCCTCCAAAGCTCATCCACCACGTAACCAACTATTGCCGGTTCTTTTTGCTAATGTCGCCCCAAAAATCCGCTGGGTATGGAGGATATTTTTGTAGTGAGAATGTGGTTGATACAAAGGACCCAAGGGTACTTTTCCCGTGTTGTAATGGTAAAAACATCATGAGTTTTAAAAACACTACACAACTCCAGACACATTTGATCATAAGGGGATTTGTGGTGGGGTACGATTGTTGGATCCATCAAAGAGAAGAAGAACGACACAATACATATGAGGAGGGTGATGCTTACGGGGAGCGGATTAGTAGTGCATAGGATGTCATAATACATGATGATGATGAGACTACCACCATAATTCCATCATGAGGATCGTGAAACGAACCATGAGAACAATATATTATCGCAAGAGAACAAGACACATGATGATCAAGATGGTATGACTCAGATGTTGCAGGAGTTCAAAGATAACTATGATAATCATAAGGTGTACGAAAAATATGTTTACATTGCCGAAGACTCCGAGAAACCAATGCACCACGGATGTAAGCCCCACTACACAAAGCTAGCTACTATGCTTGAATTGATTAAGATGAAGCAAAACTTCGGATGGTCAGATAGGAGTGTAACCAAGTTGTTAACATTCTTACAAGACCTTCTTCCCAAAGAAACCACATGCCAAACAAATTTTAGAAAGCTAAGAGGATTTTGTGTCCATCGGGAATGGAAGTCCAGAGAATACATGCATGTAAAAATAATTGTATATTGTACCATGGTGATGCCTACAAGGATTTGCGTGAATGCACGGTGTGCAATTTTCAAGGTTCAAGGTTCCGAAGGGTAAGGCAGCTACTGATATCTCACATGACAATGAGTATGACATGGATACTGATGATTGGGTGAGGAAGAAGAAAAATGGCCACCAAGGAAGGAAATTCTAATAAGTGTGTTGGTTACCTGCATATTAGTGCTCATTTGAAACGCTTATTCGCAAACCTGGATACGGAAAAACTGATGGGTTGGCACACTGAGGAGCAGATTGAGGATGACATGCTAATACACCCTGCCGACTCACTGCAGTGGAGGAATGTCAATAGGTTGAAGTCTTTGGAACATGGTCATGAACGTTGCGGAGATGATCCTATAAATGTGAGGTTTGCACTGAGCAGTGATGGAATGAACCAGTTTGGCAACTTTAGTACCACCCACAGCACCTGGCATGTGAATCTCGGCATTTACAACCTTTCTCCATGGTTGTGCATGAAGCGGAAGTATATTATGCTTGCATTACTAACCCATGGTCTAAAGCAACCTAGTAACAACATTTATGTGTACCTTGCACCTTTGGTGGAAGATTTGAAACTTCTTTGGATTAAAGGAGTACAAATGTATGATGCGCATGTGAAGCAAAACTTTACCCTCCGATGCATGTTGTTCATAACATCAATGGTTTTCTGGTATATGGGAACTGCTCCGGACAAGCTATAAAAGGGGCCAATGCATGTGTCTAATTCTTAGACAAGACTACAAGTTATTATTTGAGTGAGTGTAATAAAATGGTGTACATGCAGACTCAGAGGTTTGCCAAAGTGTCATCGATAAGTAACACTTATGAGAAAGATTTGGCTCCTGCAATTTTAAAAGGAAGCCAGATCTATGCTTAGCTTAGACACTTAAAAGTTGTGCATGGAAAAGGATTCAAACAAATGGGCAGAGGTAGAGGCAAAGGAAAAGTAAAAGACAAATACAAAGGTGAGGATAAAGAACAGAATAGATACAGATGATCAGCCTCTCAAAAATAAACCAGTCTGGAAGAGAAGATCGATACTTTGGGACTTAAATTACTAGGAGCATCTGGAATTTCAGCATTTCATGGATTTTCTGCATGTTGAGAAGAATGTGTGTGAAAGCATAATATGGACATTGTTGAACATGAAGGACAAAACAAAATGTAGTCTGAAGGCACGTGTTGAAAGCTATGAAACTCAGAGGGAAGAAATTAGAAAGCACACCTGAGGTTGTTGCCCACGGAAAGCCAGCCCAAGTGAGTTATGTCTACACCAATAAAGAGGCAAAGGGAATGTGTGATTGTCGATATGTAATTTGTTTTCCAATATGCTATGGTGCCAACATGAAAAGGATTGTTTCAAAGATAGAGAACAAATTAATGGGCATGAAGTCTCACGATTGCCATATTTTGATGATACAGATTCTCCCTATTGCGATAAGGAATATCTTGACACCACATGTTCGAGAAACTCTAGCGAAATTGTGTGAATTTTTCAACACAATTTCTCAGAAGGTGATTGATCCTAGTAAGTTGGAAGATTTGGAGACTCTGTTCAATTTGGAGATTATATTCCCTCTGTCTTTCTTCGATGTCATGGTGAATTTCATTGTTTACCTTGTGTGCGAGATAATGATGTGTGGTCCTGTATATCTGCGAAGCATGTAACCATTTGAACAATGCAGGGGAATTCTTAAGCACCGTGTTAGGAATCGAGAATGTCCAAATGGAAGCATTGTCAAGAGATATGTAACCGAAGAGGTCGTTGAGTTTTGCCTTTACTACATGGCACGCCTTGACCCAGTAGGCGTGCCTAGGTCTGTCCATGAGGGGATGCTTACTTGTGTCGGAACCAGTGGAAAGGTTAAGATCAGGCTGAGTAACACTGAATATAGTCAGACACATGTTACTATCTTGAAGCACGTGGACAAAATCACTCCGTACATGTAAGAACACTATGCTATTTTACAAGCACTACATCTCCATCGATGCTCGACCGAGAAACTACACACCGAGCAATTCAACACATGGTTCACTGATGAACTACGTTATATTGAAGAAGAAGATCCCAAAGTTGCTACTCTAGCGAGACGCCCTCCATGGGAGGTCGGACAATTTTAGGTCTAGAAAATCAATGACTACACATTTGCTATGAGGGAAGAAGATAGTACAACAATGAGGCAAAACAATGGGGTATACTTAGAAGCAATGGAACTAAATGAAGAAATTAAAAGGCACTACTATGGATACATATAAGATATTTGGGATCTTGACTATGTGGATTACAAATTTCTGTTGTTCCGTTATCATTGGGTTCATAAGAATCAAGTGAATCCGAGCGACAGTGGACATACTACCATGAACCTCGATAGTGTTGCTTACAAGAAAAAGTCATTCATACCAGCTAACCTAGTTCATCAAATATTTTACATCAAGGACCCATTTTTTCTGAAGAGGCACATTATGCCGTCAAAAAGGACTATCATCAGTGTGGGCAGTGTGATCTCCGCAGAAGAATACAACAAAATTGATGATATCCTTGGCCCTTCCTGCTTAGTCGAGGAAAGAGACCAAGATGAGGTTCTTCCTGATATTCATGATTAACATCGCAAACCATAAAAGCATGAATGATTTGTACGAACTTGTAATAATCAAGAGTAAATAATAACGCTAGATTGTTTCGGCTCAAACTGCTATCCACATCGTCTCGGTTCTTTTCGGTCGTGGGATGGACGCTAAAAAGGACACGTGGCGGCGTCCCAAAGGAGCGCTGCTATCCCATGAGGCGGGACCCGCTGTCAACCAGGGAAAAAGATTCCTGGCCGCATACGGGTGTCGCGCGCGATCTTACCCCGTGTTGTAGGGCGGTGGCCTACACACGTGAATTGGGTCTGCCGTCAGCGTGTGGACAGGAACGTGCGCGGTGAGAGGCGTTCCCGGCAAGACACAACTTCGCACCCGCCGGGTGGCGGGGCCCACCTAGAGCCGACGTGGCACCGTGAGCCCATGCTGGCTGCGGACTCTCGCAGTCGTGGGGCCTGCTGAGAGCCGACGTGGTGCCATTATCCCATGACGGACGCGGTTTCTCGTGGACTTTCCCGGACGTAGGGCCTGCCACAGGCCGACATGGCGCCGTAAACCCATGCCTGCTATCAAAGTAGAACATAGATGACATGTCTTCTCCCAGTTGTAGAGAATAGGTGGCGGCGCAGACCTTAGACGTCTGCGGGTTCTCTTGGCGATATCATATAGTGGGTACCATTCACAGCTGAGCTGGCAGCATACATGGTAGTCGTCTGGGAGATTTCGCGTCTATATCGTACTATGGGGTCCATTCCTGGCACCCTAAGTTTGTATACGTCCGCGAGTTCTCGTGGCCTTTGGTCGAGGTGGCAGCGTGATCCTATCGTCATGTGTGTGCTCTACCATTGAGGTCGTCCGTCGAGTATAAAACACCTTCCCAATGCCATTCATTATCTAGCCGCTCTCCTCTCTCCACCTCTATGCTGCTTAGGTTCATCTTCGTGATTAGCGGCATGTGCCGCTCCGGTGACCATACCCGGATCTGGCACTACGGCTACTCACGAGAGCAATACGAAGTAGGACGTGGTGCATTTCTATAGCCACCTCCCCCACCCCTCCTTTCGTCTCCTTGATCGTCTACATGCATCGCTCCAGTGACCACACCCAGAGCTGTTGTTGTGGATGGTTGTGAGAGTGAGAGTAAGCATGACACGGTGCGGCCTCTTCCTCTCTATCATCTAAACCCTCCCGGAAAAAAACATGTACATGGTATGCTCTGTCTCTTGCGGCTGCTATCACACAAGCTGGCACTGGCTTCCCATACCTCGGTGCGGTCGTAGACTCAGGCTAGCTCCTCTGCGACCAGCTATAGCATGTACGATGTGGCGGGCATGGATACTAAGACCCTTCCTCCTCTGTCTTACGTTTCATAAAACCAAATCCGTTTTAACCTCAGATCGTCAAATTCGATACCCGTTGATAGTGAATACATCCAAAAAAATAAGTCAGACAGATTATATGAAAGCCATATGTTGTGATCGAGTATGTCCAACATACTCGTTTAATGCGATTATGTTCAAACATGATGATCTGTAGTCGTTCAAATAAAAAAACATTCAAAATTGATGATGCGTACGGAGTGTCAGTTCAAGGATATACTATGGAAAATGAGAGACAATGAACGCAAGAGAAGAACACGCAGTATGACAATGTCATGAAGGAAACACCGTATGAAAAAACTAAAAAAATGCAAGAAAAGGAAACTCTAAGGGATGTAAAAATGCATATGTTAAATCCTACGTCGTGAGCTTCATGTAAAAAATGTACAAAGATAGAAAATATGACTAAAACGAGGGACCCTTGCATCAATGATGAGAATATATGAAAACCTTATTAAACGAGAGGATTAGACCGCGCAGGCCATCAAGGAAGACTGTCGGAGTAAATCACGACAGTCAGAAAATGGTAAAAGAACCATGTGAGGTAAATCATGTTGCGAGAAAAGCACGAGCAAGTGAAAATGCGAAAAAATGATGGTTCGTCGGTTCATAAATTTAAAAAGAATGAAGAGAATCAGGATGAATGGAAACATCAGAAAATATACGATGTGTGTCCTTTACTATTTGTACACTTCACGCTCGATATCACTGGTGGAAAAATGGCCTCTAGTCCCGGTTCATAAGGGCCATTAGTCCCGTTCCCGAACCGGGACCAATCACTCGGGACTAATGCTAGTCCCGGTTCGCGCACGAACCGGGGCCAATGGGTCTCCACGTCGGCGGGCACGCGACGAGGGGGGTGGATCATTGGTCCTGGTTCGTGGAACAAACCGGTACCAATGGATCTCCACGTGGCAGCGCCAGAGACGGGCGAGGGTGGATCATTGGTCCCGGTTCTTGGCATGAACCGGGTTCGTTGGTCTCTGTGCCACGGCAGGGTTTTGTGTCACGGCAGGATTTTCGGGCTATTTTTCTGCCCCGACAGGGTTTTGTGCCGCGGCAGGATTTTCGGGCTATTTTTCTGCCACGGCAGGATTTTTTTATCAATTTAATGGTACTACATATATACAGCAATAATGAAACCACGATATATATATTACACATCATGCATGATCACAAATATATACACCGTCTCATCCGTCTTCTTGGTCGAAACATATTATAATTACAAACGATACTCTCCCACGAATTTGATCTAATTTACATCTTCTTTTTTACACTTCATCCTTCCAAATGACGCGGGTAATAGTATTCTCCTTTCGGATCTATGACTTGTTCTAACAAGAATCCGGCAATTTCCTCTTGAATTGCTTGCACACGTTCTTGTGATAGAAGACCATCCCGCATCCATTCGATCTAATATAAAGAAGGGGATCAATATATATGAATGAAACTAAATACAATTGGTGGTAATAAAATAAAGTTGTGATTATTGTTTATCGTACTTCAATTTTTTTGATGTTCTGGTCTGCGCCCTTCTCTTTGTTCGTCTGGCGAATGTACTCGCAGACATAGTATCCACATAAGTTATTCCCGGCTTCCTGCATCAAGCACTTTACGAGAACGGAGTTCAATCAAAATAATAATCAAGCATGATAATGGTGGTGTTGAAACTAGAATCAAAGAGATGCATGGGTCTAGCAAGTAGTACTTACAGTCAATGGTTGAAATGTAAGCTCTGGCTTTCAAACACCCCTAGTTTTAGCGGTGAACCGTTTCCAAGCCTTCTGGTGGCATTCCTGTATGTCCGCCCACTTTTCTAATAGGCACTAACGATAGTTTTGTCGAGGGCGTCTTGTTGGTAAAACTGAAATAATTCTGGAAATTCTATCAGTAGGAAGCCATCTCCATGACCGTAATGGTGGTGTTTATATGCAGCATAGATCCAGTTTTTGGAATCAGCACGGGCTTGGATGTACCAGTTATGCAATCTTCGCATTTTTGTTGGTAGATCTTTGACTAACTTGGGTTTGACGAGAGGAGCCCCATACTGATACACGTATGATGTTTCTTGGTACCCCTCAAACTCATTCATACGGCCCATGTACTCAGTAATAGACAGTCCATATAATTGGGCCTTTTCTCCGTACAATCGAACAAACTCCGGATCAATGTTCGGATCACGTCGCTCCTAGGCTCTCCACTCATTGGTATCGTACACTTTCAGCGGTTCGATCGATTGATTTTTCTATTGTCCGAGATGGGCAACTTCTTTCCCGACTCTCCGCTCTTTTGCCTCAGCTGACTTGGTAATAGAGCAATTATAGTCTGATGTGAGCGCTATGGGTTGGTGAAGCTGAATCTTAAGCGCAGCTGCTTTGGCTTTATCTTCTACGGTGACCGGGAAATATGCCTCTATCAGCTTTTTCTTGTTAGCCATGTCAATCTTCCACTTTTCATAATGGGCAGCTGCCGCATCGGTTTCCTCATCTGTCTTCTCGCAAGGTAGCTTCTTCATATTCTGATGAGGTACTTTTGGGAGGGGTGATAGCTTACGTTTCGGTGATCGGAACGTGCTCTTGCTGCTGCTGGTGGTGCTGCCCCCCTTAGTATACTTCCGATTTTGTCTCTGAGGCCCAGGGGACGGAGACGGCTAACGTGGTGGCGGAGACGGCTGAGGCAGCGATGGAGACGGTTGCGCTGAGTGGTGAGGAGGTGAAGGCGACGGTTGCGCTAGAGAATGGTGAGGTGGCGGCGAAGGTGGATTGCTGTGAAGGGAATATGCCCGAGAGGCAATAATAAAGTGGTTATTATCTTATTCCATGTTTATGATAAATGTTTATTTTGCATGCTATAATTGTATTGATCGGAAACGTCAATACATGTGTGTTTAATAAACAAATAAAAGGTTCCTAGTTATGCCTCTCTTATAGACTAGCTCGTTGATTAACAAGATGATCAAGGTTTCCTGATCATGGACATTGGATGTTGTTAATAACGAGGTCACAACATTGGTGGAATGATGTGATGAACATTCATCCGAAGTATAGCATTACGATCAAAGTCATTATGTTTATATTGCTATAACATCATACGAAGTAATCTTTATCCTTAGACCATGAGATCATTTTAATTGCTAACAAACATCACACCGTAACAGGGTGACTATAAAGATGGGTTCAGTACTACGAAGGTGTTATGTTGAGGCTCATGGATCAAGAGTGGAATTTGTCAATCCCGATGACGGATAGATATACTCTGGGCCCTCTCGGTGATATCACATTGAGATAGCTTGCAAGCAAGTGATGTGATCACTAGAATGTTATATCACGGGAACGAGAAAAGAGTGCATGTCGGTAACGAGATCAAACTAGGTATGGAGATACCGATGATCGAATCTCGGACATGTAATATATCGAGAGACAAAGGGATTTAGTTACAAGCGTTAAAGGTTCTCACGATCACAAGAAGTCATCGTTGAATGTGTAGGAGTCATTACGGATCTCCAGGTCCCGCTGCTGATTATTGATCGGAGAAGGGTCTCGATCATGTCTGCATTATTCGCGAACCGTAGGGTGGCACACTTAAGAGTTACCGGACACCATTTTGGAGCACATATGTTTTAGACGAAAGAATTGCAAAGCGCATGAATTGTTTCGATAGAAACCGGAAATTGTTTCGAGTGAAACTGCAGAAAGTGGTTCTGCATGTGATATTGAAATATTGCAAGGGGTTTTATGTGAATGTTTGTTAATTAAAGTAATTAACAAAATTCTGAATAAAAATAATAAAAGAGTTTTATTAAATGAGAGAGCATTAAATTTGGAGAAATTTATTGCATTTAAAGTGGAGACTTTAAAAGGGAATGTGAAGAGGCATTTTAATGTGGAGGGGTTACCACCACATGAATGGAGGAGGTGAAGAGACACCTCCTCCATGCGCTGGCCATGAAGGAGGGGCACCCCCCTCCTCCTATAAAAGGCCACCCTCTCCTCACTTCTCAAACACACCTCCTTGTGAAGGATCTCTCTCCCCCTCTAGTATTATTCCCCATGGTCTCGGATTAGCGAGATACATGTTCCCGATGGCATTTCATCTGGAAGGAGTTGCTGCTTCTGCTGGATCGCTAGAGCGAGGAGGTGGAGGTTGTCCGGTGGCTTGAACGTGTGTGAGAGTACAGATGCGCTGCTGAGTTGCGGCGCTCGGACTTCCACACGATCTTGAGATCGGCAAGTGTACGACTACATCAACCACGAGTTCCTACTCGTTAACAGAACTCGTTGTCTTCGAGGGTAAGTTCTCGTTGGATGTATGTCCACCCGTTGCTTTGTACCTAGTATATAGATCTTGGCGTGTAGTTCACATTGTAGGAAATTTTTTGTTTTCTATGCTACGGAACCAACAGTGGTATCAGAGCCTGATCTATGCGTAGGTGCTTTGCACGGATGGTACACATATGTTTATATGTGGGCAATGATGATCATGTTATTATATCTTCTATGTATTTTGGATATTGGTGGCATAGTGGGATGAAGCGGCCCGGACCAACCTTACATGTCATCGTACATGAGACCGGTTCCACGACTGACATGCAACTAGTTTTGCATAAGTGGCTGGGAGGTTCCTGTCTCTCCTACTATAGTCAATATCTGATTTACAACGAGTTACTAATAACTTGGTTATCCTCGTTGTGGTTCATGTTCGTAGGTAAGAACGGTTCTATCTCCGAAAGCCCTAAGCCACGTAAAACTTGCAATTGATAAATTAGAGCGTCTAGTTTAGATCGTTGTTGGGCTAGTGTCTTGATATGGTATTGTTGTAAGTAAATGTATGATAGATACTCTTACAACACACTCAACGTGTAAGTTCCATAGACCTTGGCCTTACACACAAAGGAGTGATAGAGATCATACCACGATGCAAGTGATAGAGATCAAATGCATGGACCATATCATC
This sequence comes from Avena eriantha, assembly GCA_910589775.1. Lineage (NCBI taxonomy): Eukaryota > Viridiplantae > Streptophyta > Magnoliopsida > Poales > Poaceae > Avena > Avena eriantha. Next base: position 535,866,339 of record OU342745.1, read on the forward strand.
TCACTTTACACATTAGATGTTAGCATCTTATACTGCTAGTTTGGTGCTTTCTGTAGCATTGTAAGATGATCCCTCATTTAGATATCAAGATAAAAAATGTGTTCTTCCTTAAGTACGCACCATTTTATGGATCGTGTTTCGAGACATCACGTGAAGATCGGGTGTACTCGACTCTACGCTTTCATACAAACGGGTGTAAGACAGTTTTACACATGCGAGTACTAAGGTTCTTACTTGGCGAGCCTAGCATGTACAGACATGGCCTCGGAACACGGACCGAAAGGTTAAGCATGAGTCATATAGTTGATATGATGCCCATATAGATGCTCGCCTTTGAAGCTACATCAACTCACGTGATGATCGGACTTGGTGTAGTGGATTTGGTTCATGTAATCACCAAAAAGACACGAGAGATGTCGTTTTTGAGTGGGAGTTCATTTCTAATTTGGATTAGTCGAACCAAATTTGTCATAAATTAAATCAAAGTGAATTTGCATAGTTTGTTGTAGTCATTGGCATTCGTTTTCTACCTCATGCTTAGTTTTTATTTGAGATAATAGAACTATAGAATTATGGATATTTACTTTACGAACTGGTATCGTATTGTTTTGAATGTCAATTTAAAGTTTATAAGTCCTATTGCAAACTTTCAGCAAACTCTATTTACTCCATGAAGTTTAATAAGTAGTATTAAATCAAGAGTAAGAATTCCAATGTTAGTATCTAAAGTATCATGTTTGCCTCCATGATTATTGATATTCAAAAGTTGTTTTAATATCAAGATTATATTGGAGCTGAAAATTGTTTCAGAAACCATCATGTGTGAAAGATATTGTGATATCTGAAAAAATGTTTTCCGTTGCATAATGATAGAGTATAATTTAGCAAAATACATGTTCTCATATTGTATGAGAATTTGTGAAGGTTGGAGATGCTAGGCATCCGAATCTACCAAAAAGGTTTTTGGAACTGATATTATACTCGCGATTCTTCCTTATAGGCTATAGTAGCTTGATCATGAATGTTGTCATGATAAGGATGAATAGAAGATGTAAGTAAAATGTTTACTACACTAATAGATTACTAAAGAATGGATTTTTGAAAGAATGCCAAACATTTGATGATGGTGATCCACTTCAAAGTGCAAGTACAAAGGTATTAGTATTTGACTATATACAAGCTTTGTACCATGTGTCATGTTGATGACACCACTATTGATGTTGATAGATTCTTTTAAAAGAAAAGGAATTGCTGAAAGAGAATCTATAAAATATTTGGCAAAAAATAAAAGGTTGGAGATGTCCAACTTGGGTATATAGAAGATATACATGTTATGGTTGTATTCCTTGCTTATTAAACAATGTGGTTCTTAGGTATTGGATACCGGTATTGGATACCGAATTGTTTGGTATGAAGTGTCATACAGGACAACACAATTCATGAACTGCAATGGCCTAAGTAACTAGCAAGAGAATAAGTGATGATGATCATCGAAAAAAAATAAAGTGTTATTGTGCTTTTTCGTTGTCGTCAAACCTAGCCTTCAATATTTTTTTTAATAATTGTTATTTTTTTCCGGTATTACGAGAACAATGGTTGTTCAAATAATTACCGTATTCCATAAAGGATGGATGAACTTTTACAAGTCTAGTGGGAGAAATCACATCTATAACCACTATTGCTAAAATGTCGCAAGACAAATGATTGAAAGATCACTTATGAAGTGACATCGCTGTTTAAATTATATTGGAAAGAAAACATGAAGAAACTCCATGTTGATGGATTTTTGGAGTCTTTGATTTTGATCAATTGACGCATGTGAGACTTTTCTCGAGATAATTGAAACTTCGTCCATAGGCCAGAGAGGAACGGATGACTAGCTTATTGGAAATTGTGCATGGTGATGTGCATAGTCCATTATGTGTAGCCATATTCGATGGATCTTTTTGCTTCATATGCTTTCTTCGAAAATTTGAGTGAATATATCTGTATATTTACTTAATAAGGAAGAAGTATGAAACATTTGAAAGTTGTTCAAAGACTTTCAAGATGAAGTGGAAAATCATTGTAACAAGAAAATAAAGAGTTTATGATTCGATCATAAAGGAAGATATTTGAGTTACATGTTTAGCAAAACACCTAAGATTTGAGGAATTGTTCCATGAATTTGGATTTCCCGATAAACCATAGGAGTATGGTATGTTAGAGAGATGAAATCAAACCATGTTTGACATGGTAAGATGAAATGTGTCATTTATAAAACTTCCATTATGTTTTAAGGATTGAAGCTTTAGAGACTACCACTCTTACACTGAAAAGAGCTCCATCGTGATCCATTGAAATGACACCATATGAGTTATGGTTTGGGATAAAACCCGAATTGTCTTTTCTTAAATTTTGGTATGCTATGCATAAGTAAAATGTTTACAACCAAAGTCGGATAAGCACGTCTTTGTAGGTTATCCCAAAGAATTTGTTGGGAATTTCTCCATAACACCGAGGACAAAAGAGTTTGTTACTTGGAACGTCAAGTTTCTTGAGAAGGAATTTTTCGTGAAAAGTTAAGTGGGAGGACAATAGAACTTTGATAAGGTTGTTGAACCTTAGCTATATGTGCTAAGTAGCGCAGCGCCAGAAAGTGTCCCGATGGCGGCCACAATGCTCATGGCTCTCGTGATTACAAAAGGTGTGATCTCGGAGATTAGAGTTCCTATAGAACCGTGTGGGTCGGTAAGAATCAAATAGTAAGATTTGATAAGAAAGTCGTTATTGTTTTGACAATGATGAACCGACTACATGCAAAGAAGCGATGATAGGCCCTGACTCCATAAAATGACTAGAAGTCATAGAATCCGTGATAGGATCCATACACGAGAAATCAAGTTTCTGAACTTGGAAGACCCTCCGGAAAGGTGTGAAGCCTATCGGTCGTGTTTGGATCTATAAAGAAATAAGACATGGATGTTTAACATCTATGAAATAGTCGACATGTCGGAAAAAAGTTTACGACAATGTTCAAGGAGTTGACTATGACAAGATTTGATCTTTCATAGCGATATTTAGTCTTGAGGGATTAATGTAGCAACCACTACATATAATTTGGTATATGGTAATTGAATAAACAAAACAATGTTCTTCTAATAGAACGATTACCAATGACGTGTACATGACACGGTCCAAAGGGTTTTGTTAATTCAAAGGGTGCTAAAAGGGCATGCAAACTTCAATAGTTGAAGTAAGCATAGCGGAGTTGGAATCTTCACCATGATGAAACTGTTAAAAGAGTTTAAATTCATCGGAGATGATGAAGATGCTTGCATTTGCAAGAAATTAATTGGGAGCGCTGAGACATATTTCTAATACATTATGTAGAGGACATATTGTTGATTGGAAATGATGTATCTTGTATTGACACAAGTTAAGAATTTCATTAAAATAAGATTTCGATGAAAGACTTGGGCAAAACCGGAATATTAGGCATCAATAACTATATGGGTAGATTAAGGCGCTAATATGGTTGTGCCAGACATACATATATGAGATATTGAAAGAGTTCAATATGGAAACAACAAGAAAGGTTCTTGCTGCATGGAAAGGATTGTATCAAAATTCAAGTGTTTCAACACTTGGTGAGTAAAATCACATGAAGATTTTGATCGATTATACCATGATATGTATATATCCAGAATGTCCTATGCTCTAAATGTTATGAGCACATACCAGAATGATTCATCAGATGATCATTGGACGATAGTAAAGATATTCTTATGAGCTTTGGAAGAACTAAGAATATATAATGTATAAGTGACAAATAGTTAAAGGTAGTTCATTGTAAAGTGTTACATTGATACTAGTTTTGTCACAAGATACAAATTAAATTTATCTCAATTTAGACTATGGGTGGCACAATGTAATGGAAAGGATGTTCCATGATGGATTTGGATGAGTTCCAAAGTTGAGACATTGTGACGGATACTACAACAAAAGGCTAAGTATATGACTGCTATAGTAGCAGCATAGGAGGGCATTTGTGTTAAGTAGTTTGTTATAAAACTAGGTGTGGGTCAAAGTGGGCTAATACTATGAAGATATATTGTGTGACAATAATATCAACATATTTTAACTAAGAACGAACTAAAGGTCTCACCAAAGGACCAAATTTATGCAATGCCATCTCATTTGAGAATGAGTGATGCGTAGAGATGCAAAGACATGCAAATACACACGGACCTGAAACTGTCAGATCCGGAGATTATGTTAACCACTAGCAATAGCGTATATGCAACACCAGAAAGTCATAGGTGTTCAATACATAAAGTTTTTCACACTAGATTATTGACTCTAGTGCAAGTGGGAGACTGAAGGGAATATGCCCGAGAGGCAATAATAAAGTGGTTATTATCTTATTCCATGTTTATGATAAATGTTTATTTTGCATGCTATAATTGTATTGATCGGAAACGTTAATACATGTGTGTTTAATAAACAAATAAAATGTTCCTAGTTATGCCTCTCTTATAGACTAGCTCGTTGATTAACAAGATGATCAAGGTTTCCTGATCATGGACATTGGATGTTGTTAATAACAAGGTCACAACATTGGTGGAATGATGTGATGAACATTCATCCGAAGTATAGCATTACGATCAAAGTCATTATGTTTATATTGCTATAACATCATACAAAGTAATCTTTATCCTTAGACCATGAGATCATGTTAATTGCTAACACCGGAAGAGTATCTTGATAACATCAAACGTCACACTGTAACAGGGTGACTATAAAGATGGGTTCAGTACTACGAAGGTGTTATGTTGAGGCTCATGGATCAAGAGTGGAATTTGTCAATCCCGATGACGGATAGATATACTCTGGGCCCTCTCGGTGATATCACATTGAGATAGCTTGCAAGCAAGTGATGTGATCACTAGAATGTTATATCACGGGAACGAGAAAAGAGTGCATGTCGGTAACGAGATCAAACTAGGTATGGAGATACCGATGATCAAATCTCGGACATGTAATATATCGAGAGACAAAGGGATTTAGTTACAAGCGTTAAAGGTTCTCAAGATCACAAGAAGTCACCGTTGAATGTGTAGGAGTCAGTACGGATCTCCAGGTCCCGCTGCTGATTATTGATCGGAGAAGGGTCTCGATCATGTCTGCATTATTCGCGAACCGTAGGGTGGCACACTTAAGAGTTACCGGACACCATTTTGGAGCACATATGTTTTAGACGAAAGAATTGCAAAGCGCATGAATTGTTTTGATAGAAACCGGAAATTGTTTCGGGTGAAACTGCAGAAAGTGGTTCTGCATGTGATATTGAAATATTGCAAGGGGTTTTATGTGAATGTTTGTTAATTAAAGTAATTAACAAAATTCTGAATAAAAATAATAAAAGAGTTTTATTAAATGAGAGAGCATTAAATTTGGAGAAATTTAATGCATTTAAAGTGGAGACTTTAAAAGGGAATGTGAAGAGGCATTTTAATGTGGAGGGGTTACCACCACATGAATGGAGGAGGTGAAGAGGCACCTCCTCCATGCGCTGGCCATGAAGGAGGGGTACCCCCCTCCTCCTATAAAAGGCCACCCTCTCCTTACTTCTCAACCACACCTCCTTGTGAAGGATCTCTCTCCCCCTCTAGTATTATTCCCCATGGTCTCGAATTAGCGAGATACATGTTCCCAGTGGCATTTCGTCTGGAAGGAGTTGCTGCTTCCGCTGGATCGCTGGAGCGAGGAGGTGGAGGTTGTCCGGTGGCTTGAACGTGTGTGCGAGTATGGATGCGCTGCTGAGTTGCGGCGCTCGGACTTCCTCACGATCTTGAGATCGGCAAGTGTATGACTACATCAACCACGAGTTCCTACTCATTAACAAAACTCGTTGTCTTCGAGGGTAAGTTCTCGTTGGATGTATGTCCACCCGTTGCTTTGTACCTAGTAGATAGATCTTGGCGTGTAGTTCACATCGTAGGAAAATTTTTGTTTTCTATGCTGTGGAACCAACATGCTGCTCTAAGGAGTGGGTGGCCTTGGCGGCACATAATTTGGAAGCATGATGCGCTCCTTTGGCCATAGAATAGTCCCCCCTTTGGCTTCTCCTAGTTGAGTCAGCTCCATATCTTCCCCTGCAGGGTGGTCTAGCTTCAGCTCCTCAAAATCTTCCTTCACCTCATCCACCGTGACGAGAGCGTACCCTTTTGGAACCGGTCTGCAATGCCAAGTTGGGTTAGGCGCAATTGGTACCGCCATGCCAACCGCCGCCATCACCCTTAAGTTCATAACCTACACCTTTAGCTCACAAGCCGTGGTCTCCGTGATATTATCCACTTGGTAGCGTTTAGGAGGAGATGTCATCGGTGCATCATCATCAACATCATGGAGCTGCGTGGAAGCGACGCTGCTTTTCTTATTCGATAGGGCACCGGTACCCTCGAATGCAGCCTCTACCACGTGCCGCTAAGATTGGCCGCTAGTACCTTGCTGGCTAAGTCTGTCGAGTTGATCCTGGTGCCGCTTTAATGCTTCTTCTACATTACGCAGCCGGTATGCAGCGGTCGCTTTCTCAGCGGCCTCCCTTTCCTTTCTCCTCTGATGGGTTTTATCGGGATATCTCTTCATTTCTGGGGGGAAGGCAACCTTCCATGGCTTGGAGCCTGGTGTGCCTCGTGCTCGTCCGTCGTGTTCAGGATTTTTAAGGGCGCGTGTGAGCTCGTCGTTCTCTCTATCGGGAACGAACCGTCCCGCTGCAACATCATCTACTGCATTTCTAATATCGTCGATGGGCAGTAGGGGATCATCTTTGTGTTTTTGATTATATATTGCCCTCCCTTCTTTGTCCAACGTGCCCCTATGGCCGTAAAACCAGTTTCTCGCCCGTGGTGTCCATGTTGCGGGCTCTGGTCTGATCCCGGCAGCTATGTAATTGACCTCAAGTGCATCCCACTTAGGCATGCAACCGGCATAGCCAGTAGGCCCCTTGTCATGATGGTATAGTTTCTTAGCAGCGTTCTCCGTATTTATTCAAGACCTTTCCTTAGCTTTCTCCGATGTCTTGTACTTCACAAATTCCTCCCACTGGTGTCTTAACTTAGCATAGCCGGCTTCATTGAAATTCGGAGTCTTCTCTACCTTGACAAAGTTATTGTACAGTTTCTTCTTCTAGTTCTTGAATGCATCGGCCATCTTGCTGAGAGCAAACTTCTTGACTCTTTGCACAAGCTCCATTCTTGCTCTCTCCTCCTCATCTGGATTCACATCTGGTATCGGCAGGAGGAAATTAGTCATGAGCTTGTCAAAAAGCTTAAATTTGGCGTTGTTGCTGACATACGGGACTCCACCGCCGCTTGGCCGATTCCATTCTTAAACGGTGATCGGGGTGTAGTCCCTCACAAGAACTCCGCATTGCTTGACAAATTTTCTTGCGACATCGACGGGAGCTTGCGGTTCGCCATCTACACCGAGCACGTCGATCCTATACCTCACAGCGTCATCCAACTTTTTTGTTGCGTCTCGTTTCTTTCTTACGGAAGAAGTTCTTGATCTGGAGGGCTAAAAGAAGAAAGAGTGTTAATATATGCATGTATATATATAGACAGCAGCATTTTAATTACAAAAATACATATATACACCTCGCCGGTGTTTGCGAGATTTAAGGTTCCGCCGGAGCCGTCGCCTTCTTCCTCATCGGCTTCTCCCCTGTCCCAGGCTTCGGCTTCTACCTCACCAGAGTCGTCTCCTCGGTTGAGAGACTCATATCCCTGACCGGAATCTTTCAGAAACTCACTGGTGACATCGATATCAATATCTTCATTTTTGCAGATCATTCCTTGGAGGATGTTTTCCTGATGTGTTGGATCCATAGTATCCACAAAGATGATGTTCTGGAATTACATATTAAGTTTATGACAAGAAAGGGGAAACAACAATCAACACATGGCATCGATGATGATATGACAAGTTAAACAGAGTTGAAATTTAACCCTAAGGCATGCTTGGCAATTTAAGTGGGATCTGAAGGGTCCAAACCCTAGTACATGAGAGACCCCAAAATCACCTACGAGGGGTTGATTTCATTCTCTTATTAAACTTGTAATTAAAGTTGTTGAACAATGCATGATTATGAGTCTATTGTGTAGATCTCATTTTTCTGAACATTTTGATATATTATACATATTTTTTTGACTTAGAAATAATTAGTTATTGAATTTATAAGATTAAACTCTTTTCTGAAATTATTTAAACAATTATTAAACTTTTACTGTGTCATTATGACGTCAGCTCGGGGTGGGTTTTTTTTATCCACGGCTAAACTAGCCACAGAGACTGACGCGGGGGGCCAAGCCACCTCAGATGCCATGCTGGCGGGGCTTGGTCAGCGTCCACGTCACGCACACGCGACGCCACGTCGACGCCACAGTGGCACCACGTAGGCTCGCCGGCGAACTGCCAGGCGGTGGTGGAAGACGGTGGAGAGAAGCGCGCGGGGTGACGCGACTAGGACGGTTCGAACCAGCGCGATGCGGGCTACCTAAAACGGGCGGCGCCGCTACGGGAGGTGCGTTGGAGCAAGGTGTTTGACAGTGGCCGGCGGCCGGCGGCGGAAGGTGCCCGTGGGGAGGACGATACAGTGAGGGAGGGAGACGTAGGAGTTGTGCTGGAGCACCAATGGCTCACCAGGAGGCCGATGGAGGGTGCAGCGAGGCCGGAGGAGGCCGGGAGCTGCCGGAATCTGTGGAGAACGCGGCGGCCGGAGCAGGGACGGTCGGGTCGATTGCAGCGAGGCGGAGCTTCCTTGCCTGCTCGCGGCGGCGGACAGTGGCGCTCGGCGACGGGCGTCGACGACGTGAAGCGGCCGCTCTGGATTTGGGCAGCCTGTCGGCGTGATTTTGCTCCACCGCAAATTTTCCTTAGCCGCGCGTCGATGTGCTCTGTGAATTGGGGGAGTTGGGGAGCAGGAAGGGCCGGGGCTGTTAACTGTACAGGCATTTGGTCCCGGTTCGTCCCACCAACCGGGACCAAAGGATCAACGGTCCTGGTTGGTGGGACGAACCGGGACCAATGCTCTCGGCAGGAGCGTTGTTGTGCTGCCACGTGCGCGGTCCTTTGGTCCCGGTTCGTCCCACCAACCGGGACCAAAGGATCAACGGTCCAGGTTCGTGCCACGAACCGGGACCAAAGGCATGTTAATGGCAGCGCGCGCACCCAGGATCATCGGTCCCGGTTGGTGGGACGAACCGGGATCGTTGACCCATTTTTCAGATTTTGGCAAACCTTTTGATCTTCCCGCCATTTTCAAATTTGTTTTCTTCTTTAATTAATAAGATGTTTCAATTTAAGATGATTATTTATTTAGAATTTCAAAAAACTTTCAACAGGAAAAGTGCTTCAATTTATGTAACTAATCAAAAACCATTTCCTCTTTTCAAATATTTTTATTTGAACTATACAATTTTACTATTTTCAATTAAAATTGCATTACCAAATATTTATTGCATAATTTGGAATTTGAAAAAACTTTCAACAGGAAGAGTGCTTCAATTTAAATAACTAATCAAAAACCATTTTCTATTTTCAAATATTTTTATTTGAACTATACAATTTTACTATTTTCAATTAAAATTGCATTACAAAATATTTATTGCATAATTTGGAATTTCAAAAAACTTTTAACAGGAAAAGTGCTTCAATTTAAATAACTAATCAAAAACTATTTTCTGTTTTCAAATATTTGTATTTGAACTATACAATTTTGAACAGGAAAAGTGATTCATGCCCGCCGTTTTGAATATAGTTTGAAACGGGCATAAGAAATTCAAAAATGATCCAAACAATGTGAAACCTTCGCGTGGTGTCATATTATGTGTCACGGTTGCAAGGAAAAATATTGAACTTGAAAAATTGCAAACATCATAAAAAATCCTTCACAAAATGACCTATCATGTTCGAGGTTTCATGGCATTTAGGTCAAACCACCAATGTTATGGCTAGAATCAGGGCATAGTTTTTGATAATGTGCCCATATTGTGCACACATGTGCATCTTGGGATGGCTTACGATGTTGCAGGAGGAAGTTTTCCTTTTCGACGCACGAAAAAGCCAATATCCATTTTTGAGGTGCCAAAATCGAGGTGTTCTGTGAAGCAACCACCAAATTAAAGTTTGGCATTGGTACCAACCCATTTTTCAAAAATACTAAACCACCTTATATGGACAATTTACCAACCCGTGTATCTAGAACCTTTCGGAGGAACAAGACAAAGTAGAAGCGGCGCCGTGCCTATAAAAGGACCATCGATACGCCATGGCAAGCAGCTCAATAAGCCAACATAGGTAGAGAGAGTTTCATCCCCATGGATGGAGGGTTGGGAAATCTCCCGTGGCGGAGCTTCTCGAAGATGACGTGGGTGCACACGCCCTACGGCATCTTCGGAAACTCCGCCTCAAAAAAATTCCCTGCAAGTCCGTGAAAGACTCCATCTCCTCTAACAGTGTTGGGGAAAGGGTTGAGAAATCTCCCGTCGTGGAGCTTCTCGAAGATGTCGTTGGTGCACACGCCCTACGGCATCTTCGGAAGCTCCGCCTCGGAAAAATTTCCCTGCAAGCCCGTGAAAGACTCCATCTCCTCTAACAGTGTTGGGGTAAGGGTTGAGAAATCTCCCTTGGCGGAGCTTCTCGAAGATGTCGTTGGTGCACACGCCCTACGGCATCTTCGGAAGCTCCGCCTCGGAAAAATTTCCCTGCAAGCCCGTGAAAGACTCCATCTCCTCTAACAATGTTGGGAAAGGGTTGGGAAATCTCCTGTGGCGGAGCTTCTCGAATATGTCGTTGGTGCACACGCCCTACGGCATCTTCGGAAGCTCCGCCTCGGAAAAATTTCCCTGCAAGCCCGTGAAAGACTCCATTACATAAAGTTTCGATACATCACATAAAGTTTCCATACATTACATAGGTTTACATAGGGTTTAGGGTTTAGGATATGAACCCTTCGTCGCGTATGTCGATCCCTTGCCTATGATCACTTCTTAGGCCGTAACCATGGAGCATCGTCTTTGCTTAATGGGATGCTTGGGTCAGTTTTCACGGTGAAGAGCGGAATTTCATCAAACTTATCATAATCTTCTGACATGTATGTCTTGTCCTCGACTCCTGCAATGTTTCTTTTCCTTGAAAGAACTATGTGACGCCTGGGCTCATCGTCTGATGTATTCGTTTCCTTATTTTTTCTTTTTTCGGTCTAGAGGACATGTCCTTCACATAAAAAACCTGAGCCACATCATTGTCTAGGATGAATGGTTCGTCTCTGTAACCAAGATTCTTGAGATCCACTGTTGTCATTCCGTACAGCTGGTCTACCTTTACCCCTTCTCCATTCATGTTGACCCAACTGCACCGAAACAAAGGGACCTATGTAACCATAGTATGTGTACTTTTTCCCATTCTCGCATGTTGCATCAAAGCGGACACCACTGTTTTGGTTGGTGCTCTTTTTTATCTTGGGAAATCATGTAAAATGTATTTCCATTTATCTCGTACCCTTGGAAAGTCAATACAGTCGCAGATGGTGTCGCGGCCAACAAGTAGAGCTGATCTCCAATAGGGGTGTCATTCATGAGATGTAATTGCAACCAAGTGCCGAAAGTCTCCATGTGATTTTCTTTAATCCAGTAGTCATCCTTCCCCGGGAACTTGGAGCGTACAACATTCATGTGTTCCTCGATATACGGAGCCACGAAGGTAGAAATTTGGAGAACTATGTAGTGTGCTTGATTCAAAGAATGTCCGTCCCTAAATATCATTGCTTTCTTTCCTAGCGTGCCTTTTCCACTTAGTCTCCCCTCATACCGTGATTGAGGAACACCAATCGGGTTAAGGTCAGGAAGAAAGTCTACACAGAACCCAATGACCTCCTTTGTTCCATAGCCCTTGGAGATGCTTCCTTCTGGCCTAGCACGGTTACGAACATATTTCTTTAAGACTCCCATGAACCTCTCGAAGGGGAACATATTGTGCAGAAATACAGGACCGAGAATGTAAATCTCTTCGACTAGGTGAACTAAGAGATGCGTCATAATATTGAAGAAGGACGGGGGGAACACCAACTCAAAACTGATAAGACATTGGACCACATCCTTCTGTAGCCTTTCCAGACTTTCTCGATCAATTACCTTCTGAGATATTGCATTGAGGAATGCACATAGCTTCACAATGGCTAATGGAACATTTTCCGGTAGAACCCCCCTCAATGCAACCAGGAGCAACTGTGTCATAATCACGTGGCAATCATGAGACTTCAGGTTCTGAAATTTTTTCTCTGCCATATTTATTATTCCTTTTATATTTGCCGAGAAGCCAGCTGGGACCTTGATACCGTAAAGGACTTCAAAAAAGATTTCCTTCTCTGCTTTGGTAAGAGCGTAGCTGCTTAAGTATTCATGTCCTTTATCAGTATGCTTGTTGTATTGTAGCATCCCATCTGTCTAACATCTGTAATACTACATGGTCTAATAATAAAATGCTACTTCCTACATATAATTGTTGCATCATAATTATATCATGCTCATGTCATCATGCCACCTTGCATTTGAGCATCATACAAAACCCTTTTTCCTTTTGGTTCTTATCTCATATGCATTATTAATTGTAGTTGCCTCATGATATATTGTATTTGGTTCTTGATAAATGCTTGATGCCCAAGTTGAGTTGGGGGCATATCTTTTAGTACTCCACCACCTTCTTGTCAACACCCCATTATTCCACCATCCTACTATGTGAGCTTGCATTTTATTTGGGTTTACCTCAAGCTCATGTGGGTTGGGATGGATCTACTTCTAATTCCACATGTTTCCTTTTATGCCTCATGTGGTTTCACATTGTTGTTATGTGGAGAGCCACATGACCACCTTTGCATGCTTTGTGAGTGGAATCCCTTGTCAAGTTTCCTTATGGATTATTTTGGATGTATGTTCATGTTGGGATGTTTTTGAGGCTATTAAGCACCTAGTGGCACATACACACTAGCAAGTTCAAATTATCTTCAATATGGGCATCCTCCATCTACTCCACATGGAACATCCACCTTAATTCTGTTGGCTTGGCCTTAGATCCATATTTTTGGGAATGCATGTGAATAAATGCCATGAGACTTACTATTGTTTTCACAAGGATAATCATGGAATTTATTGATTACGCATGGGCCATGCAAGCTAACCCCCCATACCCTTTTCTTTGGGTTTTCTTGGATTTTTGAGTGGATTATGGTCTGTTGAGGATCAAGCCAAGTGTGTTCTTTTCTTTTCCTCCACCATCCTTAGGGCACTTCCACGTTTGTTTTGTTGAGCCCTAGGGCATGCATATACAAGTGGAGTTTCCTTCTCTCTTAAACTCAACATCGTTTTATCCCTCCTCCTTTGTTGGTCCATTTGGCTTGGCACATGGAGTACCTCTCTCTTTTTCTTCTAGCTCAAATTTGTCTCTCTCTCTCTATCGACACCTAGCAAAACCCTAGTCTCTCTCACCTCCTCTTTTTCCTTCTACCATGCCGAGCCCCTCTAGCCCTAACCCTAGCCGAGCACCCTCCCCTCTCAATTCCTTTCTCTCTCTCGCTGCCAAGACGGGCCTACCCGAGCCAACCTTCGTCTCTGCCTGGCCAGCTGCAGCCACCACCCCTTGCCCATGCCACCCCTCCTCTAGCCCTAGCCGAGCCTCACCCCTCTCTCTATTTCTTCTCCCTCGCTGCCATGCAGACCCCACCCGAGGCCTCCTCTCTTTTCTTTTGTCCCCACCTGCAGACCCAGGCCACCAGAGCCTTGCCCACCGCGTGAGGAGGAGAAGGAGGGAAGGGGCACGCCACTTTTCCACCCCGAGCCCCATGTGCTCCCATCTGTCCTCAGCCTTATCTACCCCTCCCCTCTGCCTTGCGTACACCCCAGATCCCCCCAGGGCCCTACCCTTCCCCCTCTTCTTCCCCACCTACCGCTACCCTCCCCTCTTTCTTCCATCTCTGGCGACCACCGTCGGTGTCGACTCGCCCTAGTTGCTAGGAGGAGGCGGGCGTGGTGTGTGGGCTGTCGAGGAAGGCCACGAGGACCCCGGCGTCGCCCCTGTACACGGTGTCGAAGAGAAGAATCCCCACCCCGCTGCACACCGACGTTGCCCAAGCGAAACCCTAGCTCGCCGTCCGCCTGCAATGCCGTCGCTCTCCTGCGTGCCCAGCCGATCCAACGCCACCGAGAGGCCCGCGGTGAGCCCCCGATGCCCCCAGACATCCTTCCTCTGAGCTCCGTTTCCCGTACGCGCCGGGCCAGCTGCCGAATGCCCTCCGTGCTTCGCGTTCGCGTGCGTCTGCCTGTCCTTGCGCTGTAGATAACTCACCTTGCCGCGTAGCTCTTTTCCTCCAGCAACCCGAGCCAGCCATAGCGGTCACCGCCGCCTGCGCGCGCGACAGATCACGAGATCGAACCCCCGTTGCGCCGCGTGTCGCTCTGTCAGTTCCGTCAGAGAACAGAGGAAGAAAAACAGTAGATGTGGACATTTTGCAAATACCCCCTGCCCATTTTGTTTTCACCAACCCGCGCTCCATCGTGGTCCACTTGTCTGCCTCGGTGTAATTCTTACAGAGAGGTACCCGGTTTTATTGCGCCAGCACGAGCGAGCCCCTGTCCCTGCCGCGTGGCACGCCCTGGTTGGTTCGCGCGCGCAGTGGCCCCGCCAACCTTAGGGCCCGCACGTCAGTCTCTAGGGCTGGATAGCACCTCGGTGCGAAACGCCCAGAGGAGTACCCCGCTGCCTCCGCTCGGGTCCACCCGTCAGTGGCTAGGTCTAGCTCTGCCGTGGTACAAAAAGTCTGAGCCTTTTTAGTTTAATAAAAATGTTATTCCAGAAATTGTTTAATATGTTTTAATATCCAGAAATTAATATCTTTATTTTGGTATTTCCAAATTTGAAAAATGACATATGTTTTTGAATCAGAAAAATGTGAGGAATTTAAATTTGCCATCCAAAATAATGTTTGACTAATTTAAAATTTTGAAATTGTTTAATTGCATTTAAAATGCCCTTTTCCTAATTAATTAATAACTTTAATTCTATAACTCCAATTTGGGCAAATAATATGTCTAAATCGATCAGCGCGACGAGCCCGTTCTAACTATGCATTCCATATTCTGAATTGAAGCATGCATCATGTCAGTAATAAAAATCAGAATTGTTTATGGCAATAAAACTTGACCAAATAATTAATAAAATGGTTTATTCTTGTCCCCACACCTCACCGTGCCATGCTACATTATTTCCATGTAAGTTGTGCATCATTCATCATGGCATGTTTGTTTGCTTGTCGCATTTTATTTATATGCTTGTGCACTTTATTTATGTTGGCCCTTGTTTGTTTGGTTCTTCTTTCGAGTAGACGCCGAGCAGGGGAAATATCAGGAATCCCAGGAGTACTACCCAGATCCGTCTCTCGCTTCAACTGAGCTGCCAGGTAAGAACTACCACATGCTTGCATACATATAGTACCTATTGCCTCTATCTTATTCTTGCATCATTGAGTCGCGATTGCATTAAATTGAATCCCAAGTACTGCATAGCCTTTATTTTTAAACCCCACCGAAGCCTGTTCCTCCATCCTATGAGCCATTACTACAGGAGTTGTTTGAGCCATGCGAGTCGTAGAACAGCATGTGTAGGGTATGTGAGTGTCTGATGAATAACGAGGTACCTAAACAACTTAACCTGAGTAGTAATGGGATAACTAATGAAAGCGGCACCGGTGAGCAATATCTTCTATTTGGTTTTTCAGGCTCACTTGTGTCCCGTAGGACCCCGAGTACTTGATTCCTGTTCCTTGACTATTCGCACTATCCACATCCGGGAGGCCTTATAGACCCCCCTGAGCCATAGCTTGATTCATTTCTATTTTTTGGGGCCACAAACTAGTTTGGGGTTTTATTACTATCCTGTACTTATGCCATGCTTTACTGCTTTACTACGATTGTGCGTGGAGCACCTGTACTATTTTGGATCGTGACACGTTTTCGCTGTATCGACTAGCCCAGTCACACATTCGGGTTCCCACTCGTTTACCGTCATCCACACAAACCCTAGGTCTGTTCCGGAGCTGGCCAACTTTGTTGCGGGTAGCTTAGTGGGGTGGCCCCCAGAAATATTTTATGAATCCTGTGATCGCTTTGTCGTGAATGCCTCGTTGGGTTTTGAGTTGGTTTTTCCGAGGTTGAGCGAGTGTGTCTTGCTATTTGTGCACCCGTGTAGGCTAAATCTTTCTGAAAGCCGTGTCCGCGGTTATGGACGACTTGGAGCATAGTTTCTCGATCATAGACAAGTATAACTAAAGTACCGCTTTTAATTTGACTAAACACCTGACTAGTAAATAGTGCAATACTCATGGAATGGTTAATAAAACTGCCAACGGATGGGTGGTTCGTCCGCTTTCTCGTTCGTAAGTGAGAAGGAGGATGGATCTGTTACTTTATATTGTTATAACTGTTGTTCCTAATTAACGAACATCCGTCTATCTTTGGTTAGGCAGATGGTTAGCGAGTATCTATAGACTTGTTAGTTATTATCTTTTGCTGCAATTGCGTCACCCCAGGTTTATTGCCCATTTAGAGGCATAAAGACTTGCTGAGTACCCCTAGGGTCTCACACGATAAATTGTTTGATTCAGATGAACAGGTGTATTCGCAAGATGGATACTGGGTGGAGGAGACAGATGATGTTGGCAACGATCACTCGGTGTAGAGATTCCGAGGATGGGTATCCGTGAGATCTGTGGGCGGGATGTGCTTATTTATGTGGCACCTTATGCCGATTTGCTTCTTGTCTGTACTCGGATCTTGTTTCCCGCTTCCGCTTGATACTCTGTTGATTGATGTATGAGGAGCTATCCTACACTATTATCTCTACATAGGATATTTGGATCTTGCCGTATGGCGTTGCAATATTTCTATTTCTTTTAGCTGGTATGGCTTTGAGAACTGTTGTAAGGTAGCTTGTATACATACTCACTTGTGTATGTATTTGATCTCTTCGCTTGTTTCCTACGCCGCTCGCTCTTGTCCCAATGTCTTGGAAGTGGTTAGGACGGCCGACGGGTCTACACGTGGGTGGCCCCTAGGCCCCCGCTGTACTATTTTAACCACTTCTGGTTCATCCAGGCTTGAACTTAGAGCGTAGGGTCCGAGGTTGTTACAATTGGTATCAGAGCCATCTCGCCCTTCAGGGTCTCAGCCAAATGGTCGTTGTCAGTTTAGCAAATATTTTGGTAGCTATGTATACTAGGGAAAAACAAAACGTGAGAGTAGGACTGCTTCCATTTTTCTTCTTACCCACCCACCCACCCTTTTCTAGTAAGGAAGTGTAACGTTTTCAATCCTCTTCTGAAATTCAAACTAGGATTCACGTGTTCTGGGTTCTGTAGTACCATAGGTTGTGTGTCTGTGTGTGAATTCCTTGTCTATCTATTGCATCCAACTTGCTATCGCTATCTGCCTTTTGGTTATCAACTGTTGGTACATTCCATACTGACAGACCTTTGTAAACCGACGCGGTCTATCTGATTCGTTGTATACCGGCGCGATCTGTCTTACTCTTTGATATCCGACGCTATCTTGTTAGGGGTGTTTGTTTCCGTAGTTGCTAATCTTTAGGTTCATCTTAAGAAGGAAGGAAGTTGGGATATGTGTTTTACTTATTCATGTGCGGAGTAATGATTTGAGTGCGGGATGGAGTGGCGACCATACCACTACTTTTTATCATTTGCTCTTGTATATTGAATTGGTAGAGTTACTAATCTTGATTCGTTAAGTGATTTTGCGCATATAGTGGTATTTTAATGCCAAAATTTGCGGAAAAAATTTCTTTGATAGATTTGTGTGCCACACTCCTTGTTCAGTCGTGTGCGATATGCTTAATATCTTCTAGGTGCTTTGAACTTTGTTGATATTTTAATATCATCCTAGTGATTTGTATCCTTTAATCTTGGTTAATTCCATTTTGGTACTATTTTGAGGCATATCTTTTAGTAACTCCACCACCTCCAAGGCCTACAACAGGTTCTTCTATGGTCCGTGCACCTCCACCTCGGGCTCTCAACATCAACACCAAGCCCGGGTCCACTGTTGCTCGTGCCAACTGTGTCAACGTCGCTCAAGCTGAGAATGCACCTGGAGTTGTGATGGGTACGCTTCCCGTTAACTCGGTCCCTGCAAGAGTTTTGTTTGATTCTGGTGCTTCGCATTCTTTTGTTTCTCACAAGTTTGCACATAAGCATGATCTGGCTATGGGTCCTCTATTGCATCGTCTCGTGGTACAATCTCCTGGGTCAAACATGAGGGCTGCTCATATCAGCCATGGCAATCAAATTGAGATTGGTGGCTCTTCGTTCCCGGCTTCCTTACTTATTCTGGGCAATTCTGACACTGATGTTATCTTTGGCATGGATTGGTTAACAGCAAATGCAGATGTGATTGATTGTGCTGAATGCTCGGTTTCTCTGAAAATTCCTGAAGGCCATATAGTCTATTCTCCAAGTCTAACTCATGCAATTCAGTTTTTCTCTTTGGCGGATCTGAATGATGATGCTATGGATGCTATTCAGAGTGTTCCGGTGGTCTGTGAGTTCCCAGATGTTTTTCCTGAAGAGTTGCCAGGTATGCCTCCTGACCGAGAGGTCGAGTTTGTGATTGAGCTTGAACCTGGAACCGCTCCTATCTCCAAGCGGCCTTATAAAATGGGTCCTGCTGAATTGGCTGAACTCAAACATCAGCTCGATGAACAAGAGAAGTTGGGTTTCATTCAGCACAGTACTTCTTCTTGGGGTAGCCCAACCATCTTTGTGAAGAAGCGAGACAAGACTGATAGACTTTGTGTTGACTATCGGGCTCTCAATGCTAAAACCATCAAGAATAAATATCCCCTTCCGCGGATTAATGATCTCTTCGATCAGCTAGCTGGAGCTGTGGTATTCTCTAAGCTTGACTTGAGAAGTGGATATCGTCAAATCAAGATTCGCAAGGAAGATATTCCCAAAACAGCTTTCACCACCCGCTATGGCATGTATGAATACACGGTCATGTCCTTCGGTCTCACCAATGCACCTGCCACCTTCTCGAGGCTTATGAACTCGGTTTTCATGGAGTATCTTGATAAGTTCGTCGTGGTCTATCTGGATGACATTCTAGTCTATTCTAAGTCAAAGGAAGAACATGAAGAACACCTTCGGTGTGTCTTAAACAAGCTTCGTGAGAACCGCCTGTATGCAAAGTTCTCCAAGTGTGAGTTCTGGCTGCCTGAAGTCACCTATCTTGGTCACGTCATCTCTGCCAAGGGAATTGCCGTCAACCCAGAAACTGTTCGGACAATTGTTGACTGGCTTCCACCCAAAAATGTGAAAGAAGTCCGGAGTTTCCTTGGTTTCTCTAGTTACTGCCGTCGCTTCGTTCAGAACTTTTCGAAGATTGCGAAGCCTCTTACCGATCTCCTCAAGAAAGGCAAGAAATACCTTTGGTCTCCTGCATGTCAAGCTAGCTTTGAAACACTCAAGGAGAAGCTCACTTCCACTCCAGTCTTGATTCCTCCAGATACATCAAAGCCTTTCCAGATTTTTTGTGACGCCTCCTTGCAAGGATTGGGTGCGGTCCTTATGCAAGAAAAACAAGTTGTTGCTTATGCCTCTCGACAGTTGAAGACGCATGAGATCAACTATCCTGCACATGACCTCGAACTCGCAGCAGTTGTCTTTGCTTTGAAAGTATGGAGGCACTACTTGCTTGGCAACCGTTATGAGATCTTCTCTAATCACAAGAGTCTAAAATATATCTTCACACAACCGGATCTCAACCTTCATCAGAGGAGGTGGATTGAAGCAATTAATGATTTTGATCTGACAATCAACTACACTCCGGGCAAAGCTAATGTGATGGCCGATGCTCTCAGCCGAAAAGCTTACATCAACAACCTCATGGTGGAAGAACAACAACCTCTCTTGTGCGAGGAATTCCGCCAGCTCAACCTTGAAATTGTGGATCAAGGGTATCTTTTGAATCTTCTGGCAACTCCTCTCTTGGAAGAAAAAGTTCACTCCATTCAACTTGGTAATCCTTACACTAGAAAGATCATCTCAAACATTCAGCTTCCGAAGTATGAGTCCTTCCACATCGACGACCAAGGCGCTCTATTCTTTGAACACCGGATGTTTGTTCCAAACTACCCGGGTTTGAGAGAGCAAGTTCTTAAGGAGGCACATGATTTTGTTCTTTCTATCCATCCTGGCAGCACAAAGATGTACATGGACTTGAAAACACAGTAATGGTGGCCTGGGTTGAAACGATATTGTGCCAAGTATGTCTCGGAGTGTGATGTCTGCCGCAGAGTTAAAGTTGTCCATCAGAAACCTTCCGGTCTTCTACAGCCATTGAAGCCTCCGGAATGGAAATGGGAGAAAGTTGAGATGGACTTCATAACTGGTTTTCCAAGGTCGCAGAAGGGCAACAATGCAATCTTTGTTGTCATCGACGGGCTCTCTGAAGTGGCTCACTTCTTTCCCGCAAGGAAACAATTTTTGCAATTCAGTTGGCTGAGCTCTATATCAACAGAATTGTCTCTCTGTATGGGGTTCCTCTTGAGATCAGTTCAGACCATGGAAGCATCTTCACTTCCAAGTTCTGGGGAAGTTTCCAAAATGGTTTGGGAACAAAGTTGAACTTCAGCACAGCTTACCACCCTCAGTCGCAAGGACAAGTAGAAAGGATCAATCAGATTCTGGAAGATATGCTCCGTGCTTGCGTCATCTCTTTCGGCGTGAAGTGGGAAGAATGCCTTCTTTATGCTGAGTTCTCTTACAACAACAGCTTCCAGAAGAGTCTAAAGATGGCACCATTTGAGGTTCTCTATGGCCGCAAATGCAGAACTCCAATTGGTTGGTCGGGCGCAGGTGAAAGAACATTGTTTGGCCCTGACATTGTAACTCAAGCGGAGGAGAAGGTTCACATCATTCTCGAAAACCTAAAGTTTGCTCAAAGTCGCTAGAAGAGCAACTATGATAGAAAGCACATGGACATGGAGTATGTCCCTGGTGATCTCGTTTACCTTCGTGTCACTCCCATGAGAGGCACGCACCGGTTTGGTATCAAAGGAAAGCTGGCTCCTAGATACATTGGTCCTTTCAAAGTTCGTGGAAGAAGAGGAGAAGTCGCTTATGCTCTGGAGCTCCCTGAAAAACTCAAGGTCCATGATGTTTTCCATATCTCTCAACTCAAGAAGTGCTTCAAGGATCCCGGCAGGACCGTGGACCATGAGCTTATCAATCTACAAGAAGATTTGTCTTATCAAGAACAGCCCACAAAAATCCTAGAAGTCGCAGAAAGAAGGACTCGCAACAAGTCCATCAACTTCTGCAAGGTGCAGTGGTCGCACCATTCCGTTGATGAAGCCACTAGGGAACGCGAGGATGAGCTCCGTGCCAAGTATCCTACCCTCTTCGTGTCTTCTTCTTCCTAGAATCTCGGGGCAAGATTCCTGTTTAGTGGGGGAGAGTTGTAGCATCCCATATGTCTAACATTTGTAATACTACATGGTCTAATAATAAAATGCTAGTTCCTACATATAATTGTTGCATCATAATTATATCATGCTCATGTCATCATGCCACCCTGCATTTGAGCATCATACAAAACCCTTTTCCCTTTTGGTTCTTATCTCATATGCATTATTAATTGTAGTTGCCTCTTGATATATTGTATTTGGTTCTTCATAAATGCTTGATGCCCAAGTTGAGTTGGGGGCATATATTTTAGTAACTCCACCACCTTCTTCTCAACACCCCATTATTCCACCATCCTACTATGTGAGCTTGCATTTTATTTGGGTTTACCTCTAGCTCATGTGGGTTGGGATGGATCTACTTCTAATTCCACATGTTTCCTTTTATGCCTCATGTGGTTTCACATTGTTCTTATGTGGAGAGCCACATGACCACCTTTGCATGCTTTGTGAGTGGAATCCCTTGTCAAGTTTCCTTATGGATTATTTTGGATGTATGCTCATGTTGGGATATTTTTTAGGCTATTAAGTACCTAGTGGCACATACACACTAGCAAGTTCAAATTATCTTCAATATGGGCATCCTCCATCTACTCCACATGGAACATCCACCTTAATTCTTTTGGCTTGGCCTTAGATCCATATTTTTGGGAATGCATGTGAATAAATGCCATGAGACTTACTATAGTTTTCACAAGGATAATCATGGCATTTATTGATTATGCATGGGCCATGCAAGCTAACCCCATACCCTTTTCTTTGGTTTTTCTTGGATTTTTGAGTGGATTATGGTCTATTGAGGATCAAGCCAAGTGTGCTCTTTTCTTTTCCTCCACCATTCTTAGGGCACTTCCACTTTTGTTTTGTTGAGCCCTAGGGCATGCATATACAAGTGGAGTTTCCTTCTCTCTTAAACTCAACATCGTTTTCTCCCTCCTCCTTTGTTGGTCCATTTGGCTTGGCACATGGAGTGCCTCTCTCTTTTTCTTCTAGCTCAAATTTGTCTCTCTCTCTCTATCTACACCTAGCAAAACCCTAGTCTCTCTCACCTCCTCTTTTTCCTTCTACCATGTCGAGCCCCTCTAGCCCTAATCCTAGTCGAGCACCCTCCCCTCTCGGTTCCTTTCTCTCTCTCGCTGCCAAGACGGGCCTACCCGAGCCAACCTTCCTCTCTGCCTGGCCAGCTACAGCCACCACCCCTTGCCCATGCCACCTCTCCTCTAGCCCTAGCCGAGCCTCACCCCTCTCTCTATTTCTTCTCCCTCGCTGCCATGCAGACCCCACCCGAGGCCTCCTCTCTTTTCTTCTGTCCCCAGCTGCAGACCCAGGCCACCAGAGCCTTGCCCACCGCGTGAGGAGGAGAAGGAGGGAAGGGGCACGCCACTTTTCCACCCCGAGCCCCATGTGCTCCCCTCTGTCCTCAGCCTTATCTACCCCTCCCCTCTGCCTTGCGTACACCCTAGATCCCCCCAGGGCCCTACCCTTCCCCCTCTTCTTCCCCACCTACCGCTACCTCCCCTCTTTCTTCCATCTCCGGCGACAACCGTCGGTGTCGACTCGCCCTAGCTGCTAGGAGGAGGCGGGCATGGTGTGTGGGCTGTCAAGGAAGGCCACGAGGACCCCGGCATCGCCCCTGTACACGGCGTCCAAGAGAAGAAGCCCCACCCTGCTGCACGCTGATGTCGCCCGAGCGAAACCCTAGCTCGCCGTTCGCCTACGACGTCGTCGCTCTCCTGCGTGCCCAGCCGATCCAACGCCACCGAGAGCCCCGCGGTGAGCCCCCGATGCCCCCAGACATCCTTCCTCTGAGCTCCGTTTCCCGTACGCGCCGGGCCAGCTGCCGAACGCCCTCTGTGCATCGCGTTCGTGTGTGTCTGCCTGTCCTTGCGCTGTAGATAACTCACCCTGCCGCGTAGCCCTTTTCCTCCAGCAACCCAAGCCAGCCATAGCGGTCACCGCCGCCTGCGCGCGCGCGACAGATCACGAGATCGAACCCCCGCCGCGCCGCACGTCACTCCGTTAGTTCCGTCAGAGAATAGAGGAAGAAAAACAGTAGCTGTGGACATTTTGCAAATACCCCCTACCCTTTTTGTTTTCACCAACCCGCGCTCCATCCTGGTCTACCTGTCTGCCTCGGTGTACTTCTTACAGAGAGGTACCTGGTTTTATTGCGCCAGCACGAGCGAGCCCCTATCCCTTCCGCGTGGCATGCCCTGGCTGGTTCGCGCGCGTAGTGGCCCTGCCAACCTTAGGGCCCGCACGTCAGTCTCTGGGGTTGGATAGCACCTCGGTGTGTAACGCCCAGAGGAGTACCCCGCTGCCTCGGCGCTGACTCAGCAGCTCGGGTCCACCCGTTAGTGGCTAGGTCTACCTCTGTCGCGGTACAAAAAGTCCGAGGCCTTTTCAGTTTAATAAAAATGCTATTCCAGAAATTGTTTAATATGTTTTAATATCCAGAAATTAATATCTTTATTTTGGTATTTCCAAATTTGACAAATGACATATGTTTTTGAATCAGAAAAATTTGAGGAATTCAAATTTGCCATCCAAAATAATGTTTGACTACTTTAAAATTTCGAAATTGTTTAATTGCATTTAAAATGCCCTTTTCCTAATTAATTAATAACTTTAATTCTATAACTCCAATTTGGGCAAATAATATGTCTAAATCGATCAGCGGGACGAGCCCGTTCTAACTATGCATTCCATGTTCTGAATTGAAGCATGCATAATGTCAGTAATAAAAATTAGAACTGTTTATGGCAATAAAACTTGACCAAATAATTAATAAAATGGTTTATTCTTGTCCCCACACCTCACCATGCCATGCTACATTATTGCCATGTAAGTTGTGCATCATTCATCATGGCATGTTTGTTTGCTTGTCGCATTTTATTTAGATGCTTGTGCACTTTATTTATGTTGGCCCTTGTTTGTTTGGCTCTTCTTTCGAATAGACGCCGAGCAGGGGAAATATCAGGAATCCCAGGAGTACTACCCAGATCCGTCTCTCGCTTCAACTGAGCTGTCAGGCAAGCACTACCACATGCTTGCATACATATAGTACCTATTTCCTCTTTCTTATTCTTGCATCATTGAGTCGCGATTGCATTAAATTGAATCCCAAGTACTACATAGCCTTTATTTTTAAACCCCACCGAAGCCTGTTCCTGCATCCTATGAGCCATTACTACAGGAGTTGTTTGAGCCATGCGAGTCGTAGAACAGCATGTGTAGGGTATGTGAGTGTCTGATGAATAACGAGGTACCTAAACAACTTAACCTAAGTAGTAATGGGATAACTAATGAAAGCGGCACCGGTGAGCAATATCTGCTATTTGGTTTTTCAGGCTCACTTGTGTCCCGTAGGACCCCGAGTACTTGATTCTTGTTCCTTGACTATTCGCACTATCCACATCCGGGAGGCCTTATGGACCCCCCTGAGCCAGAGCTTGATTCATTTCTATTTCTTGGGGCCACAAACTAGTTTGGGGTTTTATTACTATCCTGTACTTATGCCATGCTTTACTGCTTTACTACGATTGTGCGTGGAGCACCTGTACTGTTTTGGATCGTGACACGTTTTCGCTGTATCGACAAGCCCAGTCACACTTTCGGATTCCCAGTCGTTTACCGCCGTCCACACAAACCCTCGGTCTGTTCTGGAGCCAGCCAACTTCGTTGCGGGTAGCTTAGTAGGGTGGCCCCCTGAAATATTTTATGAACCCTGTGATCGCTTTGTCATGAATGCCTTGTTGGGTTTTGAGTTGGTTTTTCCGAGGTTGAGTGAGTGTGTGTTGCTATTTGTGCACCCCTGCAGGGTAAATCTTTCTGAAAGCCGTGTCCGCGGTTATGGATGACTTGGAGCACAGTTTCTCGACCATAGACAAGTATAACTAAAGTACCGCTTTTAATTTGACTAAACACCTGACTAGTAAATAGTGCAATAGTCATGGAATGGTTAATAAAACTGCCAACGGATGGGTTGTTCGTCCGCTTTCTCGTTCGTAAGTGAGAAGGAGGATGGATCTGCTACTTTATATTGTTATAACTGTTGTTCCTAATTAACGAACATCCGTCTATCTTTGGTTAGGCGGATGGTTAGCGAGTATCTATAGACTTGTTAGTTATTATCTTTTGCTGCAATTGCGTCACCCCAGGTTTATGTCCCATTTAGAGGCATAAAGACTTGCTGAGTACCCCTAGGGTCTCACACGATAAATTGTTTGATTCAGATGAACAGGTGTATTCGCAAGATGGATACTGGGTGGAGGAGACAGATGATGTTGGCAACGATCACTCGGTGTAGAGATTCCGAGGATGGGGATCTGTGAGATCTGTGGGCGGGATGTGCTTATTTATGTGGCACCTTATGCCGATTTGCTTCTTGTCTGTACTCGGATCTTGTTTCCCGCTTCCGCTTGATACTCTGTTGATTGATGTATGAGGAGCTATCCTACACTATTATCTCTACATAGGATATTTGGATCTTGCCGTATGGCGTTGCAATATTTCTATTTCTTTTAGCTGGTATGGCTCTGAGAACTGTTGTAAGGTAGCTTGCATACATACTCACTTGTGTATGTATTTGATCTCTTCGCTTGTTCCCTACGCCGCTCGCTCTTGTCCCGATGTCTTGGAAGTGGTTAGGACGGCCGACGGGTCTACACGTGGGTGGCCCCTGGGCCCCCGCTGTACTATTTTAACCACTTCCGGTTCATCCAGGCTTGAACTTAGAGCGTAGGGTCCGAGGTTGTTACATTGTATGGGTATTTGATACGTTGCTGGTCCTCCCGTACTTCTGGTGTATCTTTTGTCTTCCCATACACGCCCAGGAAGCCTAGCAGGTTCACGCAAATATTCTTCGTCACGTGCATCACGTCGATTGAAGAACGGACCTCTAGGTATTTCCAATACTCAACCTCCCAAAATATAGATTTCTTTTTCCACATGGTCGTGTGTCCGCTAATGGGGTCTTTCAGAACAAATTGACCGCCAGGACCCTTTCCAAAGATTACTTCTAGGTCCTTCACCATACCAAATACATCAGCACCTTTAGGGAGCTTAGGCTTCTTCCGGTAATCTGCCTCACCGTTGAAATGCTTGCCTTTCTTACTTACTTGATGATTGGTTGAAAGAAATTTATGACACCCCAGGTACACAACCTTCTTACATTTATCCAAATATGTACCTTTAGTATTATCTAAATAGTGCGTGCATGCATTGTATCCCTTGTTTGACTGTCCTGAAATGTTACTAAGAGCAGGCCAATCATTGATGGTTACGAATAACAACGCTCGTAGGTCAAATGGCTCCTGTTTGTGCTCATCCCACACCTTTACACCAGGTTCTGCCCACAACTACAAAAGTTCATCGACTAATGGCCTTAGGTACACATCAATGTCGTTGCCGGGTTGCTTCGGTCCTTGGATGAGCACTAACATCATAATGAACTTCCGCTTCATGCACAACCAAGCAGGAAGGTTGTAGATACATAGAGTCACTAGCCAGGTGTTGTGACTATAGCTCTGCTCCCCAAAAGGATTCATGCCGTCTGTACTTAGACCAAACCATAAGTTCCTCGTGTCACCTGCAAAGTTCGAGTACTTTCTCTCGATGTTTCTCCACTGCGACCCATCGGCGGGTTGTCTCAGTTTCCCGTCTTTCTTACGCTCTTCTTTGTGCCATCGCAACAACCTGGCATGCTCTTTATTTCTGAACAGACGTTTCAACCATGGTATTATAGGAGCATACCACATAACCTTAGCAGGAACCCTCTTCCTAGAGGGCTCGTCATCGCCCTCAACATCACCAGGGTCATCTTGTCTGATCTTGTATTGACCTGCAGTCCATACCGGGCATTTATCCATATTCTCATACTTCTCACCGCGGTACAGGATGTAGCCATTAATGCATGCATGTATCTTCTCCACATCTAATCCTAGAGGGCAGATAGTCTTCTTTGCTTCGTACGTTGTCTCAAGCAGCTCGTTATCCTTTGAAAGCTTCGGCTTCATTATTTTCAGTAACTTCTCAAATCCCTTGTCAGATAAGCCAGTCTCTGCCTTCCATTTCAGCAGTTCAAGTGTGGTACCGAGATTTGTGCTGCCATCTTCGCAATTTGGGTACAACAACTTTTTGTGATCCTTTTGCATGGCCTCCAACTTAAGCTTCTCCCTTTCTATATCACATTGTTGCTTTGCATCAGAAATGACCCGACCAAGACCATCAGTGGGCTCATCCGATGCCCGTTGTTCTTCTTCATTGCCGCCTCCCTCTTCTTCATTGTCTTCCATTGCAGTATCACCGTATTCTTCAGGGGACATAGGATAGCTGTCATCATCATCCTCTTCTTCATTTTCTTCTAGCCTAACCCCTCTTTCTCCATGCATGGCCCAACAATAATATCCGGGCATGAAACCTCTCCGAAGCAGATGGCTTTGAAGGATTCTTGGGGCAGAGTGCTCCGCCACGTTCCGACAGTCGACGCAGGTACAAGGCATAAAATTATCCACTTTGTTTGCCTTAGCCAAATCGATAAATTTATGCAGGCCTACAATAAAATTGGAATGGCGTCGGTCGCCATACATCCATCGCATCCGTGCATCGATCTGCGTCATAATAATTAACCATTACAATAACATCGTGAATAGTAAAATGACCACCCTACATGGACACATGCAATATTTTTGTATCAGTTACATATAAAGAAGATAAGGTTGTTAACCTCAGCCGAGGATACCGTGTTGTGCAAACTAAAGTGTGGCTCGGACATTTCGTCGAACACCTTGTGTGCAATCAAAGAAAAAAAAAAGCTAGCACCCACACCTCACACACAATCCAGCAAAATTTGGTGGACAAAGGGTTGGGCTTATATATAGCCACGGGAGGGTTTTTGGCCCCGGTTATAGCCACGAACCGGGACCAAAGACCCTCCCGTGCGACATGTGGCTGCCCAGCAGCTCGCACCCCACCCAGGTCATTGGTCCCGGTTAATGGCATGACCTGGGACCAATGACCTGGGTGGGGGGCGCGCTGCTGGGCCGCCACGTGTCGCGCGGGAGGGGCTTTGGTCCCGGTTCGTGGCAATAACCGGGACCAATGCCCACCATCTCTTCGTCATCCCCGTGTATAAATATGAGGCCACAGTGCTCGCTTTCGCCATCGCCTCGGCCTCTCTGCAGTCCATCTCCACCCCACCCCTTTAGCCATCGCCTCTCCACCACGTCGTCGTCTCGCCTCCCCTCCCTCTCCAATCTCCACCGCGCCGCCATGGAGGTGCCCACGCTCAACCACTACAAGGCAGCAATGTTTGCGTACTACGGCATCCTCGCGCCGCCACGCGCCACCGTGCCCGCCGGATTTCGCATCAGCGAGGCGGGTGTGCCGGTGGCTCCGCTCCTCAACCCCCGCGGATACGAGATGGAATGCATCATCGCGGAGCATCGCCGCTAGCTGCCCGTGTGGATGAGGGCGTTGCCCCGGTACGCGGCGGCCAGCGAGTACTGACCCCGCCTGTTCAAGAAGGAGCGGAAGGCCAAGCTTGGCAACCGCATCGTGGACGGGCGCCTGGTGCACCTGGATCTCCGCAACCAAGAAGGGTGGGAGATGTTCTGGTCCGTCCCTGGACGGACCATCTACACCGCCATCGATACCGCTAGCCGCGCAGAGGAGCTCCCTCTCCCGAACAACGCCGAAATCATGGAGATTTCGTCCGACGACGAGGAGGAAGCCGGCGGCTCGGAGGACAGTGGCAGCGGAAGTGCTGTCGACTAGGGAAATTTGTAAAGTCGCATCTTTGTATGGAAAAATTTGTGGTCGAATAATAAAATGTCTCAATTTAGATCTTTGTCTCGATTAATTTGTGAAAGATTTTTTCAAAAATACTGATCAATTCAATTTCTACCTCGAATTAATTTATGCCTCGAATTAATTTCTGCCCCAAATTAATTTACATTAATTGTCCTGGACTGCTGACCGTCGCGGGGTTTTTGGTCCCGGTTAATGGCATGAACCGGGACCAATGCCCCGCAGAGCGCCACGTGTGTGTCGCGGGGGCATTGGTCCCAGTTCATGCCACGAACTGGGACCAATGCCCAGGCGGCATGAATCGGGACCGGTGCCTGGCATTGGTCCCGATTATGGAAAAGAACCGAGACCAATGGAATTTGGGCGCTAGACCAAAGTCCCTCTTTCTACCAGTGTATAGGCTTCCTAAGTCGCTCCTCTATAAAATTTCCAGCCCATCTGCAAGACATCCGTCGTGCTGCATAGGTTCATCCTTCCGAGCAGAAAGATACTATTCCTATGAACTCCCATGGAAAGGTTTGTCATCCCAACCGCTGCGGAGGAGGACCTATGTCCCGATGTAGTCGATAAACTCTGCATCTAGACTGTTGGAACCCTGCCCATGATCTGCGCCCCCACCATCAACATTGGGTCACCAAGACACTCATCGCTGGTGGCGCCTGTCTAAACGTCATATCTACCAAAGCCTTCTCCAAGATGCAGGTGTCCTATGACCGGCTGATGCCGACCCTGCCTTTCTCAGGCATGACCAGTGGGACTACCATACCCATCGGGCACGTACGACTCACTATCACATTTGGGTCTCGCGACAATTATAGGACCGAGCTCATCGATTTTGGAGTGGCACACATCGGCCTGCCCTACAATGTCATCCTGGGGTACTCTGTGATGGCCAAGTTCATGGTGGTAGCCTATGATGCCTACAATGTTTTAAGGTAACAAGAGGGAGCGGCGAGGTCATCATGATCCACTACGATGAAAAAGAGGATCTGCGTTCCCTCGAGCATGAATACAAGAATGCAACCGCCACATACCCGCAGGACGTGGATGCTCTCGACCACGTCGACGGTACCACGAGGAAGAAGCATATCATGTCCCAGGAGAACACTCTAGCGAAGAGGGCGACCGCTGCCTTATACCCACTCAATAGAGATTAGGTCGCCCTCGGCGCCCATGGCCATGAAGGAAGGCTGGCACAAACTCAACTGGCCCTCCCTGGTGCCCAGGGGGCTCGCGAGGGTGGTGAGGCACCGGGGGGTACTCGACTTCTCCATGGACAGCACCCAAAGCGCGAGCGACACCAACTGCTTCCCCGACAATGCATGATGGGTGCATGCTAGGGGGATGCATCAGGCCCTTAGGAGATGGACAAGCCTCCTCGAGCAGCGCAACGGACTACTCCTTTTTTGAAGGTGACTCCTAACTCTTATCCTCTACAGCCTTATCTCTCGTAAGACCCCGTGCAGACCATGGAGACATTGTAATAAGCTTGGACCTCCCTAGTTGTTTTTGGGAAATTGCTTTTGCCATGCATTACACATGTTCTCCTACATGTGTCGCACGTGCTGGGGCTAGGCACGGTGCTCATCGCTAGGCCACTCCCCATCAACACCAAGGCCTAAACTGTTGAGCCCTGAACTTGCAGACTAGCTCCTGCGATAAGTCAACTCACCCACAGTTCTTGGTGCTTGAAACCCTCACGTAACATACACACGGAAACTAAGAAATGCACAACATTTTCCCTACGTCTCTCTCTCTCCTCGAGAGGCTTATGGGGCGGCTCATGAAGGTATCCCCCTCCCGTGGCCAAATTTCATGTTATACCTACGGTCCATCCACCTGTAGGGTCCAATAGGATAAACATTTGTGATATGGCTCTCTCTCCTCGAGAGTCTTACGGGGCGGCTTATGAGTGTATGCCCCCTAGAATGACTCTAGATGCTTGTTCCCATGTTTGCACCATGATAAGAGGCTTTTAACTCTAACCAATTGTTAATGAATATTTCTTCAAACCCCACTCAAACTAACCATTCAATTTCAAAATAAAATATATTGGTCTTTACTAGTAGAAAAAGAGCCTTTCATCCATCCCAGTTTGGAGCATTACTCCCGGTTGTGGTTGGACCCGGGACTAATGCTCACATTAGTCCCAGTTCCAATGGAACAATCTTTAGTCCCGGGTCAAATGGGACCTTTACTCCTGGTTGGAGACACCAACCGGGACTAAAGGGGTTGCGGCAGGCTACGGCCGATGTGACACCCCCAGGATCAGGGTTAAACAAATCTAGACCTTAGCCTGACATAAGCTTAACCTAGAGCTCAAGGATATCCAATGTGAAATCGCTAACACAACTGTAACGCTACGACACAAAAAATTATTACAGCAAGCTCATAACTGAGCGAAGAACCAAAATATTACAAGCAAAGGTCACTGACCACAAACATCAAACAACGGAAGGAAAATTATGCTATTAAGTATAGAAAACTTAGCAAATGGCCTAAGAGGCCTGAAGCATAATGATCACGTCCCAACCCATAGATTCCAGGCTGCCGGCAAGGAACCCCAAGCTACTCATCGGTGTCGATGTCGTATGGAACTCATCTTTAGGGGAACACTTACTCTGAAAGTATCAACAAAGCAAGGGTGAGTATAGGGTGTACTCCGCAAGACTTATAGATGGTGGGATTATTTTCCATAAAGCCATCTTTGTTTATAAAACAAGAGGGAGAAGAAGCTCGTCTAATTAGAATATTTTAAAAGGGGATAAGAGAGCGACATCTCTGAAGAATTGATCATCATCTTTTGATATCCACCAAAGTAATCCTCATCTCACAACTAGGATCACCCCCTCTTACCCATGAGGAAGCATCCTTAAGCGCACGTTGATCTGCCAAGTTTTATGATTAGGTTAATGTTCTCTATGATCTTAGAATTCGGTCAACAAGCGTCCATAACCGTGAACACAGCTTTTCAAAAAGATTTAACCCTGCAGGGGTGTACAACTTTACCCACACGTACCAACCGACTCTTAATGCCAAGCTATTAGCCCTCTTCCTTGGAAGGCCGGTAGAGGGTGGTTAGACACGACCTTTACCTTGCTTTCACCGAGACCATGAGTCACGCCCTAAGGAGGGTTCCGCCGTAACGGGTCAAATCCCAAAGCCGGTCCCTAGAGATGTGAAGCGAGGTTGGTTTACGAGGGGCTCCATCGACCCCAAGCAACCTCTGCCACGCTTACCTACCTGTTATGATGCACCTTCACCCGCCAAATCTTTCAAAACATTTTCTATGCATATGTCGAATGGAACGCCTGAACTATGTGACTCATGGAATCTACTAGGCAGGTTAGTTACTCGTGAGGTTTTCCAGGACCCGTGTGGCTGTACGCTCATCTCGGCTCCAAAGGCAAGAACTCGGTTCCTAGTAGTGGCGAGCATGGGACTACAAAAACCACATCCCATCATGGCCTCCCATACAAGCCTTAGCATGTTTAACCTTTACCACTGATCTTACCTCATCAGTATACCTTGTTCTCCTATCATACTAGATTCTCTGCATCTAATACATCATCTGGATGAACCAGCACTGACAGCTAAGCATGGCTAAGAAAGACATAGATAAAAACTCTAGAAGTGCACACAAGCCAAACCTAGTTATGCTAGGAGCAATGGATCAGGTAATATAATCTTAAAGAGAGTAATGCAACAGATAGGATACTCTATCTATCGATAAAACACCATAGTAGAATCATATGCATCATGGAAAAAATGAAATACTTTCGAAATCATAGGATTGTAAAATGGTGGGGTAATGCTTTCCTTTTTTGTTGATACCCAGATATAGATCTTCGGGAGCCATGTACTTGACTTGGTTACAGTTGGTCAAGTATTGTTCATCGATCTTCGATCGTGTTGATCTCGGTCTTCGATCTCGATCTCGATATCGTATTCTACTGGGAAGAAGCAAACATAGGAAAGAAAGGGGGAACAACAATAACCACATGGCATCGATGCATTTCTCAAGCAAGTATGATTATATGACAAGTTTAATAGTATTGAAATGAAACCCTAAAACATGCTTGGAAATTTAAGCGGGATCCGAGGGGTCCAAACCCTAATACAGGAGAGACCCCGGAATCACCTACGTGGGTTCATTTGTTCTTCTAATTAAAATTGTGATTAAAGTTATTAAAAAATGCATGATTTTGACTCTATTGTGTAGATCTCATTTTTCTGAATATTTTGATATATTATTCATATTTTTCTGATTAAATATGAATTAGTTATGAATTTTATAAGATTATAACAAATGCTACCTTATTTAAAATCATTTCTAAAAATAATAAAACAATTTAAAAGGTTTATTGCGTTAGCGTGACACAGGGCAGACATCACCACGAGGTGGAGGTTATTCCTCACTAGGCAGGGTCTAGCCCCAGACACTGACGACTGGGCCTTGTGGCCAGGTCAGTACGCCACGCTGGCGGGGCTTGGTCAGCGCCCACATCAGGCACACGCGGTGCCACGTCGGACTCACCGGCGAGGGGCGGCAGACGGTGGTCATCACCGGCGATCTGGGCCACTCCAGCACATGTGGCTAGGCTTGTTAGAACGAGCAGAGCGAGGCAAACGATATGGGGGCGGCGCCACCCGAAGCTGGCCACAGGCGACAGTGGCACCATGAGGAGCAACGGCGGACAACGATGGTGACCGACGCGGGGACAAGGCAAAGGGATATGGGAGGCGCAGAGTGGTTCCTGAGCACCCTGAGCTCACCGTGGTTACAGTGGTGGCGTCGGTGAAGAGCGAGGAGGTCGGAATCGATGGTGAAGGCGACTGAGAGCTTCATCAGGGTCGGGGAAGACGAGACCGACGGTGGCGATTAAGGACGCCTCTCCTCGATTCCGTTGGCGGGGAAGTAGAGGGTGGTGAGGAGGAGCTACCTGCACGCTTGGGTGGATGAGGGGAGGCCGGAGACGGCAGGACGGAAGGCTCTGGCCGGGCTAGGGTTTCGGCCAGAGGGGAATTATGAAGAGGAAGGTCGGGAGAGAGAGCAAAGGAGGATAAGGACGGCCAGAGGCATCTACGCAGGTCTTATCCTCTTCTCTAGGGTGGCGGGGCGGGGACCTTGGTGCTACAGCAATCGACGGTGGCGTCGGTGACACCGAGTTGTGTGTCTGCTCGAGGAAGACGACAGCCGAAGAGGTACCGGGCTTGGGCTGCATGTGGTCTTCGGCTGGGCTACGGCTGCTGCTAGTTGCTGCGGGTGGGCGGTGGGTACCGTGGCAGAAGCTATGGGTTGGCCTAGTTGCTGGGTTTCCTTATTTTTTTTCTTGTAAAACTATTTTCTTATTCGGATTTCCTCTTTTCCAATTGTATTTCAATTCTTTTCTGTTTTGTATAATTTCAAAAATACAAGAGACTATGTAAAAGTATTGAAATAGTGTAGGGGCCCTATTATTCCTTTTGGGCTCCACACTTTTGATCTTTTAAAAATACAAAAACCATTTTGAATTCATTTTCAAAGAGAGGGAAAGGATTAGGGTTTTAGGGTTTTGCTTTATTTTCTTTACATGTACTTTTTTAATGAAATGATACTCATGAATGCAC
Source organism: Avena eriantha (assembly GCA_910589775.1). Taxonomy (NCBI): domain Eukaryota; kingdom Viridiplantae; phylum Streptophyta; class Magnoliopsida; order Poales; family Poaceae; genus Avena; species Avena eriantha. The sequence continues at coordinate 535,901,328 of OU342745.1, forward strand.
AAGTAAACCCTAATTGACATATAAATAAAACTAGGTGTTACAGCTCTATCCCCCTTACGAGAATCTTGACCCAAGATTCCAAAGGTAGGAAGAGGGAAGAGAAATAGGGCCACTTCTAAGGATAAGAGGGAAACACACCAACAACACACAGAGTATCTCATGGTCAACTCATGAAAGGAGTGTTCATAACAACTCTAAGATGACGAACATGAAACACATCAAGGTAACCAAGGAAACAAGAAGAGAAGGTTTCAAGTTGTTAGATAGCTGGTCTTCATACAGAAGACCATGGAACTTCAATGGAGTTAAAGCTTCTAAAAAGGAAAGCTACAACATAAAGAACAAAACCACAGACTTCGAGAGATGAAACTCTACTAGACGGCTTAAGTAGAGCTTCCAAGGATACAAAGATACGGATGACCAAGTTGTTGAACTAATTTTGATACAGAAGTGTCACTCTTTCGTTCAATAGAAGGCCAAGACAGAAGGTTGTTTTGTGGCACAGACTCGTCAGTGTCACAAGGAACATGTAACAAGAGAAACTTCTGATTACCAAAATCATAGTCACTCTATGAACATGTTAGAGGAAACAAGGGAAACTCTTTATTCATCCAGGTCTATAAAAATCTTTGCCAAGGATCATGATATCACTTTACACCATCAGGATGATTAAATAAGAAGATTCCTGATGACACGCAGAAAAAGAAACTTCATTCTCAGACTTCAGTTACTTGGCACAACAAATGCTTGCCAACATAAAAGGTCTGGAGGATCGATGGAGAGACATTTAGCAACACTACTTTAAATGTTCTCCTTGATGTTGAATAAAGCAACCATCAAGTAAAGGTCAGACTTCGGAGACAAAGGAAACCATAAGAATAACCCCTGTAATTAAATCATAGAAGATGCCTCATGAGGAGTGGTTGTTATTTGCTGACTCAAGAGAATCTGACAATAGGCCTTCCGACTAATTGTGCCAAACATTACATCAATCTTGCCGGATTTACAAAAAGACCTGTGTCAAAACCTTGATGAACATTAACCATCGTTGCTTCTTGAGATTTAGCTCTGGTTAGGTGGAATGATACTTCAGACTCAGCATGTCCGAATAGAAAGCTTGCAACATTTACCATGAAGGTAAGGTCACTGGATTCTCAAGACATGGACTATAGTGTCAAGCTCTAAAAGACTGAGCTAGATTGCTAGACTTATGTACTAACAACTTATGAAAAGAAAACTGCTCATACATCAAGTACTTGCAACAAAATACAACTATGTCCTTGAGGGTATAGAGATAACTCTACTCGAATCCACGGCGACATATTTCCTCAATTTCACGTGAACTGGAGAAGGTCACTTCTAACATCCAGAACGACATGAAGAAGGTTCTTAAAAGTTTCCAACATTGATGCCAAATGTCCCATATGAATCTATTCTAGCATGGAGAAGATAAGGATGTCATCGATGGGCTCAATAACAAACTTATCGTGATACTCCAATTGGATGAACTCATATGTTATGTGAACAAGGCAAAACTATTAGTTAGACTAGAGGACATGAAGATGTACTCAAGAGAAACATCTCAATTGGCAACATCATCAAAATATTCCTTAGAACTGAGTTTGATTTGACGATAACCCAAATCAAATCAAAGGTGGGGGAAGATAACATATCCACGAAGGAAATACTATCATTCTTCATCACGAACAAAACTAGACATCCCTTTAAGAAGGAACTAAGTCGGGTAGAACTTTTGTCTTACAACTCTCCAAGTTGTTGTTTAAGCTCAACCAACTAGTCCAAGGGTATCCAGTACTGATCCTTGGAGAAAGGAGCAGTTCAGAGAACTAGCTTTCTCAAGAACTTGACAACACGGTCATGTGGAAACATGGTGATACTTCTAGCAAACATCTACAATATCACGAACCACTGATATGTCACATAGTTCGAGAGGAAACTTGCTTGGTAAGGCAAGAAGACATAGTCTCAATGGCACGACGAGGAGCAGTGACGGACGATGACGGTGACCGATGCGGGGACAAGGCAGAGGGAGAGGGGATGCGCAGAGTGGTTCCTGAGCACCCTGAGCTCGATGTGGTTGCAGTGGTGGCGTCGGTGAAGAGCGGGGAGGCCGGAATTGATGGGGAAGGCAGTGGAGAGCTTCGTCAGGGCCGAGAAAGATGAGACCGGCGTCGGCAATTAAGGGCGCCCCTCCTCGATTCCATTGGCGGGGAAGTAGATGGCGGTGAGGAGGAGCTTCCTGCACACTCGGGTGGATGAGGGGAGGCCGGAGACGGCGGGGTTGGGCGACTCTGGCCGGGCTAGGGTTTTGGCCAGAGGGGAAATACAAAGAGGAAGGTCGGGGGAGAGAGCAGAGGAGGATAAGGACGGCCAAAGGCATCTACGCAGGTCTTATCCCCTTCTCTAGGGTGGTGGGCGTGGATCTTGGCGCTGCAGCGATCGACGGCGGCGTCGGTGACACCGAGTTGTGTGTCTACTCGAGGAAGATGATAGCCAAAGAGGTACCGGGCTTGGGCTGCATGTGGACTTCGGCTGGGCTACGGCTGCTGCTAATTGCTGCGGGTGGGCGGAGAGAAGCTATGGCCTAGCCTAGTTTGCTGGGTTTCCTTTTTTTCTTGTAAAACTGTTTTCTTATTCTGATTTCCTCTTTTCCAATTGTATTTCAATTCTTTTCTGTTTTGTATAATTTCAAGAATACAAGAGACTTTGTAAAAGTATTGAAATATTGTAGGGGCCCTATTAGTCCTTTTGGGCTCCACACTTTTGATCTTTTAAAAATACAAAAACCATTTTGAATTAATTTTCAAAGAGAGGGAAAGTATTAGGGTTTTAGGGTTTGCCTTATTTTCTTTACATGTAATTTTTTAATGAAATGATGCTCATGAATGCACAAGTAAACCCTAATTAACATATAAATAAAACTGGCGTGTTACAGTCGGTGCCAACCCCTTTAGTCCCAGTTTGTATTACCAACCGGGACTAAAGAAAACGGGCAAAAAAATTCTAAAGTTCTGCCGTGGCAGGAAAATGGGCACAAATCCTGCTGCTCTCCACCCCCCCCCCCCCCGGCAGGAGATCGCCTTTTCTAGTTTCAAAATCATGCTAACGAATTCTAAAAAAAATCCTTCGAACTATAGTTATATTAAGTGATTTAGTTGTTACAAAAATTAACAAACATGAATTTTGACATAATTTGCAAAAAAATGTCATGAAAAAATTCAATGGCCATAACTTTTGCATACGATGTAAGAAAAAATGTACAGCCTATCAAAACAAGCAGAAAAAAATTGCAGAGAGCGAAAATAAAGTTGGGAATGGAAAAAAACTAGATTATGTGAAGATCATTAGTTCTCTATTTACATTTACTTAACAAGTTAAAAAGTTTTCTTTCCTGCAATTAGCCCTCTCAAGTTCCAGAGAGCTTTATTGGGTGCTGAAAGACTTACTATGGTTAAAAAATATTTTCAGCCGGTTGTAAGCTTGAAGTTGGGAATAGAAAATAACTAAATTATGTGAAGATCATTATGTTTTGGATGATAAAGCCTATATTGGCTATTCTACAACAAAATAAACACTCACCATTTTTTGCATCACATAAAGGAGTTTTTAGATGATCACATATAGACTTTGTTGGATGATCACACTCCGTCCCTCGGTTCTATTACCATAATGAAACTTGATACAAATGACCATAACTTTTGCATACGATGTCAGAAAAAACATACGGCCTATCAAAACATGATAGAAAAAAATTGCAAAGAGCAAATTAAAAGTTTAGAATGGAACAAAACTAGATTATGTGAAGATCATTAGTTCTCTATTTACATGTAATTCACTAGTTAAAAAGTTTTCATTAGTGGAATTAGCCCTCTGAATTTTCAGAGTGCTTTATTGGGTGCTAAAAGACTTACTATGGTTGAAAAATATTTTTGGCCGGTTGTAAGCTTGAAGTTGGGAATGGAATAAAACTAGATTATGCGAAGATCATTATATTTTCGATGATAAAGCCTATGTAGGCTATTCGAGAAGAAAATAAGCACTCACAATGGTTTGCATCACATATAGGAGTTTTTAGATGATCACATATAGACTTTTTTGGATGATCACACTCCATCCCTCAATTCTATTATAATAATGAAACTTAATACAAATGGCCATAACGATTGCATACAATGTCAGAATAAACGTACAGCCTATGAAAACATGCAGAAACAAATTTGCAGAGAGCAAAAATAAATTTGGGAATGGAACAAAAGTAGATTATGTGAAGATCATTAGTTCTCTATTTACATTTACTTCACAAGTTAAAAAGTTTTCTTTAGTGGAATTAGCCCTCTCACGTTCCAGAGAGCTTTATCGGGTGCTGACAGACTTATTATGGTTTTAAAATATTTTTGGCCGGTTGTAAGCTTGAAGTTGGGAATAGAAAAAAACTAGATTATGCGAAGATCATTATGTTTTGGATGATAAAGCCTATGTTGACTATTCTAGAAGAAAATAAACACTCACAGTTGTTTGCATCACATATAGGAGTTTTTAGATGTTCACACTCCATCCGTCAGTTCTATTATCATAATGAAACTTGATACAAATGGCCATAACTTTTGCATACGATGTCAGAAAAAATGTACAGCCTATCAAAACATGCATAAAATTTTGCAGAGAGTAAAAATAAAGATGGGAATGGAACAAAACTTGATTATGTGAAGATCATTAGTTCTGTATTTATATGTAATTCACTAGCTAAAAAGTTTTGTTTAGTGGAATTAGCCCTCTGAAGTTCCAAAGAGCTTTATTGGGTGCTGAAAGACTTACTATGGTTAAAAAATATTTTCAGCCAATTGTAAGCTTGAAGTTGGGAATGGAACAAAACTACATTATGCGAAGATCATTATGTTTTGGATGATAAAGCCTATGTTGGCTATTCTAGAAGAAAATAAATATTCACAATTGCCTGAATCACATATAGGAGTTTTTAGATGATCACATATAGACTTTTTTTGGATGATCACACTCCGTCCCTTAGTTCTATTATCATAATGAAACCTGATACAATTGGTTGCATACGATGTCAGAAAAAAACACGCAGCCTATCAAAACATGCAAAAAAAATTGCAGAGAGAAAAAATAAAGTTGGAAATGGAACAAAACTAGATTATGTGAAGATTATTAGTTCTCTATTTATATGTACTTTATAAGTTAAAATTTTTATTTAGTGGAATTAGCCCTCTCAAGTTCCAGAGAGCTTTATTGGGTGCTGGAAGACTTACTATGGTTAAAAAATATTTTTGGCTGGTTGTAAGCTTGAAGTTGGAAATGGAAAACCCTAGATTTTGCGAAGATCATTATATTTTGGATGATAAAGCCTATGTTGGCTATTCTAGAAGAAAATAAACACTCATAATTGTTTGCATCGCATATAGGAGTTTTTAGATGATCACATATAGACTGTTTTGGATGATCACACTCCATCCCTCGGTTCTATTATCATAATGAAACTTGATACAAATGGCCATAACTTTGGGATACAATGTCAGAAAAAACATACAGCCTATCAAAAAATGCAGAGATTTTTTTGCAGAGAGCAAAAATAAAGTTGGGAATATAACAAAACTAGATTATGTGAAGATCATTAGTTCTATATTTACATGTACTTCACTAGATAAAAAGTTTTCTTTAGTGGAATTAGCCCTCTCAATTTCTAGAGAGCCTTATTGGGTGCTGAAAGACTTACTATGGTTTAAAAATATTTTTGACCGGCTGTAACCTTGAAGTTGGGAATGGAACAAAACTAGATTATGCGAAGATCATTATGTTTTGGATGATAAAGCCTATGTTGGCTAAGAAAATAAACACTCACAGTTGTTTGCATCACATGTAGGAGTTTTTAGATGATCACATAGACTTTTTTTGATGATCATACTCCGTCCCTCAGTTCTATTATCATAATGAAACTTAATACAAATGGCCATAACTTTTGCATACGATGTCAGAAAAAATGTACAGCCTATCAAAACATGTAGAAAAAATTTGTAGAGAATAAAATTAATGTTGGGAATGGGACAAAACTAGTTGATATGAAGATCATTAGTATTCTATTTACATTTAATGCACTAGTTAAATATTTTCTTTAGTGGAATTAGCCCTCTCAAGTTCCAGAGAGAGCTTTATTGGGTGCTGAAAGACTTACTATGGTTAAAAAATATTTTTGGCCGGTTGTAAGCTTAAAGTTGGGAATGGAACATAACTAGATTATGCGAAGATCATTATGTTTTGGATGATAAAACCTATGTTGGGTATTCTAGAAGAAAATAAATACTCACAATTGTTTGCATCACATATAGACTTTTTTGGATGATCACACTCCATCTTTGTTCTATTATCATAATGAAACTTGATACAAATGGCTATACTTTTGCATACGATGTCAGAAAAAAACGTACAGCCTATCAAAACTTGCAGAAAAAAATTTGCAGAGAGCAAAAATAAAGTTGGGAATGGAACAAAACTAGATCATTAGTTCTCTATTTACATGTACTTCACTAGTTAAAAGTTTTGTTTAGTGGCATTAGCCCTCTCAACTTCCAGAGAGCTTTATTGGTGCTCAAAGACTTACTATGGTTTAAAAATATTTTCGGTCGGTTGTAAGCTTGAAGTTGGGAATGGAACAAAACTAAATTTTGCAAAGATCATTATATTTTGGATGATAAAACCTATGTTGGCTATTCTAGAAGAAAATAAACACTCACAATTGTTTGCATCACATATAGGAGTTTTTAGTGATCACATATAGAATTTTTTGGATGATCACACTCCATCCCTCTGTTCTATTATCATAATGAATCTTAATACAAATGGCTATAACTTTGGCATACAATGTCAGAAAAAACGTACAGCCTATCAAAACATGTAGAAAAAAATTGCAGAGAGCAAAAATAAAGTTGGGAATGGAACAAAACTAGATTATGTGAAGATCATTAGTCCTATATTTACATGTACTTCACAAGTTAAAAAGTTTTATTGAGTGGAATTAGCCCTCTCAAGTTCTAGAGAGCTTTATTGGGTGCTGAAAGACTTACTGTGGTTAAAAAATATTTTTGGCCAGTTGTAAGCTTGAAGTTGGGAATAGTACAAAACTATATTATGCGAAGATCATTAATTTTGGATGATAAAGCCTATGTTGGCTATTCTAAAGGAAAATAAACAATCACAATTGTTTGCATCACATATAGGATTGTTTAGATGATCATATATAGAATTTTTTGTATGATCACACTCCGTCCCTCAGTTCTATTACCATAATGAAACTTGATACAAATGGCCATAACTTTTGCATACAATGTTAGAAACAAACGTACAGCCTATCAAAACATGCAGAAAAAAATTGCAGAGAGCAAAAATAAAGTTGGGAATAGAAGAAATCTAGATTATGTGAAGATTATTAGTTCTCTATTTACATGTACTTCACAAGTTAAAAGTTTTCTTTTGTGGAATTAGCCCTCTGAAGTTCCAGAGATATTTATTGGGTGCTGAAATACTTACTATGGTTAAAAAATATTTTTGGCCGGTTGTAGGTTTGAAGTTGGGAATGGAACATAAGTAGATTATGCGAAGATCATTATGTTTTGGATGATAAAGCCTATGTTGGCTATTCTATAAGAAAATAAACACTCACAATTGTCCGAATCACATATAGGAGTTTTTAGATGATCACATATGGACTTTTTGGCTTGATCACACTCCGTCCCTCGGTTCTATTATCATAATGAAACTTGATACAAATGGCCATAACTTTGTCATATGATGTCAGAAAAAACATACAGCCTATCAAAACATGCAAAAATAAAATTGGGAATAGAACAAAACTAGATTATGTGAAGATCATTAGTTCTCTATTTACATGTACTTCACTATGTAAAAACTCTTCTTTAGTGGAATTATCCCTCTCAAGTTTCAGAGAGGTTTATTGGGTGCTGAAAGACTTACTATGGTTAAAAAATACTTTCGGTCGGCTGTAAGCTTGAAGTTAGGAATGGAACAAAACCAGATTATGTGAAGATCATTATGTTTTGGATGATAAATCCTATGTTGGCTATTCTAGAAGAAAATAAACACTCACAATTGTTTGCATCACATATAAGAGTTTTTATATGATCACATATAGACTTTTTTGGATGATCACACTCTATCCCTTAGTTCTATTATCATAATGAAAATTGATACAAATGGCCATAACTTTTATTTACGATGTTAGAAAAAACGTACAGCCTACCAAAACGTGCAAAAAAAATTACAGAGAGCAAAAATAAAGTTGGAAATGGAACAAAACTAGATTATGTGAAGATCATTAGTTCTCTATTTACATGTACTTCACTAGTTAAATAAATTATTTAGTGGAATTAGTCCTCTCAAGTTCTAGAGAGCTTTATTAGGTGCTGAAATACTTACTATGGTTAAACAATATTTTTGATCGGTTGTAAGCTTGAACTTGGGAATGGAACAAAACTAGATTATGCGAAAATCATTATGTTTTGGATGATAAATTCTATGTTGGCTATTTCTAAAAGAAAATAAACACTCACAATTGTCTGAATCACATATAGGAGTTTTTAGCTGATCACATATAGACCTTTTTGGATGATCACATTCCTTCCATCAGTTCTAATATCATAATGAAGCTTGATTCAAATAGCCATAACTTTTGCATAAGATGTCTGGAAAAATGTATAGCCTGTCAAAACATGCAGAAAAAATTTGCAGAGAGCAAAAATAAAGTTGGGAATGGAACTAAACTAGATTATGTGAAGATCGTTAGTTCTCTATTTACATGTACTTCACTAGTTATAAAGTTTTCTTTAGTGGAATTAGCCCTCTCAAGTTCTAGAGAGCTTTATTGGGTGCTGAAAGACTTACTATGGTTAAAAAATATTTTCGACCGGTTGTAAGCTTGAAGTTGGGAATGAAACAAAACTAGATTATGCGAAGATCATTATGTTTTGGATGATAAAGCCTATATTAGCTATTATAGAAGAAATAAACGCTCACAATTGTTTATATCATATATAGGAGTTTTTTGATGATTACATATAGACTTTTATTGATGATCACACTCCATCCCTTAGTTCTATTATCATAATGAGACTTGATTCAAATAGCCATAACTTTTGCATACGATATCAGAAAAAACGTACTGCCTATCAAAATATACAGGAAAAAAATTGCAGAGAGCAAATATAAAGTTTGGAATGAAACAAAACTAGATTATCTAAAGATCATTAGTTCTCTATTTACATGTACTTCACTAGTTAAATAGTTTTCTTTAGTGGAATTATCCCTCCCAAGTTTTAGAGAGATTTATTTCGTGCTGAAAGACTTACCATGGTTAAAAATTATTTTCGTACGGTTGTAAGCTTGAAGTTGGGAATGGAACAAAACTAGATTATACAAAGATCATTATGTTTTGGATGATAAAGCCTATGTTGGCTATTCTACAACAAAATAAACACTGACAATTGTTTGCATCACATAAAGTAGTTTTTAGATGATCACATATAGACTTTTTTGGATGATCACACTCCGTCCCTCAGTTCTATTATCATAATGAAACTTGATACAAATGGCCATAACTTTTTCATACGATGTGAGAAAAAACGTACAGCATATCAAAACATGCAGAAAAAATTTGCAAAGAGCAAAATAAAAGTTAGGAATGGAACAAAACTAGATTATGTGAAGATCATTAGTTCTCTATTTACATGTAATTCACTAGTTAAAAAGTTTCCATTAGTGGAACTAGCCCTCTGAATTTCCAGAGTGTTTCATTGGGTGCTAAAAGACTTATTATGGTTGAAAAATATTTTCGGCCAGTTGTAAGCTTGAAGTTGGGAATTGAACAAAACTAGATTACGCGAAGATGATAAAGCCTATGTAGGCTATTCTAGAAGAAAATAAACACTCACATTGGTCTGCATCACATATACGACCTTTTAGATGATCACATATAGACTTTTTTGGACGATCACACTCCATCCCTCAATTCTATTATCATAATTAAACTTGGTATAAATGGCCGTAACTTTTGCATACAATGTCAGAATAAACATATAGCCTATCAAAAATGCAGGAAAAAATATGCAGAGAGGAAAGATAAAGTTGGGAATGGAACAAAAGTAGAATATGTGAAGATCATTAGTTCTCTATTTATATTTACTTCACAAGTTAAAAAGTTTTCTTTAGTGGAATTAGCCCTCTCAAGTTCCAGAGAGCTTATTGGGTGCTGAAAGACTTACTATGGTTTAAAAATACTTTTGGCCAGTTGTAAGCTTGAAGTTGGGAATGGAAAAAAAAACTAGATTATGCGAAGATCAGTATGTTTTGAATGATAAAGCCTATGTTGACTATTCTAGAAGAAAATAAACACTCACAGTTGTTTGCATCACATATAGGAGTTTTTAGATGATCACATATAGACTTTTTTAGATGATCACACTCCGTCCCTCAGTTCTACTATCATAATGAAACTTGATACAAATGCCCATAATTTTTGTATACGATGTCAGAAAAAACGTACAACCTATGAAAACGTGCAGAAATTTTTTTGCAGAGAGCAAAAATAAAGTTGGTAATTGAACAAAACTAGATTATGTGAAAATCATTAGTTCTCTATTTACATGTACTTCACTAGTTAAAAAGTTTTTTCTTTAGTGGAATTAGCCCTCTCAAGTTCTAGAAGGCTTTATTGGGTGCTGAAATACTTACTATGGTTAAAACAAATTTGTCGGTTCAAAGCTTGAAGTTTGGAATGAGATAAATCTAGATTATGCGAAGATTATTATGTTTTGGATGATAAATCCTATGTTGGCTATTCTAGAAGAAAATAAACAATCACAATTGTCTAAATCAAATATATAAGAGTTGATCACACATAGACTTTTTTGCATGATCACACTACGATACCTCAATTCTATTATAATAATGAAACTTGATATAAATGGCCATAACTTTTGCATACGATGTCAGAAAAAACGTACAGCCTATCAAAACATGCAGAAAATTTTGTAGAGAGTGAAAATAAAGTTGGGAACGGAACAAAACTTGATTATGTGAAGATCATTAGTTCTGTATTTACATGTAATTCACTAGTTAAAATATTTTCTTTAGTGGAATTAGCCCTCTGAAGTTCCAGAGAGCTTTATTGGGTGCTGAAAGACTTACTATGGTTAAAAAATATTTTCGGCCGGTTGTAAGCTTGAAGTTGGGAATGGAACAAAACTAGATTATGCGAAGATCATTATGTTTTGGATGATAAAGCCTATATTGGCTATTCTAGAAGAAAATAAATATTAACAATTGTCTGAATCACATATAGGAGTTTTTAGATGATCACATATATACTTTTTTTGGATGATCACACTCCGTCCCTCAGTTCTATTATCATAATGAAACCTCATACAATTGGTCATACTTTTGCATACGATGTCAGAAAAAAATGCACAGCCTATCAAAACATGCAGAAAGAAATTTGAAGAGAGCGAAAATAAAATTGGGAATGGAACAAAACTAGATTATGTGAAGATCATTAGTTCTCTATTTACATGTACTTCATAAGTTAAAAAGTTTTATTTAGTGGAATTAGCCCTCTCAAGTTCCAGAGCGCTTTATTGGATGCTAAAAGACTTACTATGGTTAAAAATTATTTTCGTACGATTGTAAGCTTGAAGTAGGAAATGGAACAAAACTAGATTATGCCAAGATCATTATATTTTGGATGATAAAGCCTATGTTGGCTATTCTAAAAAAATACTCACAATTGTTTGCATCATATATGGGAGTTTTTAGATGATCGCCTATAGACTTTTTTGGATGATCACACTTCGTCCCTCGGTTCTATAATCATAATGAAACTTGATACAAATATCCATAACTTTTTCATACGATGTCACAAAAAACATACATCCTATCAAAACATGATGAAAAAGAATTACAGAGAGCAAAAATAAAGTTGGGAATGGAATAAAACTAGATTATGTGAAAATCATTAGTTCTATATTTACATGTACTTCACAAGTTAAAAAGTTCTCTTTAGTGGAATTAGCCTTCTCAAGTTCCAGAGAGCTTTATTGGGTGCTGAAAGACTTACTATGGTTTAAAAATATTTTCGGTCGATTGTAAGTTTGAAGTTGGGAATGGAAGAAAAACTAGATTATGCGAAGATCATTATGTTTTGGATGATAACGCCTATGTTGGCTATTTTTGAAAAAATATAAACACTCACAATTATTTGCATCACAAATAAGAGTTTTAGATGATCACATATAGTCTTTTTTGGATGATCACACTCCGTTCCTAAGTTCGATTATCATAATGAAACTTGATACAAATGACCATAACTTTTGCATACGATGTCATAAGAAAACGTACAGCCTATCAAAACATATAGAAAAAAATTTCTCTTCGATTTCAACAGCCTTAGGCCGTTTTGTATTCTTTTAGATTCTTAAAATTCAAAAAGAAAAAAGTTATTTAAAAAATTAAATATTTTTTAGTATTTTTATATCATATTTTTCTGATAATAATGGATATATTATTTGTCGAATTTCGATTTACAATTTTGAAGATATTATTTAAGTCATATTAAATGAATAAATGGCAAAAAATGAATAAAATATTAATTTATTTACTTTATTATTTTTATTGGAATAAATATTATTTTTACTTATTTATTGTTATTTACTTAAATAGTTGTTTCTAATTTTAAAAAATAAAGACGGTTGAAATATTGATATGAGTTAATAGGATTGATATACTAGTCTTGAAAATAAGGTATAAGGATCCTTCGCGCGAGGTGGGAGAGATGGAATGGGGAAGTTAAGCATGCTGGGGATAGAGTAGTGCTAGGATGGGTGATCGACCGAAAAGTTTGACCATAAGGGTAATTTGACCTAAGATTAAGTATAGTTAGTATTAAAAATAAGAGATGTGAGAGATTAACGAGTCAGATAATTTAAAAGTTCATAAAAAAATTGAAAACAACACAAAAAAATTTGAAAAAAAAATTATAGTCCCGGTTATTACGAACCGGGACTAAAGTGACACAGCCACATGAGGTCCTTTAGTACCGGTATGTGGCAGAACCGGGACCAAGGAGGACCTTTAGTTTCGCTTTCTTAGTCCCAGTTGAGACTTACAAAGCGGGTCCCGCCTGCTCGGCTCCGCCGCCGCTCCGCCCCGATTCGAGCCGTCCCCGCTGCTCCCAGTCGAGGTGCCGCCGCCAGCCCACGAATCCCGCGGCGGCTTCGCCTCCAAGACCTCCTCCTCCTCCTCGCCGGAGCCCTGCGAGGAAAGCGTCTCGCCGTGGGACCTCGTGGACCATCTCAACCTCTCGGATCCCAAGGTAATCAGTCCTCCCCCTTGCTCCATGCTCTCCTACAGCTTGTCTGTCCCGAGTATTACACGTTTGTACACCGCCGCCTGTGTGCGCCTCTCCTCCGCGGAGGTTTCCCGTCAGCCGGTCCGTCGTCCACACGCCTGCTTGCTTCGGAATGGCGACAGGGATCGAGTCGTGTCAAAGTTGGTGAGTTTGGGCTGGAATCGCCGGGCGCACGCTCGCTTGCTTCATAGTCAACTGAATCGTGTCGATGAGGTCCATCTGTGTAGGGCGCGTCAATTAATTTGTTCCCTGCTTGCCGGCGCGGTGGCAAGGCCGTCCATGGATCGAGCACTACCTACACACATCCACGCCCCCATTTCAGCATCCTACTAGGTAGTAGTAGCAATACGTGCTACTAGCCAGTGCTGTATTTATTTTCTGAATTTCCACCCGGCCTGTCTTGTTCACAGGAGGAGGAGCGCTTCGTGGAGACTTACTCAGTCCCTGTCTTATGGCGAAGGCGAACTAGCTGGCTTTTGGCACCAAGCATGGCTGTCGGCTCCATCATGAATGAAGAGGAGGAGGACGGCAAGAAAGGGGTCATCTTTGACCTGCACGTAGCCAAGAGGAACAAGGCTACAAGAACAAGGCTTGTGCCGAAGACAAAGATGGCGAAGATAGAGGACAGTGACGACGGTGGAGGTGGTGGAGCACGAGCCTGGACGTGCAAGAGGAACGACGGGAGGGGCTGGTTCTGCCGGCGACCGGTGAGCCGGCCAGACTCCCTCTGTCTACACCACTCCGGTCAGAGGACCGCAGCGTCCAGCAGCTCAAAGCCACCAAGGAAGAGGGCTGCTGCTGACGCGGACGAGGGGTTCTACTACTATTCCGGGTTCGGCGGCCCGTCGTCACGCAGCACCAAGAGGCGTCGCAGATCAAGCATCAGCGTGCTGGAGGAGCTGGTGCAGATACCATCTGAACGGAAACAGGAGGCGGTGCATCAGCTTCCTGGAGAGCACATTGAGGTTCAGCTGCTCGAAGAGCACGTTGAATCTACTGCAGGTCAGGCCCGAGCTGATGGTGCAAACCATCAGATTGCACCAGCACGCGTCGACAACGAGTCTAAGTGTTGCGACTACGGCGTGGCAGGGATCACGGGCTGCGAAGAGGTCATCAGCGGCAATGACGATGACAAGCTTGTCTGCAACGGCGAACCGGCCGGGGACGTCAAGAGGAAGAGGAGGCAGAAGAAGGCTGTGAAAGCCCGATCTGTGAACGCACTGATGTGAGATGTAGTGGTGCCGTACGTGGTGGTAGCAGTATGCTCGAACAAAGTATGTGCGCATGCACTTGGGTCTACGTACGTGGCTGGCTGAAGAGAAGCTTGGTACGTGCCTGGATCGGCTTATATAGCTCAGCCTTGTCCGTTCCAGTTTTTTTGTGCAAGCCATGTGTGTCACGCCATCGTAAATTCGTCAAATTGGTTGCCACGAGTTCAACCTAAAATTGGTAGGAGTACGTTATTGTAATTGCAGTCAACCTGAAATTGGTTGCCACGGGTTCATACGTACACCTTCTCTTTCAAAATATAAGATGTTTTAGCTTTATGAGATAAGTATATCTAGATTCTTTTTAGTGTGTAGATTCATTCCAAACCTATATGAACCTATACGCTAAAAAGTCTAAATATATTCATTTCAAAAAATCTAAAACATCTTATAGTATATTTTTTGAAACGGAGGGAGTACGTGCACATATACACATATACGTTGGTCGAGTTAATGCGCGGATCCTGTTTGTTTTGAGTGAGGCATTTCTCTCCCTAATTAGCACGCATGCCTCTCGTGTGGCCAAGAAAAATGAAACCGTAACCGTGGCACCAACTCTTTACTCAAAGATATCAGAGATTAGAATCTGTATGACATAGCCTAAGCAGACCATCTCGACCATAAAATAGCCAAACTGTCGTACGAGGATGAGTAATGGGAAACCCCTATGTTAGCTTTATTGATGTGGCGGAAACGATAACCCTTTGGGGTCTCGTGTTACGTATTTATATAGGGTAAAAACAGCTTCTACCGTGACATGTACATAGAGATATACGTATACAGGGGTGGTGTACTACACCATATCCATACGTATATAAGCTTTGTCTAACAGTCCCCCTTAATCTAAACTTCTTTGAAGATTTAGATTACGCCTAAACTCTCGAAGATTTACAACTGGAAGAGCTTTGGTAAAATCATCAGCTATTTGATCTTTACTAGATATGAACTTGATCTCAAGTTGTTTGCTAGCCACTCTTTCACGTACAAAATGAAAGTCAATCTCAATGTGTTATGTGCGAGCATGAAAAACTGGATTTGCAGATAAATAGGTAGCACCTAGGTTGTCACACCATAGACATGGTCTTTCCTATAGTTTAACACCAAGTTCTTTGAGAAGAGCTTCAACCCAAATAAGTTCAGTCGTAGCATTAGCAAGAGCCTTGTATTCAGCTTCAGTACTGGATCGAGAAATTGTGGGCTGCTTGCGACAACTCCGTGAGACCAAGTTTGGTCCAACAAATATCGCAAAGCCTCCTCTAGAACGTCTATCATCTAAACAGCCAGCCCAATCTGCATCTGAAAAAGCACTTAACAAGATGGAAGTGGATTTCTGAAAGGTAATACCAAGATTAATAGTATCACAGACATAGCGTAAGATGCGTTTGACTGCAGTCCAATGAGCGGTTGTAGGGGCATGGAGATACTGGCAAACCTTGGTTACTGAAAATGACAGATCAGGCCAAGTCAGGGTGAGGTATTGAAGAGCCCCCATAATACTGCGATATTGTGTGTTGTCTTCTGTGCTAAGTAGCTCCCCCTTAGTCAGAGACAGCTTGTCCACCGAGGATAGGGGTGTAGGCGTGGCCTTGCATCCAGTCATGCAGACTTTGGCAAGGAGATCAGAGGCATATTTTTCTTGAGTGAGAACAATGCCATCAGGAATTTTCTTAACCTCAATACCTAGAAAGAAGTGCAAATCACCAAGATCCTTAATGGCAAAGGGAACATTGAGTCCTTGAGTAATGCTAAAATAGCCTGATCTGAAGAGCTTGTAACAATGATATCATCAACATAAATGAGAACATACATAGTGACACCTATCTTGTGATAAAGAAATAGAGATGTGTCAGCCTGTGAGGAAATAAACCCAAGTGCATGAAGCTTTGAACTAAGACGAGAGAACCAAGCACGGGGAGCTTGCTTGAGACCATATAAAGCTTTGTCAAGTTTGCAAAAATGATGGGGAGCATTAGGATCCTCAAAACCTGGGGGTTGGCGCATGTAAACTTCCTCCTCCAGAACACCATGTAAAAACGCGTTCTTAACATCTAGCTGCCGAAGACTTCAACCTCGAGACACAAAAACTGCTAGGACAGTTCTAATAGTAGCAGCTTTGACAACTGGACTGAAAGTATCCTCATAACCAATGCCATACTTTTGCTTGAATCCTTTTACAACAAGACGAGCCTTGAACCCGTCAAGTGTACCATCAGCTCGCTTTTGATACGATAGACCCATTTGCAGTCAATCAAATTCTTGTTGGAACTAGGAGGAGCAAGATGCCATGTTTGGTTGTGTTGGAGTGCCTTGTATTCTTCTTCCATAACACTTCTCCATTGAGGATGATCAAGAGCCTCGGATAGAGTACGTGGTTCACCTGTAGACGTAAGAAGACCATAGCGTATAGTACCATCAGTACGAATCGTTGGTTGACAAATACCTTGTTGGAGACGAGTGCGAATGGTAGACACAGGATGTGTAACAGTTGCCGGTGCCACAGGTGATCCATCAGGTGTTGTAGAGGGCACGGAACCCGCGACAGATTCTGGCGGGACCGGGGGCAGGTCGTTGTCGGCCACGTGCCCCGAGTCACCGCGGGTCGCGGTGGGCACCAGCGGGGAACTGGGCGACGACGCGCGGGAGTCCACCTGGGGTGCGACGCATGGCGACGTGGGAGGGGAGCCAGGCGGGGTCGGCGTGGCGTTCGGCGTAGGAGAGGACAACGTCGTATCTGCGGTGCGGGATCCCGAGGGCGCACGATCCAAGGTGGATGGCATCGCAGACGGAGGTGTCGCGCTGATGTTGTCGTGTAGCGGCGACGTAGGGGAGTTAGCTGATTGCTCGGGTGGCTCCATGTCATCATCATTTTCCATGGAATTTTCAGCAGTGTACTCAGAGTCCATTGTAGCTGGAGCAGCTGTTGTTGTTTCCTGGTCATGGTTAGTCACAATTGGTATAATAGGCAAAGGCATGTGTTCATTAGTTTGTGTATCCCCAATAGTAGATAAATCAGAGGGTGTGTCATGTGGAAGTTGAAGAATGTCATGACGTAGATGACGACCTGCATTGGGATGAAGGTCGGCAAAAGGAAAAACATGCTCATCAAAAACAACATCACGTGAGACATAAACACGGCCAGTGAAAACATCAAGACATTTGACCCCTTTATGAAGAGGACTATAGCCAAGAAACACACATCTGGTGGATCGAAAAGCTAGTTTGCGTTTGTTGTAGGGCCGAAGATTTGGCCAACATGCATAGCCAAAAACACGAAGGGACTCATAGTTGGGTTTAGTATGCATAAGCCATTCTACGAGAGTGTCAAACTTAATGACTTTGCTGGGTAGCAGATTTATGAGGAATGTAGCGGTGAGGAAGGCTTCATCCTAGAATTTGAAAGGCCTGGATGCATTTGCAAGGAGGGATAGGCCAACTTCAACTATGTGACGATGTTTCCGTTCAGTAGAACCGTTTTGTTGATGAGCATGGGGACCAGACACATGATGAACAATCCCAACTTTTTGGAAGAAGCTATTGAGTTTTTCATATTCACCACCCCAGTCAGTTTGCATAGTTTTTATCTTTCTATCAAACTTGCGTTCTACAAACTGTTAGAAGTTAAGAAAGACCTGATAAACTTCAGAGCGTTTCTTAAGCAAATAGATCCAAGTGAACTTGCTAAAATCATCAATAAAACTTACATAATATGCATGTTTGCCAACAGAAAGAGGAGCTGGACCCCATACATCAGAGAACACTTGTTCCAAAGGAATAGTGGAAACACTAGTAGAAAGAGGATATGGAAATTGATGACTCTTTGCTAACTGACATGCATCACAGACATATGGGTTTATTTCTGGCGAATACGAGAGTTCATTTTTTCTAATTATTTGCTGAACCACAAATAAAGAGGGGTGGCCTAGACGACGATGCCATGTGGGGGATGACGGCTTTATTGTGATGAAGGCTTCCTTACATGACCCACTAGGAGTAGGAACTAGTGGGTAAAGGCCACCATGACACGGACCCTTAAATAGAACCTCCCTAGTGGCCTGATCCTTGATCAAAAAGAAATAAGAGTGAAACTCAAGAAATACACCGTTGTCAAGAGTGAGTTTATGAACAGATAATAAATTTTTGGAGGCAGTAGGAACATGCAAGATATCATTAAGATGCAAGGAACTATGTGGGGTATGCAAAACTGAATGACCAACATGGGAGATTTGCATACCATGACCATTTTCCGTGTGTACATGATCACGGCCGGTGTACCTCTCATGGACAGAGAGCTCGCTCAGTTCTCCAGCGACATGATTTGTAGCTCCAGTGTTAGGGTACCAGTTGGTGTCCATGCCATAGGACGCAACGTGGGTAGCCTTGTCCTTGCGATCTGCATCATCATCAGAGTCCCCCTTGTCCTTGTCTTGATACCTCCACCAGCAATCGCTGGCAGGATGCCCGTGGATCTTGCAGATTTGACAGTGGAGATCGACGAAGCGGATAGGGGCATGATCACAGCGGCGGCCATCACGCCGGCCACCACCATCCTGGCGAACACTATCATCGCAGCGGCGATAGTCGTCACGACGGGGTTCATCGCGACGACGCATGTAGCCGCCGTCATCGCGGTGCTCATCACCACGGCCGCGCGGAGCACGGTCATCATCGCGGGCATGATAGTCGCGGTCATCATCGCGGTGGTTGCCGCGGTCGTCATCACGGCGAGGTGCCTGATCATCACGCGGGCGAGGTGGAGGCTGCCGGCGAGCAAGATTTGCCGTCGTGGTGAAGACATCACCGGTGTCCTGTAACATAGTCTGACAAAGATCATGAGCAGAAATTTGATCAAAAAGATCATCAAGTGTGGTATTAGGGTTCCCGTTGACGGTGGAGACGACATCATTGTAGGAGCCGTCGAGCCCATTGAGGATGTAGCTGATCAGCTCACTTTCATCTAGGGTTTTGCCTAGATCCACCAGCTCCGAGGCAAACCCCTTCATATTGGCGAAGTATTGGGCGATGGTGAGGGAGTTCTTCCTTGTGTTGGTGAGGGCGCCCTGGATCACATTGATCTTGGATGGGGACTGCGTGGAGAACATGCGGTTGATGCCGCCCATACTGCTGCGGAGGTGTCGAGGTTGAACACATGGGGAAAGATCTCGGGCGATAGGGAGTTCAGTAGGTAGCCAAGAACAGCCTGATCGCGAGCAACCCACGCAGCATAGGCAGGGTTCACCACCGTAGTCTTCTTCTAGGCTTCATCAGCGATCTCGACCACCTGAGGTGGGGCCGTGTCGGTGCCATCCAGGAGTCCGAGCGCAAGGGCGCCGCGGATCGGAGGGAGAACTAGCGTCTTCCAGAATAGAAAGTTGGAGCGCGTGAGCTTCGTCGTCGGTGGAGTGCCGAGCGCGATGTCGATGGGGGCCATTGAGGCAGCGGCGGAGGAAGACGCGACGGCAGTGGAGAGAGCCATCGATGTTGTCGTGGCGGCGGCCATAGATGAGACTAGGGCGACGGCAGATTTTGTGTCGTGGCGGCGGCCCTTAGATGGGACTAGGGCGGCGGTGATTTTTGTGTCGTGGCGTTGTAGCGGCGGCCGTAGATGGAGCTAGGGCGGCGGCAGAGGTTGTATCGTGTCTTGGCGATGGCCGTAGATGAGACTAGGGCGGCGACGGATTTGTGTCGTGGCGGCAGCCAAAGTCGATGCTAGGGCGGCGGCAGGTGTTTTTGGTCGTGGGTTTTGAGGCGGCGGCAGGGCAGGAGCTGCGGTGGCGGGTTTTGCGGCGGCGGCGGTGGCCAGAGAGCCTGGCGGCAGCGGCGGCGGATGTGGGAGCCTGACGGCGGCTAGGTTTTAGGAGGAGATAGGCTCTGATACCATATTGATGTGGTGGAAACGATAACCCTTTGGGGTCTCGTGTTACGTGTTTATATAGGGTAGAAACAGCCTCTACCGTGGCATGGACATAGAGATATACGTATACAGGAGTGATGTACTACACCATATCTATACGTATTTAAGCTTTGTCTAACAAGCTTTTTTTTAAAAGAATCCACGAGCGGCTTCCTACCAACCAGCCCAGGTGGTTGCGGTAGCCTCTTAGGGCATGTACAATAGTGTTGAGTTAGGTGTCTGATGACCCACAAGTATAGGGGGTGTATCGCAGTATTTTCGATAAGTAAGAGTGTCGAACCCAACGAGGAGCAGAAGGTGCTGGCTAGTGGTATGGATCAGGAATTCTCTGCAAATACTTAGCAAACAGATTTTTAGGGGTTTTCGATAAAGCAAGTAAACAAAGTACGAGTAAACAAAAAGACAGTGGAAATAAATGCAGCAAATGGCCCAATCCTTTATGCAGCAAAGGACAAGCCGGTTGTATTTCTTAAGATGACAAAACGTTCTCGAGGACACATGGGAAGACTGCCAAGTGCTTTCGCTTCATATAGTCGATTAATCTTCTTTAGCTTGTTAAGTGTTGTGTGGGTAAACCTGTGCTAATGTACCGTCCCATCCAAGACTAATACATACTTGTGATTATACCCCTTGCAAACATCCGTAAGTACAAGAAATTAATTAAGGTAGAAACGTAACCATAGCTTTAAACTCTAAGACCCTTACGTCCCTTATGCAATGGTTTTCTAATGGGCTTCAGGTTTCCGTCACCCCGGCAACCCCTGCGATTAGTAGCCAAATACACAATGCATTCCCCTAGGCCCTTATAGGTGAAGTGTCATGTAGTCGACGTTCACATGACATCACTAGAAGAAGTACACCGCAACTTAAATAACAATCTATTGAATCTTTCTCAACGGAACTCCACTACTAACAACAAGACTTCTCCCATGTCCTCAAGAACAAAACAAACTACTCACAAGACATCATATGGATCATGATCAGAGATGGAATAATGATGTATAACAATCTGAACATAAACAATAATTCAATGGTTCACTCAATAGCATCAACTACAAAGAGTAATCAACACCGGAAAAGTTTTCCCTATGAACTATGCAAGATTCAACTCAATTGTTACAGCAATATGGAGATGGTGATGAGGGTGCTGATGATGATGGTGGTGGTGATGATGATGATCCCGATGAAGTCCAGCTTGATGGTGGTGTTGATGGCGACGATCTCCCCTCTCCGGGAAGGAATTCCCCCGGTAGAAATCTGTCTGCCGGAGAGATCTTTCTCTCTCGGTGTTTTCCGCCCCGCAGAGGCGGCGGAATCTTTCTGTGGTCGCTCCCCAAGTCTTAGGGTTTCGTGGGGATGATATACGCCAGAGGAGAGAGGCTGGAGTGGGCCAGGGCGGCCACACCACCTCCAGGCGCGGCCTGGGCCTGCCCGCGCCATGGGGTGGTGTGGGCCCCCTGTGGCCCACCTCCACTCCATCTTCTGGCATCCTGAGTCTTCTGGAAAAATAGGATTTTCCGTATATTTTTCTGGATTTTCTGATCTTCGCGAATTTTGCCTCCAAACAGCTCATTTTCCATCAGAATCCTGACTGCAGCGGTCCATGCTCCAAAAGTCATCAACCATGCAAAAATAGATGAAATAACATAAGTATCACCTCTCAATACGAAATATATCAATGAATAATAGTGAATTAAGATATAGAATAGTGATGCAAAATGGACGTATCAGTGTCTGCAACAGAAGGTTATAAGGATATGTACCATAGTGTTGAGTCAGTTGTCTGCAACGGAAGGTTATAAATGATTTTGTTGATATGGAGAGGAGAGAGAGTGAGGCTGTCTATAAAGTTCTGGATAGTCTAAAGAAATCTTAGAGACACCTTCCAGACAATAATTTTGTTGTTGTATCAGTGATGTCTATAACTTGGACTCACACATAGCTATGGCTAAAAATAGATATCTTACAGACAGACGGTTGTATAAGTTGTCTATAATATTGTCTACAAATTATATTACAGACACCAACCTGTCTAAACCAATATGCATGTCCTAAATGATTCTGTTGATGTGGAGAGAAGAGAGAATGAGGTTGTCTATAAAGTTCTAGATAGTCTGTAGAAATCTTAACGACAGCTTACATACAATAATTTTGTTGTTATATCAGTGGTGTATGTAACTTGTACTCACACATAGCTATGGCTAAAAATAGATATCTTACAGATAGATTGATGTATAAGTTGTCTATAATATTGTCTACAAATTATATTATAAACACCACTTGTCTAAACCAATGTGCATGTCCTAAATGATTTTGCTGATGTGGAGAGGAGAGAGAGTGAGACTATCTACAAAGTTCTAGACAGTCTGTAGAAATCTACAGACAGTTTACAGACAATAATTTTGTGTTGTATCAGTGGTGTCTGTAACTTGTACTCACACATAGCTATGACTAAAAATAGATATCTTGCAGACAGACTGTTGTATAAGTTGTCTATAATATTGCCTACAAATTGTATTACAGACACCACGTGTCAAAAACAATGTGCATGCCCTTACCACTTACCAGGTTGCGTCTGCTGCACAGGGCGTCGTCCAGGAGGGGCGCGACGGGCAGCAGGTCGGTTTTAGCAGGACGCTGCTCATTGGCCAAGACGCGTCAAGGAAGGGGTGCGGTGGATACCAGAGGAGTACCCTTCATGACGAGAGTGGCTACAACCGATGAAATTCGATGACTAAGGCGATGCGTTGTAAAGCTGACAAGAACCTCGACTCGGCTGGTATGAAATCAGAGTCTTAGTCTTTTCTTTCTTCCTCTACTCCTATTATTACTTCCAATTTAAATAATGTTGGTGTAAATATGAGTAGTTCTGAGAAACAAATTTCATTTTCTGCTAATTCTTTGAGACATTTGGAGTATGACCGTTTAACGGTTTCACCAAAAGTTTCTAGCGAGTTTGACTTTACCAATATAGGATAAAGAATTGCATGTCACAGTAAATGGTCAACTTTTTTCACACTTAGTTGGTGAAGTGTCAAAGGTGGTCCTCGACGAGGCTGGGATTAGTTCAACATGCAAGAAGTCTAATGAATCCAACTCTAAAAAGGGTTAGAAGTCTCGCAAGAGACAATGTTTGCCAATCTCCAATTGTTTCCCGATGAATAGCTTGTTTTCGAATAGCAGAGGTCTTGGTGACTTGGCTAAACATTTGTACTTTGCTAATTGTGTTCGGGATCATATATTGGTTTTTTGGCTATCTGATAGATAAGATTTCTCGGTAAGTCTTCTTAATCGCCTCTCTAGCGGTATTGACTTTACTTGGATCACTCGTCCATCTCGTGACAAATCTGGAGGCATATTACTTGGAGTTCGGTCAGAGACCATGGATGTTTAGCGAGTTCGGTGGGATGTCTGTAACCCTCCACCTATGGTGGCGCATCCTCCTCGTTATCATCCTCCTCCACATGTTTCATCTCCTCCTCGTCGGTCCACTTCTCATCAGACTTATGCTTCGACTTCTCCTTGGGCCCTTCCATGAATTTAATGAACTCTGGATCATCGGAGCTGGAATCCGTCAAGATTTTGTTCTCAGGTCCATCCAAAGACCAATCTTTGGGTCGGGACTGTCTGATGGCGATGGAGTTAACTCATGGGATTCCCAACTCCGTGGATCTTGTGAGAGAGAAAGGTCGATTCGTCAAGTGGCTATGGCAAATTGAGATAGCAGACAACTAGATAGAAGCGATCTTTACAGACAGTAGCTGGGAAGACGCAGAGGCAGCGAGATAAAATGACCCATATTTAGTTCACTTTACAAACGGGCTTCCACTTATGACCATATCCATAGAAGCCATACCGGAAACAGAGTTATAGGAAGGACCATTGGCGGTATCTTTGGCAACGAATGCCTGTTTTGTATGTCACCATTAGTTATAACTCCTGTCATGGCCCAACTCTAGTGCCGACGTTGCCAACACGCAATTGCATTCAACCGTGGGCCATATCATTGTCGTGTCTGATGGCGGTATTCTTAGCATTGCTCTCTACTAGTGATTGCACCCATGCCCACCTTCGAAATGCCACCCTCCATAGCAGAGCTCCACTTCGCGATGTGCACGAACATCAATAATGCCTGCGAATATGGGCCTTCACCACGAAGAGGTCACAGTAGCAGCTGATGTGTGTCTTCCTCGACACGGGCTACATGCACCGCCATCTTGGGCGCCGCATGTACGACCTCGAACTGAATTAGTACGTAATGCTGACGGTCCGCTTCGTCAACCCTAGTGATTCTCGTATATTCTAATTCCATACCTACCATTGCGGCTACGATGCTAATATGTACACCAACTTTTTGGGATAGTTCCCCAACAATGGTTGTTTCATTCACATTGTCTACCGGTATTTGCCGATGGCTACGGAGGAGGAGCTAGCAGTGGTGTTGCAGGCTACGGAGGAGCCGCCGGTGGCACCGACATCTCAGGAGTAGGCGCGAGGAAGGCGTCAAACTAGCAGGAGCGCAAGAGACAAGGAACAACAGCAAAGTAGGGTGGTATCTCGGTCATACATGTTATGTGAACTCCTCATGTTAATGAAAATAATTAAGGTTTTCTATTTCTTTCATCAGAAAGGAGAGAACTCTTTCAATTTCAGTAACATTCTTTCATCAGAAAGGAGAGAACTCTTTCAATTTCAGTAACTTCGGTCACAGACACCTCAAATTGGGCCCTAATAATCAAATGCACCACAACTTGGTCTCTAATCGACAAACGTGCACCTAAACTTGGTCCCTTGTCATGAAATTATTCGAAAAGTTAGATATTATTCGAACACCGGGCTCATTGATGCTCGCACCGATCGTCTCCTCTGTATCACACCCCTACTAAAAACCGTGGAACTGCAAATAAAAACAAGTTGTTGAGCTTGTTGTTGCCTTCGATGCTCCTCTCTTACTATTTATTCCAAATTTAAACAAAATCCGTACCATCGGCACCCAGACTCTCACATTCTCAAACCCATACAAAATGAATCATCCACGCTCTCCTGGTCCACGCCATGGACGGAGTCAAGGTAAGGCTACAGAAGCTAAGCTTCAGTGGTCTTCCGATAGAAGCCATGAATATGGAGACACTGAACCAGATCATCTGCAACTTTGGCGGGGAGGTGCTAGAGATGCTTTCCCTGGAGAGCGGGTCCTTCCATGTGAAGGCGTGGCTTGAGGACCCATACAGCCTCCCAAAGGAGTACGGACTCGAGATCGTTCACTATAAAACCTAGATCGTTGATCGCTTACAAGTATTGGGTCACCATAATGTTTGCCGACGGCAGCAGTAGGCCACCACGTATGGCTGGAGGACCTAGTCCCAGTCCATCAACAAGATTAGGGAGAGGCAGACGAAATATATAAATTATATCCTACCGTCACACCATGGGAGACCTTTGCAAATTGTGATCTAAAGGTGGACAAGCACACGAGCATCGGAGACCTTTCAGATTGTGATCTAATCATTGTATTTTTTTCTATGATCGTTAATAAATGGAGTAATTTAAGATTTGTTCGAATACTTTCCATCTAGTTCTTTCAACAAACACCTAACAAGCAGTATTCACGTTAGATCCAAACTTGGATCAAACTCTTTCATTTTTACGGATCTTATTTTCCTTTAGCAATAGACGTGTGGTTTCGAGTAGGTAAGATCAAGTAGAGATCAGCATCGCGTGACCGGCATGCCTGTGTGGCCGTTTGGCATGCTCGCAGCAGCCGGGTAGTGGCTTGGGAAGCGTCGTGGATAGACTTTGTTAACCGTTTTCTGACGCTGTTGGCAGGGCTAGGTGATGGTCCCGCATGTCGGAAGGCAGACGGATCATTTTGTTTTTGTCGTTGTTGAAGGGTTTGTGCACTGGGCACCACATGTCGGAAGGTAGACAAATCTATTTATTTATGTCACTACTGACAGGGCAAAGAGAACATCCCACATGTAAAAAACGAGTGAAACAAACGGTAAGTTAGCATCCATCCAGAGGTATAGACGTCACGAGTTCATGAAAGCAATTGGCATTTTTCATCACAATTGACACGACAATGATTTGATACTCGATTTGCAGCTGGAGATAGAAAAGGTGAACGATAGCAAATTTAAGTTGGGCTATGAGTTCGACACATGCCCACTATCAACCCAAAATCGTCCTTTTCGTTTCTGTAGAATGTATAGTTAGCTTGCTGTTTTTCCTTTCCTTTTCGTGATACTCTGAGACTTGAACGTCACAATAACTGAACGTACCCTTCGGATACAGACGCCAGAAGAGCCGAAAAAACAACTTGAAACTGCACCGAGAGGTTCACGCAAATCACAACACGAAAGAAGGCATGGGGCTTTGCGTCCTCGATCGATGTGTGTCTGCATGATCTCGTTGCATCAATCTCGCTCACGGGCGATGGCCGATGGTACATGTACCTGCGTGCATGCGCTCTTCCGGCCGTTCATTTTCGTGTCTAGTTGGGGCAGACACGCCGCGCAGTGAATGCAGACCGTTGGGGGCGACAACTTGAGAAATGGGGCCTTTGCAACTGGAAATTTAATACACTCTTATCAGCTGCAATACACACATAGTACTAGCAATATAGGATGATATAGTTCTATACTACTGCTCCGTATAGAAAGCTCTGACTTCGACATAGGCACACAGCTCATGTTCTTAGCATCTACACATAGTGTGTCTTTATACAGCTATATCCACGCTACTCCCTGAGCAGACCTGACGTTGTTGGTTGTGGATGGGATGTCATCAAACAGGTCGACAACACCACATCCGTCCCGGAGAAGAAAAATAAGGATGAACTGCCGATGAAGCTCCTTGATGATCTGAAGATCCCCATAGCCAAAAGATGTCCACGAGGACCGCACCACTCCCACAAGCTCCTCAACGTCGTTGCCGAGATGGAGCTAGAGCCGGGGAGACCTTATTGGAAGAAACGCCTCCACCACCACCTAAACACCGTCCCACCAAAACTTGAAACCTAAAAACGGGAAAACGGAACCCTCCTGCTGGCGGGGGACTAGATCACCCTGTCTCCATGGCTCGAAGACCACAAAACTGAGGCAGGTCAGCAGCAGCACAGACGGGAGGCGACGAAACCCTAGGCGCCTTTGCGGGGAGGAGGAGAGGGAGGGGAACGGGTGCCTTTTTGTATAAAGTATTACCTCTATCTCTAATCTAGTACTATAAAATATTTTGGAACGTAGATTGTACGGTTTAGGGATATGAGATTCGTATCAATTGGGGTGGGCGGTTGAAAAGGCTATATCAAAACCTTCAATATTATTAGTCCAGTTTGTGTAGGCCCAGTCTTCTGTTTTTTTACACTTCAGTCGTGGTGGAAAGTGTAGGTGTAAAAGCGCAAAAACTGGTGACTATGACTTCCAAGGTTCTTGATGCGACTTTTGGTTGTATCTTCAATCTATGTGTTTGTCTTTATTTCAATTTGTTTGAGTTGTCGTTTATAGAAATGTGGAATGGGAATTGTTTCTCAAAAGAAAAAACATATGGAAAAAGGATTTACAGTAAAATAGCATGTGAAGAGAGGACTACGCTAAGAAAAAAGGCGTGATCCACGTGTCAATGCAAAGGCCGGGAAAATCACCGTGCATTCGGACATAGCATAAAAATCGTTTGTTATTAAAAAAAACTCCTCGAAACAGACTTTCGCCCCACTATAATAATATAGCAACCACACGATACAACCAACAGAGTCTCAAAACGAAAGAAAAGTTAGGACAGCAACAAACACATGCCCAAAAGAAAAAGAAAAAAACACAAGGGAGACAGAGGAGGATCAACTAAACAAATGGTGACCTGCGGCCGCTGTGCCCTCTAGAGAAGTACCACCATGCTCCTAGCATTATCAAGCAACACTTCAAAGAAGGAAAGCGACTACGATGTTGCTCGGACAAGAGACTGGTCCAAGGATTTCCCCTGGCACACAGAGTGAATTGGACGTAGCGTAGCCATGACGCCACCATGAAGGAATGGTGCCACCCGAGGGCGGCAATGTGTCGGTGTTGGACGAACCGACAAGGATTTCTCTTGAAAACCCCCTATCCACAATCCCAGGTGATCCGTTGCATAGGAGCCCCATGAGGTCGAGGCCTCGAACATGCGCCCTTATGGTCACGAAGCTACCATCATCTCTAACCAAGGTAGCATCCACGAGGCCTACATGGCAGAGGCAAATAGTAGCTAGAATCAGGGCCAGTGGTACCGCGACCGGGCAGGAGGGAACTACCTAGTCGACCAGACATGGTTGTAGGTATACCAGTCCTAATTAGGTCTGGCCAGGCCTAGCCGGCCTGTAAAGCTTCCGCAAGGGCACACCAGTGCCAAGAGGGTCCGATCGGGCCCGTAAATCCCGCTGACACGCTGCAACCGGCTAATCGCCGTCGTTGCTAACCCCTGCAAGAACTGCATCATTGTCGTCTTACAGAGCAAATGGTGCAAATGGCAGGCCCTCCTGCTCCTGACCAAGATGGAGCCCTACGGGCCCACATTTGGGCCAAATGAGCCTGGTCGGCACTGCCCGCCCCAGCCAACCACCCTGCGCTGCCCCGTAGAAGCACGCTCGCGCCACCGCATCGTCACCACCCGACTGGAGCCAGACATCCGCCACCCTAGGAACACCACCGTCGGGAAGATGGGGACCCCGACCATGCCTCCATGTGTGGTGGGAGAGGCTGGCCACCATCGTCGGACCACCCCGGGCCTCTCCTGGGGCCCATGCTGGCAGCAGTGATAGGGGAAGGAGGAGAGAGAGAGGGATGCTGGCCAGAGGAGGGGTGATGGCACTCCCTCGTCTCGGGGTTGTGTATGTGTGGGTGTTGGAGGTGGGGTGGTGTGTGTGTGAGGGGGAGGGGTCTGGCCAAAGGAGGGGTGGTGGTGTGTGGGTGTTTGGGGGAGGGGGAGGGAGGGTTGCCACTACAGATAAACCGAACTTTGCACGTACTCCCTCCGTTTAGAAATATAAGACGTTTTAGCTTTGTGAATCGAATATATCTAGACGTCTTATCGGTTCGTAAAGGTTCGGAGTGAACCTATACACTAAAATACATCTAGATACATTTATTTTATAAAGCTAAAATATCTTATATTTCTGAACCGAGGGAGTAGGGAGTACCTAGGACAGATCACCCTTCTCTCTTTCCATATTGCCAGCCGGATTTCATTTATTTCCACCTAGTCGCGTGTTGTGTACGTACGGTAGGTACCCACCGCGATCACCTCAAGGCTGAAGCAAACAGCGCTGGCCGGCTAGCTAGCACCGCACTAAATTCGATATAGTCTCCAACTATTTATCTGAGAAATGCTAAATTGTCTTGTCAACTTTTTCCTCTTAGAAAAAAGAACTACTCACTCCGTCCAAAATTAAGTGATTTGGGTTTATCTAAATTTACATTTATCTACACAGTAAAAAATATCTAGATACATACACATCTAGACAATAAATTATTTATTTCTAGATGGAGGGAGTATTTCATATTGTTGTGGCTTTGTGTTGGTTAGGCTCCCGAGCTTACAAAAGTTTAGAAGTTTTATTCTCTGATTTTTCTTTCCACGCTTACCTTTTTAACAATAAGACGTAAGTTTCGTCCCAAGCATGGTCAAAACTGGTTTTGTGCTGACGTGACATCGTGTCAACAAGAGACAGAATCCTGAAACCGAAATTAGACCATGTCAACATAAAATCAGTTTGGACTGACAAAACTTAAACAATACTGTGTAGTGAAGTGTGAGATATAAGAAGAGACATAGGCTATACAAGGACAATAATTGAGACCAAAAACAAACTTTTCTTTATTTGAATGGATCGTTGACACTAGTAGAAAATGGGGCTTTGGTTCGGGCCATTAGTCCCGGCCGTGGCTGGGGCCGGGACTAATGGTCCGAACCAGACGGCCCGAGGAGGCCGAGGCACTATGTCCCGGTCCGTAAGGAACCATTAGTCCCGATTTGAAATACAAACCGAGACAAATGGGTCTGGACTGGCGCGCGTGCTCCTGGCAGAACCTTTAGTCCCGATTTGTATCTCAAACCGGGACTAATGGCCTGACCCTATATATATGCACTCAGCCCTCCACTCTCTCATTTTTTTCCCTATGTGAGAGGTGGGTATAACTTTGTGCTAACTTTTTTTCTTCATATGCACTAGAGGTGTTCAGTGAAATGCCTATTAGAGCGATGCCACTTGAGATCACACAAGACAAAATATGATATGAGGTGCCAGAGCGACACTTAAGGTTTCTCCTCTTTGTTTTGAAGTGTCCTAAAAGGTTAGCAACTATTTTCTCGTTTTGACTGCGCGGTACTAATTTAAGCATCATGATTGCGTTTGATATATATGCATGGTTGTATGATGCAGATGAGCCACCCATGGATGTACGGTGACCGACGCTCTGACGCTTACATAGAAGGCGTGCGTTCTTTTCGCCTTGTGGCCGAGGCGAACAAGCGGCGGGATGGTTTTATGTGTTGTCCATGTGTTGAATGTCGGAATGAGCAGGCTCACACTTTCTCAAGAGTCATTCAGAGCCACCTGCTTCGGTCCGATTTCATGTCTGGCTATAATGTTTGGACCAAGCACGGAGAAAGAGGGGTTATGATGGAAGACGGCGATGAAGAAGAGAACGATCATGACAACTACCGATCTATGTTCCCTGAATACGATGATACCGCAGTTGAAGATAATGAAAAAGAAGGGGGTGAAGAACGGGAACCAGATGAGCCCGTTGATGATTTTGGTCGGGTCATTAGTGATGCAAGGCGAGACTGCGACACAGAAAATGAGAGGTTGCAGTTCGAGCAGATGTTACAGGAACACAACACATTGCTGTATCCAACTTGTGAAGATGGCCAGAAGAAGCTGGGTAGCACACTGGAATTGTTGAAGTGGAAGGCAGAGACCGGTATGACTGACTCGGGATTTGAAAAGTTGCTGGTAATAATGAAGAAGCTGCTTCCAAGAAATAACCAATTGCCCTCCAGTACGTACGAAGCAAAGAAACTTGTCTGCTCTGTAGGATTAGACGTGCAGAAGATACATGCATGCCCTAATGACTGCATCCTCTACCGCGGTGAGAAGTACGAGAATATGGATAAATGCCCGGTATGCACTGTATTACGGTATAAGATCAGAAAAGATGACCCTGGTGATGTTGAGAGCGAGCAACCCAGGAAGAGGGTTCCTGCCAAGGTGATGTGATATGCTCCTATAATACCACGGTTGAAACGTTTATTTAGAAATAAAGAGCATGCCAAGTTGTTGCGATGGCACATGGAAGACCGTAAAAAAGACGGGATGTTGAGGCACCCTGCTGATGGTCGGCAGTGGAGAAAAATCGAGAGTCTTCCCGGACTTTGGTGACGCAAGGAACTTATGGTTTGGTCTAAGTACCGATGGCATGAATCCTTTTGAGGAGCAGAACTGCAGTCACAGCACCTGGCCCGTGACTCTGTGTATCTACAACCTTCCTCCTTGGTTGTGCATGAAGTGGAAAGTCCGTTACGGGCCGAGACTGGAGGCCCATTTGTACAACCTTTCTCCTTTGTAAGGTGCAGTCACAGCACTTTACGGGTCGGGAATGGAGGCCCGTTTTCCACTAGTGTGATGTGGCAGCCTCAGTTACTGTGCACGATGATGATCATCGAACATGGATAAGGCAAGCCATAGATGGAACACTATTCCTTGATCTGGACACGTGTGGTGTCACACCTAGTATATTAGAAATGCAATACATACAGAACCATGCAGAGTGTTCCATACTCGTTATCAAGTTGCGTTCTCTCTCTCGGTATACTGTATTATTTGTACACGTAGGATTGGATATCCTGTGGAAATGTGGTGATACGGAGCCCGCTTCGCTAAAAAAAATCGTATTTAAAATTCTCAAACAATTCTGACTTTTGCACACATATACCCAGATCTTTTCTAGGAACCAGATTTTCTTTGTGGAGTATTCCGGGATATAAAAAAATCAAAATTGTGGCTCTAAATAGGTTTTAAAAACTTGATTTTGTTCTTCATATTTGTATTTATTTTTGCAGATCACATATAAAAAGATAATTCGAAGAAAATTTAAACATACATACTAGACATTATATCTGCTTGTATTTTTTTTTCAAAATTTCGTGAAGAGTGAAAAATGAAGATTTGATTTTTCTTTTCAAAAAACAAGCTCCCGAGCTCCATTTGAAGTTATTTGATCTTGTCTTGCCATTTGAAGACCAAACGTCCAAATTTCAAGGTAATTCAAAGTTTTAGGCCTCAAGTCAGTGGCGGACCCAAACAAAATCTGAAACCTTGGCACACCTGCTTAAGATGATGATTTGCTGTATAAATTAGCACAAAGTAGCAAGCGAATTAAGCCGTCGTCTGGTTGACATGCCCGGACAACTGCCCGAGCAACAGGAACCTTGGGTCCGCCACTGCCAGGGGCGAAGCTAGGAAAATGCATCATCGTTGTCACTTCTCTATATTCACCGGTGTCATTGTATATTTCTTAGTGTGTTCCTTCATTTTCAAAGAGGATTAGCAAAAAGTCATTGGTGTCATTTGACACCATTAACTACATGCTAGCTCCGCCCCTGGCCACTGCCTCAAGTCGAACTTCCAGAATCGACATCTCCCAAGAGCAAACTACAAAGGGGCATTCTTGGAAGTTGCGGCCTATGTCGTAGACTTTCCAAGAGCCTTAAATACCACAAGCTTGGTGCCTCATGAGCTCATTGAACAAATATTTGAACCATCTTAGATCATCGAAATCCAAATCTCTCAGAGTCAGATATATGGTTCCACTTTGAAGCAATGGAGATTTTTGTATATGTGTTCCATGTAGTGTGGCTTAATGGATTCATGGTTGGTTTTGGGACACACCTCTATAGGATTGTGGGTTAACTTAAATGTCTTTTCATCACCTGATGTGTTATAAATGCATATATTCCTTTTGAATGTTAAAAATCAAACCTTCCTTTAATTAATTAATTGTTTAATGAAGTTTATTAAAGCACTAATATTTCTTGTAGGAAGAAACTCTCTTTTGTTGTGTTGATATTTTTAGTAACCTTCAGGAACAAATAAAGATACGGGAAATGGAGGAAGTTAAGGAGACAACCACAACCCCCCCCCCCCCCCCCCCCCGCGTTGCATCCTCACACGCAGATGGGCGTTGGGGTGCACCATAGTGGGGAGTTGAGGCACTCCTTCCACCCTAAAATACATGCCTTATTTATTAAGGTTTTATTCTACCGCATGGAAGAGCAATAGAGACCCCGGACAAAATGACAACTCGTCGGCGGGAATATAGTAGACGAGGAACTATTGATAAAAGCATCCTCACAAATGCATCTACACCACGCTCATCGATACCCTACCTTACTCCTCCATGAATAGGGAGTAGTTCACCCGAGATTACGGGTTTGTGGTAGTCGTTTGTATCATATATTGTGCTTCGGTGTTTATAAATCATATGAGCTATACTACATGATTATGATCAACCATTTATATCTTTGGCGGATTCTTGTTTATGAGATGAATTATTCAATGGAATTATTGTTATGATTGATTATGAGATATTTCTATTGTTGTTACATTCTTGATGCTAGATCTAACCAGTTTAGAAGATATAAGGGTAGAAGGTGGCCGAGTGTGTATTCTTTGGAGTGAATTGAGGGGTGCAATAATTATCCCGGTGATAGAATCGGTAGAAGCACTTATGCCTATTTGTATTTTCTCAAATATCCTCACTAAGGATAAGAATGCATAATAACCATAGCCATAATAATATACTCATTCCAAACGTCATGCCTCATATTACTTAAAATAATGTTCTTTATAATCCAATGGATTTGCATCGTGGTTCTACGTCCTGAGTTGCAAGAGGTGTTGTCAGTGGGATTTTTCAGTTACAAGTGGTGTTACAACTGAAATATTTCTAGTTGAAAGTGAGCTTGCCACTGAGATTGCATAGCATCATCTAACTAATTGTTAGTGTCGACTTAGATTTAGACACACCCCTAATATAAATGATGTGATATAACCATAAAGTCGTATCCAATAGTACATAACTTATGGTTATGGCTTTTATCACATAAATCAAAATTGATAAGGTAGATATTGGTCAAAGACACTGTGTGCGGTTCTTCCTTTTAATCGGCAAAAGGACAAATCGTACTTGTTAACCCCCTAAATGTACTACTCCAAGTACGTACCATTTCTCACTCTCTCTCCTATCGATATAAATACATGCACCGTCCGCTTCCTCTTTGCACCACATCTCAACAGTATAGCTAGCTAGCCGCCTCAATATTCGCACTAGCTCTGGCTCAATATTTGCCGCAATGTCCAAGGCCTTCACCAAGTCCTTCCTCCTCTACAATAAGATCCTAGCCCGGCGGCTTAGATCCCTCATCACGCGCGCGGCGCCACCGTCGACCAGCATCACAGAGAGGCAGCCACCACCGCACAAGAGTGCGTCATCCATGGCGCCGTCGCCGCCACTAGAAGCGCTCACGGTGCCCGAGACGACAACGGACAGCGGCGCTAGTGCCGGCACCGTGGTCTGCGCGGTGGAGGGCGGCCTGCTGATGTCCGCTTCCACCTTCCCGTACTTCATGCTCGTCGCCCTGGAGGCTGGCGGGCTACTCCGGGGCCTCCTCCTCCTCATGCTCTACCCTCTCCTCCGCGTGCTCAGCCACGAGCTCGCCACAAAGGCCATGATCATGCTGACCTTCGCCGGGCTCCGGAAGGACGCGTTCGGCCGGATGGGCATGGCCGTCATGCCGAAGCTGTTCCTAGAGGACGTGAGCGCCGAGGTGTTCCAGGCTGCGACGTCGTCAGCCGCGGCAGCGCGGAGGGGACGGCGGAGGCGGTGCGTGTGCGTGAGCGGCATGCCGAGGGCGATGGTGGAGCCGTTCCTGAAGGAATACCTCGCCGTCGACGCCGTGGTGGCGCCCGAGCTGAAGGAGCTCGGGGACTACTACCTGGGCCTCGTGGAGGACGAAGGCGAGGTGGTAAGGAAGATGGACGTGGACAAGGTTATCGGGGACAAGGGCGGTGCCGTCGTCGGTATTGGCGGCATGGGGTGCTCCTTTCAGGAGCTCTTTCAAAAGTACTGCAAGGTGAGCAGCTACCCGTTGAAGACGTTGACTACTCCGTTTCAAAACACAAATGATTGTAGAAACAAATGAACTGGGTGTTTGAATCACACGAATATACAATTATGCATGATAAACAAGGAAAAAATAGTCAAGTCAAGTCAAAGTTTAAAATATGTAAAAATAAAGTAAGATTAGGTTGTTACTATGCAATGTGACATTTGCCTAGTTCTTTGTGCATACCAATTCCAAAAAAAAAAAGACGTATGGGTGAATTTTGAAATCTTTTGTTTTTTCCTCTGAAACTAAAACGGGGTATAGAATTTTCTCCATTTTCCTCTATTCGACGCTTTTGAACCAAACGGATGAATAGTAAAAATCTCTTATTTTATATGTTTTCCTTCGCTTCTTCTGATATCAAGTAGTAGTAGATGTTTAAAATGGAAAAAGGGGAAATACGGTAGAATATATTACTTCTTCCATCTGCGAATAGACGATGTTTTGGATGACTCGATACTCGGTGGTACCAGTGCAAATGGTATTTTTAATATGAATTTACTAATGAAATACGAAGTTTCACATGACCAAAACATGAGTCAAAGTTAACAGAAGCTAGATTGACTACACGCATTCTAGGTTCGAAGTCTACGGATGGTGTGCTAGTAATAAATTTGCATCCAAGCCCAGTTTTTGTTAACGGAGATACCAAGACTAAATTCTCATGGAAGAAATTTGGAAAGTCTGGCCATTGTGTTAGTCAATAGCTTACTAGGTTTTATTATTTTTACTATGCTAGTTCTTGGTTGCTTGATTGTTTTGTAAATCTCAAGCAAACAAAATTGTGCATTACTAATTAAACCTACAATTTCTGCATTACCAATTAAGCCTAAAATTGCCATCCTCAAAGTGTGCACTTTTAGCAAAATGTTGGTGCAACTTAAGAGTATGGATACGACCCAAAATGCATGGTGTCCTAGTTAAGTAGGACTATGTAGTATTATTTCAGATAGTTTGCTTTCCACCTACTTTAGTCATATGTGTAGGTTGATCTCCATGGTGTTAATTAGCTAGGTTTGTGTCGACTTCAATGAGTCAAGCATGTAGGTATACTATATTCTCCACGGGTGGCATGCTCCAATTAATCAACATGCTGCTATAGCTAGACCTCTCTCTAGGAGTTTTTTCTTGATTGTGATGTGCATCCTCTCCTAGCTATATGTATGGTTGATCTTTCTCCAAAAAATAAAATAGAAAGTAAGTGGTTGAACTCGTGCCGTACGTGTCCATGTCGGCCATCAACTGCATGGATCATACGTCTACTTGACCGAACGCCACAGCCCACATGCACCTCGATCAGTAAATGCAAACCACCATACATGCACCTAGCTAGCCACGGTGCTGCTACAGTACGTATAGTTTTCATATAGAGACTAGAGAGAACTGTACATTGTCGTGCCACACGTAGCTAGAATATATTCTAATGGGAAAGACAGAATGAGGAAGAGAAGTCCTTTTGAAAATCTTAACAAACAATATTTTAAAGTTTAAAAAATCTAGACGTAGTATCTATCAACGTGCAAAATCTAAATT
The DNA here is from genome assembly GCA_910589775.1 of Avena eriantha. NCBI lineage: Eukaryota > Viridiplantae > Streptophyta > Magnoliopsida > Poales > Poaceae > Avena > Avena eriantha. Next base: position 535,938,688 of record OU342745.1, read on the forward strand.
CAAAATAAATTGTATTTTAGTCTGTGCATAAAAACAAAAGTGAGATTGAAGTAGTGAAGAACCTCTAAAATTTGTTATTGTAGATTTTTTTTTCATTTTTGTGTAGTCCAGAATATAAAGTGTTTCAGGTTGAGAATTTGCACGTTAGAAAATACAATATTGTCAACATTTATTAGGATTTTTCAGGTTTTCTGGAAAACTTTTAAATGTATATTGATGTTCCGTGTAAATACAAAAACGGTACTCCCTCCAATTTATAATAAGTGTCGCCCATTTTGTACTAAGCTAGTACATATTTTGTACTAAGTGAGTGACACTTATTATGGATCGGAGGAAGTAGTAATTTCTTAGCCGAGTAAGCAAATAGCCACACCTTTGTTCAACTAGAGCATACTCAACTCTCTTGACAGTAGCTCTGCGGATCTTAGTACTCTGTCGGATTTCTAAACAGATGTACGGTGGTCGAAGTTATAACAACTTGAAAGTTGTGAGGTTGATTGTCGCAAACTGTCATCTTTCAAGAACAGAAGAAAGTAGTACTAGATGTTAATCATCATATGTGATCGCGGTCATGGTTCAATACATACTGCCCGGTGGATCTATGTTGCTGTCCCCAACAGTACACGAAAGCTAGAGATACTAGTTCTTCAACGCCTTTCGGAAAATGACTTCTACAGCTGGTTCTACTAATTGGCACCTGGCCCCTTAACTCGAGTACAACTTCAGTATTTCTATAGCTCATATTATATTGAAGATAAAAAGTCTTAAACTTTGATCATCATGTTGTTGCCTCACATAGAAGTGATTGTACATCATACAAGAATATGTACTATCTGAAAATTATTTGCTGTATCGATAATTTATGTTTTCGATGCTATTAATTGTTTTCTTATAGCTGGTCAAATCAAAGATAAACGCTTAACAGCCAAAATGGTAAAGGTGCCTACATTTTTATGGGACCACTGTTTAAAATTTCAGAATCACAATTATTTTTCGGATCTTACTGAATGTCCAAAGTTTAGAAATTTGGGGATTTATTTTGGAACCCTTTAATCTAAGTTTATCGAGTTTTGTTGGGTTTTTAAATGAGATTCATTATAATTCAGTTTCGAAAAAATTCAGATCCTAACGAAATCACTAAAATTCGGTGAATTTCAGTGATTTTGGTTTTCAATTTGGTCAAAGTGGCGAAATTTTCTGTCAAAATTCATCAAAACATAATAAAATTTTGAAAAAAATATGACTATTTTTTGGTTCAATGTGAATTGCTGAAATTACTGAAATAGTTTGGCCAAAAGGTAATTGTTCCAATGTCTACTGAAATTATTGAAATTTAGTGAATTTTGATGAAAACTCAGTGAAAGTTTTTTCCATGTTTCTAGACCAAATATTTGGTATAAACGATTTTGCTCCTACCGAAATTTCAATTTTTCATTGAGAAAATACTTACATGGAAAATAGTACTACTAACATTTTCTTGCTTCAGCAGAATTCGAGCGTATCTTCAATATCATCATTGACACTGTTTTGCTACTACTTCCTCGACCACTCGAAAATAATCTTGGTGAACTGTGTCGTTAACAGTCTATTGCACGCGTGCATATGCAGGAGGTGTACGTGCCGACCGAGTCCGCGCGGCGACGGCGTGGAGCGCTCCACCCCCGGCGGTACCCGAAGCCCCTCATCTTCCACGACGGCCGAACGGCGTTCCGACCGACGCCCGCTGCCACGCTCACCATGTTCATGTGGCTGCCCCTCGGCGGGCCGCTCGCCCTGCTCCGCACCGCCGTCTTCCTCCTCCTCCCCTTCTCCCTCTCCGTGCCCCTCCTCGCCGCCCTCGGCATGCACAACCGCATGATCGCTTCCTCGTCTTTTCCGGCTCCGTCGACAACAGCAACCAATGCCGGAGGTAACAAGGAGAACAACAGCCTCTTCGCGTGCAACCACCGGTCGCTGCTCGACCCGCTCTGCGTGTCCGCCGCCGCCGGCCGGCGCGACCTTGCCGCGGCCACCTACAGCATCAGCCGCCTGTCGGAGCTGCTCTCACCGATCCCCACGTTCCGCCTCACCCGCGACCGCGCCGCCGACCGTGCCGCCATGCAGGCACAGCTCTGGCGCCGCTCTGGAGGCGGCGGGCTGGTGGTGTGCCCGGAAGGGACGACGTGCCGAGAGCCATTCCTGCTGCGGTTCAGCCCGCTGTTCGCGGAGCTGGCGGCCGGCGGCGTGGACGTTGTGCCGGTGGCGCTGCACCTGGCGGTGGAAATGTTCCACGGCACGACGGCGGGGGGCAGGAAGATGCTGGACCCGCTGTACCTGCTCATGAACCCCGTTCCGTCCTACCTCGTGCAGTTCCTGGACCCCGTCGTCACCGGCGACGGCTCCGAGAAGGAGGGGGCGCGCGCGGTGGCGAACGAGGTGCAGCGGCGGGTGGCGGAGGCGCTCGGGTACGAGCGCACCGGGCTGACGAGGAGGGACAAGTACCTCATCCTCGCCGGCAACGAAGGGGTCGTCGGCGGCAAGAAGAATTAGTCGCGCGCTGCTGATCGACGCCGACGGAGTAATCATACATTGACCGACTAGTAGTGGAGTACAAGCTTTTGTTTCTGTCACTGCTGATGTTGTACAGTGCATACACGTGTCGTGGCTCGCGCCGGGGTTTATGTTTTTATTCTTGAGTTGTGTCCGGAGTTCTTTGTGCAAATGTCACACGGATATAATGTATAACCGGTTTTGCTTAATTCTTAGCTGGCTAAAAATTTCGAAAATTATCCTTCTAAAATGACTAGTAAAATATCCGTGCGTTGCTATGGCTATCAAAATTTCTTCCGCCACCTATAAAAATACACCTGTTAATTCATAAAAACTGTGAAAACACTTATACGCTACCACAAAACAACCAAAAATGTATACACATGCTAATAAAAAAAGTAAACACATATATACATGCTATTAAAAAAAGTGAAAACACATGTATACATGCTACCACGAAACAACCAAAAAAGTACAACATTATTTTCTCGGTTTCCCCTCGTCTAGGGCATGCGATGCCACGGCCTCTCATGTTTCTTTGATCGTGTTGCATGTCACACAGAACATAATGCATGTAAAGCCTCAAAGTAGACCCAAAAAAAATCTTTCTTTGACCGTTGCACATGTCATACAGGACATAATGCACGTAAAGCCTTAAGGTAAACACGTAGTATCCCCAAAAATCACTTCGCTCAAATGTATCTCGAATTCGTCATCAATTACATACAAAGTAAGGACAATATTAATTATCTTACATTAATTAATATCTACTCCATTAAAATCTTAAGATTAGTCTTGTACAATAAGAGTGTGCTCTTCGACTTTATTTGCATGATACTGCAGCAGGTGTACCAAACATTTTATTCCCGGCTTGTAACCATTCTGTAGAAAAATAATGTTGTTACCACGAAAAATTTATGTGAGAAATGTAAGAATGTGCAGTAGAGAATACTTACCATGCTTTGTCACAACATTATAAACATGTACAAATAATTAGACTTTCATCCATAAACCTTACGGTCTTCTAAATCATGCAACTTCAACACGCTTGAAAACATGTAATAACATCGATGCATTCATCATCTCTCTAATGACCACATGGTCCGTTGGTTCTCTCTCTGTTTGGTCGTTCAGTTATTTTTGTGAAGAAAGACTTTATATTACTTGATCAACATAGGCGATGTCATACTGAATACAATGGTTTAAAAAGGTCGACAATATATATACCTATGAAAAGGCACACTCTGACAATAAACTCTAAGCTTATTAAGCAGTTAACTGAGCCGCTAAATTTGATTCACGTCTAATAAAGTCAAGATGGAACTGGGAGGTTCTCTCCTTTCATCAGAAAAAAGAATAAGAAAAGTAGTAAAATTCCCAGTTAGCTTGTTAATTTTAGTGAGGATTGGCATGACTGATGTCCTATTCTTCCAGGACTTCTAGAGTTCAGTCAGTTCCTCACAGTCAGTTTCCAGCTGGACAGTTTCAACATTTAAAAGTTAGCAAAGAAGCAGAACATCTCTCTAGGTGATAGCTTCCACAGCAATGCATTCATCATGAAGTTCTACCACTACTCTCGTCCAGCTAGAAACTCTCCCCTATATATACACCGTGTAAGTTCAGATGGGTAGTCTCTAAAGCTATTCTAACAAATTGAAATAACTCCATTTTGTATCTCTCCACCATTCTACTGCGGACACCATAACCAATCCATTGGCCACCAGTTTCCCTTATGATTCCCTTCCTCGTTGCTACTCTCCTCTGCGCCCCTTGCTCCCCACACATCATATATACCTCTCTCTTCCCTCCCTATCACACATGCACATAGAGGAGACACTGTTTAGATCAAAATGGAATCCTAACCCAAAAGAAAAAATTGCACTTCAACTTGAAGGACGAATCCAAACATTGTAAATCCTAGGATTTCCATGTCAAAAGACAAGTTCCAGAGCCCGGTAGAGCCAAAAAAAAGTCTTAGGATCATGTACTTTTTTTCAAATAATGACTCCACGGGAAAAAGCTCGCAAACAGAAATCAGAGATACAAACATGTTATGACATGACATGTTCACGTGCATAATGAATCGCAAAAGTATGAGCATGTGTGAATGGGGGGGAAAGCAAAACTTTGTATTTTTTTTTTTGCAATTTAAGAAAATTGTACTTGCAACATGTATATGCTCTTGCATAGCTTCTTAATAATTTACTGAATGCTCGATTACACATACTCCCTCCGACCCATATTAGTTGACTTAGATTCATCTAGATATGAATGTATCTAGTCTAGTTTCAGTGCTAGATATATCCGAATCTAGACAAATTTGACGCAACTAATGTGGGTCAGAGGGAGTATAATAATTGGGTGCTTTGTAGCCCCAAGATGTGTGAAACTGTATAATCTCAAAATCACACATAGTAGAAGATGAATAATTGTTTTGACATAAATTATTAAATTAAGAGCCATTGTAAACTGTACCAAACGGGTCTATATAATAGCAAGAACCACTACATGTTGTCAGCTAACCTGAGAATTTGTTTAGTGCCGAATTGTGCACCCCAACACAATGATTTTTTTCATGAAACCAGTAGCACAAGCATTACAACTATACATATAGATCAGTTGTGTTCACTCTGTGTGATTGTGAAGTTTCAAAAGCTTTAAGCATTAATGGTAGCTAATTCATAGTTTGTAGCATGCCGGCATCCCTGTTGATTGTGTGAAAGTGCTACCTTATCTCCAATATCGATCAAACTTTTGTATAAAATAGCAGCTAAATTAGACACGGGTCTGGAAGACTGATAATTTACTTGTAATTTTCTATATCGGGAGTTGAAACTACTTTATCAGTGGCAACTCTGAAATTGTACCTTTGCTTCATTGTGATCTAAATCTCACCCCCAACAATAGCCTGGCAAGCATAGCTCCTTTGGTAGTATGCACACTTGTCATAGCAGTATATATCACACACATGCGGTTACTTGTCCGTTATATGGACAAATCTCACCCAGAAGTTTATCCAAAAAGCTTAAGCTAAGAAATTAAGGGCATACTTATATTGCATAAACCTGCAGTTAGAATAATTCATCTTCTTTGCCATGTTTTTTATTGGATGGCCAAATTAGTCTTCAACGAGCATCTGATGAGATTGAGACACGTGGAGTAGACATGCTACCTTCAAAAGGCACACCATCAAAGAAAATGTATTTTAAATTACACAATTTCCTATCAAACAACAGGAAATGTGAACAATTAGATGACTCTTACAAAAGAGAATCTCTCCTAGACTTTAAAAAAATGAACCTCTCGTAGAACACAGAGAAAATATATTATCCTATGAAAACTTCAAATAATAATAACACATACAGGAGCGAATAAAATTATTTTCACATAGTAAAGAGATTTTTTTGGAGAACTTGCATATTACAATCTAGAGAAGTATCTTGCTCAAACAAAAAGGAGATATTTTGTCGTTTGGATACCTGGTTGTGCATCATACAACTATTCATCTGAGATGTCCTAAATACCATAACAAGTTCAATAGTCGCCACACGGTGGACCAACAGGTGCATACTGCAGAATTGGTTTTGTTCTAATAAAAATAAAATATGTCCAAATCCGATTCACTTGCAACATTGCGATACACCATAAAAATATATTGGGATTGACATGACTCAGAACCTGACTGTATGCATTTAACATACCAGTTTAGTAGTTTGTTAGTTGGGTAAGAGTTGTCTGATACCCATTCTGCAGAGGCCTCGGAAGGATTATATAGACGCATGTTTTCACCTTTGAGTCCAATCTGTAGTGAGAAATATGCTGATAAAGAAAAGCTAATAATATTGTTACTACGCTATGGTTGACATGTGCCAAGGAAGTGTTTTAAAATATTACTTGTCAGTAGTTAGTTAACTATGATGAAGTAGATTAGTGTGCACACACCTGGTACGTCCAATCTGTAGAAGATAAATCGAGTGCACCATTTGGTCCACTCAGCTTTACTGGACCGACACCCTGATACTACTCCCTGCCAAGCTGCTATGCTATTTTGTGCCCCCGCCTGTAGGTCGTGGAAGTCCCTGCTATGGCGGCAAGACTTCATCGCCGCCCACCACCACCGCCACGCTGTCCGGCTGGTCTCCGTAGCCGCGTGTCGTCGCTAACGTCCTGGACATGGACTCCAGTAGGGTCATCAAGCGAGTAGGGATCGACGGCACCTGCCAGGCTGCCACTGCTTGCCGCACAAAACGGGTCCATGAGTCCTGAACGATCGATCTCCGTTGGCGTTGGTGTGGACAAGCCGCTCTGCCTTAGCGGCTACTTCCCCTTCCGTGACAGCCGGATCAGGGCATCCCTTCCAGCACAGTTGAGGAGGTAGGAACGGTAGGTTACCGACGTCGGGGTAGAACAGGAGGGTGGCGGATGTCTGAATATTAAGTGTAGGAGTCCTCGATTGATACACAAATTGCATAGTCTGAACAACATCAATCATGGACCAACTACCGTCTGTAATTCAAACCGGCATATCACAAAAGAATAAAGATCGCATTGCCAACTTCAAAGAAACATAAGGATCATGTTGTTCCTGCATTTCACAAAATTAATACTGACAAGATTAGACGGATTAGCTTCTTCCTTCTATAATTTGGATAACCACAGACATTAATTTTCTAGACACAGTAGGGATGCAATTTCCATTTCTAGTAAGATAAACAACATAGGAATTGGGACTTCAATAAAATAAATAGTTATACAAACCTAACTTCTGCAAGACTGCAAAATAACACGATAACAAATATTTTCAGGATTGAGGGTAAATAACGAATGGTTCCAAAAGATTATTTGAAAAATATTGTGTTGTTTTTGGGAAGAAATGATCGTGCTACCATGATTGTCGTCAAGAACATGGACAGTACAGGACTCGAAAAACATTTAGCTTCAGAACACATATGCCAATTTCTTATAAACATGGAACAGAAACAATTGAATATTCAAATTTGCTCCCCAAGCAATATGAACTACCAGCGTTTTCGCCAATAATTCTCAGAAACGTATATCAATGATTGCATTCTAATAATGCATAAAGCTCAATACTGTAATTTCATACCTTCTAAAAAATACTATAACTTCATACGCGTAAAGAAAACGAATCCTTATCAGATTTCGGCCTAACAATTTCTTTTGTGTAAGGGAAACATCAAAACCTAATCAGATTGCACAACTTTGTTACGATCCTTCTTCTGCATTGGTCAATTACAGATTAAAGGAGGTGGCACAACTACGCGCAGAAGGAGTAGCCGCATAGGGCGTGCAGATGCCGGTGAACTTCTCAGTCTCTTGGGTCTCCTATTTCTTTTTGTCGAACTCGTCGTCCACGTACAAATCCTCTCCTCTGACTGCATCTTATTTATCCCACCAATCTATATTTGCCTCTTGCTTCCTCTGGTATCCTGAGTTGATCTATGCTCCATCGACAAATATCTACAGTGCAACATATATGATATTCTTTCACTTTGACCAGACTTTCTCGGAGATCCCATGCATTGGTCAGGCGAAAGGAGTTTCAGATTAGCCATCTTCCTACGCATGTATCAAATTTACTACTATGGTCTTAAAACTCTAAAATTGAGCAAGCAATCTTGTCATGGTTTATTTACTAAACTAAGGGAACGGTGAATGAGTACTTAGGATCATAATCTGCAACTAACAGAGAACCACCAAGCAATGGTGCATCATTCTTTCTCAAGAGAAAGAGATCGATTTGGCTGTGACTTTTGTAATCCCTATTCATTTAAAAAAAAATTGAACGAATCCCCTCACCTGTGACGCTCTTACGCTCATGTGAAGCCGCAGCCAGTTCATTATCCAGGCGGGATCATCGGTGTCCGCGACATGACCTGGTCGGACGCTGCACTGGAGATCTGGACGACACGCCCGGCTCCGCTCTGAACCTCACCCGATGCCGCCATGTTGCTCTGCCCAGGACAAGACCAGACGCCGCCCCGTTGCTCCGCCGAGGACAAGGTTAGCCGCCGCGCCTCAATTTCGCCAGGACCAGACCTGATGCAGCACCCACGCTACTCCCAAGCTTCCTCCGGAGAATAAGGGAGGTCCATGATCTAGACGGATTCCGCGCCTCGTCTCCACCGAGGACCAGGCCGAACACGGCAGCTGGCGACGGGGGAAGCGGCGTGCTGAGGGCTGGGTGGCGAGGCGGGGAAGCGGCGATGAATGGATTGACGACGTGATTTGGGGCGAGGCAGCGTATTATGATTGGAATCGTGGGTGAAGGGATTTGGGATTGAGGGATCTGCAGCATGTGTGCGAGGATTGCGGCCTAGGTGCGTGTTTTAATGACCAGAGGTTGGAAGTAGCAAGACTTAGTGCGAGAATAGGTGGGAGGATAAAATAGTCTTATTAAAAAAATGTTGACGAAACCAGCGACCGGAGGAAACAAAGAAAATTCGTTCTTTTTAAGTAGATAGAGATTACTACTAGTGCACTAGTAGTATCATTCAATTTGGTACCGTTCAGATTTTCATCGTCCTCACTTATCATGTAGTAAGACGAGACAACGCCACAAAAATCATCGTGATGCGCGCGAGAGGATCTGACCAACGTACGAGAAATCATGAGAAGGATTGGATCGATGTGTTTCTGGAATGGTGTGCAATATTTCGACTCATTGCCCATTGTGACGATTGCTGCTGACCAGAAGATGCTAAGGGTTTCAGGGTTTGCGTCATCATCGACCTTAATTATGGCGCGAAGTAAGGACACGTCAGTGCCATGGTGGCTAGGCAGAGACGCGTCACTATTTGCCGTGGCGCTTGCTCCTCCACTAAATGGCGATGTACAACGTACGTCACACTTGAGCAGCTAGCGTTCATCATGTATGCGATGCAGTGTTAAGCCAAACTACAGGGAAGCCAGGTAAAAAAAACTCTACCAACTGTTGATCCCAGAACTAATGCTTCAGCAAATCCATTTTCTTTTGGCAAATTTGAAGAAAAGGCTCAGGATATAACATTCTGGGCTCCAACAGGTCGGCAATCTTTTTTGTCTGAATTTCGACTCCCACGTTGAATCGGTCCTAATTTGCATCCACAACATTGGCTCTTGTCTTGCTTGGATGTACGTAGTACTAGTCGCCGCTCTTGCGGCCCACCTCCCACCAACAGATCTCTGCCATTAATCTTGTGTTGGCTGAGGCCCATTCGAGGACTCTACTGGAGAAGAAGCTCTAACGAACCAAGTCTAACTCACATTCATAGCTGCTCTCCAAGTGACAGCACAAAGAGCCACTCTCGAAATAGGCTTTCGCCCCGCTATATTAATATAGCAACCACCCGATACAACGGTACAACTGCTGGACCTCAGCACAAGCAAGCCCAAACAAAAAGGAAGAAAGACAAAAGAGAAAGGAATGCTAAAAGCGGCAGATCAACTAAACAAAGATGGCTCACAACCGCAGCGCCCTCCGAGGAAGACCCACCACGCACCTAGAACTACGTTCCGTCGCGTACAAAGCAACACCTTCAAGAAGGTAAGCGACGATGACGTTGCTGCTGCCCGGACTGACCTAGGGTTTCCCCCGCACGTGGAGGTAAGTGGGAAAGGGGTACACCCGATGCCCTTCAAGAAGGAAAGGCGGCACCCGCAGGCGTCACCCGCCGGTGTCGGAGGACCGACAGGGATTTCTCCCGACCTAAAAAAAACACTAACCCAAACGGTCCGTAGTCTGCCACGTCATCGACGCCACCCGCCCACGCACCAGCACGGTCTTGACGCCACCTTCATCGTCTCGCTATTAACCGAAACGAGACCTAGAGCACAGAACACGGAATCAACCGGTCCAGGGATTGACGATGTTGCAGCTGCACGAGAGGGAACTGCCTCCACCACGAGTGTGGTAGCCGACCGGACACGGCGGCAAGAGCACACCAGGCGATCATTGGCGCCGGAGGGCGGCAGCAGTATAGTCACCTAGAGGGCGTCCTCCACCGCCAAAGGCGGGTGCCGACCGGACACGGCGGCAGGGACAAACCAGGCCAGGCAGGCCCGGCCAGACCCAACAAGTCCGTAAAGTCCCCGCTGCCATGCTGCAGCACGTAGACTATCGCCACTACCCTCGTCTTCAGCGCCATCGATCTGGCCGGGCTCAGGGTGAGCCCGTGAAACCTCCGTCGCCAAGTTGCAGCACCACAGTCCCAACGCCGCCACCACCCAGATGAGGTCCAAACCAGCGCTGCCCTCTAGGAAGAACAGCCACCACACGCGTCGCCCGGCCCGCCCAGACCCAGATTGGGCCCAAAGGGCCTAGATCTGGGCTGGTCGGAATTTTGCAGCACCATGTGGCTGTCGTCCTCCGCCGCCAAGGAGCGCCGCCTCGCAGAGCCGGGGGCTGGGCCGGCGTGCCGCCGCCCACCACCACGGCAACCGGAGCCGCCAATCGCCGAAGAGCATCGCGCACCAAGGGAGCTCGTCACCCGCCCGAGCCACCTCGCGCCGAGGAAAAGAAGGCCCGCCGCCGCCGGCCCTGCACGGGCAAAGCCCGGCGGCGGCGGCGGCAGCGGAGGAAGAGGCGGCGAGGATGAGCTAGTCGGGGCGGTTTGGGGGAGCTTTGGTCGCCCCGCGCGAGGGACGACGCAAAACATGCTGTCTGTCACAAAGAGCCACTTCTACTTCAGGAGTCTTGATTTTTGAATAATATTAATACGCTACACTTACTTAAGAAGTCCGCAGATCTAGAATCGGCACAGTACACCGCTTATTACAGACAAAATTTCCGCGCGAGTTACAAATGAGCAGCTCATATAACATTTCTAAATACAACAACAATGAACACACAGCAGCATATTAGACCGGTAGAAACACCCTGCATTAATTATAGTGGCGATCCATCCCTGGTTGTACTTTCTTCTCTCTTCTTGTCCGCCTCATTTTGTTACTTCTTCTTCTTCTCGGTCTATATACTCCTGTTTGAAACAAGATCAATAAGTATATAAAGCATGAGAATCTACTGAGTTCACACTCAGGCTGATTGTGCTGGGCTGGGTGTAGTTGATCTCGATGATTATAGTGGTTGATTCCACATGGAAAGTTTAAAAGTGTGTAGCAAAAGTATATAAGTGTATACTCCATGAGCAAGTGCTAGTCGGTCCAGTCATAGCTCGTGCGGGAGGGTATATGCACAATGTTTGGATCAGGAAAAGGACTTACAAGCACCCTCAAATTTGACATGTCCAAAGCATTTTGCTGACTTCTCTGGCTATTCTCTGGCTCTCCATCCACCTCTTCAGTTTCACAACTTGAAACATCCTCGGGCACCGGCCCATATACGTCGGTGCGCTGTTTTCAAACACCACAAAAAAAAAAAGGAAACGAAGCCACATAAGAGAGTCGCGAGTGCATAGTTGCAAGAACTTTTGGCAAGAAAGTCAAAAATACTCCCTCCGTTTCAAAATATAAGATGTTTTACCTTTGTAAATAAAGTGTATCTAGACCTCTTTTAATGCGTAGGTTCACTCCAAACCTAAATAAACCTACGTACTAAAACAAGTTTAGATACACTCCATTCACAAATCTAAAACGTCTTATATTTTGAAACAGAGGGAGTACAGTAAAAAAATTAAACTGAAAGCACGGACATAAATGATTCCAAAAAAAATTGATAGAGAACTTACGAATTGTATATACTCTTTGAAAGACTGGCAATTTTTTAGATGAAACGGGCTCACATCCCGGTTCCCATTACTGAAATCACCCCTGTCTTACAGCGTTATTACAAACCTCGAGCGACTACATAGTGTAGCCGCCAGAAAACACAAACACAGCACCCAGAGGCTAAGACCTCCACACACATCACCAAACTGGAACAACCTACTCCGAGACCACACTAGCCTGCTCGCCATTGCCCACTAGCCTCAGCTCGTTTGCGTCCAGGGTTCTTTTCATCTCTTCAGCAGTGATCCAAACCACATTCCCGGCATATGAGAGATTCTTGAGCTCCACCATGGCTTGTGTCATCCTTCTTCTCTCTACTCTCACCCAGGATCCGGCCACAACAGCAGTTGCGGGGCATGTGCTAAGGTGTTTAGAGATGCCACTATTGTGTCGAGCTTTCCTTTTCCTTCTTCTCCCAACAGAATCCCCCACAGAGCAAGGTTGTAAGCACACCTTCTCCAGATTGCCTGCATTCCAGGCCAAATGGCACGATTGAAACACAAGTCATTTCTTATAAGCCATATAGCCCATAAAATAGCAGCATACATGACATTTTTCACTCTAAAGAGTTTGTTGTTTTTCTATTTATAAGCAACATCATCAAAGCACACCAGAGTAGTATTACTATATCCCAGTCTAGCTATTTCAGATCAGGCATTTCTAGCAACTACACATTCAAAAAATAAATGTTGACAAGTTTCAATTTCATTACAGAGTAGGCAAGTCAGATCATCCACATTCTGCCTCTTCACTAGGTTATCTCTAGTGAGTACCCTATTATGAGAGAGCAGCCAAAGAAAGAAATGAATCTTTGGTGGAATCTTAACATCCCAAACTTTATGGACATTAACAGGGCATAATACCCTTAAAGTTGATCACAGCATACAAAGATTTCACAGAGTATTGCCCATTAGGTTCATACTTCCACAGCAGGCAATCATCCTCATCAGTAAGCTGTAAGGACTGCAGTCTGCAATATCTCGTACCATTGTACTAATATTTTTTGATCAAAACACCTCCTAAACGTACACTTCAGAGATGTCCCATCCCACACCTCAGCAATACATGAGTTTTGTTTATTAAAAATGATATAAACATCCCAATATTGAGTAGCTAGACTACAGGACCCAAACCAATGATCCTCCCAAAACTTGACTTTTTTCCCATTACCAACTTTCCACTGGTATCCCATATGAGCTGCTTTAGCAGCCCACATGACTCCAAAAAGGTGAAGCACCCACAACAGAACAGTCAAAAATATTAGGAGAGTTAACCTCATATTTGTGATCTATAATCTGCTTCCACAATTTATTATCATCTAATTGGTACCTCTTAATCCAGGAAGCTAGTAAACATCTATTCATAGTTTCCAGATCAGGAATACCCAAACCACCAAACTCCTTCTTCTGTGACACTAGCCCCCAATTAGCTAAATGATACTTGTGGTGTCCTTCATAATCATCCCATAGGCAATGAGCCATTTGGGAATTAATCATAGCAATAGCCCACTTGGGGAATTTAATTACACTTAACAGGTACAAAGGGATACTAGCCAAAACACTTCTGACCAGTTCCAACTTAGCTGCATGATTGAGCAGTTTACCCCTCCACCCACCTGCCATCTTAAGGGTTTTATCCACAATAGGTTGTAGATTTTCCCTCTTCAGTTTAGCATGGTGTAAAGGAACCTCTAAATATTTAAGGGGAATCTACCCAATCTCAGGTTTAACGTTTGAGCAAACGTCTGAGCTGCATCATCATCCACATTAATAGGAATAAGTTCACATTTGTGAAAATTAATGCGCGTGCCAGACATTTGCTCAAAGCAGGATAGCAACCATTTTAAATTCCTAGCATTTGACAGGTCGTTGTTTAGAAAGAGCAAGGTGTCATCAGCATACTGCATGCTAATAACACCAGACTGATTAAGGCTTCTCATGAGACCAATAATCTGTCCTTGATCAGCAGCTTTGATAAGCATTTTTGTAAACACATCAGCTATGTAATTGAACAACAGTGGAGAACTAGGATCTCCCTGTCTAACTCCACGCCTAGAAACAAAAAAAAAACACTATTGATATCATTAATCCTCACAGCAACAGATCCAAAATCAAGTAAAGACTTAATAGTCTTGACCCATTTTGGACTGAACCCTCTACCTCTTAACATTTTCAAAAGGAACTCTCTATTAACTCTGTCATAAGATTTTTCATAGTCTAATTTTAAAATAAAACCAGATTGTTTCTTATGCACTACATCATGAATAATTTCATGAGCAGACACCACACTCTCTAGAATGTATCTGCCTTTAATAAAGGCGTTCTGGTGTGTAGAAATATGTGAATCACTAACCACACCCAATCTATTAGTCACACACTTAGAGGCAACCGGGGACACGGATGACCGAGAAGTACGTTTTCTTTCGGAGAAACCTTACTCCTATCAAATTCTACACGCTTCGAAGCATTAACTGAAACATGGACTTTATCGACGCTAGGACCTAGACTAACTCCTAATGCATTCATATTAGAAGAAATTCGTGCAGTACGAAAAGATAGAAAGATTTCGCTATCGATATACCTCGGGAAAAGTTGAGGTTGCGTGTAGCTCGAAGGCGCATAGCCTTCTTGAGGGAGTCCTCATCTTTTGGAGTCGCTCCATTCTCCGACACGGGGTGTCACCCGCTGCGCCGCAGAGGGGTGGTGCTCGCAACCACAGCGTCCTGCTCCAGCGTCCGTGGTGACGGTGAAGAAGAAACCGCCTTCGGGGAGGCGACAGGGGACAGGGATGTTGTAGTAGACCTGCCCCCTGCTCCTCGCACCGAGGCTGCGACCGTGTGCTTTGTGCGAGGCACCAACATCTGCCTGGAAGCAGCAGCTCCAGGAGCGTGCGTCCGCTGGCGCATCTCGGCCTGCTTGGCAGCAGCAGGCTGGTCGCTGGCAGGCCTGGGCAAGGCGACCTGGAGAATCGACGGCGACCAAGCCCTCCCCAGGTTCTGGGCCCGCCGAGCAGCAGCCTGCTTCTTAGCTTGCTGGGCCGTCCTGTGTTGCTTGCCACCCGCGCCTGCGGCTCGCCTGGAGTACACAAGCGGCTGGCCAGAGGTTGCAGCCCACCTATCAGCATCCCGTGGCAGATGCGGCCCGCCTGGCCGCGATGGAGAGCTGGACGCTGGGCGTTTGCCCAGTATCCCATCAGCTGCTCGGGTCTGTACTCCCGTCGAAGTAGACATGGTGTAGGTACTGTTGGAGCTTCTTGAATCACCGACGAGGCAGTCATCATAGGCACCGAGTCTCCCTGGTGTTGCTGCTGCGAAGACGAAGTCGACCCACTCTCATTGCCTTTTGATCTCTTATTAGTACCCAAGTCATCTCCACCCGCATCTTTATTGCCCCGGTCATCGGCATCATCTTCAGGCTTTCTCCACATGAATGGTTTAAAGTCTGCTTCAGGCACATAGTCCTGTGGCTCTTAACTCATGCCAGAATTCATACCCCATATAGACAATTAAAGAGGAATATGGTGCCGATCCATCACTGGTCTTTCTTCTCACTCTTATCGTCCGCCTCTTTTTGTTATTGATGCGTCTTCTTCCTCTTCTCCTTCTCCTTCTCCTTCTCCTTCTCCGGCTGCTGAATATTTCTCCTCTTTTTCTTCCTCTTTTTCCGTCTCCCACAGCTTGAAATACCAGAAAGTACAGAAACACGAGGATTTACTGAGTTCATTCCACATGGAAATATTAAAGCGAGTGGCAACAGTAAAAATCCTAGTTGGTCTAGTCATAGCTAGTGCGGCAAGATATATGCACAATGTTAGCATCAGGATAAAGGACTTACTAGCACCCTCAAATTTGACATGTCGAACGAATTTTGCTCACTTCTCCAGCTAATCTCTGGCTCTCCATGGACCGCTTCAGTTTCACAACATGAAACATCCTCGGGCAGCAACCCATAAAAGAGAGTGCGCTGTTTTCAAACACCAGAAGAAAAATGAAAACAAAGACAACCTAAGAGATTCACAAGTGCAGAGTTGCAATGAGAGTCAGAAATACAGTAGCAAATTAAAGCGAGAGTACGAACTTCAGTCCGTGCCTTTTTTGATAAAGAACTTACATATCTTAAATAATCTTCAAAAGACGTGCATCGCCGGCCAGAAGTAAACCGTGGCAATGTTGATACGGTTGGACTTATGTGAAGCGTCCCAATGAGAGTTTTAATAAGGCTTACAGCCTCATCTTCAGTCAGGCATACACCAGCTTCGGAATTATAATTCCTGGAATCAACAAGAACCTCGAGCTTGGTCAGGGCCAGGAGGTGCCGGATACCAAAATCTGAAACACCATTCAGGCACCCCATCCTATGCACAGGAAGATTCAACTCAAGCTGCTCAAGCTTAGGCATAGCTCCTTGTTGAAACTCCAGTGCGGTCCCACACAACAAGAGATTCAGCTTGAAATATTTCAAACCTTTGAAACCACGAATTAGTATACTCCCATTAGTGCCGTGATTGGTGGATAATGTCAGAAAAAGCAAAACTGGCATTTCTCCAAGGATCGCAACATCTTCCGGTTCCATACTGAAGATTAAGAGTTCCAATTCTCTAAGATTTTCAAGTGAGCTCATCCACTTAGGAACCTTGTTGATGGAGAACAATGGTATGCAGAGCTCCCGAAGGCTAGAAGTAGTAACATGGCACCACGATTCTAGCGACATTGGCAGATCAGAACCATAAGCATCACGTTCGCCCAGGAAATATAGATGATGAAGGGTTTTGGAAGAAATTAAAGTTCCCACATAACTGTAGAATTCCTTGCATTCCCTTCTTACTTTATCTATGATATCTGGCTTTAGAAAACGGCTGCATCGTACTTCCAGTGTCCTCAGATTGGTGAGTTGAGAGAATTCTTGCAGAGATTTAGCTGCTTCACAGGAAGAGATACCAAACTCATTAAGGTCTTCTAAGCTCCACATCTGTCCAATAAATCCATCAGGAAAACTTATAGACGTATTAACGTATAGACGGGCCAATCTTCGAAGCCTTGCAACAGATGACGGCAATTCTTTAATAAATGTACCTTTTAAGTCCAATGTTTCTATATACTGCAACTTCTCAATGTTTTTTGGGAGCTTAGTTATTTGCATTGATCGGAGACTCAGATACTTCAGAAGATACATCTTTTCAGTATGTGCAAGATCACAGTCATCTAAATCCCTACAATCCTGTAGGTCCAACGTAAGAAGGGATGGGGCAAACACAGAAGATTTATCCATGAGACGCCCGAATACAGTAAGGGATCGAACATGAGAGAGTTCCATGTTGTCCAACATTGTAAGGTCTTCCCCATAAGGATTGTTGACAGAAAGCCTGCGCACCTTGCAACCTGAATTATGTCTAAGCTTTGTTCCATCAAATGAAGTCATGAAATTCTCTTCAGTAGCCTTGCAGGTGATGAAATCAAGAATAATGTCATGAACTCGGCATGCTTTCGCCTTGCAATATCTTACATTATAAGGCTGGATCAGACTTCTATTGATGAGCTCATTAAAATAACCCTCCCCTACTTCATATTTACTCCAACCTTCTGCTTCATGGATAAATCCTTCAGCAATCCATCTACTTATCAATCTTCTTTTATTGATAACACAATCTTCTGGAAACACAGACAAGTACAACAAACAAGTTCTCAGATGGCGAGGAAGATCAATGTAACTGAGAGACAGAATCTTTGTCATGTTTCCAGCAAGTGGGTCATTTGCAAGTGAAGCACCAATAACAGATAGCACCCTGTTCCATTCTTCCACGGCACGCTGATCAACCAACAGGCTAGAGATAGTAATAATGGCCAATGGCAGACCGGCACATTTTCCCAATATTTTGTCTGATACTTCTTCTAGGTGAGGATAGAATAAATCCTCGCAACCAAATGCTCTTGCAAAAAGCAGCCTTTTGGAGTCAGCAAAAGCAAGGGGCTTCATCTGGTAAACATGACCGCCTTGAGAAGAGCAACATGATGCAACTTTACTAACACGCGTTGTAGCAATAAGTCTGCTCCCACAATTATTATTCACTAATGCAAGCCTTATAGTTTCCCATGATTCTGTCCCCCATACATCATCGACTACAACAAAGTACCTGCAAAATGCAGTGGTGATATTAAATGCTTCTAGAGGTACTGAAATGAATCATGATAAGGACAAGAAAAAAGAAGCCACTTCTGAGAATAGGTGCAGTCCAATTATTCTTCTCACAAAAATAATATTGTCGATTTCCATAAGAAATATTTTCATAATAGTGCACCATAATTTTTTCTCAAAGGAGGCAGGATTTCATATATATCGAAGAGAGCAAAGAATATATGTACAAGATCAAGCATAACAACTGCAGAGTCCCACCCAAGGCCAAAGGAAAAAATAGAGATCTATGAACATAATTAATATGAGTTCTGCCCTTTCATCATTAATTCAGAATTCAGTGAAAAAAATAGCAATCTAAACTTCTAGTTCAACTGTAAATACTTAGTTTAAAAATATTGGTTATGTATATGTTCCATGTTTCCAAAAGGAGCATTTCTATGTACAAGCTTGGTGCAGCCAAATGCTAGAATGCGTGAAGGTCCTCGTTAGCTGCATGATAGTCTTTTATTGGTTACTAGAAATACTTACGCGCAAGTAACTAATGCAACAATTAGTTAGCGTGATTAATACGTGTGTGCTCGTTAGCCTGAATCGTAGCTAGTGATGACACGTTCACGCCAGATCCAACAAGGAAGATGTGGAATGGTCATAACTCGTAAGAATAAGGCTCACGTTATTTCTGTACTAGAACTAGTGTATTCTATATCTCAATGGCTGTTCCTTCTGGATTATGAATATATATTAACAAAAGAACTGAGTAAATAAATACAAATATCATGACTAATGCATTAATCATGAGATCCCTTTCTAAGTGTTGCTATTCACCTGTGCAATGCCACCTATCTCAAATCAGAGCACTTCCAAACGGAATTGGTAAAATAGCATTTCATTTAGAACTAAATTGGTCAAATCATGCCATCTACGCAGATACGTATATGAAGCTTACCTTTTATCTTGGAGGTATTTTCTGATCCTATCAATGAGTTGTTTCACATCATCATCAGACCTGTAGTCAGTTATCCCCACTCCTTTAGCAATGTCTCTTAGAATCTTTGTCAAATCAGGTTGCTGAGAAACTGACACCAAAGTTGCACACGAGTATTGGCTTTTGATGGTATTGTAGACTTGGTTTGCCAAAGTAGTCTTACCAAGACCACCCGGCCCAACAATTGACATCACTTTGAGCTGTTGGGAAGAATCGTTCTTCTGAAACCAATCAATGATCTCCTCTTTAGGACCTGCAATGCCGACAAGTTTGTCGACCTCCACATAAAGGGCCTGTAGCCTAGGATCAATGCCAAGGATGCCAGAGGCAGGTGTTGGCTGGTCAACTTTATACCTCTCGTGTCTCTTGCTCACCTCAATAGCACGGGCCTTGAGCTCTTCGATCTGGCCAGCGATCTCATGGCGAGATTTGAGCTTCTTCAACTTTTGAAAGAACCCCTTGAAACCCGTAGGTTCATCATGCTCGGGGTAATCAGCACGAACCATAAAGTCGTTGATGCAATCTTCCATGTCATATGAGAGCTCACGGATATGCTCCTTCCAGATCTTCGTCTCAGGGTCGACGTCCTCTGAATCAGCAAGGATCTCGAGCATGGCACCCATGGTGCCCAGCTCATCTCTTATGAATCTGGTGTTCCGGCGCACACCTTTGAGCTTGGCGCCCTCTTCCTCCAGCAGCTTCGTGAGCTTGGACATGAGCGGCTTGATCACCCCTGTGGCAACACTGACAAGAGCAGCCTCCGCCATTGCTCCACCACTGAGACGAGCTTTGTGGTATGAGATTCTAAATGTGTTAGCAGAGAGAAATGTGGTGGTATGGTCAGGACTTTGAGTAACAGGATTTTCCGGTTGCCTGTCCTCCCAGATCCATAACTTTGCACAGACAACCCATGTGCTTATCACTTGCCGAGCATTCCGAGGCACAAAGACAAAGCGGAAATAATCATAAAGTGATGATACTTTGGTGTAGATCGAGAAAAATAAACTGATCAGTCAGGCATAGCGTTAACAGTAGTTGGCTTTGTCAGGCCAACTTGATCATAGTTTTGGAAAACTGCAATTTGGAGTAGCTTTTCTGTGATATTGGGAAGCGATGGAGCCATTAATTATCTGAAAATACGTACTTTCGGATCTCGGGAGAGACTGAGTAGCAAACCCGCGCGCTCCTCGCGTGGCGACTCGGGGGATTAGGTTTTCCGCGACGCCGCAGCCTCTCGATCCGTGTCCTCCCGCTCGACGAAGCCGGCGGCAGCTGTGAGGCCTCTCCGGCCTCCTTTTCTCCCTCCATCCCTGCGCTCTGTCCCCGTCACTTCTTCTCCGAGCGCGGCATCACACGACGGCGCGGATCTGGGCCACAAGGCAGGGACGGAAGCAGGACACCTAGTCGCCTCCTGTGATGATGACTCACGCCATCCTTCGACTCATCCATCGTAATTCAAAACAACTCCCTGATTCGTATATGTGCATATTTAGATAAATTTATGATATCTTTTTCAGAAAAGTACAACTATTCTCAAAAAAAAAAAAAATACCACCAAGACACACGCACACGCACGCACGCAGCTTTAAGAGGTAAACCATATTATCAAATTAAACGGATGTACTTGGCCTAACTATTGTGATTAGAGTTTCTTCAGATTCAAGATCCAATAGAAGTTTTCATTGAATCATTGTAAACTGCTTTTGTAGGAAGGCGATAATTATACATGCGCCTTCTAAGGGCATCTCTGATTCGTGGGATAGAAAAAATGCAGGAATAAAAAAAACATACTTGTATGTTAAGTCCATTTCATTTCTACAGGATTTTATGTGCATAAACAAAAACGTTTGTTTGATTCCATCACAGAAAAACTAAAGGATACAATGAGTTTTAAGTGGATGTTAGAATTTCTATATAAAATGTAATGCAAAGGATTTCCTAGGAGAATTTCTATGGGATTCTATCCTACAAATCAAACAATCGCCGTATGTAGGAAAAAATCGTAAGTATTTGAATTCAACAAAGTTTGTAAGAATCGTTTGAATCGTAGATGCCCTAAAGGTATGGAAGTGAGAAATAGGCTTAGTTCCTCTAATCGATCTTGCTTGTGGCAATTTTTCCTTCCATTGAGGTTCTTGCTAACACTTCCGCGGGTCAAGAGCCACACTACCTCAAGCCCAACGGAGCTAGTGTGTAAAAGCATGGGTATTCCAATCCACTGCTCATCAGAAAATAGCGATTTAATGGCTTCGCTTTTTGAAAGAGACATTGTAATCTTGCCATTATGATTTCAGCAAAGTGATAAGATCATTGTATTTCTCTAAGACGCATATGGTGAATAACTCATAGGTGGAGATTAACAAATCTTGTGCTGCGCCGAAAGTGTCTTTGCCACATGGGCATCAGTGCTACCTTTACTTTCAGATTTTTAAAAATCCAAAACTTCACACTTCTATGTCTTTAAAAATTGTGACGTTAAATATATAGATAGATAGATATAGGAGGAGTATACGCAAAAAAAATCCATTAAAAATACGTTGTATTTTGAGAAATACAAAAAAGATAAGTTTCTGACAAAAGGATGTACTATTTTACTACTCCCTCCGTTTCAAAATATTAGATGTTTTAGCTTTGTGAATGAAGTGTATCTAGACCTCTTTTAGTGTCTAGGTTTATCTAGATTTGGAATGAACATAGACACTAAAATGGTCTAGATACGCTCCTTTCACAAAGCTAAAACATCTTATATTTTGAAACGGAGGGAGTACTATTTATTGTAAAGAAATGTATTTTTGTATTTCCCAAAATATAAAGTATTTTCTAACGAGACTTCTTTGCGTACACTCCTCGTGTGTATATCCATCTATATATTTAACACTATAATTTTTTGAGACATAGAAAATTGAGGTTTTGAAATTTTCAAAAATCTGAAAGTGAAGGGAGCACTAGTGACCAAGTGCACCAAATCTCTTCTCTGTGCTGCGTTAGTATACATGAGATTGAGATATACTTCCTCCGTTTTAAAATATAAGATTCTTTAGCTCTATGAAGCTAATAAATCTAGACCCTTTTTAGTGTATAGATTCACCTTGAACCTTTCCGAATCTACATACTGAAAGGGATCTAGATACATTAGCTTCAAAGCTAAAATATCTTATATTTTGAAACGGAGGGAGTACTATATAACAAGGAAAATTTGTACCTTCCGCATACAAAATCACTAGTAATGTATAACGTTTTGCTTAATCTTAATAGGCTAAAATTCCGAACGCATCTTAAAATGAAACTATTGAATGCTATCAAGTAAAATCGCACATCGCAGAGCTTTAAATCACGGTACAAAGAAGTGTGTTGTGTTCAGTTTTGATTTTTTTTTTCTTTTAGGGAAATGTAATTTTTTAGTCCATATGCTTTATGTAAATTGAGGCAGGGATGAGAATAGAAACGTGACTAAGATTTCAAACTTACAAATAGACAATCCTGATGATAATGCTCGCTGGATTATGATAACAGTCTAATGAGTGTCGTCAGTGTTGCCGTGGCGCATGCTTGCTCCTACAAGGCTCCTACTAATGGATTGTGTAATGAGTGATGAAAACGTCCAACTTGACACTTAAGCATTTAGCATTCACCAATGTTATGCAGTGTTAATTAAGAAAACGATGAGAAGTACAGCAGAGTTAACCTAAAAAGTTCAACTTCGATTCCAGCACTGATCTTGAGCAAACTCCTCTTTTCTGCAAATTTGTACCGAGAAGAATAGAGAAGTTTGCATGTAATGATATATTTTTTGCACTTAGGGTAACATTTTCCAGGACTCAACAAGTTAGTATCCCTCCGTTTAGAAATATAAGATATTTTAGCTTTGTGAATCCAATGTACCTAGACATCTTTTAGTGTATAGATTCGTAGAGGTTCAGAGTGAACCTATACACTAAAATGCGTCTAGATACATTCACGTCACAAAACTAAAACATCTTATATTTCCGAACGGAGGGAGTAACTGGTAAGAAAGTCATGTATCCACCAGAACAACCAACACATACATGCTCTTTTTCGTCTGAATTTCGATTCTCGAAATTTTGAAATCTTGCCAAGTTGAATCAGGATGCTCGATGGCGTCTCACCATACCGGCTGTTGTCTTGCGTGGATATACTCAAAATCGTTTATTTATCTTCTCCCTGTCCCGAGGAGTGACCATCATCGACCTCCTTCAGTTACCATTGCTTCTTGCCCTTCTTCTTTTTCTTGTTACCACCACCGCCGCCGCCACTACTACTCTTTGCATTGCTTCCACTGCCAGGAGATGGAGGGTCGCCGCCAGAAGTTTCAAAAGCACCAGACTGCATAGCATTCTGCAACCACTCGAAGAACTCCTCGTCAACTCCATCCATGTTAGCACCGTTTGGGAACCCTCCACCCCTCGGACCCGAGGTGCTCCCTTTGCCACTACCTTGCTTTGCCAAGCTCGCATTGACATGGAAGCTCGGCTTGTGGGTGTTTGCTGGGCATCTCATTCCCTGGAGAAGAAAACATAAATTTGGATATGTCAGTTCAGAAATCCGTTTACTTCTCCATCTAATCACTAGGCGGGGTGCCAAGTTACATCTACGCATGGGAGTGCGTATTATTCCGTTGGACACCTCAGATTTCAAGTATGATGCTCTCTAGCTGCAACTATAATCATTCCGTTGCTTTCCTATCCAAGGCGTATTTTTCTCTCTAGTTGTAACTATAATGGAGAACTGGGGACAGTCCACCCAGACATTTGGCTAAGCTTAAAACTAACATCATCAACTGGTCTCCTTACTGAAATTATTGTAAGAGTTAGTACTAATATAAGTCCTTTCCCATAGTTCTCATGACCTAGCAGTGGATTTCAGTGGTTGAAATAGGTAAAGCATGTAGGCATACTGTAAAGAAGTAAGTTGTCAAAAACAAATACTGCAAAGTAGTAGTCATGCCTAACAAGTCACAACACATGAATATGTACTCATGAGAGAACATATTTATGAGCATTCAATCACAATGCAGAAAGTATACATAGAAACATCTCAATTTTCATCAAAGATTGAATCACCTGGCAGCTGAACCACTCTGTGACATCAAAAATGTTGCTTTCAGCACAAACATATGCATGAGGCGAATCAGGCTGCATAACAGTATATATTATAGCACGTCAGTCACAACAAATTTGTGATGGCTAATTTTTTTGCAAGTGTTCGCATCATGAGTTTCAACAATAAAATGGCATTACCTTGTGCAGCATCCCAAACAGAACGGGTTGAAATGACTGTTCAACCCATCCATCACCATCTTTAGCCTGGTGAAACTCTTTGCAATCCTGTGATGCAGAAAATAAAATTACGTTTAGAGAATGTTTACTAGTACTCCCTCCGTTTCAAAATATAAGACGTTTTAGCTTTGTGAAGCAAATGTATCTAGACTTCTTTTAGTATGTAGATGTTTTAGCTTTGTGAAGCAAATGTATCTAGACTTTCGTCTTATATTTTGAAACGGAGGGAGTAGCACAGAATCAAAAGCCACCACAACCATATAACAAAAGATAATACCTGACACCATCTACCCTGCAGCTTAGCTCTTCCTGTATAAATCCACAGATGGAAATCACCGCATTTTTTGCAGGCTATTCTTCTTGATAGACCAGAAGGTCCTTCATCAACACCTTCAGAAGGGCTAAACCCTTGTTGGAACGTACCATGTCCTCCTTTCTAGTAAAATTAAAATTAAACAACAAAGAAATCACAGCTATCAGATGACTACATATTTGATGCTTCGAAGGGAGGATAGCAAACTGTGAAGACTATGAAGCTTTATAAGTGCGTGTAGATACTATATATATTGTTGTCCTCTATTTTTGCTTAATAGCATCTTGATGGAATGGGTTGTTAAACCAATATAAACATTTCCCAAACACTAAACTAACGTAAACAATTGATGGCAAATTTCAAATTGCAAGAATAAATTACATTTCTGACATAAAATGATTAAGAACATTATGAATGTCACATTATTCAGACTGAGAAATATGGTTGCACTGAAAACACATGAACCTATCACACATTTAACTATAACATGCTTTTATTTTATTTCCAGCAATGCAAACTGTTGCATAAAAAGCAACTCCACTTGTGTCCTGGAGATCCTGGGTTCAAATCATCCTCTTTGCATAAAAAGCAAGGGCAAGACTGCCTAGAAATACCCTTGCACGGACCCCACAATGTGTGGGAGCTTTCAGCACTGTGTACGACCTTTTAATGCAAACTGTCTACTGTATAAAACCATTTTCACATCAACAGCGAAACCATCATCAAACTGCATATTTTCCGTTGTTCAAGAATTCAGCCGATTAACCGATTAACTGGCCAGTTAATCGCTACTCGGAGGGCAACTGAAGCGAATAGCACCTATTCAGCGCGTTAACTGGCCAGACCGATTAAATGGCATTTAACAGGTTGTCAGAACGGTTAATCGGCTGTCGGACCGGTTAATCGCCATCGCCCAGTTAACTGAAAGGGTAGACGAGACCAATATTTGGCCCGTGAACCCACCCAGACCCCTCCCGCTCGGCCGTTCCCAAATCGCTATGGTTGGGGCACTCCTCCCACCCCTTGTACTGCTCCCGATTTGGTCTGGCAGCTGGCATCTCCTCGCTGGCTCCAGCCACAACCGGCCATCTCCGGCAGCTACAGCTCCCCTCCCATCAGCTGCTCCCGTCACCCCTCCAGCCCCAACTTGCACCCTGACCTGCAGCAGTTCCTATCCAAGGAGACCCGCCGGCTGGCTGCAGCAGCTGCTCCGTCACATCCCCAAGCTTTTCCGCCATGACTTCACCAGCTAGCAAGGTATAATTACATAGCTGGGAGCATGTGATTATGAAATAATACAGAAAAATTGTACTCCCTCCGTCCCAAAATAAGTGACTTCAGTTTATCTAGATTCACATGTACCTATATACTAAAACGTGTCTAGATACATCCGAATTGAGACAAACCCACGTCACTTATTTTGGGACGGAGGGAGTATATATGTTGACAAATATATTGTTATGTCCTGTTTTCTCAACCGAAAATGGTCGACCGATTAAATCCAGTTAATCGGCCGATTCACCGGTTAATCGCTACTCAATGGCCGAGCGAGCAGTTACAAGTTACCAAAATTCCCGAACAATGATATTTGCATCAAAATAATCAAGAGAACAGCAGTGGCGTTCAAAACAATTGAGCAAGTGTTCCCATTGAAACCATTAGGTGGCCATATATATATCAGTGCTCGAGGACAGCAAAATATGATGTTTTTCCAACACACGGCATGCACACAAAAACATTTAACTTAACAAAATTGGCCAGTAAAATCCATACAAAATCCCTCGGTCAAATCAACTTTCACTAACTATAACTAAGACAATTCCTGGGCCAGGCTTTTAAAATTCAAGTAGGTCCTAGAATAATTGAGGCCAACTGAAAAAAAAAACATATTGTAATATTGCCAATCCAGTAACTACAAATTAGCCAAAGCCTGACTCCGCTGGTAAGTAGTCAAGTGACTTCTGCCAGTTTCATTTTACTCCATGCAAACCCTTCTCATATGCACTTCAAAAACATGTTAAACTAATCGAAACTTGACCAGAATTGGGTAATTATTCAGTCCTGCTAAACTGGGTACCTTTCCTCTAACAGGAGCAAACTAGAGTGGACAGATTAGCAGCAGGAAGGTAGTTACAAGAATGATGCCTGGAACTACTTTGAAGAAAGAAGATTTAAGGGAAGACAAGCAAAGCGTGAATACGAAACATCATTTGGTAAAGAATAACTAGGAAACCTTTTGAGAAGCACCCTGAAACCGCCGGAAGTAGTTTAATAGCTCCTCTCTTCTTAACTCATCGTCATATGTCTTTCGTTTCAAAGAATCAAGAAGAACCTGTGTGTTGAGTTGCGACCTCGTGAATACACGATCTCTTACAAAGATGCATTTTAATTAGATACGGCGACTATTTTCAATAAGGAATAGATGCAAACCTCGTATGCATTTTGAAGCTTTTTGAATGCATCGGCAGCTTTATCATTGCCCATGTTCTTATCAGGATGGACTAACATAGCCTGCAAAATCAGTAATCACAATCAACAAAGGTATTGTCAAACCATGCAGCGGATGAATATTCATATCAAAATGCATCATTTGGGGAAATAAAAGCACTCATACAGCTGACATCAATTTATATTTCACATCACCTTTTTCTTGTATTCCCTCTTGAGTAATGACACATCTATCACTTCATACGGACGGAATCCAAATGCTGAATAGTGATCAGTGCAGTTCAATAAACGTGCCACTTCATCTTCAGAGGTTAACTCTTTCTCAGCCCCGCTTGTTGACGGATCACCTGGGCCGCGATCAGATGATTGGCCATATCCAGACTGTGAAGTGCTATCTTTTGATGATTGTTGAAATCCCCCAAAGAAGTTGCCTGATCTGTCTGGATTTTGCTCAGAATTCCTTGAAGAACCACTAAATTTTTCTTTGTCTACATTTTTCTTCAGGAACTGGACTAGAACGTCACTTGAAAAGAAAGACAAGTTCAGGCTCAAAAGTAAACCAAGCCATCCAATGTAGCTTCTTGCACAATACATTGAATATAGGCAGGTCACAAAGAGAGCAAATCGTTCATGCTTCAACAAAAAGGAAGCACCTGTATTTGAAGCAATGTTAGAGAATTTTGCACACTGAAATGTTTAGTAAGAGTGGTCGCAGAGGAACAGTAAACAAGTTCTAGAATATGACCTCCAACAATTATTACAGTGCTTGTTATCCAAAAGGTTCCATACATCCACAAAATCACCACCGCAAGCACGGCGACAATCAGGACAGCAAAACCAAGACCAACAAAGGCAGCCACAGAAGCAGCAATCACCTATACAGATCATAAAGAGAAGATAGCAAAGATGAAAACATCGCAAGGCATCGCTTTCATTGAAAATTCAAAATTTCAAGCAAGGGAGTATAGTAAAAGCTTTAAAAAGGCATTCCTCGCCTGCAGAAAACCATACATGTTACATGGACAAAACGGACTGGTGATCAGAATATAGAAACTACATTTACACTCATGAGAGGGAAGTGCAGAAAACAAATATTGACCAAGTGAAAACTACTGTAGAGAGCCTCGTAAACATTTAAATTGTCAGCAAGTTGACTAAAAGGAAGAAAGTAGTGGAGACGTACCATGAATATGAGCATTTTGCTTATCCCGATCATTGCAAAAATTGACAACATGCTGCACCAAATCACTGCAAGAAGGCAGTTTGTCCCCAGACGTAGCAAAGAATCGAAGCCCCTTATGTTGCAGTCTAACCAAACAGTCAATAAGAGCAACATCAACTTTCCAGCACTAAACATCCAGGCTCGAACAATAGGAGAAACATACTCAATTTTGCTAAGGACATAGGCACGCCCTTTCTCTGTCTTAGCCATGAAAGCTGTGATAGCTGGCCTATTTCTCTCAACCAATATTTTGCTTTCTTCCATCACGTACATCATCGAGGCTCTAAAGAAGGATGCAGCCATGGAAGCAACCTGCCTGGTCTTCTCCTTGACTTGTGCTGTCAAAATACGCAATGGAGTTTTTTTACCAAAGCCACGCCGTGAGGATTTCTTGCTGTCTCTTCTTAATTTGGAACTGTTAAAAGGTAGATCGTGTTCTTCTGAATTTTTCGTATCAGTACTGACATCCACTGGTTGCTGTTTACATGAAGCTATGTCATCAGATTTACCCATGGAGGTGCCATTGCTTCTGTTATTCTTCTTGTTGCTTCTTGTTTTCTGGCTGCTGTTCCCTCCAGAACCATCTGATTTACCTTGAAGATGTGAACTTGGATCTTCACCATGCACTGCATCTCTTTCTGGTGTATTTAGTATATCACCATTAGTTGTATTTTGTCGGTTAGGTGAAGCATGATTCGGGCCACTTTTACTTTGACTTCCTTTTCGAGCCATGATTTCACTCAAGACACAGCAGATCCACAGTTTAGTCGAAGCGTCACAGCAGTTCACACGCAAGGAGTTCCATCTTTCCTTGGTCAAAGCCTACCTGCAGATACAGAACAACATATAAGAAATATTGATTTCAAAAATGATCCAATAAAAGCAGCAACAATTATGCTAACACTCACATATTTCAGCAAGTAAAGGGTCAAGACTCAAGATTACTTATAACTATATCAGGGGTTTTTTCTTTCTCTTCTGAGTTGATCTTTCTCGGTCCATACAGATTCGGTGTCAATGCCAACACAGCTTGACATTATCCACTGTGCTCATAATTTCAAAATCATCCACTTCTTGTTACAAAATTGTACGTCATTAACATTATTTTCTTATATTTCCTCTTCTTATTTGTTACATTTCGTGCATTATGTTGTTGGCTATGTCAGTGTGAGGCTCCACTGCAACAGGACCTAGCGGAACTCCGCCAGATCTTCATTGGACTTTAAAACAGTATCTTACATGGATTGTCAATTTACAGTGGTACCCGTAATTAGCAAAAAACTGTATTGAACAAATCATGGGGCTGGACTAATCGTGCGAAAAAGCGAGTGGATGTTTTCCTTTGGGGTTTAAAATACTTGGCTTCAGAATCAGGATGGGATCAGAACTTGTGGTAAACTAACTTCCGCTAGAACTAGTCATTACTCATTGGACAAGCCAACTGTTATTATTATTTGACACCTGATCACAGTAACTAACTTTCTATAGGATTTGTGTAATTTTTTCTTTAAAATGAGTAGCGAAGCAAAATCCCAAAAGCAGTTGATTTGGTACAGAGGGAGTAGATGTTAAGGTGCAGTACTCATCCTGATACCCAGACCATGCAATATCACTTGAACCAAATTTTGCTTGCTAAGTTGCTTGCCTAATGTCATGGAGCTTGAGCACATCACTTCCCCAAGAGCAAGCCCATGATTCTAACTAACTCCAAATCGATAAATTCACTAGGCCATGGCACAGAAGTTCCCCCAGAACTAGACGACCAAAAATAATCTCTCTACTTAACACAAAAAACAGATCAGTTGATCCGAGACAACAGGAATACAAATAAATTAGAACTATTCATTGACAAATAAATTAACTCTCAAGCATGGATTCCTCTCACAGGGACAGTCGCATTCTAGAAAATATGTTCGAGAGTCTAAGTCTACGGGTCAGAAACAAAGCAGCTTCTCATCCCATCCACGTCTCCGATCAACCTCCACCCCAAAACCTAGGGTTTATTAAGGGATTGCAGAAATCACGCAACGGAACATACAGGGAAGCGAAGGAACGGCACCTGGAGCCGTGGTTCAGCGGCGGCAGAGCTCCAGGGGTAGGGCCGCGTGCGCCGGGGACTGGGAGGCGCCGCGCCGGGGCTCACGCCGGAGGAAGCGGGGTTGCCAGGCGGCGTCGAGCCTCCGCGGGAAGGGCGTATTCGGAGCGCGTGGACGGGGCCGGAGTTCTGCGGGGAGGGCGGCTTCGGCGAGGGCGGGGGCGTGGGCGGCGCCGGAGAGCGGGGAAGAGAGCGAGAAGACAGCACGGAAGGGGGGACCAGAGCGAGATTGGAGGGGGTGCTAGCGGGGGCGGACAGGGGTAGTCTGGTCTTTCCGCGTCGCAGCGATGGTACGGTGAAACCGGGTCTACGTGGAACCTTATCAGACCGTCGACGGGATTCTTGTCCAAATCGGATCACCGGATCCTTCGCGTATAATCGTACACACGTGTTGATCAACTCAACATCAAAAATAGTGTGGCTCGAAGAATCAGAGCATAAATAAGTGAAAAAAAGTTGACGCAAAAATGAGGGAAATTGCAGGGTATCATCTTTTTTTTTCCTTCCAATGGGCCTTCATCAGAATGAGACTACAATCTTAAAGTTCTACAAAAGTTACATGAAAAAACACGCATACAAAAGTAGACATCATGAGTGCAATTTTATTTCTTCAAAACCACACCAAGCTACTCTAAATTATATTATTATTAAAGGAAATAACTTCACTTCTATAGAGAAAAAGAAGCTAAAAAGTACCTTGAAATAATTTATGACAACATGCTTAAGTCTGATTTACATGGAAAGTTATTGACAACAGGAAAAAATAGCCATGGTACATATTTTCGTCGGATGGTACAATCTATTTCTAATGGTTTTGAGCAATCCTTGCCACCCTAATGACCGACACTGAAGACCACTTCTTATGTGATAATTTTTTTATTTGGATGTTGACTTTTATGAGGGTTGACTATGAAGCAAAGAGGTTTCCTTTAGAAATGGGAGAATTAAAGCATTTTCACTCATGCCCCTGATAAGCCCTCAAAGGCCTTTTTCTCATCTGGATGACGAAAATCGTCCAACCACGCCCCTGGGACCTCGATTTCGTCCGGATATGGTCCAAAATCCATCTGGCGAACACGGGCCGAACGCAGCGCGCTGGGATTTGCCTGGGACGTTGGATGAAAGGAAAAAATGCGGGAAAACGGCCCTGCCAAGTGGATCCGAGCTATCGGCAAGAGGTCGTCTTCATCCTCACCCAGTCAACTCCCGCGTGAGTTAAGGCGGTCGCCGGCAACCTTTGCGCAGGTGACTGACCGTCGAGTCCAATCGTCGATCACGCGGCACGGTTATGGCGCGCCACCGCCTCGTCTTCCCGTGCGCACCACCTCGGCTTCCCGCACCTTCCCGCCCGCGTCTACACCCCTCCCGCACACCTCGCCACTATAAAAAGTGGTGATCTAGGCAAAAGCTTGTAGTGGAAGTGGTGGATAGTGCAATTTCCTCCCTTACCAAGAACCGCTGCTGCCATCGTTGACCACAGCCGTGAAGCGTTCACGTAGCTTGAGCTCCCGCACCGTCGTTCGCCTCAGAGTACTCGCTCCACCACCACCCAGCGAGTCTGTGCCCCTGCCTCAGGTGTCGCAACCTTCATCTTTGTAGGAGTGAGAGCACGGGGGACGAAACAAGCGAAATCCACTTGGACCAGGTGAATACTAGCATACCTAGGCCAGCAGGAGTGCATTTTGTGCACCCGCACATGGCCATAAATTCTAGGGCCGCAAATTTTTGTATAGTTCCTTTTTGTATGGAGAAGAAAAAAGAACCTTTCTTTACTGAAATTTTGGCCCGTGACTGTACTTGTCTTACCTGGCCACCTGGGCCTTAAACCATGTGCTACGAGTGTTCGGTTCAAAAGAAAAAATATCAGACTTTGGAATCGGTCTTGATTCGCTGCTATGTGTGCATCGCTTGGTGACAGTGCATGCATGCTTTTTCTTTGCAATCTCTCTCTTCTCTTTACTCTATGTCATGTGGGCTAGGACACCTTATCACATGCTTTCCAAGGAAAGAAGCGAACCAAAAATTGATCCGCTTTTTTGTCAGATCCCATGAATCGATTCATGAAAATGTATGGAACCGGTTCAAAAGGGAGGAGGGAGAAGGTTAGCATCGCTTTTGGCTCACATAGTGTATGGCCTTAGATTTCGATCGAGAGAGCTGATCGATGTCGATCGATTAACGATTAGGCCTCGAGGCTAAAGCTCTTAGCCGCCAACATGAATCACGCGACACAAGCGGCCAGCGTGAAGACTCGCGACTGATTTTGGGAATTATCGTGAGCGACGCAGCTTCGCCGTCAGTTCGTCTTTTGCCGACGCGGCCTATTTCTCTCGTTTCTTCTTTGATTTTCCAGTCAAAACCTCACCTAATTACAAAAACTGAATTTGTGGATTGAATCTATCAATCAACAGGCGTGTTCATCCATCATGTTAAAATATGCTATAGGTGTTTTCTTTTCCGGTCTTTGACGTACTGCCCTAAGGCTAATTGTTTTAAACTGTTCTTCAATCCTAATTCCCAAATGTGTTTAAGTGTGTTGTACTATTATTTGTCTCTTTTGTAGAAGTCAACATGGGAAATCATCAATCCGGTTTCAAAAGCGTAAGAGGAAAGAGAGAGGAGAAGATTGATAATGAAGATATTATTGAAGATTTTATTTCGAAAAACACTCAAACAATACTGTTGTTTAAATAAACATGATGCAACTGTGAGTTTAATAAGTATGCTTATTCATATCCAATTGCAATGTAAAATACTCTGGTATATATACATTATAATTGTTGAATAGTCAAATTATTTAGTGTTATAGGTATTATTTTAGAGTTTCGCACGTGATCCCGGATTTTTCCGGCCCAATCTTGAATACTAGTCATTTCCTAGCCAAGTTGGCTTGACGGGTGGGCCGGAGGTGTCAGAAACGGCGTGGGTATTTTGTGCAAAATGTTTAAGGTGGACCGGTTGTTTTGTGCTAGTAACAAAACAAAGAAAGGGTGGTTTGACTTGACCTTAGAGCTGCCATCGTCGTCTTCTGACGCCAGCGTCCTTTCCCCTTCCTTCCCTGCATTCTTGATCCTCACGCGCGACGCCGGCCGTCGATCGCCGCAGCCGGCAGGATCACCGAATCGGATTGCCGCAGCCCGAGAACGGCGCCGGCTAGCAGGATCCCCGAGCAGTTCCGGCCGTGAGTTGCCCCCCTGTCTCCTCCCCCTCCCCGATTTATTAGACTATGCTTCTACCATGTACTAGTGTGACTTGAAGCACCCAAGCAGTTCCTTCCTTGCCTCCTCACACAGGCACCGGCCGAGTTCCTCCCCTCCCCCAAGCAGTTCCTCACCGATTTATTTCAATTGCCGCAGCCCTCCTGCAACCTCAGCTACTCCCAAGCTTTAGCTTCCTGCAACTCTCCCTCCAATGAGGTCACTGATTGCTTATCCACTGTTAGATTCGCCATCGTCTAATTCACGATTCAGAAACGCCCACCACCTTGCATGCTTAGTCGTGCTCAACATTGGATCCATTTTCCGCGGCACCGGCAGTTTCGGCCCTCAATCGTTGGCCCCCCTCACCGATTTATTAGAATTGTTTGCTAGCTAGTTCATCGTGTAGCTTCAAGCAGCAGCTCATGCGTTGACATACAGTATTTGTAGTTCAGTTACTGGGTTATGCATTCAGACAGTTTATCACTGCATTTTACTAGTACTAGGATCGGGCTACTGAAACTGATTGGATGCTCTATACCGTCTGTCAAAGTTCACTAAATATGCTCTAAACTGATTTTTTTAAGACCTTGCTAGCTTAATGTCTTGTCTAGTAGTAGACTTGCTACACGCCATCTTGTCATGCGTCCAAGCAGCAGCAACATCGGCGCATTTCTGTCAGCTCTTGAAACAATATTATTTGCTTGCCATAGACTAAACCACTGAACCAACCAGGCTGAACGAATAGATTCTGTACAAAATATGGCTGCTACAAGTTAAAATGTTACTGGGTTATGCTAGGTTCACATAGTTTATTTGTGCATCTTACCGCTCAATTCAAACCTTCACACGTGTATACGAATCCTTCTTAAGTAATGATCTCAAAGAAGCCCTGTGTATTACTAGGGACTCGGAGATGAGATGCTTCTCGGCTTTCCCTAGCTACCATGGACTACATACATACCTTGTAGAGAAATATTTTTGCTACCTGGCCAGTTCATCCTCCTGTGGCTTCAAACAGAAACAGCAGCAGCTCATTCCTGTCAGCTGTTTATCAGTGTTTGAAGTTCAGTTACTGGGTTATATATATTCTGATAGTTTTTCACTGCTCCATTTCAGACCTGGACACAAACCGTTCCCTGCAGTTGTATCAAAATCATGTGGATCTCAGATAAGCCTTGTGTACAAGGGAGATGAGATGCTTCTCCTAGCGGCAATCACCTACATAGATACTTTAACCGAAAGAGAATGCCATTGAACACACATCTCTTTCAAAGTTTCAGCGTTTTCAAATCACTTCACTGACTTAACTACTGCACACTAGGAGTTGGGGCTATCGAAATTGATTAGCTATGGATGCTCTATACTGTCTCTGAAAGTTCACTAAATGCGCAGCATATCCACTTTGTAGCCCTCTACTGCATTTTTCAACATTCGCACTTGTATACAAATAGTTCTTAAGTATTGATCTCAAATAAGCCCTGTGCGGTACTGGGGACTAGGACATGAGATGCTTCTAGCTTCACCTAGCTGCTATGGACTGCATACATACCTTCTAGACCAATAGCAGAATGTAGATAATCTCATTTCCATGTAGATGTATCTCTTCCCATGTTTCGGCATACAATTGACTTGACTCTGGCTAGGACGTGAGGCTATTATTTCAAAACTAAAAAGCTACGGATGTTCTATAGTTGCAATCTACGAAAATCGATTTGCCTCATTTTACGACTAGTATAGAATAAGCATAGAATTCAGAAAACAAACTGGAGTTTCTGAGCTTATATAGTGTATTGGTACAGCACTTGAGCATCAACTTCATTTCAGGACTCCTAACTTACACATTGTGTATCAAACAGACGCTATGCATTTCTGCTACCACAACCGCGTTTTAAGACTAATCTCTCGTCTATGAGTATAGGTTTCTTGAAAATCAGCTCTTCAACTTGTCTTCCAAACAAGTAATTTCGCGTTGACTGCATAACAAACATAACAAATATCGAATAGCTAGTTGTGCTAGTAAAGCACTTTGACTTTAGTATATCAACTTGATTTCTACTACTAGTGCATTGTATATATCCCATAAACAACCACGATTTAACTTATTATTATTAATAATTTGCCTCATTAAAGACAAGAAAGAAAACAAGGGCTTCCCCCTCCCTTGCTCACGCGCGACGCTGACCTGACCTGACATCGTCTTCTCCCTCCCCTCCTCCGATCGCTCACAGTTCATGTAGCATCCCATGTGTCTAACAATGGTAATGCTACTGGGTCTAGTAATATAATGGCTACTTACTATATATAATTGTTGCATCATAATTATATCATGCTCATGTCATCATACCACCTTGCATTTGAGCATCATATAAAACCTTTTCCATTTTGGTTCTTCTCTCATATGCATTATTAATTGTATTTGCCTCTTGATATATTGTATTTGGTTCTTGATAAATGCTTTATGCCCAAGTTGAGTTGGGGGCATATCTTTTATTCCACTCCACCACCTTTCTTTGTCACCACCTTATAATTCCACCATTCTAATTACCCATGGGCTTTTATGTTCCTTTGGCATTTAATCTAGCTCATGTGGGTTGGGTTGGATCCAATTCTATTTTCTTTTGCTTGGCCTTTATTCCATATTTTTGGTAATGCATGGGAATCATGCCTTGTTAATTATTTTGTTTTCACAAGATTAAAACATGGCATTTAATGCCTTTGCATGGGCCATGCAACCATCACCACCATGTGTTCTCTTTTGGTTTTTGTTTGATTTTTGAGTGGATCATCTTCTTGAGCTCTCTCTTTCTCTAAATCCTTTTCCACCTTGATCTTGTATCCTTGCCATGTGCATCAAGGTCTCCTTTCTCATCTACTCTCACAAGTGCATGTACCCATGTATGGTCATGTGAGATCTTTTCCCTCACCACCTCTTTCTCTCATCTCTAGCTCCATGTCATCACCACAAACTTGGTGGAGCTTGTTTTAATCATGCTAAAACCCTATACCATGTCCTCCCCTTCCTCTCCTTCTCACCCTCCATCCATGTATGACCAAGTGTGATTATAACCAAACCCTAACACCCTCCCCTCTCTCCCTAATCCTCTCTCTAACCTGATCATCTACCAACACCCTAACCTGCTTAGCTACCCCTTCCCTAACCTAACCAAGCCCAACTCGAGCTCCTTGCCGAGGCTAACCTAGTTAGACCCGAGCTACCCCTCTCTCCTTTGATTAGGATCCCACCAGCTCCATCGCATGCCCCCTCCCCCTGGTCCCCTCTCTTCCTCTCTTAGCAAAGCAACAAGAGAGAGAGAGGAGAAGAAGTCACCCGAGGCCCCTTTCTCTACCTTGCCAAAAAGGTGAAACCACCCCATGTGCCTCTCCCCTCTCTCCCTTATCACCCCGACCACCCCAGGGAAAACCTCAGGTCGTGATCTGGGAGTGAGGCACCCCATCTTCCTCCCACCTTCCTCCCTAGAAGGCCATGGCCACCACCTAGAGAAAAACCCTAGTATCCCTGCCTTGTGCGAGTTCTGCCCGTCCTGGTGCTCTCTAAGACTAGCCAGGAGCACCGACGAGATCCTCTACTTCCCCTTCTTCGGCTCGTACTAACCCTGGGCCAGAGCCTCGCCGGAGCAGCCTAGCGCCGCCGTGAACCGCAGCAGTCCGAGTTCGACGTCCGTGAGCCTGGCGCAAGATCCCCTCCACCTCCGCGCGTTCCGACCACTCCGGCGACACCGCGGTGAGCCCCTGCACCTCCTAGACATGTCCCTCCTCTCCCTCCTGCACCGTAACTCCGCCGCACTCCGTCGAGCGCTCTGCGCGCCGCCGCACGCCGCGCTCTGGCAGACAGCAGCAGCGACAGCAGACACCGCCGTTGAGCCCTGATCCTCGACGATTTGCGGCCGCTACAGCCCTCCTTAGACCGAACTACCTGAACGAGAGTTGTAGGCCTTGGTTTCCTCTGCAGCTTTTCTATTTGCGGTTTGGCGAGGTTCGCCGCCGTTTAGTCGCCATCGTCTTCAGAACTCCGGCTGATCCCTTTTCTCTGCTGACGGCGCGCAGCAGACAGTCCGGCGTCGCCGACGTTTCGCAGAAAAGCCCCTATATTTTTTCCCGCCTAAACCCGCAGTCCCGGGAGCCCCACCTATTAGCCCTCTTTCGGTTTTACAAATAGGTACCTCTGCTTCCACTTTTCCCCACCGCCGTCCTCGGCTCGCCCACGTGTCGCCCCCCTACTGGTCGCGCGCTCGCGAGTGGCCCCGCACCTGGTCGGGCCCGTCTGTCGGTCGTTGCGGGTAAACTCCCCCTGGGTGAGAAAAGCTGGCCCATACCGCGTGCCCCACCGTCAGTGACTTGGGCTAGTTCTGTCTGGGTGTAAAAAGTCCTGACGATTTTCTGTTTAAATAAAATGATTTCAGTAAATGTTTAAATACAAATTCAAATCTGTTTTAAATAACTTTTAAATTATAAATCCAAATAATACAAATGATATATGTTTTTGAATCAGAAAAATGTGAGGAATTCAAATATGCCCTTTAAAATATTATTTGAGCACTTTAAAATTTCGAGATAATTAAAATTACAATAAAAGGCTCTTTTCTTAATAAATTAATAACTTTAAATCTATAACTCCAAATTTGACAAATAATATGTCTAAATCGATCAGCGCGACGAGCCCGTTCTATCTATGCATTCCCTGTTCTGAATTGAAGCATGCATCATGACATTATTAAAAATCAGAACTGTTTATGGCAATAAAACTTGGCTAAATAATGAATAAAATGCTTTATTCTTGTACCACACCTCACCCTTGCCATGCTACTTTAATGCCATGTAAATTGTGCATCATTCATCATGGCATGTTTGTTTCCTTGTCGCCTTTTAATTCCTATGCTGGTGCACTTTATTTATGTTGGCCCTTATTTGTTTGGTTCTTCTTCGAATAGACGCCCAGCAGGAGAATTACCAGGAATCACAGGAGTACTACCCAGATCCATCTCTCGCTTCAACTGAGCTGCCAGGCAAGCACTACCACATGCTTGCATACATATAATACATATTGCCTCTATCTTATTCTTGCATCATTGAGTCGCGATTGCATTAATTTGAATCCCAAGTACTGCATAGCCTTTACTTTTAAACCCCACTGAAGCTTGTTCCTCCATCCCATGAGCCATTACTACAGGAGTTGTTTGAGCCATGCGAGTCGTAGAAAAGCATATGTAGGGTATGTGAGTGTCTGATGAATAACGAGGTACCTAAACAACTTAACCTGAGTAGTAATGGGATAACTAATGAAAGAGGCACCGGTGAGCAATATCGGCTATTTGGTTTTTCATGCTCACTTGTGTCCCGTAGGACCCCGAGTACTTGATTCATGTTCCTTGACTATTCGCACTATCCACATCTGGGAGGTCTTATGGACCCCCCCTGAGCCAGAGCTTGATTCATTCTTATTTCTTAGGGCCACAATTAGTTTGGGGCTTTATTACTATCCTGTACTTATGCCATGTTACTGCTTTACTTAAGATTGTGCGTGGAGCACCTGTACTATTTTGGATCGCGCCACGTTTACGCGGTATCGACAAGCTCAGTCACACTTTCGGGTTCCCAGTCGTTTACAGCCGTCGTCGTAAACCTTGGGTCCGTCTCGGAGCCGGCCAACTTCGTTGCGGGTAGCTTATTGGGGTGGCCCCCTGAAATATTTCTGAATCATGTGATCGCTTTGTCGTGAATGCCTTGTTTGGTTTTGAGTTGGTTTTTCTGAGGTTGATCGAGTGTGTGTTGCTATTTGTGCACCCCTGCAGGATAAATCTTTCTGAAAGCCGTGTCCGCGGTTATGGACGACTTGGAGCACAGTTTCTCGATCATAGACAAGTCTAACTAAAGTACTGCTTCTAAATTGACTAAGTACCCGACTAGTAAATAGTGCAATACTCATGGAATGGTTAATAAAACTGCCAACGGATGTGGGTTGTTCGTCCGCTTCCTTGTTGGTAAGCGAGGAGGAGGATGGATCTGTTAATTAAACTGTTATAACCGTTGTTCTTAATTCACGGACATCCGTCTATCATTAGTTAGGCGGATGGATAGCGAGTATCTATAGACTTGTTAGATATTATCTTTTGCTGCAATTGCGTCACCCCAGGTTGTGTTCCCTTTAGAGGCATAAAGACTTGCTGAGTACCCCTAGGGTCTCACACGATAAATTGTTTGATTCAGATGAACAGGTGTACTCGCAAGATGGATACTGGGTGGAGGAGACGGATGATGTTGGCAACGATCACTCGATGTAGAGATTCCGGGAACGGGGATCCGTGAGATCTGTGGGCGGGATGTGTTTATTTATGTGGCATCTTATGCCCATTTGCTTCTTATCCGTACTCGGATCTTGTTTTCCGCTTCCGCCTGATACTCTGATGTTTGATGTATGAGGAGCTATCCGAAACTATTATGTCCATCTAGGATATTTGGATCTTGCCATATGGCGTTGCAATATTTCTATTTTTTTAGATGGAATGGCTCTGAGGACTGTTGTATGTGGCTTGCATACATACTCACTTGTGTATGTAGTTGATCCCTTCGCCTGCCGATTACGCCGCTCGTTCTTTCCCGATATTCTGAAAGTGGTTAGGACGGCCGAAAGGTCTACCGTGAGTGGCCCCGGTCCCCATCGTACTATTTTAACTACTTTCGTTCATCCAGGCATGTAACTAAGAGCGTAATTCACCGAGGTAGTTACAGTTCATAAGCAGACACGTTATCCCTTTCCGTCGACTCGATAACAGCCAGTGTGGTAGTTCATCCTACTATTAGATATCTTCTCCTCCCCCGCACCGATTTATTTTGCTAGCTAGCTAGTTCATCCTATCATGGCTTTAAGCAGCAACACCTTCCTGTCAGCTCTTCACATATTCAGAATATCAGTGTTTGAAGTTTAGTTATTGGGTTATATATATATTCAGATACTGTAACAAAACCATGTGGGTGTGGTGGGTAAAAATCATCTCTGATATGCCCTGTGCGGTGCTAGGGACTGACTGAACTACGACTAGGAGTTGGGGCTACTGAAATTGATTAGCTACTCTATACTGTCCATGAAACCTTCACTAAATGTACAGTCCTCTACTGAATTTTAGGATCTTGCTAGCTTATCGTGTAGTACTAGACTTGCTACATGTCATCTTGCCATGGCTCAAAGTAGCAGCATTACTGTCAGCTGTTGAAATACAATATATTGGTTGAGAGACTAAACCATTGAACCACCCAAGCTGAAGCAAAATAATTCTTTACAAAATACGGTTGCTTCAAATTAAAAGATTATTACTGGGTTATAGGTTCAGATAGTTTATCACTGTTTACTGCTCAATTTCAGCATGAATAAGCAACATACGCCATGCATTTCTGCTACCACTTACTTTCTTATCTCAGTTTATGCTAATCGTGATACATGCTTTCTTCAGCAGACCACCCTCTCTTCAGCGATCACTTGCAAGTATACTGTCCATTTCTGCTATCAAGATTTCGCTAGTGAGCCAAGATATCGAGCTAAGGAGATGGTGGGAGCAGTGGTGAGTGTGGCGACTGGGGTGATGAACCCCCTCATTGGGAAGCTCGCCGCGCTCATGGGCGACGAGTACAAGTAGCTCAAAGGGGTGAGGAGGCAGGCGTCCTTCCTTGAGAAGGAATTCAGTGCTATGAACGCTGCCCTTCACAAGATGGAGCTCATGGATGAGCTCGATCCAGCAGTCAAGGATTGGAGAGACCATGTTAGGGAGATGTCCTATGACATGGAGAACTGCATCGATGACTTCATGTGTCAATTCGGGCGTGAAGATACCGAGGCAGGTTTTGTTAAGAAGACCACTCAACATCTAAAGAGGCTGCGGCGGCGCCATCGGATTGCCGCCCGGATCGAAGAGCTTAAGACTCTTGCGATAGATGCAAATGCTCGACGGGAGAGGTACAAGATTGATGATTGGAAGCCTAGCTCTGGCTTTGTCGCTGTTGACCCGCGACTGCGAGCAGTTTACAAGGAGGGAGCCATCCTTGTGGGTGTTGATGTCCCAACGGAGCAGCTGGCTAGTTGGTTGATGGACACTCAGGAGAAACTCAAGGTGTTGTCCATTGTGTGATTCAGAGGTCTCAGAAAAACTACACTTGCCAAACATCTGTATGACAAGTTCAGAGGGCAATTTCATTGTGAGGCATTCTTCTCTATTTCACAGAAACCTGATATAAAAGTGCTTCTCAACCGCCTAGAAGCGAAACTTTATATGAATCAGTCTTCCCATGCTCGCGGGATTGAAGACATCATTGAAGACATAAGAAAGCATCTAAAAGAGAAGAGGTAACTGTTTACTTCCAATTGTCATGTAATTGTTTGGGCACCTATGCCAGCAGTGAGAATACTTCTTTCAACTTTCGAATGCAATGTGTTTGGTATGTGCTAAACATGTCTGAAGTTTTTATTTAGTTTGTTCATTCAGTATGGTAACTCCTAGGGTACTGTCATCATTATATTGTTGGAGATATGCCGAAGAGGCAATAATAAAAGTGGTTATTATTATATCTTTGTGTTTATGATAAATGTTTACATCCCATGCTATAATTGTATTATTAGGAAACACTAATACATGTGTGTTTTGTAAACATAAGAGAGTCCCTAGTAAGCCTCTTGTTGAACTAGCTTGTTGATTAATTGATGATTATGGTTTCCTGATCATGGACATTAGGATGTGATTAATAACAAGGTCATATCATTAGGAGAATGATGTGATGGACACACACACCCATAGTAAGCGTAGCATAAGATCAAGTCATTAAGTTTGTATTGCTGTAAGCTTTCAAACACATAGTAACCTATTCCTTCGACCATGAGGTTATGTTAATCACCATCACTAGATGGATACTTTGATGACATCAAACGCCGCTTCGTAACTGGGTGGTTATAAAAGTGTCATTGGGTATTCTGAAAGTATGTGTTGAAGCTCATGAACCAAGATTGGGATTTGTCCATCCATATGACGGATAGATATGCTCTGGGCCCTCTCGGTGGAATGTCATCTAGTTAGCTTGCAAGCATGTGACTGGGTCACGAGGGATGACATATCACGGAACGAGTAAAGAGTACTTATCAGTAACGAGGTAGAACTAGGTATGGAGATACCGACGATCAAACCTCGGATAAGTATAGTATCGTGAGACAAAGGGAATTAGTTTCGTATGTAAGTGGTTCAATCGATCGCGAAGTCATCGTTGAGTATGTGGGAGCCATTATGGATCTCCAGGTCCCGCTGATGGTTATTGATAGGAGATGTGTCTCTATCATGTCTACATATTCACGAACCGTAGGGTTACACACTTAAGGTTCGAAGTTGTTTTAAGTAGTGGAATGTGCGTTGGAGACCGAATGTTGTTCGGAGTCTCGGAATGGATCCGGGACATCACGAGGAGATCCGGAATGGTCCGGAGAATAAGATTCATATATAGGAGATCATTTTATGAGATAGGAAATGTTCCGGAGTGTTTGTATGAGGATTCTAGAAGGTTTCGGAATGTTCCGGAAGGTTCTAGAATATATCTTGGAGTTTGCTTGAAAATCAAGATAGGGATCAAGGAGTCCCGTTGGGTCAAGATAAGGAGTCGTGGGGGAGGAGGATTCCTCCCCACCTCCCCAACCCGCCGGCCCCATAGGAGGGGAGTCCTACAAGGACTCCCCTTCCCTGGCGCGCCCTCCCCTCTTTAAATAGAGGGGCAGGGGCGCCCCCTCCTCTAACGCTCTCATAACACCCAATCTCTGCCGCCTCTCTCTTCCACCATCTTCTGCACAGGCATAGGCGAAGCCCTGCAGAATTCTCTACTCCACCACCACCACCACGCCGTCGTGCTGCTGGGATTCCATGGAGAAGATCTACTACCTCCCCTGCTCGCTGGAACGGGGAGAGGAAGGTCTGCTTCGACTCCGCACGTGTGACCAACTACGGAAGCGCTGCCGAATCGTGGCGCCGGAAGGATCGTCTACTTGACCGCGGGCGGAAGCGCTGCTGGAACGCGACGCCGGAAGGATCGTCCACACGATCTTGAGATCGGCAAGTGATCGACTACATCAACCACGAGATCTAATCTCGTTAACGCTTTCGGATCTACGAGGGTTAGTTCCCATCTATCTCGTTGCTCATGTCTAATAGATTAGATCTTGGCTTTTATCTAGATTAGATCTAGGTTTTGTTCGTTCTTGCGGTAGAAATTTTTTGTTTTCCATGCTACGAACCCATCAGTGGTATCAGAGCCGTATCTATGCGTAGATCTGTTGCACGAGTAGAACACAATGGTTTTGTGGGCGTTGATGCTTTTGTTGTCGGTTTCTTAGCGTGTACTTTGCATCTTGCGGTATGGTGGGATGAAGCGGCTCGGGCTAACATTACATGTCATCGCACATGAGACTTGCTCCACGCTTGACGTGCAACTTGCATTGCACAAGTGGCTTTGCGGGTGTCTGTCTCTCCCACCATAGTTAAGATTCGGTTTACAATGAGCAT
Organism: Avena eriantha; assembly: GCA_910589775.1. Taxonomy (NCBI): domain Eukaryota; kingdom Viridiplantae; phylum Streptophyta; class Magnoliopsida; order Poales; family Poaceae; genus Avena; species Avena eriantha. The sequence goes on from OU342745.1 coordinate 535,983,178, forward strand.
CTTGACAACACTTGTATCAACGTTGTGGTTCTTGTTCGTAGGTAAGATCGGTCTTATGCGAAAGCCCCAAACCACGTAAAACTTGCAAAGAAAATTAGAGGCGTCTAACTTGTTTTTGCAGGGGTTCTGTGATGTGATATGGCCATCATGTGATTGTGATTGTATTTGATGTATGCAATGATCCTTGTTGTAATATGGCAACCGACAGGAGCCTAATGGTTGTCTTTAATTCTGTTAAGACCTGCGTGTCTATTCATCTTGTAATAGCTTTATTCCAAGTAGTTGTAATAGTTGCTGGCGATGATGGACAACCATGAAGCGGCGCCACTGACCTTGACGCAATGCTGGTGATGATGGAGATCATGTTCGTGCTTTGGAGATGGAGATCAAAGGCGCAAGAAGAAAAGGCCATATCATATCACACTTATTATGAATTGCCTGTGATGTTAATCCTTTATGCATCTTGTATTGCTTAGATCGCGACGGTAGCATTATAAGATGATCCCTCTCACTAAATATCAAGTAATAAAGTGTTCACCCTTAGTTGGCACCGTTGCTAAGACTCGTCGTTTCGAAGCATCTCGTGATGATCGGATGTGATAGATTCTACGTGTGCATACAACGGGTGCAAGCCAGATTTGCACATGCGGAAACTAAGGTTATCTTGACGAGCCTAGCATGTACAGACATGGTCTCGGAACACGGAATACCGAAAGGTAGAGCATGAGTCATATAATTGATATGATGAACATGAAGATTGTTCGCCGATGAAACTACATCTTCTCTCGTGAAGATCGGACTTGGTGTAGTAGACTTGGTTCGTGTAATCACTAAGACAATGTGAGGGATGTTGTTTTGAGTGGGAGTTCACCTAGTTAGTTTAATAATTAAATTTGAACTCAATTTGTCATAAACTTAGTCTAAACTTCTTGCAAATTGTTGTAGATCATGGCGACCCCCTCCATCAATTTCAATGCGTTCCTAGAGAAAGAAAAGCTTAAAAATAATGGAAGCAATTTCACGGACTGGTTCCGTGGACTGAAGATCGTCCTCAGGGCTGGTCAGTTGACCTATGTGCTTGATGCACCGCTAGGTGACCCACCTGCAGATAATGCCACCGATGATGAAAAGAATGTTTTCGCCACTCGGAAGAATCATTAATCCACAGTTCAGTGTGCCATCCTGTACGGTTTAGAAGCGGAGCTCCAACAGCGTTTTGAGCACCACGACCCGTTCGAGATCATTAAGGAGCTCAGGCTAATTTTTGAGACTCGCGCGGCCATGGAGAGCTATGAGGCCTCCGAGAAATTCTTTAACTGTAAGATGGAAGAAGGAAGCTCCGTCAGCGAGCACGTGCTCACCATGTCTGGGTACGCTAAGAAGCTCCAAGAGTTGGGAATATCGATTCCTAATGAATTGGGGATTCCCCGTCTCCTTCAATCACTGCCACCAAGTTACAAGAACTTTGTGATGAACTACAACATGCACTGCATGAACAAGACGTTGCCTGAACTGTCGTCCATGCTGAAAACTGCTGAAGTGGAGATCAAGAAAGAGCAACAAGTGTTGATGGTCAATAAGACCACCAATTTCAAGAAACGAGGCAAGCCTAAGAACAAGGGCAACTTCAAGAAGGACGGCAAGAAAGCTGCCGCACCTGCTAAGAAGCCTAAGGCTGGTCCTAAACCTGAAACTGAGTGCTTCTACTGCAAGAGAGCTGGTCACTGGAAGCGTAACTGCCCCAAGTACCTGGCGGATCTGAAGAACGGCAACATCAAGAAGAAAGGTATATTTGATATATGTGTTATAGATGTGTATCTTACTAGTAATCGTAGTAGTGCCTGGGTATTTGATACTGGTTTGGTTGCTCATATTTGTAACTCGAAACAGGAGCTGCGGAATAAACGAAGACTGGCAAGAGACGAGGTGACGATGCGCGTTGGAAATGGCTCCAAGGTTGATGTGATCGCCGTCGGCACGCTCCCTCTACATCTACCTTCGGGATTAGTTTTAAATTTAAATAATTGTTATTTGGTGCCTGCATTAAGCATGAACATTATATCTGGATCCTGTTTGTTGCGAGACGGTTACTCTTTTAAGTCTGAGAATAAAGGTTGCTCGATTTATATGAGTAATATCTTTTATGGTAATGCACCTGAGATGAATGGTTTATTCTTACTGAATCTCGATAGTAGTGATACACATGTTCACAACATAGATGCTAAATGAATTAAATTGAATGATAATTCTACATACATGTGGCACTGTCGTCTTGGTCACATTGGAGTGAAGCGTATGAAGAAACTCCATTCAGATGGACTTCTTGAATCACTTGATTTTGAATCACTTGAAAGATGCGAAGCATGTCTAATGGGAAAAATGACTAAGACTCCATTCTCTGGTACAATGGAGCGAGCTACAGACTTATTGGAAATAATACATAGCAATGTGTGCGGTCCAATGAGTGTAGCATCGCGTGGTGGATATCGTTATGTTCTCACTTTCACGGATGACTTGAGTAGATATGGGTATGTCTACTTCATGAAACATAAGTCCGAAACTTTCGAGAAGTTTAAGGAATTTCAAAGTGAAGTGGAGAATCATCGTAACAAGAAGATTAAGTTTCTGCGTTCTGATCGCGGGGGTGAATATCTAAGTTACGAGTTTGGCATGCATTTAAAGAAATGTGGAATACTTTCACAGTTGACACCGCCGAGAACACCACAGCGTAATGGTGTGTCCGAACGTCGTAATCGAACTCTCTTAGATATGGTTCGGTCTATGATGTCTCTTACAGATTTACCGTTATCATTTTGGGGCTATGCATTAGAGACAGCCGCATTCACTTTAAATAGGGCACCATCTAAATCCGTTGAAACGACACCGTACGAATTGTGGTTTGGTAAGAAACCTAAGTTGTCGTTCCTTAAAGTTTGGGGTTGCGAAGCATACGTAAAGAAGTTACAACCTGATAAGCTAGAACCCAAAGCGGAGAAATGCGTCTTCATAGGATACCCTAAAGAAACAATTGGGTATACCTTCTATCATAGATCCGAAGGCAAAGTTTTCGTTGCAAAGAATGGATCCTTTCTTGAGAAGGAGTTTCTCTCGAAAGAAGTGACTGGAAGGAAAGTAGAACTCGATGAGGTTATTGAACCTTCTCTCGGATTTGAGAGTAGCGCAGCACCGGAAGATGTTTTTGTGCCGCCTGCACCAATTGAAGAGGAAGCTAATGATAATGATCATGAAACTTCGAACGAAGTTACTACTGAACCTCAACGAGGGTTCGTACCACTCCTGATTGGTATGACTCTGCCTTGAACATCATGTTGGTGGACAACGATGATGACCCTGCGACATATGAAGAAGCTATGGTGAGCCCAGATTCCGACAAATGGCTAGAAGCCATGAAATCCGAAATGGGATCCATGTACGAAAACCAAGTGTGGACTTTGGTGGACTTACCGGATGGCCGTAAGGCTGTCGAGAACAAATGGATTTTCAAGAGAAAAACAGATGCTGATGGTAATGTTACCGTCTATAAAGCTCGACTTGTCGCGAAAGGGTTCCGACAAATTCAAGGAGTTGACTATGATGAGACATTCTCACTAGTAGCGAAGCTAAAGTCTGTGAGGATTTTGTTAGCAATTGCTGCACATTTCGATTATCAGATTTGGCAGATGGATGTCAAAACGCCGTTCCTTAATGGTGACATTGAGGAAGAGTTGTATATGGTACAACCCAAGGGTTTTGTCGATCCTAAAGATGCTAACGAGGTATGCAAACTTCAGCGCTCCATTTTTGGACTGAAGCTAGCATCCCGTAGTTGGAATCAACGTTTTGATAAAGTAATCAAAAAACTTTGGATTTATACAAACTTATGGAGAAGCTTGTATTTACAAGAAAGTGAGTGGGAGCTCTGTAGCATTCCTAGTACTGTATGTAGATGACATATTGTTGATTGGGAATGATATAGAACTTCTTAATAGCGTCAAAACCTATTTGAATAATAGTTTTTCAATGAAGGATCTTGGCGAAGCGGCATACATTCTAGGCATCAAGATTTATAGAGATAGATCAAGACACCTAATAGGGCTTTCACAAAGTACATACTTGGACAAAGTTCTAAAGAAGTTTAGAATGGAAGATAGCAAGAAAGGGTTCGTGCCCATGTTGTCAGGTAAGACCTTGAGTAAGACTCAAAGTCCAGCTACGGCAGAAGATAGAGAGAAAATGAATAATATTCCCTATGCCTCAGCCATAGGTTCTATCATGTATGCCATGCTGTGTACAAGACCGGATATAGCACATGCTGTTAGTTTGACTAGCAGATATCAAAGTGATCCTGGAATGGAGCACTGGACAACGGTCAAAAACATCCTAAAGTACCTAAATAGGACTAAGGATATGGTTCTTTCTTATGGAGGTGATGAACAACTTGTTGTAAACGGTTACACCGATGCTAGTTGGAACACCGATCCGGATGACTCGAAGTCACAGTCGGGATACGTATTTATTTTGAATGGTGCTACAGTGAGCTGGAGGAGTGCGAAGCAAAGCGTTGTGGCGAAATCTTCAACTGAATCGGAATACATAGCTGCTTCGGAGGCTGCACAAGAAGCCGTTTGGATGAAGGAATTCATTACTGAACTCGGCGTGGTTCCCAGTGCGTTGGACCCGATGTCCATCTACTGTGACAACACAGGTGCCATAGCTAATGCGCAGGAGCCAAGGTCACATAGCAAGCTGAAGCACATCAAGCTACGTTTCCACGCTATTCGCGAGTATGTCCGAGATGGTGACATAAAGATTTGCAAAGTACACACTGATCTGAATGTGGCAGATCCGTTGACTAAACCTCTCCCTAGGGTAAAGCATGACCAACACCAGAACGCCATGGGTGTTCGGTATATTACCATGTAATCTAGATTATTGACTCTAGTGCAAGTGGGAGACTGTTGGAGATATGCCCAAGAGGCAATAATAAAAGTGGTTATTATTATATCTTTGTGTTTATGATAAATGTTTACATCCCATGCTATAATTGTATTATTAGGAAACACTAATACATGTGTGTTTTGTAAACATAAGAGAGTCCCTAGTAAGCCTCTTGTTGAACTAGCTTGTTGATTAATTGATGATTATGGTTTCCTGATCATGGACATTAGAATGTGATTAATAACAAGGTCATATCATTAGGAGAATGATGTGATGGACACACACACCCATAGTAAGCGTAGCATAAGATCAAGTCATTAAGTTCGTATTGCTGTAAGCTTTCAAACACATAGTAACCTATTCCTTCGACCATGAGGTTATGTTAATCACCATCACTGGATGGATACTTTGATGACATCAAACGCCGCTTCGTAACTGGGTGGTTATAAAAGTGTCATTGGGTATTCTGAAAGTATGTGTTGAAGCTCATGAACCAAGATTGGGATTTGTCCATCCATATGACGGATAGATATGCTCTGGGCCCTCTCGGTGGAATGTCATCTAGTTAGCTTGCAAGCATGTGACTGGGTCACGAGGGATGACATATCACAGAACGAGTAAAGAGTACTTATCAGTAACGAGGTAGAACTAGGTATGGAGATACCGACGATCAAACCTCGGATAAGTATAGTATCGTGAGACAAAGGGAATTAGTTTCGTATGTAAGTGGTTCAATCGATCGCGAAGTCATCGTTGAGTATGTGGGAGCCATTATGGATCTCCAGGTCCCGCTGATGGTTATTGATAGGAGATGTGTCTCTATCATGTCTACATATTCACGAACCGTAGGGTTACACACTTAAGGTTCGAAGTTGTTTTAAGTAGTGGAATGTGCGTTGGAGACCGAATGTTGTTCGGAGTCTCGGAATGGATCCGGGACATCACGAGGAGATCCGGAATGGTCCGGAGAATAAGATTCATATATAGGAGATCATTTTATGAGATAGGAAATGTTCCGGAGTGTTTGTATGAGGATTCTAGAAGGTTTCGGAATGTTCCGGAAGGTTCTAGAATATATCTTGGAGTTTGCTTGAAAATCAAGATAGGGATCAAGGAGTCCCGTTGGGTCAAGATAAGGAGTCGTGGGGGAGGAGGATTCCTCCCCACCTCCCCAACCCGCCGGCCCCATAGGAGGGGAGTCCTACAAGGACTCCCCTTCCCTGGCGCGCCCTCCCCTCTTTAAATAGAGGGGCAGGGGCGCCCCCTCCTCTAACGCTCTCATAACACCCAATCTCTGCCGCCTCTCTCTTCCACCATCTTCTGCACAGGCATAGGCGAAGCCCTGCAGAATTCTCTACTCCACCACCACCACCACGCCGTCGTGCTGCTGGGATTCCATGGAGAAGATCTACTACCTCCCCTGCTCGCTGGAACGGGGAGAGGAAGGTCTGCTTCGACTCCGCACGTGTGACCAACTACGGAAGCGCTGCCGAATCGTGGCGCCGGAAGGATCGTCTACTTGACCGCGGGCGGAAGCGCTGCTGGAACGCGACGCCGGAAGGATCGTCCACACGATCTTGAGATCGGCAAGTGATCGACTACATCAACCACGAGATCTAATCTCGTTAACGCTTTGGGATCTACGAGGGTTAGTTCCCATCTATCTCGTTGCTCATGTCTAATAGATTAGATCTTGGCTTTTATCTAGATTAGATCTAGGTTTTGTTCGTTCTTGCGGTAGAAATTTTTTGTTTTCCATGCTACGAACCCATCATATATCCCTCCTGTCAAAAGACTACTTCATCCGATCCTAATTAATGTTCTCAGATTTGTCTAAATTCGGTTGTATCTAGTCATGTTTTAGTGCTAGATACATCCGAATCTAGACAAATCCAAGAACATTAATTAGGATCGGAGGGAGTAATTATTTTAAATGTACACACATCCGTAGGGGAGGAAAGTAACTGAATACAAAGAGGTAACTTTTGCTGAATACAAAGAGGTAACTTTTGCTTCCAGTAGTCACTTGCATGGGCGGCTTGTCATGTTAAATGTTGAGTAGTATCTATGCCTACTACTTTCGACTCTGGAATGCCATGTGTTCCAAACATGTGTGCTAAATAGGTCTGAAGTTTTGATTTAGTTTTTTCATTCAGTATGGTAACTCCTAGGGTACTATTGAAACACAATAATGTATCCTTTAAGTCAAAAGATTGCTAGTTATTTTAAATGGAGACACTTCCGATGCAACATAGTGCACGTGGAAAAAGCATAGAGAGGGAGGGTCAGTGAGTAGTGGGAGCACAACTGTCCTAGGGGAGGAAGGTACAGCGAGAGAAATACAGGCATATACGCATGTCAAATGATGACGAACAGTTCTTTGCTAAATAGTGCTGAGTACAAGTCGACAAAATATTATATGATCCTCCTAGTTTAGTTATATCAAATTTCTTTCCTTAAATTTTAGTCACATTTTACTGTATAATTTGTATATGACCCATGCAAACAATTCTACTGGTACCTTATTGTGGTTGATGACTTGTGGGATCAATCAGTATGGAATGTTTTCAGCCGTGCCTTTCCAAATGAAGGTAATTGGAGTAGACTAATACTAACAACAAGAGTGGAAGGTGTGGCCGGCATGGCTTGTCACAATGATCAGGCGTGCATTTACAGAATGAAGCCCCTCAATGAACAACACTCAAGAATGCTATTCTTCGACATAGTATTCGGGTCCAGTGATAGATGCCCATTTTATCTCGAAGATACATCAGCTGACGTTTTGAAGAAGTGTGGCGGATTACCACTTGCAATCATCACTATAGCTAGCCTGTTAGCTAGTCAAGAAGTGTCAAGGAGTGGTTGGGAGAATATAAGGAATTCTCTGGGTGCCCGTTCTACCATAAATCCCACCTTGGATGATATGAAGAATATACTGAATCTTAGCTACATGCATCTTCCTCTTCATCTCCGAGCTTGTTTTCTGCATCTTGGCATGTATTCCGAGGATGAGGAAATTTTGATATCTGCTGTGATTCAGGAATGGGTAGCTGAAGGCCTTGTCAACAATTTGCATGGACCCGATTAGATGGATGTTGGCAAGAGTTATTTCAATGAACTAATCAATAGAAGCATGATTCAGCCTGTAACAAACTATGAAGGAGAGATGATGTTTTGCAGAGTACATGATTTAATGCTCGATTTGATCCGAAGCAAGTGTGCAGAAGATAATTTTTTAAGTGTGGCGTCCAGTTCTGAAGACATCGAAACACTACAAGGCTGCAAATACAAGGTTCGCCGGTTATCCCTGAGGTCCATGGCTGGTGGTGCAGCTAATGGACTAGCTATTGGTGCTAGCTTGCTGTCAGGAGTTCGATCATGTGCATGGGCCAGGAACTCCATGCCCCCTCTGTTGTTGTTCAAGTATCTCAGGGTGCCCACCCTTGAAGGCGGTTATATGGATTTGATAGTTGACCTCACTGCTATCAACCAATTGTTTCAGCTAAAGTATTTGAGGGTTGTAGCATCCTACGGTAGCATAGAGCTCCCTTGTGCGCTTAAAGGGCTTGTTTACTTGGAGACGCTGGATATTTTCGGCAGATTGAAAAACAACCTCCCGACAGATATTGTTCACTTGCCCTGCCTGTCTTACCTGCGTCTTCCAAGTGGCGCACTTGTTATCCAAGGAGTCGAGAATATGAAATCACTGCGTACTCTGCTTCGGTTTGACCTCAACAAGAACTCGACTAAGAATATTAGGGGTCTTGGCGAGCTGACCAACCTGAGGGAATTGGAGTTGTGTGGCATCCATGTGGAGACGTCAAAGATTGAAGCTTTGGTCTCCTCTGTTGGAAAGCTCTGTAACCTGAAATATTTAGACATCAGTACTAACCTTGTTACAGATGAGAGTAACCACTTGGGTTTACTATCCAGCTGTCCTTTTAAACATCTCGAGAGACTTGAGCTGTTGCGATGGGAATTACCTAGAGTCCCCGAATGGATGGGTGATCTCCATTGCCTCCGTGTCCTCTATTTGTGTGCTATGAAGACGTCGACTGAGGATGTCCATGTTCTTGGAAAGCTGCCTTCCCTCGTCTGGCTCAACTACAGCGTGACAAGAATCGTCGCTACAGAACGGGCAGTATTGGACAAGGGGGTATTCCCTGTTCTGGAGTATTTCGGATTCTGGCCTTCTAAGGGAGACGTTACGGCGTTCTTGGTGTTGGGGGAAGGTGCTATGCCCAAGGTACGAAGCCTCTGGCTCCAGGTGAATGAGTGGGGCGGCGGTACACCAGCCGGCATAGAGCACCTGATACTGCTGGAGAGAATTCGTTTGCATGTGGACCGTGATGCCAAATCCTCATGGACCAAAGATGATGTACTCTCTGCTTTTAGGAAGGCCTCACAGCTGCACCCAAACTGTCCTTCCGTTGAAGAATTGTAACTTTCTGTTGCGACAAGAAGGTCTTAATTTCACAGGTTCTCCAGGCACTTTTTTTTGGGGTACGGAGTTGATGTTGTATTATTAGTGATTTGCAGCCTGCAGTGCACCGACCCCGTCATGTGGACTCTACTTCAACATCCCTCTGCAAATAAAATTTTCTTTTTGCATAATTTCTGCTACTTCATCCCTTTTGGAGTAATAATATGAAACAACCAAGCAGCGAAGCCCTCGTTCCATTCCATCCTTGGGGACACAAACCACATGGGATATTCGCAATGTTGCTGCCTTAGGCCTTCCACAACGTGTGTTAGATTTGCGACAAGTAAATAACAAAGAACGAAAACAAAATCACAGCAAGGGGACACAGATTTAACGTGGAAAACCCTCTCTAACAAAGAGAGGGAAAAAACAACGGGCGCCAGCCAACGAAACTTCACTATAACGGAGAGTGTTTACACAACGCCGGGGATTTCACAGATGCAACTTATCCCAGCCGGCGGCTTACAAGAAGTATATATAGCGGTGATAACCTAGGTCATCAACGATCCGTACCCAAGCCTCCAGCGACAGGCCTCGGTCCGCTCCGTCAGAAGTTGGCCTCTACTTTGTAAAATTTGGATCAACATATAACAAACTCCACCTTGAGACAAATTCCTTCTTGTAGCATCAACGGTAATCATCTCCCTGAACAAACAAAGAAAACGCTTTCGGCGCCAATAGCCACTTGGGCTAAGCAGTTATACCAACTAAGCTTGAGCATAGCTCAAACTTAGCAACAGGAACATGCTTTGTCATCATATCAGCAGGATTATCATGAGTGCTTATCTTGTATACCTTCAGTGTACCTTGTGCAACAACATCACGAACATAATGGTACTTGATATCAATGTGCTTTGTTCTCTCATGGAACATCTGATCCTTAGTAAGGTAAATAGCACTTTGACTGTCACAGAACAGGTTAATGCAAATCCTGACAAAGCTCAGCATACAAACCTTTCAACCAAACAGACTCTTTGCAAGCTTCAGCAACAGCCATATATTCTGCTTCGGTTGTAGATAAAGCAACAACTGGTTGCAGCGTTGCCTTCCAACTCACGACACATCCACCTACCGTGTACACATAACCTGTGAGGGACCTTCTCTTATCCAAATCGGCAGCAAAATCTGAATCCACATAGCCTGCGAGTCCCTCACCAGTCTTGCCAAATTTCAAGCAAGCGTTGGATGTGCCACGAAGGTACCTGAAAATCCACTGAACAACTTTCCAATGTTCTTTACCAGGATTAGCCATGTAACGACTCACCAAACTCATAGCATATGATAAATCAGGGCGAGAACAAACCATGGCATACATCAAGGAACCAACAGCATTAGAATAAGGAACTCGAGACATGTACTCAATATCTTCATCAGAACTAGGACATTGCAATGCTGACAATTTAAAATGAGGAGCAACAGGAGTACTAACTAACTTTGCATCATGCATATTAAAACGTTGAAGAACTTTCTCAACGTAACTTTGCTAACTAAGAAACAACAACCTAGATTTTCTGTCCCGTTTAATTTCCATACCTAGGATTTTCTTAGCAGCACCAAGATCTTTCATCTCAAATTCACTACTTAGGTGTGCCTTCAAAGTAGTGATTTCTTTCATGCTCTTGGCAGCAATTAACATATCATCAACATATAACAGCAAGTAAATAGGTGACCCATTAACAAACTTTATATAAACACAGCTATCAAACTGAGATCTCTTAAAACCTTGTGAGATCATAAATGAATCAAACCTTTTATACCACTGTCTTGGAGATTGCTTCAAACCATAAAGCGATCTCTTCAATTTGCACACAAAATCCTCTTTTCCAGGAACTATGAACCCTTCAGGTTGGTCCATGTAAATCTCCTCCTCCAGTTCACCATGCAGAAAAGCAGTCTTTACATCTAGCTGCTCAAGCTCAAGATCATGCATAGCAACAATACCAAAGAAAGTACGAATAGAGCTATGTTTCACAACCGGAGAGAAAACATCATTATAGTCAATACCTGGAATCTGGCTAAAACCTTTTGCTACTAACCTTGCCTTAAACCTTGGAGGCTCATTAGGAGACAAACCTTCCTTTCTCTTGTATATCCACTTACAGCGGACAACCTTCTTCTGTTTAGGCAAGCGCACAACTTCCCATGTGCCATTCTTATCAAGCGATTGCATCTCTTCTTGCATAGCAGAAACCCACTTCTCGCGGTCAACGGATGCAGTAGCCTCATTGTATGTAGCAGGTTCAGTATCATGCTCCACCTGTTCAGCACAACTCAAAGCATAATGAGCAAGATTACACTCTTCAATTAAACGACGAGGTGGAACTATGTTACGCCTCGGTCTATCAGTAGCAATAGATTCTTGTGGCTGCTGCAAAACAGTAGGTGAGTGCTGAACAACATCATCATCAATATTTTCCTCATGAGTATCATCAACAACAACATTATTATCAACAGTTTTCTGCAGGTGCTCCACCTGCACACGAACTCCCTCCTCTCCAATAGCAACATGAGAGGGATCTGATGGCAAGCTGTCATGATACATAACGGATTCATTGAAAACAACATTCCTACTCAACAAAATCTTTTTAGTTTCAGGATTCCATAGTTTATATGTCTTAACTCCTGAACCATAACCAAGGAATATGCACTTAACAGCTCTAGGCTCTAACTTTCCATTATCAACGTGAGCATAAGCTGTGCAACCAAAAACTCTCAACTGTGAATAATCAGCAGGCGAACCTGACCATACGTCAATGGGAGTTTTCTTCTCAAGTGGAATAGAAGGTGACCTGTTGATGAGGTAGCAGGCTGTGTTGGCTGCTTCAGCCCAAAAACATCTATGCATACCTGCATTGGACAACATACAGCGAGCCCTCGGGATGATGGTTCTGTTCATGCGCTCAGCCACGCCATTCTGCTGAGGAGTGTAAGGGATGGTGTGGTGCCTGATCATACCATCGTTACTACAAAACTCCTCAAACTCATTAGAACAGAATTCCATACCATTATCAGTACGTAGTACCTTTACCTTCTTTTCAGTTTGCTTTTCTACCATAACTTTCCACTTCTTAAAAGCATCAAAAAGATCAGATTTGTGTTTCAGAAAATATGGCCACACTTTTCTTGAGTAGTCATCAATAATAGTAAGCATGTAATTAGCACCACCAATAGAAGTCTTACGGGAAGGTCCCCATACATCAGCATGCACATAATCTAATATGCCTTTGGTGGTATGAACGGAAGCGTTGAATTTAACTCTTTTATGCTTACCAAAAACGCAGTGCTCACAGAACTGAAACTTACCCAAGTTGCAACCATCAATCAGCTCTCTTTTAACCAATTCTGCCATGCCATGTTCGCTCATATGTCCAAGACGCATATGCCACAGATTTGTTTTACCACAATCATCAGAATCATTAACAGTAACAGCAGCAGCAATACCAGGCAAAGTGCTACCTCTAAGAACATATAACTTAGCAGAATTCATATCACCTATCATGTGAATAAGAGAGCCTTTCGATACCTTTAACAACCTATGCCCACCGGCGTACTTGTATCCATCAACGTCCATGGTACTCAGGGAGATCAGATTTCTGGCCATGCTTGGTATGTGCTTCACCTCATTCAACGTACGCGTCATGCCATCATGTGTCTTGATCTTAACAGATCCAACTCCAACAATATGACATGGGTTGTCATTCCCCACACGTACAAAATCTCCAGTCTGCACAGACTCATATGAACTGAACCAATCTTTGTTACAGCAAATATGAAACGAACATGCAGTATCAAGAATCCATTCATCATCACGAGATGCACAAGCAGCAAAAACGGCTAAACATTCACCGTCAGAACTATCACCAGAAACAACAGCAGCCTTACCATTACCTTGATCCTTATCTTTCGGTTGGTAAGTACCGTTCCTTTTCTCCTTATTCTGCAGCTTCCAACAATCATCAATAACATGATTAGATTTCTTACAATACCTGCAGAACTTGTCCTTTCCCTTGGACTTCGAACGACTTCTGTCGTCTTTGCTCTTATCTCGGTTGCCATAGTTGCTAAATCTCTGATCGGTCCTGCCACGAATCTGCAGAGCTTCAGCCTTGGAAGACGCCCCATCTGCCCGCACCATAGATTTCATCTTTTCCCTCTGTTTGAGGGCATCTTGCACTTCATCAAGGGTTATCTTATCACGGCTCAACAACATTGTATCACGAAAGTGAGTATAAGAACTAGGCAACGAGCATAAGAGCAATAGAGCTAGATCCTCATCATCATATTTTACTTCCATAGATTGCAAATTAGAAATAATCTCTCTGAAAAGAGATAAGTGATTCATTACCGATCCACCTTCTTGCAATCTATGCGAGAACAACTTTATCTTCACATGCATCTTACTGGTTAGATCCTTTGACATGCAGATCGATTCCAGTTTTCCCCAAAGGGCAGCAGCAGATTTCTCTTTCAAGACTTCCTGCAAAATATTATTGGATAGATGAAGTTGAATCATAGACAAAGCCTTACAGTCCTTCCGCTTCTCTTCGCCAGACCAGCTCTTAGCATCCTTTTCCCCGAATCCATCCAGCGCATCATCCAGATCTGAAGTTTGGGCGAGAATCGCCCGCATCTTCACCTGCCACAAGCAGAATCTTGTGGAGTAGTCCAGCTGCGGTAGATCGAACTTCAATGACGACATGTCGCAAACCCTAGATTAGAACCTGGGGCTCTGATACCACTTGTTAGATTTGCGACAAGTAAATAACGAAGAACGAAAACAAAATCACAGCAAGGGGACACAGATTTAACGTGGAAAACCCTCTCCAACAAAGAGAGGGAAAAATCCACGGGCGCCAGCCAGCGAAACTTCACTATAACGGAGAGTGTTTACACAACGCCGGGGATTTCACAGAGGCAACTTATCCCAGCCGGCGGCTTACAAGAAGTATATATAGCGGTGATAACCTAGGTCATCAACGATCCGTACCCAAGCCTCCGGCGACGGGCCTCGCTCCGCTCCGTCAGAAGTTGGCCTCTACTTTGTAGAATTTAGATCAACATATAACAGCGTGTATACGCAAATGGGTGTCCAAACTAATTTTTGGGGCATCGAGGACCGGAGCCCTACCTTGCCCAGCAGGTTTTCCGGGAAAGTACGTGCTTCAATGCCCAAACGCATCGACCAATAAAATATGGTGTGTGCTAACGCGCGAACGTGAGGATTCTCACACCCCAGCGCGACGAACTGCTAGGCCCTGCATCCAGACATTCTGATTTGAAAACATATCTAGACACACACCTTTGCCCTCTGATGGAAAGGCGAGCTAAAGAAGAAAACCAATTTGAAAACCAGTTTGCCTCTGAGTGAGAAAGGGGATTTTTTTTGGGTAATGTGACGAGGAAGAGAAGACGCGCTAAGGATTCGATGAAGGTTGCCTTGGTGGAGTTTTTTTTATCCTACAGTAGGTTCTATTTTTTTTATGGTACAGGAATCTATCACGTTGTGCGGTGCCCCCAATTTATTTGCCAGGGCATCGGTGACATTTCCAAGTTCGTGGCATCATCTATATTGTGAGAGGCCTTAAAAAATATAGCCTTTTGAATGTTTTGAAACTTTATATATGGTCCTCAAATTTGGTGGTTGGTGGCGAGGGCAGAGGCAGGCTAAGACGGTTGTCATGGTGTTATTGACGGGCTGCATGTTCGACTCCTTGTTTAGATTCTCCTTCACCTGAATCTCACTAGTTTGTCACACGTATTCATATTTCACCACGACATTCATCATACACCACATAGATTATGTGAATACATTCAAGTTACAGATTCGCAAGTATTACTGTACCGAGAGCCGCTGAGGTGTTACTGGAGCATAAAAAGGTTGGTAAACCATGGTGCTCTAGGACAACAAGATAGAGAAGCTGATATCTCTTCTGCTTAAACAGCAGCGGCACCAGTCCCCCTGTCGATCATGACAATTTGAAGATTACATCACAAGCAATAGAAACATAGGAAAATATAAAATAAATGTTTCAAAAATGGTTTTCAAAGGGGCGATATACACTGCTGCAGCAGATTCTCATTTCCTAAGCTCTGCGTACACAATTCCAGATTAAAAAAGCGTGGGTTCTGTGCACACAATTGACAATTCCGTCGGTGAAGAGGGAAAGGTTTTCATCTACAAGCCACACGCTGACAGACTATTGCCAAGTAATGTGCTATATACCTCTGTACACAACTAGTTGGCGTGCATTTGACAACTCACATGCACAGCAATCTACTCACATTTGACAACGTGCATTTGACAACGTTACATGAGTATAATAAAACAGAAGAGATAAACTGAATGGCCATGGACTGACAATAGAAGAAAGACATCAGACGTATATATGCTGTATGGTAAACCGAACCTTCCATCATTCCATAGCCATTCAGATTTTGCTTTGTCGATTTGGTATAAGAAGCAATCTCACGTGTGCTTATGCTCTGGAGTCCGAACAATATTCAGATGTCATACAGGAATGCTTGCGTCTAGAAAAAAAATATTCTTATCAAAACTCTGGTTTGCATAAAGCATAGCCCGTAAATGTAAAGCATGAGGTGAATCTAGGTAGACTGGATAACACGCTAAAACAGAGGATAAATACTCAAACTATATTCAGGGTGTAATAATATAACTACTTATACTCCGTACCTGTTAGGTCTCTGGGCATAAAGAAACAGATGCCCTTGATTGATCTAAACCTGAGGCTTGGTTTCTACTGGCCATAGACCAATAGTATGTTGAGGTGATTCAGATGTTAGGCGGCATACAGTAATGCATCATTCAGTTCTGAAATCAGTTGTCCCTATAACTGAAAGTATCAGCCAGTTAGCACATTCAGAAATCAAGAGAAATGTAAAGGAAAAACAGATATAAACTAGTAAAACATGAATTACTTTCACACAATTTAATCTAATCAGACTGCAGAAAGAAAGATGTTCAGCTTACAAGAAGCTAGCAACCAACAAAGTAAATCAAAACTGCACACTCGGCAGTGCTCAATATATTGTGATCATCAACAAGTCCAAATTTGTTCCCCACAAAATAAGAAAGCTCCAGAGTTATTTCAGATGAAACTCTCATCTCCATGGCTAAATTGAACAACTTCTTTCGTGGAAAGATAGATCAGAGCAATGCACAAGGACCATTTGAGAGAACACTCCGCTGCTTCCACATCAGTATCCACACATATATCAATAGTGCAGACATACTACTAGTCAGTGATACTTCGATGCATTTGCAGAGAATGTCCCGATCTCACGCTCATTTAGTGTCCATATTACATGGGGATTAATAAGTTCACAACCATATCACGCTCTCTTCTCTACTGACTAATGTAAAGGACATAACACGGCTCAACAAATCAAATATCAACTTTCAGACCAGACCTACAATAGCAGAGAAGCAACATCCAGTTAGGCAAAGAAGAACGAAACATGGATTAGCAGCTTTTGCAGAGCAGAGAGAAACCTTTGTTGTGCAGTATGCATTCTAAAAATTCGATACCCTGTTCTTGGTTCAAGCAAACACGAATCTAGCAGGCACTTGTCCTCCGCAAGCAGTTGCATAGTCTTGAGCAAGGTGCGGTGCAGCTTCACAGTGAGGGGATATGTACTTCTCCATGAAGACCTTCTCGGTCACCTTGATAATTGTATAGTACCCCAAACTGCGATGTAGCAATCCCTTTTCCTTAAGAAACTTTAGAACATAGTACCGGGGCCTGAGCCGTCCCTCCAGGCTAAGATTGATTATTACCGGCCGATGAGCAATGTACGCCGGTTCCAGCCCCACCACAGACATAAGAAACTCTGATTTGCTCTGCAGCATATCCTTAGAGCTCGTCAGCAGCGTTGGAGCCCTACAAACAGCAATGCGCACCTCGGCATCCGACCACCTGAAAGTGTTTTTCATGTACTCCATTTTCAGGGCGATCTTTTCCTTGTCGAGAAAGGCAACAGCTTGCAGCGCGTGCCTGAACATCGGCGAGCCAGGGGACAGGCCTAAACCTTCGGCGCAAGACACAATCATCCGGACACGCTCCAGGTTAATGCTGAGCATCCTGGGCATAGCTATGCTCAGCTTGGCAATATCACAATCACCTAGACCGCGCTCCTGCAGGATCGCGATGTTGGGCTTCACGATCCTCTCAATGCTGTATGCGAGGAGATTACCGTCATATCTCAACGCTCGGAGGAGATTCTCGAAGGAGCCGTAGAGCGACAGGTAGTAGTGTAGATTGGAGACGACGGATCTACGGCGGAAGCTGGATGGGACGAGTGTGGCGAGGCGCGCGATCTTGGTATGTGATAGGCCGATTCCTGCGAGGCCGGCGACGGTAGGGGCCAGCGTTCTCTCTACGCCGGTGCAGAGGAACTTTGGGTCCAGGGCGACGACGGCGGCGACGTCGGCGCTGGAGAGGCCGAGGCCGGTGAGGAAAGCAAGGACGGCGTCGGGGTTTGTGGGGGACTTGACGTGGGAGAGCTTGGTGGAGGCCTTGAGGGCTTGGGCTCGGGTGAGGCCGCAGGCGTCGATGAGGTACTTCTCGACGGCGAACCCGGGGCTTGGGGAGGCAGCAGGCGTGGCCGCGGCCGCGGAGAGGAGTCGGCAAAGAGGGGAGATGGAAGAGGTGGAGGGATAGGAGAGGAGACGGGTGAGGACGCCGCTTCGCAGGCTGAGCATGGCGGCAGCAAACGGCGCGGCGGCGCCGGCGGCAAGCGGAGAGATTCCTGCCTGAGTTGGAAGCTGAGAATGGGGAGAGACTTCTTCACTTTTTCTTTTTCTTTTTTGAAGCGGGGGAGAGGCTTCTTCACTTACGTTGAGAAACGAAGAGATGGGCCTCCAGCCCTCCATCGTCAGATGAGGTAGATGGGCCCCATTCTCTACGTAGGCACTTTATACCGTGAATATATTTTGGTTATTGTTTTCACAACTACTCCCTCCGTTTTAAAATATAAAATTACACTATAAAAGGGTTTAGATATATTAGCTTAAGAAAGCTAAAACAGCTTATATTTTAAAACGGAAGGAGTACGTATTTTGGCACGAGAGACTATTAATAGAAACCCTCAATTCAAATTTGCGCAGGAGAGTATCGGACCAAGAGAGTACATAGATTCTCAATCTTCCACATTGGAAGTCCAGATCTCACAAACAGTATCACACGCTACAAAAGTTTTATTGATTTTCTATGCTGGTTCAATTTCAATGAGGTGGAGATGACTGCAGGGTACTTCTCGGTGAGCTTCTCTTGGAGACTTGGACCAGCATCCGGAGAGAGGGAGACAAATTTCTGGTACTCCATCAGAGCATCTCCACTCATTGGAATGGCTCCCAGGCCGCATCCACGCTGACGGAGAGAGGGAGACAAATCTCCCATTAGAGCATCAGGCCGAAATCCGATGAATATTTTCACCGGATGGATGACGGCCTGGAGCCAAAAACTTCCCAGCCTCGAGCCTAGGTGACGCTGGCAATCGCATTTAAATTCGTGGAACTTAAATCAAATTAGACAAAATATGAGCAAATTTGGACGAAAGTCGTGGCGACAAATAGCATAGGAGAAATCGGTTCATTATATAGACTATTTACCAAAATTTAAACTAAAAGAAGGATAGAATAAACTAAAACGCAGTTGGCGCCGGGAGCGGCCTAGTTCATGTCGTGGCCCCGGTAGAACTACATGTCATAGTCGTCGTCGTCGCTAGGCTGGCGGCGGCTGCTTCCCTGGCCCGGGTCACCGACTCGTGCAGGCCAGCTGCTCGGCCCGCCTTTGTCAGAGTCGCTGTAATCTAGGACCATGACGTTGCTGTGGCGACGGGCCCGGCGATTGGCATGCGGCCTCCTCCTGCACGTACTCCGCCTTGGACCAGGCGAGAACATCGGCAAGCCACATCGGCAACATGTCGTCGAGGGAGGCTTCCATCGCCAGCTTGAGGACATAGCTGTCCTACTCGTCCTCCGGCCTGTCCACCGACTCCCTCTTCTGACGGACTAGGCGGAGGCGCCCGGAAGGAGGAGAGGGTTGTGGAAGCGGCGAGGCGCGGGGACCGCTGATGGTGATGTCGCGCGTGGCCCGTGGGGGCTAGCGGCGCGTCAGGGCCATCGCCGAAGAGGACGGCTCGTGCTTCACCGGCAGGAGCGGCGGCGCGCCGTGTCACGCCTCACAGGCGGTCGAGGCTGAGGACGACGAGGAGAAGGCTCCCATCCTCTTTGACAGCCAGGAGCTACCACGTCAGCACGAGGCACTCACCGGCGTCCTCGCCGGGTACATGAGGCAGGGCGAGTTGTTGTCATCGATGTGTTCGAGGACGGAAACGACCCCTCGTAGGTTGCCATCTCCCGCTCGTACCGCTTGCGGAAGTACTCCGTCAAGGCGGCGTGGTTGTCGGGGAAGTGCCACGGATCCGCGCGGTCCTCGTCAGACATCCCGGCGAGGACGGCGTGGATCTCGCCTATCATGTCGATGCCCTGGGGAGGAGGCGATATCGGCACGCCGTCGACGTTCAGCGACCATCCTATCGGTGCGCAGACGTCAGCATCACCGGGTAGTAGGTATCGTAGAGGTGGCGATCCTCCCACTCATTGAGGGAGCGGCGGCCGAAGTCGTTCGCCGCCATACCGTCACCGGGATAGCGCTCTGCCATGGTCTCGATCGGTGGTCAAGGAGGAGGGGAGATGGGCTAGAGATTTTCGATGTGCAACTGACGGCAAGGAGGGGGCCTATTTATCGGCAGCAAGTCGGGAGGGGTGTAGCACACACGGGGAGAAATGATAGAAGGGGTGTAGAAGCTGAGGCGCTGGCTCTTCGTGAAAGCACCGCGTGGACAGCGATTGGACGTCACCCTGCCGTGTCTAGAGAAAGGCTGACCGCCAGCGGTGCATTTATTCGTGCGAAGCCGAGGTGATGAGGACGAACGACTGGAAAAAGGCATATCGGTGGCTCACCAAAAACGGGGTCAGTGGCGCACACCTGGTGCACTACGGATATTCACCACAGATATTACCCCACTGATATATTTTTTATCCGTGGCGCGGGGATAGTGCGCCACTGATATCGATTTCAAAATTTTAAAAAAGCGGGATATCTTAAAATTATCCGTGGCGCACGGGGATATGGTGCGCCACTGCTAAAAATTTCAAATTTCGAAAAAAAATTGGATCCAGATCTGCCGCATCATCGTGTCGTTGTCGTCACGTCGCGCCGCGTGGCCGGGGGAGCTCGAGGATGGCGCAGAAGGAGGTGGCGCCGCCCGTGGGCTGCCGGAGGAGGCCGATGCGGTCGGGGGAGAGGAGGATTCGGAGGAGGCGAGGAGAAGAGGATTCAGAGGAGGAGGAGGAGGAGGAGGAGGAGAAGAGGAGGAGGAGGAGGAGGAGGAGGAGGAGGAGGAGGAGGAGGAGGAGAAAAAGGAGGAGGTGAAGAGAAATAAGAGAGGAGGAGGAAGGAGGAGGAGGAGGAGGAGGATAAGAAGAGGAAGAAGAGAGGATGAGGAAGAAAGGAGGAGGAAGAGGAAGAAGAGAGGAGGATGAGGAGAATGGAAGGGGAAGGTGGAGTAGAATAGGGAAAGGTGGAGTAGAATATAAGGAGAAGGGGTAGGTGATTAGGGTGGGGGTAGGTGGCCAGGGTGGAGATTCAAATTTGAATCCCGCCCAAATTATCTGTGGCGCATCCTATTTCTTTTATGCAAGAATTTTTTTTGTTTCTACCATAACTTTTTATTCTTTTTGAATTTCAAGATTCTAAAAATTTCGTGCTCGTCGTTTTGATATATTATATATTTTTTCGACATCGTATGCAAAAGTTATGACGATTTTACTGTACCATTACTTTTTTTTCAAAAATGTCAAAATTCATGTTTACTAATTTTCCTAGAAACTACATCACATGACCTACCTATATCTGAAAGATTTTATTTTTTGAAATATTTATCATTTTCTATTATTTTTGGCAAACTTCAAAAGACGATCCGGAGAGGGTGAGAGCAAAATTTTGAAAGCTTATATATGGCGCACCACTTTGCCGTGAGCCATAGGTATTTCAGGTCAGGGGCACACCTCAATTCCGTACGCCATGGATACCGTGCCAATTTTTCAAAGGCCTGGGCCCACACCTATCCGTGGCGCACCAAAATTGCGTGCGCCACTGATACCTAATTTATTCATGGCGCACGCCAATTTCATGCGCCATAGATATGCCACCCATGGATGGGGACGACCACCAGCTTGGCGCACCGTTTCGACAATGCACCACGGGTATGTGCATGTCCTGACGTATCTTTCTAGTGCGCGCCACGGATAACTATTTGTGGGGCACCCTTTGGATTTGCGTCACATGTATGATCCCTGTGGATAAGCCTTTTCCTACTAGTGACGGCATCTCTTGCCGACAGCTTGGCCCCACTTGGCGGTTTCACTGCTTCCCACCAATTCCTCTCCATCCGGCGCTGAGGGCGTTGTGTTCGGTCTAATTCGCCGGATGAATTTTGGGCCCAATCTGACGAATTTCGGGCTGAGGTGGTTGGGTGAATTTTAGCCGGATTTAGCAAACGAACGGAATAGATACTGCGGTGGTATTTCCAGCTTATACTCCCTCCGTTTTAAAATATAAGATGTTTTTAGATTTGTGAAGCTGATAAATCTAGACCCCTTCTAGTGTATAGGTTCAGAGAGGTTTCGAGTGAACCTACACACTAAAACGGTCTAGATTCACTAGCTTTACAAAACTAAAACATCCTATATTTTAAAACTAAGAGAGTACAAGGTAGTATCGCACCAAAACACAACAACGAAAACCAAAGCCACGAAAGTAGGCACTGATCCACTCCCTCAACACTCTGACGAGCTCCGCACTGCATGCGTCACGCTCATTGCTAACTAGAACAGGATATGCAGATAGACACGGGCACTTGAAAGCAAATACTACTTCCTCCGTTTTAAAATATAAGATGTTTTAGCTTTATGAAAAAAGTGTATCTAGATGTTTTTTATTGTGTAGGTTCATATAGGTTTGAACTGAATCTACACACTAAAAGTGGTCAAGATAGACTCCATTCATAAAGGTAAAACATCCTATATTTGGTAACGGAGGAAGTACTACACAAATAGCAAGTGGAATATTAGAAGAGCATGCAACACAAAATATTTTTTCAGACAGTCAGTGGAATTTGTTGAGCTGCAATGCTGGTAGGCTGGCATCAATCTAGCCAGCGAATCAAAATACAGTAACATATGCTGAACTTGCTTCTTTAAGAGGGGTTTTCGCTGCCACGCGTCCAGCTGCCAAGAAAGAAATACAGCTCTGCTTACCTCTTCTCCAATCCAAGTCCAAGATGCACTGAAATTTGGACTAACTTTTAAGAATAAATCGATCATTTATTTCCTTCAACAACACAATTTTCCAAACAAAAATAAAAGAACTAGATACATTCACTTAAGTAGTTAATATCCTAGCATACTTTCACTTAAGTAGTTAAATATCCTAGCCTAGAACTAGATACATTAAGTTGGTATATTCAGTAAACAATATATACACTGTCAACACTATAAATTTAGTTAACAAGCTACATGTAGTTAATATATTGCATAAATTCAGTTAACACTACAATTTCAGTTCTCAAACTTAACATGGGCAATGTAAGAAGGGAGAATGGCAACCTAACTATTATTCTAAATTCCTAGCCTAAAACTAAACCTAACAACACAAACCTACCAGTGATTCCTATCCTTAAACTGAAAGTGATCTAGCAGAAACAGGGGAGGGGAACTAGTAGAGTGAGGGGGGCGGGAACTTACTCGATGCCGCCCAAAGATGTTCTCCACCAGTGGCTTCTCTTCGCCGGCGATGCTAGGACCGCCCACGCCAGAGATGTTGTCGCACCATGTGTCGGCGAGCCCCACGCGCCGTCTCACGGCACCTGCACAGAGTCAGAACTGCCAGCACATGGATCTCCTCTGCCGCTCCCCGAATCCATGCCTTCTCTCGATGAATCGTAGCCGCCAGCGTTGAGAGTAGCCACCACCATCGAGGGGGTGAGGATGCGGGGGAGGGGAGTGCGTGCGGGAGAAACTGAAACCTACCACTCCTTGTCCCCCTTCAGACA
The DNA here is from genome assembly GCA_910589775.1 of Avena eriantha. NCBI lineage: Eukaryota > Viridiplantae > Streptophyta > Magnoliopsida > Poales > Poaceae > Avena > Avena eriantha. The sequence continues at coordinate 536,006,735 of OU342745.1, forward strand.
CGCCGTTAATGGCGCGTGTAACGGCCATCCTGGTGGCTTCTTCTGGTGGGTCCCACAGCCATGTCATCAATATTGGCAGGGTCTCATTGTCAGATCCAGCATCAATCATCTGGATTTAGAGTTGCAAAAACTGCCGCAAAGTGGTGGTTTTCTACGATTCGAACGAAAAGTGGTGGTTTTGGAAATTTAAGTTGAAAAATGGTGGTTTTATGCTATTTACTCTTTGTTTGTCATCAATTAGCCATAGTGACTTGCTAGAAAGTGTGGGGAATGGTGAATCCAACACAGTGAATAGAAACGAGAAACTTTTTTTAGTGTACATTCGATTCAGAACAAGAAAACTTTCAGAGGTTGGTCCAGAATTGGACTAGCTTATAAAAGTAAATCAGAAACCCTCTGACTCGGAGGTTTATACTCTTTGCAGCTGGAAGGTACGGCACACGAGGTTAACATTGGCCTCACACTCAGAAGCAAAAAAAAAGTGACAGAGAACACTCTTTTTCAAGTAGAAAACCCTTTTTCTCCAAAAAAAAAGGAAGTAAAACAATTTTTTGCACTCTATCCATGTAGCAATAGGAAGAGTCACAAAATAGGCAAAGATGACCATATGTTATCTACCAATGCATACTGTTTCTTGTCCATCCAGTTAGTTGAGTAGCTTAGAGCATAGAGCCGGGAATTGATTGAAGCAACTCTTGGGTCACTGTCTTGGCATGATGCAAGCCACAGGTATTAGGTAATACAAAAGGTTAACAACTAAACACTGCAAGTCCACTTCGCAGGCCGCAACATACATGTATAGAAGAACCTACATAATTGATAGACAGACAGTTTCGGCATCGATCATGTATTCACGCCACATGCCAACACAACGTACAAAATGGAACACTCAGATACAAGTAGCATCAACGAAAAATGAAATTGGCAAAAGGTACCAAAAAAGCGTATAGAAAAATATGAGCAAAGATCCAGAGTGCATAGGAAGCACTATAGATCCAAGTTGTTTTTCGTTGCTCAACCCAAATGAGCAATTGCTCGGAGGACATGAAGCAAATGAACCACAACATGCTAGTTAACTGACAGATCCTACATCAACAAGCAATTCACTATCTAGGCATGCAAATTTGAATAACGTCTACACATATCACTAGGTAATAATATAAAAGTTAGCAACAACTAAACCGTTCAAGTCCACTTCACAGGTTATGGTGTAAAATATGGAACAACCAACATACTATACACAAACAATTTCAGCATCGGCTATGTCAGCAGCCATAGCAAACAAATACAGAAAAACCAACAGCAAGATAGCCATTTCTGCATCGCAGCAAACAAAATAGAGCTCCAGAAACTTGCACAACAATCGATGTCATTGGTCACAACCAACCTATATTGTCACTCAGCATTATTAGACAAACCTAACATCAGCCCAACAATAGGAGAACACTTAGGATACGATTTGTACCACACACCTTCAACCTCTATTGTTCACATGTTTTGAAGTTTTTTGCCCCACAATTACATAACATCGCTTTGCATACTAAAATATAGTGACTCGATGCCTCCACCTGAACAGATACTAAACTTTCTAGATTATCAATTCATTCGAGAATTACTTTGTGTGATGGGCATATGAGAAGCTCATTGAGTACAACACAAAACTCGTCCCGTAACTACTCAAGTTTGAGAAAATGGAAGCCTTATTTTGTATAGACTAGAGGGATTACGTACAAAATACAAAATACACGACTACCCAACCAGAGAAAAGGCGTTCTTCAGATGCCCGAATAATAGAATCAGTGCAAGCACATACCAGTTGTAATCAGAATGAACCTTAATTGTTACTTACAAGGTACGGAGGAACTACCTAAAGTACAGAAATTTCTGTAGGGAATATGGATTTTCTCACACCAGAAATTTCTTTTAGAAATAGAGCTAAACTGCATGGATTCAAGTTGGAGCATGAAGTCACCAGTGTGCGTAGCCAGGACGATACTATTCGAGTCCTCGTCGTACCCCACCATGGCCACCTTTCTCAGGTCGCCACTCATTCCCCGTGGAAAGAGACACTCCAGTCGAATGATTTTTTGCAGCAACACCCATTTGACATTGTCACATTTGTTGGAGTTCCTCCTCCATAATCGGATGCCTAGTTTTGACATGACTGCAAGGCCAAGGCAAGTATCAGCATCATCATATGTCCGGCAGAGCTGAAAAGACGAGCAACCGGTATGATGGGCGCCTACGGGCTTCTCAATCACACCAAGGGTCTGCCGATCAATATCGAACGTGAGGATGTCACCTCTATAGAGCAACCAGTAAACTGTGCATCCCCGACGAGGACGCTGGACCTCATCAGAAGAACTTTGTCGGTAGTCGCTGTTGAGGCAGTATTTCCCCATTCACCAGACCTGGAATCGTAGAGGCAAGCGGATGTATGTAAGTGTACGCTGCAGATCAAGACCACTTTAAACGGGCCCGAGAAGCAACCGTCATGCACATGCCCATCCTCGCCATCAGCGCACCATACGGCGGCGTGCCAGACGGTGAAAGTGTAGCTTTTGCGATGGAGCCCTGCTGGAAAAGACAAGCAATGCTGTTGTCCGGTGAGGGGATCCCACACGAGGACCTCACGCCCCGGTCGGTGGATCGAGACCAGTTGGTGGATCAGCACGGCGAGCCCGTGGCGGCAGTCCAGGAGCTCCCAGTGGTCGACGGGGCTTCTGCTCTTGCGCAAGGCGAAGCGCTCGGCGGGGATACGGTCGGGTGGTTTCGTGTCTGGAACGGGAACAAAGTCGCTCCCGGTAAGCCCTTTGAAGAAGCCTAGTAGAGGAGGTCTCCCGTGGAGCGTTTGAGGAACTGCGGATCGGAGAGGGTTTTGCGCCAGCGCGTGCAGACGAGGGAGGCCCGGGGGATGGAGGACGGCTTTAGAGGAAGACGGAGCAGGAGATGCTCGTCGTCTAGTGGGGTCGCCTGCACCGGCCATGAGCTAGTACTGTTGTCGTCGTCATCGAGGACCTTGGACACCACGTCGTCGCCCGGCATTGTGGAACACATCAGCCTCCCTGCAATTCACACAAGCCAGCCATGCTTGGAGTCAGATGAGGCATACGGCAGCGACAAACTTTCAAATGCAATACTCGATCGATTGATTATTTCTTCGATCAATCCATCCATCACACAACAATCATGCATCCATCCATTGTCTCGTCAAGATGTAAATATACATGTAGGGTTTAATTTCGGCAAGAAATTAAAATAGAAGAGAAGAAAAAGGAAAAACACCTAGTAGTACTCCGTCCGACCCATATTAGTTGACTTGGATTTTTCTAGATTTAGATGTATCTATTACCAAAACATGTCTAGATATATCCGAATCTAGACAAATTCGAGTCAAGTAACATGGGTCGGAGGTAATAGAAGGAGAGGAAGGAGAAGCGGTAGTCTGACCTCGAATAGTCGGTGAGTGCCGGGGTGAGGTCTTGCGTCGCCGGCGCCGCTCCTCTCTCTCTCTGTTGCCGCTGTGCCGTGGAAGCAGGGGTGTGAGTTCTTTTTTAGGGGAGCCAGAGAGACTAACGTGTCTATTTGTACACATCGTGATCGAAGCCCATCTACAACTCCCTTGGCTCTGTTCCGACCCTGACTCCTCCACGTACGTAACATAGGTCCAAGCTTCCCTCAACAACAACCAAAAAAAAGAAAAAGTCCAAGCGTCAAAATAAATGCCAAATTAATGGCAGCCCAACATTGATCTGCAACTTTCATGATGAATGTACGGGAGATATCACAAATAGTACTAGACGCTACAACGACAGATTTTCTGTGCGGGTTCGATATATTTCAATGAGCTGGAGATGACTGAAGGATAGTACTTCTTGGTAAGCTTCCAGGCTGATGCAAAGAGAGACAAATTTATTCTACTACTCCCTCCGGTCCATATTAATGTTCTTAACTTTATCTAGATTCGGATGAATCTAGTCTAAATCATTAACTAGGTACATCCGAATCTAGATAAAGTTGAGAACAATAATTCGGATCGGAGGGAGTACTCCATTGGAGCTGGGTATTTCCAGTATACAAGGTACTCCAGAGTAGATACTGCGGTGGTATTAATTTCCAGCTTACAAGGTATCACACCAAAACACAACAACACAAACCAAAGCCATCAAAGAAGCCAAAGTATTTCCAGACATGCGTCTACGTCTCATTGCTGACTAGAACAGGATATGCGGATCGACAGGGGTACTTGAAAGCAAATACTCCACAAATAGCAAGTGGAATCTTAGGAGCAAAATATTTCCAGACAATCATAGAGCACCTACATAGCTACTACTAGCAACCAGGCAGTGGAATCTGTTGGGCTGCAATGCCGCTAGGCTGGCAGTAATCTAGTCTAGCCAGCCAACCAAAATATATACAGTACAACAAGCTGAACTCGCTTTTCCAAGAAGAAAGAGGGGTTTTTGCTACCACACACCCATCTGCCAAGAAAGAAATGCAGGTCTTCCATCCAAGACCTTCCTCATCTTGCGGGACGACTCTGTTCCAAGCAAAACAGACAAAGAATCAGGATGGAAACAATTAACCGTGACAAGATCAAAACGACTGCACTGTATGACGGAAGTCTGAGTGTCACACGGCACTCAGGTCAAAGTTCTGGATGAAGAACACACGCTCCTGGCTGGGTTAGGTTACTACATACGACACATAATATATACTCCTACTTTTCTTCTCATTTTCCTTGTGGATGCTGCTAGCTATTATGCATAAAATTGTTTCTAGCTCCTATAAATATTCTCTCCTGTCCAACATAATGATACGAATTTGGTAATGGGCAGAGATACACTAGAATTTGGACTAACTTTTAAAAACAAACCGGTCATTTTTTTTTCAAGAACAGTTTTCCAGAAAAAACCAAAAGAATCAGAACGCTGTTTTTTTTTCAAGTAGAACAATGTTTCACTTATTCCAACATCATTTGTACGACCGGGCATGCACACTACCAGCAAAGCATTTTCTATACATGATACTGACAGCAGGTTTCACTTAGATCATGTACATACTAGCACTTGGGTAAGAAAAAATTGTGGCAGCAGTAGTAAATGTCACACTTATCAAATTACACGACTAAGTCCTATAAGTCCACTTCACAGGTCATGTCGTGCAACACAGAACAACCTAAACACTACATAAAGGATCAATTTCCGCCTCGACCACACCAGCGTCGATCCTACAGCAAAGAACCATTTCTGTGTATCAGCCGACGAAAACTCCAGAGTACGTTCAACATAATTACATGTCATCAGTCAAAACGAATCTCTACTACTCACTCACAGAAAAGTCGATCAAGTAATATCTCAAAATTAAGCATGATTGCAACAATAAACACCAAGTAATTTTTTCTGGAGATCATACAATTCAAAGATGAATCATCTCAGCGTTATCAGAAAAAAAAAATCATCCCAGCAATCGAAGAACTGTTAATTTGTAGTTCGTACTACATCAGGCTGAGAATGGTGTGGGTCTGTGCGGTTATTTTGGGGCGGGTTCATGTTTGGTAGCTGAACGAACGGGTTTAAATGTATCTATAAACATTTGGTTTGGATTGGAGCGGGCCCACACAGGAATAGACTTGGTGCGGTGCAGGTGCAGCTCAAAATACATCTTCTTAAAACGGCCAGAACCCGTGGTGGAACCCAGCCGTTCATCCATAGAGAGACTAGAGATCAGCAAGTCCAGCGTTTCGCCGACGACCCCGCCATGCTGCACAGGCCACCCTGCATGCCAGGATGGGCGTCGTCTTCCTTCCACCCACTGGTCACTGGAGCCCGCAATTGATTACGTGGGTTACTGTCGCACATAAGTACTAAACTGAAACGAGTTGACATGTCGTATGCTGCTGCTACTAGTTTAGTACTCCTTTGGTTTGTTCTGTGGTTAGTACGTGGGCCGAGAAATGGTTTCAAACCGCAAACATCAAACCAGTTGGTGCGGTTTGGGGGCAATTACATTGCGGACTGGTGCGGGTTGGTTGGCAGTGCTTAATTACTGGGTTGGTTCGGTGCGGCGTTGAGGAGATTTCCATTGTGGACTGGCGCGGGTTTGGTGCGGATGTCTCCCCATTCTCAGCCTGGGGAATACACACCTGCAACCTCTATAGTTGACATGTTTCAAGCTTTTCTGCTGCACGTGAATATTCCATCAGAGGCAAATACCAAGCTGACTAAATTATGGAATCCTTCGAGATTTATTTTCCATATCAGTACAAAGTAAAAAATTCTTGTATCTAACTCATAGACATGCTTTTATGGAATGTAAGAACTAGCCTGTTAGAAATTTATCGTATTCATGCGTAGAGATCTCAAACAAAAGATCACTCATCATCTTATTGATTAACCAAACAAAAAAATAGACACAACAAAAAGATAAATTTACATCACCTGTTCATTCAACATTGCACATTATCAGATCTCATGTGTTCAAATTTACAGCTCCACCACCACCTCCACCAGCATTGCCTCTGACTGTAAGCAAAAGAAGTCCAATAAACGATGTTAAAAAGGTGAATCAATAGGAAGACGTAGGTGCAAACCACCATATACTCTGTATATATCTGTATATATGTAACTTCAGGGGGAATTCCACATGTATTTGTTCCAGATATGCCAAATGGACAAAACAAAAGATGTTCAAGTTGAGAAAGCTCAGTGGAAAAATGGACATTACGTAGCATTACAAGGATTTATGATTACTATCATGATCAATGGAGATAAATATTACTAGATGTGCCAATCAAATAACTAATTCACAACAACAAAATATTGACTGAATTAGAATGAATCTTGTTTAATGAGGAAAAAGGTATTACCTGCAGTATAGAAATTTCTGTAGGGATAATGGATCTTGATGCTCCAGCAATTTCTTTTAGAAATAGTTCTGAACTGCATCGACTCAAGTTGGAGCATGAAGTCGCCAATATACGTAGCCAGAACAATCACATTTGAGTCCTCATCATACCCCACCATTTTTGCAACTTTGAGGCCGCTATACATTTCCAGTGGAAATAACTCCTCCAGTTGAACGATTTTCTGCAGCAGCACCCATTCGGCTACACCATCGCAGTTCGATTTCCTCTTCCACAATTCGATGCACAGTTCTGACAGAACTGCGAAGCCAAGGGCACTATCATCTGTTCGTAAGAGCTGACAGGAAAAGCAGTCGTTAACGTGGGCATCCACCGGCTTCTCAATCACACCGAGGCTCTGCCTTTCGGTATCAAACACAAGGACACCACCTCCACGTAACAACCAGAAAAGTGCATTCCCAATGAGGATGCTGGGCCTTATACGAAGAATCTCATCTGTAGTCACAGTTGAGACAATATTTCTCCATACACCAGACATCGATTCATAGAGGCAAGCAAATGTCTGTATTTCTCCGACAGATGCCAAAACCAACTTAAAGGGGCTAGAGAAGCAATCGCCATGCACATGCCCATCCCCGGCATCAGCGCACAGCACTGCAGCGTGCCGGACCTTGCCTTGAAGGCCCGGTGGAAAAGTCACACGGTGCTGTCGGGCAGAGAGAGGATCCCACACAATGGCCTCGCGCTTCGACCGGTTGATTAGGACAGCAAGACCATGGCGGCAGCCCATGAAGTACCAGTCCCAGTGGCGCGGCCACAGGGCGAAGCGCTCGGCGGGGATGCGGTCGGGTTTCGTGTCCAGAAAAGGAACAAAGTGGCTACCAGTAATCCCTGCGAAGAAGCCCAATAGAGGAGGCTTGCGGTGGTGCTTGCGGAAGCGTGTGAGAAAGCCGGGGTCAGAGAGGATGGTGCGCCAGCGCTGGCAGACGACGGAGGCACGAGGTAGTGAGGATGGCAGCGCAGGGAGGCGGAGGAGGATCTCCTGAAGAAGATTCTCGTCGTCAAGCGGGGGCGTCGCCGCCAAGCATAAACTAGGATTGTCGTCGTCGAGTGCCTTGGATATGGGGTCAGCCGGCATTGTGGAACACAACATCCTCTTGGCATCCACAAACGCTGTACTACTTGGAATGGGATCAGCCCTGAAACAACAGAAGTAGAGACAGAAAAAATGCAATAATCAGCAGACATATTTCTTCAATCAATGTGGTTGCAAACACAACAAAATTTGTCCAATCAACTTATGTTGGAAGACATCCAACACATAAAAAAGCAAACATCCATCTGAACACCGTGCTGCGTAAGATAGAGAGGAATGGTGGCCTTTAATCAATGTGGTGGCAAACAACAGGAGCATCATCCAAATGCAATCAAACCTACTGATTTCTTCAATCAGTGTACTAGTTGCCTAATACATCAAATACAGTCATACGGACTGATTTCTTCAGTCAATCTGTGTTGCAAAAAACATCCAACAAGCGGTGCGCAAAATGAAGAGAAATTGGGTGGCCTTACCCGTGGGCAATATCAGCGGGATCCATCATCTATTTTCTCCCCCTATTGCAGCACCCTCTTCTCTGTCCACCGTCTCAACAATCAAACATTGGAGTTCAGTTATGAGGAAAATTGTATCTAGGGTTTTCCGCACGAAAATAGAAGAGAGGAAAAGGAAAAAACACCTATATATAAGAGGAGGAGAGGAATGAGAAGTGGCGTCCTGACCTCGAATCGTCCGTTGCTGCCGGGGACGGAGTGACTGAGGTCGCCCGCGACGCCGCTCCTCCTTTCTCTCGCTCCGGTTCTGCCGCCGACCTGCCGTTGTGGGCTGGAGGCTCTGGGGACTGAAGAGATATTTGCTGGGTTGAGGAATGGAGAAAGTGGCACATCGAAACCCTGCTGGGGAAGGGAGCTCGCCGGCGCCGGCGCTCCTCTGGCTCGGCTCGGGCCGCCGTCGTGCCGTGGAGTTAGACTATCCTATCCTATCGTGAGTCGTGTACCTATGTGTTCAGCCCTATTGAAGCCCAGCCCAATCCAAAAGCTGAAGCCCATCTACAAACTTGAGAAATAAAAGGCTGAAGCCCATTCCGACTCTTACTCCTCCACTGCCATAATAAAACCCCTCCATCATTTTTTCCATCTCTCATTCAGTCATTCTTCGTCACCATTGCAACTTTTTTTTTTGTCGGCTTAACGACTGGCCTCGCTTAGTTTCACCATTCATGGCAAGAGCATCGGCAAATTTTCCACGGGCTCGAATCACAGCTAACAGATACTGCACTTCCTTCTCCAAGAAATGCACACCCAACTGCCAGGAATGAAATGCAGCTCGGCTCACTCTTCGATTCAAGACCTTACTCTTCTTCTCGTGGCGTCTCTGTTCCAAGCAAAACATACAAAGAATCAGGATGTAGATTATTGACCATGAGAAGAGATCAAAACAACTGAGCCGAACAACAGAAATCAAATACTGTGCGGCACTCACAAGTCAAACTACTGGGTGAAGAGAGGCTAACAACAAGCAGTGATGAAACTTCAAATATCACACTCTCCTGCCTTGGGTCACTCCAGACAAACAAAAGCATCAGACACTGTTTTCACTTATTCCAATGTCATTTGTACTACTTGGATATCACACTGTTTTCACATGTTCCAACTGGTTTTTCAAGGAAATCAGGCTTCATCACTTCGATCATGTACATACTAGCACTTTGGTAAAAACAATTTTGCAGCAGCAGCAAATGGCACTAGGTAGGCAGCAGCAGTTCAACGACATTGACAACTAAGAGCATGATCAAAATTCAGCTATTGGTATCAGCTGCAGAAATCCAAAGCTAAAATGCGCAAGAAACGTAAAAAAAAAGACTCTGAATATTACACAATCCAAAGATGAATCATCTCAGCATTCTCAGAAAAAACTAACATCATCCCAGCAATGGAAAAAAGTTAGTTTGTAGTTTGTTGTACTACACACCTGCAACCTCTATTTTTGACATGTTTCAAGCTTTTTTCTGCTGCACAAGTACATATGATCTCAGTAGAAACAAAGAGATCATTGACTCAATGCCATCAAAAGAAAATACTGAACTCCCTAAATTATCGAATCATTTGCGATTTATTTTCCACATGAGAGCTCATGGAGTGCAAAGAAAAATCTTGTATCTAACTCGTATCGATTTATTTTCCCGTATTTAGTGCAATGAGAGGCTCATGGAGTACAAAGTAGAAAAGCCTTGTATCAAATTCATAGGCATGCCTTTCTGAATGCAAGAACTAGCCAGTTAGAAATTTGTCATATTAATGTGTAGAGATCTCAAAGAAAAGATCACACATCATCTTAATTAGTTAAACAACCAAACAAAAAGATATACAGGGAGAAAAAAGGATAAAGTTACATTACCTGTTCAGCTAACATAGTAGATTAGCAGATCTCACGTGATCACATTTTCAGCCCCATCATCTCCACCAGCATCGCCCATGACTGCGAGTGAAAGAAGTCTAATAAACCAATGGAAAAACAGAAACAATAGGAAGACATGTGTGCAAACCATCATATATTCTCTATAAGAAATAAGTTGAAGGGGGGGGGGGGGGGGGGGGGGGGGGGGGGGAAGCCAGTTCGGCATCGACAAGATCCGCAAGTTCAAGGACAACATCCGCCAGGACCTTGACTCCAAAGGCTGCATCCTTGGCTGGGCCACTGACGAGGAGGAGGATGAGTAGCTAGCTAGGATGAAGACCTTGGTGCTACTAGTTCTACTGAACAATCAATCTCTATGTATGCTTTTGGTAGCAAGTAATTGCATATTGAGTCAAGTTCTCTGAGCTATTATTCAAATCATATTCTGCATTTGACCATCACCAAACCGTGTCCTTGGTGTCAATTCGTGCCCTTCTCCCAACGGTATTCAACCCTATATAACACACCTGCAGATTGCCAATAGTCTATGGCATCATCATCATAATCATTTACAGCAGAAATCATCAAAGCATGACGGCATCATATCATTGCAGCATAATTCATCAAGGCATAAACGCTGTCATACACATATAATTCCTGCAACTCCATTACCACGATTCTCAATTCTCAGATGTTCCGACACTTCTCTCCTGACACTTCAAGTTCAAGATAAAATAAACTGTTGCCAAAGCAATAACACAGATACCACACGACACGACCTTGTTGTTCCGACCCCTAGTCTAGGTACGATAGGAGCTATTCGCTAGCATGACCGACATAACCGCACAGCACAGGTGGCCAGTAGGGCAGATTCTACAGCACTAGGAAGGGGCACTGGTTCCTCGCGTGCTCCGGGACCAGCTTCGTCGCGACCTCCATTGGAAGCCCCTTCAGCTCTGCCAAACATGACAGATGAAACGGTTAGAAACTCGGTGATCGATGAAAATCAGTGATTCTGTAGAACGGATAACCAATGTGTGTAATTACCGTGAGCCTTGAAGTTGAAGAGCGGAGGCAGGAACCGACCGTTGGGGAGGCGGGTGTTTGGGTCACGGAGCTCATCGAAGAACGGATGAGTCAGAGCATCCAGCTGCAAGAACATCGGAACATAGCGTTAGAGAGTTAGGCATGCGAAACTGCGTTTCGTCTGCATGGAAGAAAGTTTGTGGTAAGTAGGCACTCACGGCTGAGGACCGTAGGTGTGGTGAGTACTGAAGAAGCCTGGAGACCAGATCCACTGCTTCAGGTGGCATTCTTTTGCTGAACACCTAGAGTTGAATGGAAATTGTCAAAATTTCAGAATACAGTAATTACCTAGGGAGCACCAAAGTTCCATTTATAAAGCCATACCTTATGCCAAGGATGAGCTTTGATTTGGGGAAACTTGAACTCTGTGTAGTTCGGGTTCATGCACTTAATTTCTTCCCTAGTAGGTGTGCCCAGAATCTGCGACAACAATCACAAACTCGTGCATGAGTGACCTATAAACAGTATGAATTGATAGCAAGATCAAGCCCCGGAATCACCTTGATAATTTCAACGAGCTGATCGACTCCACTTTCACCAGGAAAGAGAGGCTGTAAATCAGACCAGATTTAGATGTGAGCTTCATAATTTCTACTTAACAAGATTATCATTCACGGTGGCCTTTCCAAGAGAAAGATAACAATCAGGATTCCTGGTTTTTTAAGTTTACCTGTCCTGTTAGAAGTTCAGCAAGAACACATCCAGCAGACCAGACGTCAATTGCTGATGTGTACTCAGTGGCACCAAAAATAAGCTCAGGTGCCCTATAGTACCTAGAGCAGATGTATGATATATTTGGTTCACCTTTCACCTATAGAAGAGTGTAAAATAGCATATATTAAGCTCAAATACAACAATATCAAGAAGACTTGAATACAACAGTACCAAGAGCGGTCAAGATAAATACCAGAACTTTTGCACTTCCAAAATCACAGATCTTTAGCTGATGAGTGTGTGGGTTAACCTAGTAAAAAGAGGCAAAGTTGTGAATACAGCAAGAGGCATGGGAAGCTGATGAAGTACATTGAAAATAATGCCTAGATACATGCAGGTGCCTGAGATGCTTGGTATTATCTTCATGGACTATTGTGGATTGTGTATAGCTGTTAGAGTTAACTACAAGGCACACGACAACACATCTAGGGCCAGGTATAGTCAGGGTCATGTGCTTATTAAAACTAGCATGGAAAAAGTTTTTGTGTTTTGGATCCGATCCTGAACTTTCAAATGAACCATAAACAGCACGAGAAATGAAACTACAGTAGGTATTGTTACGAGCAGTGTGAAGTTAGTCAACATAGGACAGCACCGACATACTACATATTGATCTTTGGTATTTGAAATGAAAGGGGAATGGGGAGGTTCAAACACCACCCACATATTTTGCAGAAAATGAAATAATGTATACCCTACAGAACCACTCAAAAGAAGCTCAAAGAAAGGATATGATGTCTTAAATTTACCAGAAGATTTTGTGGTTTTATGTCCCTGTGACAAACACCAACAGTCCGATGGATATAGGCCAGTGCCCTAAGAATCTGTCAAGGTAAATAAATAAGAAAATCATCCAAATAAAAATGGGTTGGAGAAACAATATTTAAATAAGGGTATTCATGACATATGTAAATATGTTCATACGAAAGTAAAGCCAGGTCCACTTGAACTATGTATGAAGTTTGACATATTAGTGTTGCAGTGCAGACAGTGTAAAACTAGGAACCACTCAATCCAAAATTCCGAATAGATCGAAAAATCTGCCGACGGAAGTAGTAGACAGTATCCTTGTGAAGTTCATCAAGTAAACCAAAAATCTAAAATAGGACCCATAATCTAAGACTCTAAACTATATCAAAATCAATTTAGTGCTTGCAAACACTACATGCTCACTCGAGTTGCATCAGCAAGTCAACATAACATATCAAGCGAAAGAAACATAACACTGAAGTTAATGGTTACCTGATAAGTATATAGCTTCACATAGATGAGTGGCATGCGTTGGTTCATCTTGTTGTAGTGTCTGATGACACGGTGGACAGTCTCAGGAACATACTCAAGCACAAGGTTCAGATAGAGTTCGTCCTTTTCAGTGGTTGAGAAGAAGCAGTGTTTCAAAGCAATGACATTTGGATGGTCAAGCAGACGCATCATTTGCAACTCACGGTTCTTGTATCTCTTATCCTGAAGGACCTTCTTGATAGCTACTGTCTCACTTGTCTCCAAACATTTTGCCTGTCAAGAAAGAAGTAAAATCATGCACTTATTCTTGAATTGTGTGTTCCACGACAAAGTAAGAGAAGGAGCAGCTTTAAATGCCCTCGATAGATGCTTATTTAGCAAAGATACCTGAAACACAGTTCCAAATGACCCTTGTCCAATAGCTCGCTCAGCCATGTAACTTATGGTCTGCCATTCACAACAATTGAATACTAGTGTCAGAAGCTGTAGAAACCTAAGTCAAGTAATAAGCAGTAATAAAAGAAAATTAAGCTCCATCTACCTGCTTCATTTGGCCATCTTTGCCTCCAATAGTTGTGACTATGATATGACCAGTTTCTGTTCCATTCCCATTAATGACTGTTGCCTCTACTTCCTGCAACAAATAAACAAGTTAGATGAAGCATAAATTTCCAGCAAATCTGGTCTAATAACGTAAACAGAAAGACCATAACAGATAGATCATACCTTGTCATCTCTTAGTTTCATTTTACTCATTTCATCCGGCAGTTTATCCACTGCGAGAGTACTGCCACCAGCATCTCTCAGCCCAGATGCCGGTGCCACACCAAGTGAGGCCATTGCTAGCTGACTTGGAATCACAACACTGAAACCAAAAGAAGCACAAGCAAGGAACTTGAGTTACTATTCCAAGTCTGTCAGTGCAAAGTATGAAAATCACATGTGTGTATATCTGAAATGACCAGCAATAGACCCCCAACCTCAGACTAACTAGCATCAGAAGGAAAGCAAGGCTTTCTTATTGCTAAACAAAAACACGTGAGTGAAGGGTTGCATAATGATTCACGGATACTTAGAGGGTAATTCCTGAACCGAAAATACTACATACAGAATGGATAAATGCAGACGCAGGTACTAGTGAATAATATAAATAATGGACAAATAATTAAAGGATGGACCTAGTTCACTTGCTCGTTAGTTTTTCCCAAATTAAGAAACTCCAAAGAGTAACGCATCGTATTAAAAGAAAACTCCACGGCACCACATTTACTTTCACACTTTTGTATCGAAGTGGGAAAAAATCAAAGGATGGACCGATAATTCAGAAGTGGTAGCTGCGAGCTATGCCTTTGCTACAGTTGGACTGTAAAAAATCAATGCTTGCAAATTGCAATTCCATGGCTCTAGAAGAGAACACGGAGGAAACAGCAGAAAATCACAGCCGTGAGCACTCAAGGACACGGCTCCTCCCTCCCCATGCCGCTTAGCCAGGAACCCAATGCTGCCCCAACCGAACGCAGCGATCGCGCCTATCCCCTGCCAAAACAAAAAGCCCGCGGAACCTACGCGAAATTCGAGCGGTCTGGAGCGATCCCTCCATGGATCTGGCTTCTTGCGGGTTTCAGCGAGGCCTGGTTCGGAGAGCGTACCGGGTTGCTGCTGCGGCGGCGGCGGCGCTCCGGCGGACGGGACCATAGGGCTGCGGCCGCGGGCGGATCGGAGAGTGTCGATCGAGGAGGACGAATCGGCTGCTTGGGTTGTCTCCACTGCCGTCCGCTCCACTCCAGTCCAGTCGCTGCGGGTGCGGGGGGGTCGCGTCGCGTGCTGTGGTGGTCGGCGTGGGCCGGTGGGTGGAGAGAGAAGAGAGAGAGGGAAAAACAACGATTCCGCCTCGCTCTTTTCCCTTTTTGTTTTTTCTACCCAGTACGTATAAAAGAGTTCTCAAAATAACCTAGCCTTCTCAAAATGACTGCCTTGCTTGCACCAAAAAGAGTACATAAACCTTTTTCTAGGACTTCCTTGTATGGAAAACATGAAACGGGCAGTGCGCTTCCGTGATTCGGCCCGCTTTATATAAGAAAAAACGGATCGAAAAGCACACGAAGCATCCATTTGAAAAGACAAATAGGGTCCAAAAGCCACACGGATAAATCGATGACCATAGATCCATGACCAGCGTATAACAACCTCTGACCAGATCATGGTTGTAGTACACACCGACCACAACAACTTCCACCGAGGGCCAGATCCACGAGCAAGGGCACTAGATCCGCCTGTGGCGACCTCTACAATAGCAACCCGTGTAACCACTCTCTTCCCGCAAGCGGCTAGACGACCACCAACACCCGGAAAACATTGACATAAATTTAAACGAAAATTGGTTCGGTTAAGGAAGCATATCATTCTGCAAGCTATGCTTCCTACCAACCCATGTTGACCCACCACTATCATCACATGAACCGTTGACGTCTAGACATGAATATGCCACCCACCAAGAGTCAGATCCATGACTGTCTAACAACCTCTAACCAGGATCATTGTTGTAGCACACATTGACCACAACAACTTCCATCGAGGGTCAGATCCACGAGCAGAGGCACCAGATCCGCTCATGGCGACCTATGCAACGACTACGATAGCAAGCCGCATAACCACACACCCCACCCCCCCACCCCCACCCACACACACACTCCCAAGCCGCCTGACAACCATAGACACCTAGGAAACATTGGCATAAAGTTTAATCGAAAGTTGGTTTGGAGTGTGTACCGGGTTACTACGGCGGCGGCGGCGCTCCAGTGGAACGGTGCTAGGGTTGGAGATTGGATGGGTCTAGGAGGGTGAACCTGCTGCTTGAATATATATATCGGTTGCACTCCACTTTAGGGAGTCGCTATGGGTGAGGGGGTGGGGAGGGTCGGGTTTCGTCACTCTTTATCGTATTCCTTTTCCCTTTCTTTAGATAGAAATAAAAGAGTTCCAAAGATAACTTAACCTTATCACACTACATGGCTATCTTGCAACAAAAAACGAGGGATATATTTGGATTGAACTTTATTTAGGAAAACATTGAAACAGCGAAGCGGCTCCTGCAATTAATTCTTATAGAAGGAATAGATCTGATTACAAGGAAAACGTGCCAAAATGCCTGATTACGAGGAAAACGTGTCAAAATGCCATAGAAAAAATGAAGAAAAACTTGCCACGTCACGCATCCCGGCAGCTGAACACACATCCTGACCAATTGCAGGTTTCTAAGTGATATTTTGTCATGCCACCATTGGGTTGATTCATTTGGACTGGTATGTATCCACACAACCACGCAGTAAAATTGTTCAGATTGTCAGCATAATAGCTAAGGGTGTGTTTGGTTGCTCGTTTCCCCATTTGTCGCATGGGGCGGGAAGAAATAAGGACGTTGTAATGTAAAAGATAAGTCAATATAAATATAAGATAAGAAGTACTGTGAATGCCATCACCTCCCGATGTTTGGAAAGCAAGTGAAAATTTCAAAACCGGAAAAGTTTGAATTTTTTTGCTGCCAAGGACCAAAGTGGTTTCCTTCCTATGACTCCTACTCCACACCAACGCGGCTACCGAAACGCGAGAGACATAGAGCCACCGTACCAAGGCACACGTGTGCAGCGCCACGCTGTGGACGAGGGAGAGATCAGTCGGACGATGTGTGAGGGGAGAGGGGAGGAGAGATGAGAGGCAGCGAAAGAGAGAGAGAAAACACATAATTTGTTTTGCGTGCATAGGTCCTAAGAAATTTACTATTAATAGGGTGTACACTGTAAGGCGGCAGGAGTACGTCGTTTGATGAACCCAACATAACTTTGCTCTGACATCCAACCGCCCTCAACTCCTATTATTCTCTCTTTGATGCTACATCTTCCCCTGCCTACGTTTTATTCTCTCAGCATGTATAGTGCGTGGACAGAGGTGAGCATATGTCTAAGCAAAGAAATACTCCCTCCGTTTCATAATATAAGATGTTTTAGCTTTGTGAAGATAATATATCTAGACACCTTTAATGATAGGTTTGTAGAGGTTCACTCTGAAACTATACACTAAAAGATGACTAACCTTCACAAACCTAAAACATCTTATATTTTGAAACTGGGGGAGTACTACTTACTGTACTACGAGTAATCTCCACCGTTTAGACGGTGTCTAAACGAGATGATCCGTAGGACCTACGAAACTGAAGATTCTAACTTTTGCATAGGAGTTTGATAGCTTGGTCATACACTGCCAGGTGGGCCTATTATTTGCTTTTTTCCTTAGGGCATCTACAATGTGTAAAAAACACACCTTAAGGCCTATGTGGCATCCGCTAAGGTTCACCTTATACATTATGGAGAAAATAAAGTTGTCTCAAGCTTGTGGGTTGCCCATAGAGAATAGAAACATCATTTCCCCTATCTCCTCTCTCTTGCATGGAGCAATGTGACAAGCTACGTGGGTCCTATCTTGTGGAAAATGTTGACCTTATACATTGTGGTAATTTTCATATAAGTCGTGTGGGTCCTACATTATGGATGCCCTTAGACACTCGTGCCTTGTACTCCCCTCCCCACCGCGCTAGACTCATGGGTCCTAAACTATGATGTGGATATGGTCATGACCTTGATTGGTCGCTGATATGTCGTAAACGTATCTATAATTCTTGATGCTCCATGCTTGTTTTGTATCAACTTTCTTATGTTTTGTTTACACTATGAAGTATTTTTATACATTTTCTATAACTAACCTATTAACAAGATGCCGCAGTGCTAGTTGCCTATTTTCTGCTGTTTTTGGTTTCAGAAAAGCTAGTAAGGAAATATTCTCGGAATCGTACGGGACAAAAGCCAAAGTCAATATTTTACCAGAAGAAACACGGAGTCCGAAGGGCAGCCGAAGTGGGGCCACGAGGTGGCCACACCTAGGGCTGGTGCAGCCATCCCCTAGGGCGCGCAACCCCATGGTGTGGGCCCCTTGGGCGCCCACTGACCTTGCCCCTTCGCATATAAAAGAACTCCGATGCAGAAACCCTAAGGAACCGATCAAAAATCCACGAAAGAGTTTGTAGCCTCCTCCATCTCCATCCCTAGATCGGGGGGATCCGAAGCTCTTCCTGGCACCCTGCTGGAGGGGAGAGATCATCCCGAGGCCTTCTTCATCACCATGCCTGCCTCCGGAGTGATGCGTGAATAGTTCACCCTTGGACTATGGGTCCATAGAGTAGCTATATGGGTGGATTCTCCTCCTTTGTGATATCATGTTTAGATCTTGTGAGCTCCGTTCATGATCAAGATCATCTATTTATAATCCTATATGTTGTGTTTGCGGGGATCCGATGGATATTGAGATACTATGTCAGATTGATTATTGATTCTATCATGTCTATGTTATTTGTGATCTTGCATGCTCTCCGTTGCTAGTAGCTATCTTGGCCAAGTAGATGCTTGTAACTCCAAGAGGGAGTATTTATGCTCGATAGTAGGTTCATGCCTCTAGTAATCTGGGGAAGTGACAGAAATCTCTAAGGTTGTAGATGTGCTGTTGCTACTAGGGAGAAAACAACAATCCTTTGTCCATGGGGAAATTGTATTATTCACTTTACACACTTTGCTTAATGCAATTATCTGTTGCTTGCAACTTAATACTGGAAGGGGTTCGGATGATAACCTGAAGGTGGATTATTAGTGTCAACACCCGGATTTTTAATCCTAGATGCCCGTTATGTCATACCTCACAATCCCAGGATTACCATTTTTGTGAGACATAACGGATTGGATATCACAGTACATCATCCATTACAAACCATACATAAGGTTCTTACACAAATAAGGATCTCATGATCCAGTCTTAATACAACAAGCAGCGGAAATAAAAGATAGCATAGCGATGGGGTCTATCTTCAGGGGCACAGGCAATGCTGACGAAGGCAGATAGTCCTAGTTATCATAGCCGTCCTGCTGACCATCATCTTGATAATCTCCTTCATAGTCTGGCCATGATAATAGCTAGGGACAAAAGCCATGAGTACTCTTTAAGTACTCGCAAACTACCACTAACAAGTATTATGAATCTAAGTTAAAATGCTAACTCTATGCTTAACTATCAAGTTAAGTTTGAAACCTAAACTGAGTTCTGAAGCAAAGAAAGATAAGATAAAACTCTAAAATCACTTAAGTTGGGGAAACCATTGTCATAAACACAACCCTGTTGTGGTCAAGTCAAGATTCATCATTCTTTGCAAAGTATTTAGAAAACATCTGACAAGGAAACAGTATGGCCATTCCAACTGTCCATAACCGCGGACGCGGCTATTCGAATAGTTTGACACTCTGCAGAGGGGGTACACTTTCACCACAAGATTCGATACATCTGTCAGGGATAACCCTGAATCATCATACTTAGTATGCAGATAATCAAACATAACCTTCCCTTTACACACCCTAGTATAAGCACCTCTCCTATGAGCATGGCCTCCCAACCATGACCATCAGTCATCTTGGGCACTGCATAGGTGGACAACATTGAGAGGTAGCCTCAGCTCAACCTCTCCCGTGAGGGAACTAATACTAATGCATATAAATTTCCAGCTACGCCTTACCCAATTCAGGTAATGTGGTTGTACGGTAAATTTGGAATGGTATCGCATCCGAATCCAACCATCAGTTTTATAAAAGGGTTAAGGCTCAGGCCTCAACATTTTCATCATCATCAACCAATTGTGTTTCTCAACACATGTCAAAACATCTCAATAGAATGACTCATCATTCCAAGGTTTTCATAATTCATTTTCACCAAGTGTTCCCATCTAAAGTGACTCAAGTTTTTGTACTCTAAACTACTAAGTTAAGAGTGTTCACTAAGGTGGTAAAGATGGGTTCAATCTCATGCCATAGAATGACATCTAAAGGTTTCTAACTAGGTCAAGTTTTATACTTTTTATGCTACCTTCAAAACCAGTAAAGAACTTTGTATAACCTAAGAAGGGTAAAATTTGTAACTAGGACTTGGGGTACTATTAGTTAAATAAGGGAGGGTGTGATCAAAGCATGCTTAAGGCATCTTTGCTAAACCATCTAGTTTGACTCTAGTTTGCTAAGTACTACACTTGAAAGTGCTAACTGGCAAGGGTTAATCTTGGATAGTGCTAGCTTGCTAATAGTAGCTGGCATTGTTAATGGTGGCTTGCCTTGGTTGGTGCAGTGGTTGAAGTTTTCTTCTTCTTCTTCTTCTTCTTGGTAGAACTCCTCCTCCTCGAAAGCTTGGTCGATACTATCGTCTATAAATACATAGGGAGTGCACAATCACCAAACAATACTTAACTAGGCTAGATAGCATTCTAAGACACACAATTGATGATCTATTATCATCACAAGCATCACAAGTTTAAATCAAAAGTTTCCTTCTTTTTATTTTAGAAAAGTAATTTCTACTCATTGAAAAATTAACTAAAATTTAATATTCACCACCAAAATATGGGATCATGTGGACACATGTCCTCACCACATATTCTAACATGTGGGAATGAGATTTAAGGGTTGGATCAATATTACTTTGGTTTAAGTTCATTATTTAATGATTTAAAGTGACTAGAAATGCCTATATAGCATTATTTTGGTACTAGTCCAAAGTCACTGCATGTAAACCTTAATATTATTACATATTTAGATAGATATGGTGAAATTTGATTTTTGAGAGTTGGAATCAACTCAAAAGCTAACTTGGTTGATTTTATAAAAATGTTGCAAGTTGCAAAAGCTTCTGTCTTCTTAATTTTATTAGGAGAGATCTATAACTCTAATTGAATTAAATCCAACGGGCTTGGATAGATCATCTTAATACCTTTCAGACAAAATTAGTTTCATGCAATTTGGATTTGTAAAACTCACAGAATTGATTTTTGAAATACTGGATAGAAACTAAATTTAACTAAAAAAGAAAAATCCAGATTTGAATCGATGGGCTAGCGCGGGAAAAGGAATGGGCCGGCCCAGTGGCGCTCCGCGGCGCGGGGCTCAGCTGACAGGGGGTCCCGCGTGTCAGCGGCACTTAAAACGCGAAACGGTACGCGCACTGTGGGCCGTGCGATTAGAAGCTAGATCTACGGCTGAGGGTCGTCGTCGACGACGAACAGGTCGCCGGCGAGCTCGAACCCTAGCGGCTCGGTGGGGGTCTACTGGGGGCGTACCAGGGCTCCAGCAGGGTCGGCGAGGCGGGCAAACAACGTGGAAGACGACGGCGAGGCGAGGCGTGGTCGCGGCGGAGCTTGGGGCGGTCGCAATCAACGACGCCCTTCTCCTCCCGAGGCGGCAGCTCCGGCTCCAATTTCAGCGAGCTGCTGCTCCACTTGCTCCGGCTAGAGGTGGGTGAGGTTCAGAGAGGTGAGGGGAGTGGAATGGTGTGGAGAAGATAGGCTGGGGAGGGCTCCTTTTATAGGCTCAACGGTGAGACCGAGCGGGATGGGCGGTCGATGGTGGCGACATGGCTACGGCGAGGTAGAGGCATGGCTGGGGATGGCGATCGATGGGCGGTTCCCTGGCGGTGCTCTAGAGCTTAAATGCGGCCGTAGGGGCGGTGGCACGCGGTCGGGGCGAGGTGGCGCTCTACGCGGCAGAGGCGGCGGTGTCCACGACGAGCGGTGGCTGTGGGCGTTGGGCAGCGAACGGGCGTGTCCGTCGTGTTCCCTGTGTCGTGGCGGAGCGGTAGGCGCGGGCTGCGGTCGAGCGGCGGCTTGTGCACGCGTGCCGGGTGCGGCGCTCTGGCGTGCGCTCAGCATGGTGCGGTGGCACTGGGCGCGGTTTGTGCTCGGTGGTCCACGACACTCCTAGGCTCGGGCAAGGGACAGGGGGTGTCGGTGAGCTCCTGTCTACCTCCTAGACATGGCGAGAGAAGAGGGAATGGTCTGGTGCAGCGGGGCAAGGGTTGGCCGGCGAGGCATGGCTCGGCATGGCTTGGCCTTGCCACTAGGGTGTAGGGGATGGGGTGGTAATGGCATGGTTTGATCAAGTGGAGACAGAGGGAGTGTTTTGTGGTCAATTGGGTGGCAAAACCCTACAGAAACAGTGAGCTAGCTATTTGTGTTTTATTCTGCCTGCCATGTGTTTGATGAAATGGCCGCATGAAAATTCTTTTTGAATTTTGAGTTCAAATTTTTTGGGTGTTCTCCACTAATGATAGGTAGTCTCTGGTTGCAAGGGTTTTGAAAGTGGAGCTCAAAAAGATGGGTTTTGAAATAGGGGTGATCTATGCATATGCATTAGATTCAATTTTAAACTGCCATTTAAATTAGTTTACAGAATGTTTTTAGTAGATCAAAAGGTGGGCCTTGGTACCTCATTATGTGTACTAGCAAGGTGTGCAAAGATCAATAATTGTTTCTGTTACAATTTGAGTACTAGGAATAGCCAAAGTAGGCATGAGAGTTGAATTTGCCAAAATGACCATTCCTCCTTTTTAAAACTTTTTGAATTGATTTTCTTTAGGAAAAGTTTGGGAAAGATGTAGATGATGTTTAAATCACCTAAGAAACATTTTACAAGCATTGGATCACTCAATCATGGCAATTCAAATAACTCCTATTTTAAATGCACACATATATGAATGCTTTCATTTTAAATTTGGAAAAGTTTTTGTTAACCCCAATTTTGATTGATTTGATCTTGATAAGCTTGGATTGAAGTTTTGGGATGTTACAATTAGTCATAGATGTAGTTGGATTATGGTCTATGTATTATGTTTTATTGCCCAATCAAATCTCGTAGGAGTCAAGATGTCTAGTATATGCATTGTTATGCTTTACCAATCTGTCAATTGCCTGCTGTAATTTGTTCACCCAACATGCTATTTATCTTAAGGAGAAACACCTCTAGTGAACTGTGGACCCCAATCCACTCTACCATTAATATACCATCTACTGTTTACCATTTACTATTTACTTTCTGCAAGCAATTACTATATTCCACACTATACATTTAATCCTTTGTTTTCAGCAAAACCAGTGAGATTGACAACCTCACTGTAAGTTGGGGCAAAGTTTTGTGGTTACGTTGTTCAGGATTCCAAGTTGCTAACAACACCTTGGAGTTGTTTCCTTACTCCTACTGGTTCAATAACCTTGGTTTCATAACTGAGGGAAACTTGTTGTTGTGCTCATCATACCTTCATCTTGGGGTTCCCAACGAGCTCTACATATCTTGACCCATCAAGTACTTTTCTGGCGCCGTTGCCAGGGAGTTAAGGACAACTTCAATCTCTTCCTCCTCGTCAATCACTTTTCAGGGAGAAAGAAGATTCTTGCAAGGGGAGTCTCTCACAACCAATATTTTTTACTTTGTTATTGTTTTGTTTAGTTTCTCTACTTTATTTTGTTTGCTTATTTTTATCAAAAATACAAAAAAAAATAGTTCCTACTATAGTTGTTATTTTTGTTGGTCTGTTATTGTCTTGCTTTATCAGCCTTTCTATCAATGGTTGGTTTCTTTGAAACTAGATCTTATTGGCAAGGTGGGTTCACGGAAGAACAAAAATATTATGAGAAACAACACTTGTCACAAAAAGAGAAACACTTATGGGAACAAATCAATAAATTGTATACCATTGCTAGAAATGTGTGCTCTACTTATAATGTTACTTATTGCTTTGATAAATCTTATTGTTGTAGGAGGTATAGATGAAGGGAATATGCCCGAGAGGCAATAATAAAGTGGTTATTATCTTATTCCATGTTTATGATAAATGTTTATTTTGCATGCTATAATTGTATTGATTAGAAACGTCAATACATGTGTGTTTAATAAACAAATACAAGGTTCCTAGTTATGCCTCTCTTATAAACTAGCTCGTTAATTAACAAGATGATCAAGGTTTACTGATCATGGACATTGGATGTTGTTAATAACGAGGTCACAACATTGGTGGAATGATGTGATGAACATTCATCCGAAGTATAGCATTACGATCAGAGTCATTATGTTTATATTTCTATAACATCATACAAAGTAATCTTAGTCCTTAGACCATGAGATCATGTTAATTGCTAACACCGGAAGAGTATCTTGATAACATCAAACGTCACACCATAACAGGGTGACTATAAATGTGGGTTCAGTGCTACGAAGGTGTTATGTTGAGGCTCATGGATCAAGAGTGGGATTTGTCCATCCCGATGATGGATAGATATACTCTAGGCCCTCTCGGTGATATCACATTGAAATAGCTTGCAAGCAAGTGATGTGATCACTAGAATGTTATATCACGAGAACAAGAAAATAGTGCATGTCGGTAACGAGATCAAACTAGGTATTTGGATGCTGATGATCGAATCTCGGACATGTAATATATCGCGAGACAAAGGGATTTAGTTACGAAGTTTAAGGTTCACACGATCACAAGGGTCATCGTTGAATGTGTGGGAGTCAGTACGGATCTCCAGGTCCCGCTACTGATTATTGATCAGAGAGGGGTCTCGATCATGTCTACATTATTCGCGAACTGTAGGGTGACACACTTAAGGGATACCGACACCATTTAGGAGCAAATATGTTTCAGATAAAGATTAAGAAAGCGTTGGAATCATTTCGATGGAAACCGGAATTGTTTCGGGTGAAATTGCTGAAACTGGTTCTGCATGTGATATTGAAATGTTGCAGCGAGTTTTATGTGAATGTTTGTTAATTAATGTAATTGACAAAATTCTGAATAAAATAAATAGAAGTGTTTTATTTAATGATATCTTGCATTAAATTTGGTGGAAATTTAATGCATGTGAGTGGACATGAGTGGAGGTGTGTGTTTATGTGAGTGGGAGCTCCACCCACATGAATGAGGGAGAGGTGGGGGCACCCACCATGGCCGACGCCATGCCCACTTGGGCTGCCCCCTCCCCTATATAAGGAGCACCTCCTCCTCCTCTCCTCTTGCACCACCTCCTCGTGAAGGTTCTTGATACATTGCAAACGTATCTATAATTTTTGATGTTCCATGCTTGGTTTTATCTACTTTCTTGTGTTTTGTCCACACTTTGGAGTACTTTTCATATGATTTCTTGGACTAACCTATTAATAAGAGCCACAGTGCCAGCTGCCTGTTTTCTGCTATTTTTGGTGCTAGGAAAGTCAGAAAATGAATATTCTTGGAATTGGACGGGACAAAAGCCAAAGTGCCTATTTTTCCGGAAGACATCAGATGCCAGAAAAAGAGACATAGAAGGGTTGGGGGTCGGCCACACCACCTAGCCGCGCGACCAGGCCTGGCCCGCGCCAGGGGGTGGTCTGGCTGACCCCAGCACCCCCTCGGCCTCTCCTTCCGCCTATATATTGCCCTCGGGACGAAAACCCTAAGTACCCGGTCAAAAATCCACGAAAGAGTCTGTAGCCGCCATCGTCTCTGTCCCTAGATCGGCAGGGATCTGAAGCTCTTCTCGGCACCCTGCCAGAGAGGGGAATTCACCTTGGAGGCCTTCTTCATCATCATGCAAGCCTCCGGTGTGATGCGTGAGTAGTTCATCTCTGTACTACGGGTCCATGTAGTAGCTAGATGGCTGGTTCTCCTCCTTTGTGCTTTCATGTCTAGATCTTATGAGCTCCGTGCATGATCAAGATCATCTATTTGTAATCCATACATGTTGTGTTTGCGGGGATCCGATGGATATTGAGATGCTATTTCAGATTGATTATTGATTCTATCATGCCTTTGTTATTTGTGATCTTCCATGCTTTCCGTTGTTAGTAGCTATCTTGGCCAAGTAGATGCTAGCAACTCCAAGAGTTAGTATTTATGCTCGATAGTGGGTTCATGCCTCTGGTAATCTGGGGAAGTGACAGAAATCTCTAAGGTACTAGATGTGTTGTTGCTACTAGGGAGAAAACAACACTCCTTTGTTCATAGAACAATCGTATTGTTTACATTACACGCAATTCGTAAAGAAATAATCAGTTGCTTGCAACTTAATACTGGAGGGGGTTCGGATGATAACCTGAAGGTGGATTATTAGTCATAGATGTAGTTGGATGGCGGTTTATGTATAATGTTGTAATGCCCAATCAAGTTCCAAAGGAGTCAAGATGATTAGTATATGCTTGTATGCTTTCTCGATGTTTGTCAATTGCCCCGCTGTAATTTGTTCACCCAACATGTTATCTATCTTAAGGAGAGCCACCTCTAGTGAACTATGGACCCCGGTCCTTTCTTTTACATTCAATCTACAAACTGTTTATTGCTTTGTGTTTACTTTCTGCAAACTATTACTTCCTTCCATTCGATACGTTTAATCCTTTGTTTTTAGCAAAACCGGTGAGATTGACAACCTCATCGCAAGTTGGGGACAAAGTTCTGTGGTTATGTTGTGCAGGTCTCCATGTTGCTACTAGCACTGGTAGTGCGCCCTGCCAAGGCTCAGCTAGCAACACCTTTGGGGTGTTTCCTTGCTCCTACTGGTTCGATTAAATCTTGGTTTCATAACGGAGGGAAACTTGCTACTATGCTCATCATACCTTCCTCTTGGGGTTCCCCAACGAGCTCTACATCAACAGTGAGCCATCAAGCACTTTTCTGGCGCCGTTGCCGGGGATTCAAGGACATCTTCACAAGGGGAGTCCCTCATAACCAATCTCTTTACTTTGTTATTTTTGTTTTGCATAGTTTACTTTTGCTTTGTTTGCTTGTTTCTTTATCAAAAACACAAACAAATTAGTTTTACAAGTTTGCTTTCTTTATTGAAAACACAAAAAAATGACTACTCTTGAAAACACTAAGTTGTGTGACTTCACTAGCACTAACAACGATGATTTTATGAGCACACCTATTGCTCCACCTGTGCTTGAAGCTACTTTCTTTGAGATAAAACCTGCTTTACTCAATCTTGTTATGAGAGAACAATTTTCTGGTATTGGTAATGAAGATGCTGCTGTCCATCTAAATAACTTTGTTGAACTTTGTGAGATGCAAAAGCATAGGGATGTTGATGGTGATATTATTAAGCTTAAATTGTTTCCTTTCTCTTTGAGAGGAAAAGGTAAAGAATGGTTGAATTCCTTGACTAGGAATAGTATTGATTCTTGGACTGAATGCAAGGATGCTTTCATTGGAAAATACTATCCACCTTCTAAGATTATATCTATGAGAAGTGAAATAATGAAGTTTAAACAATCTGATAATGAACATGTTGCTCAAGCTTGGGAAAGAATGAAACCTTTGGTAAAGAACTGTCCCACTCATGGACCGACTGCTTGGATGATCATCCAAACCTTTTATGCAGGATTGAACTATTCTTCAAGAAATCTATTGGATTCTGTTGCTGGAGGTACCTTTATGACCATTACTTTGGGGTGTTGTAACAAAGCTTCTGGATAATATGATGGTTAACTATTCTTAATGGCATACTAAAAGAGCTCCACAAGGTAAGAAGGTAAATTCTGTTGAGGAAACCTCCTCCTTGAGTGATAAGAGTGATGTTATTATGTCTATGCTTGTGTTGGGGGGATACCCCCGGGTAAGGTCACGCCGGGGTATAAAGGCCGAGTTAGCCGAGGTACGGCAAGGTCAAAGCGAAAGCTGGCCGGGTCACCTCAAGGCAGGCCGACTTACGGAGTAACCCGGATCGGAGGATGTCCAACTGACTATGTCCTGGCCGACGTATGTCGTATGCCGGCAGGATATTTGTAACTTGTATGCAGGTACCTACGGAGTCGGGTTAACCAGGCTTGATCCGGGTTATACCAGGCTTGCAAGAGAAGGAAGATATCTCGCTGGTCAAAAGGTGTCCTCTGTACGCAGGAGCATGAGCGAAGCGAACAGAGGGAGGGACCAGCGGGGCGTGGCCGACAAAGGTGACGTTGCTGGCACCGTAGAGGGTTATATACCCTCTGCATGGCTTATGACGGCAAAAGAAGACCCGGTCGGTTTGCTATTTTTGGAAGAGGCATATTCCAAGGAATATGCCTCCACGTATGCCCTAGTTGGCAACCTAACCTCCCCTTTATAAGGAGCGTTAGGGCCTCTGTAGAAGGGGTTGGCAATTGAGTAGTTGGTTCACTGGGAGATATGTAGTGGTGAGAGTAAGAGAGCTTCTTCTTCCTCCTCTCCCCAATACAGCTCAAGGAGCATCTGTAAACCTTGAACACTTGGTGAATACGAAGCATCTGTGTGTGGAATCACCACACTATCCCTCCCTGGATTCCTCTAGTGCATATTAGGCCCACCTTTAGCCTATCCATGGCATCTGCCGTGACACCACCACGACAGTTGGCTCCCACCGTGGGGCTAGCGGCGCTAGCAGGAGTGAAGATCCGGACGGGAAACATCATCGACAACGGTGAGCGCATCGTCTCTGGGCTTGTTCAGCGCTTCGGAGCGCTTGACTACGTCAGTGGCAATGCTAGTTGCTTCGGCAAGCGACCTCCACCGTGCAACGGCGTCTTCGTCAAGCTTGGTGCCCACAGGATCTACGTCGGCGTCGATGTGTCGTGCGTTCACCCGCAGCACGTCGTCAAAGGAGGCGAGCCACCCCTTAGCGTGGCTTACGGGGCGCGTATCACTCGCTCCCCAGACCGCACCGAGGTGATGATGACAACACCTGGCGCTGGCGCGAGCAAGGATCCGGCACCAGATCCGGAGGTAACACCCAAGGCACCAAGGAAGAGTAGAGGTCCTCCGCTAGAGAGGCCAGAAAAGTTGCTGTAGCAAGCGATAGATAGCTTGGAGAGCCCCATAGCACCTGTGGTAGATCTAGCTCAGGCACAGGCCGAGTTAGCGGAAACTAGGTAGAAAATCCTAGAGGGCGCGAAAAAGATAGCCGCAGCTCAGCAGTCATTGAACATGACGCTGCGTGAGTATGCAAGAGCAAATAAGATAGATGCTGTAAAAGTAAAAGGGAGAAACCTCATCAGTGAAATGAACAAAGAGGGTGACACTAGAGTTGAGGAATCAGAGAACCCTTTGTCCATGGGGCTGCCGAAGTACGGCACCCCGGCAAAGAACCTCAGAGCAGCAGATGCAGCTGCATCCGAGTTAGAGGGTTTGACGGGTGAAGCCCGGCAGAGACAGCAGGAGAGGGTCAACGAGTTGGTTCGGATCGCAAACAGACAGAATGAGGAGTTGCTCAGGGCTAACCCGGCAAGAGCTGGGGCTTCCAAGGTCGTTTATTCGGCAGTGGGAAACCCGGAGAAATCTGCTGGAGCTGCGTCATCCCCTCATGATGGTCCTAGGAGAGAGGAGGTGGTAACCTCGACAAGGAGAAACAAGCAGATAGTCCCGTATGACCCAGCAAGGGCAAGGAAAGGAAAAGCAGTGCAGGGAAATGAGGATCGACGAAGTGTCAGCCGAGGTGAAGCTGGCCGAGGTAACCGCAGCCAAGGCAATGCCGGTCAGAGAAACATCGTCAACGGCAATACCGGACAGCGTAACTCGGCGGGAGCAAGGCAAAATTTACCTCAGCAACAGCAGCAGCGGCGTATACCTCGGCAAGAGCAGAATGCTGGCCAAGGTATGCGGCAAAATTGCGCTCAACAAGAGCAAGACAGATACAATGATGGTGATTCGGAAATGGTGAACGCAGGATACCCTAGGCCAGATTATCATGTGATAGGGTCAAAGTTGGGAAGCAGGAACTTGATGCGTGATGACGCTAGGTTAAAGATGGATCGACTTTATAGGTCAAAGCAAATTGAGTGTCAAGGTCCTCCGGGTCCGGCGTGCTTTGGGCCCCGGATCATGAAAGAGCCTCCGGTACCTAACTTCCAGTTACCCAGAGGCACGAAAACATATGACGGCAGCACCAAGCCGGAGGATTGGTTAATCAATTACGCAACAACAGTGAAAATTGCCACAGGCAATCTGAGATGGGCAGTGAGATGTGTACCTCAGATGCTGGAGGGGCAGGGCCAGCGATGGTATGGTTAAACAATTTACCACCCGGAAGTATCAACTGCTGGATTGATTTTGAGGAAATGTTTGTCAGTAACTTCTCGAGCACGTATCAGAGGCCGAATAGGCCACAGACCTTAGCAATGTGCAAGCAGAGACCGAATGAAATAGACCGGGAGTTCCTAACTCGCTGGTGCAACGTAAGAAATTCGTGTGAGGGCGTGATTGAGTCTCAGGCCATAGCTTGGTTTGCACAAGGATGTAGATATGCAAGCATGCTGTGGCAAAGGTTACAAAGGGATATGCCAACTACATTGGCAGAGATAATCCGGATTGCTGATTCGTATGCTTTGGGTGATCCGACTCAACCTAGGCTTGTGTCAAACGAGTCAAATGAGGAGTACTACCAGCGAGATGGAGCCGAATCGTCCCGGCGAAATGATTACCGGGGTAAGAGAAGAGATGATAGACCGGATTACCGGTATAGTTTGCAACAAGTTGCTGCTATAAATCAAGATCAACCTGGA
Organism: Avena eriantha; assembly: GCA_910589775.1. Classification (NCBI taxonomy): domain Eukaryota; kingdom Viridiplantae; phylum Streptophyta; class Magnoliopsida; order Poales; family Poaceae; genus Avena; species Avena eriantha. The sequence goes on from OU342745.1 coordinate 536,037,489, forward strand.
GCAGGGAGTAATCAGCATCAGAAAACTGGAGGGCAACAATGGACTCCGAGAAATGATGGCAAGAAAACTTGGACGCCCGAGCAAAAGAGACAGTGGCAAGAAAAGAAAGACAGACCAAGGTATATGTATGAGGCAATGCTCGATCAGCCATGCAAATTTCACACGCCAAATCCGAGTAACCCGGTGGGTCATACGACTCGGCAATGCAAGTGGATGAGGAAGATAGAACAAAGTGGTTCGGGAATTGCTCAGGCACCTCGGAACGATCAACCTCGGTAGGAGTTACACCGGCAGCAATTGCTCTCCAGAGCGAACACACAACAGTTAATGTTGCCACCACCTCCGCCGAGGTATGAAAACCATGAGAGAAGGGATGCAGTGCATCAGGTGGAAAATCAGCATCAGCGAGATCAAAGATATCCCGGCAATGAGGGGAGAAATGAATACAGAGAGCATCACCAGAGTTACTGTGTGTTTACCACGGAGAAAATGGATAGAAAGAGCATGCAACGCCGACATATGGAGGTGAATGTAGTTATGTCGGCGGTGTCGAGGTATATGCCTTGGTTGGATCAGGAAATTACCTGGAGTATCGAAGACCATCCCAAGCTCATGTCGAGCCCTGGTTCGTATGCACTAGTGCTGAACCCAACGTTCATTGGGCCAAATATCAATGTGAGATTCTCCAAGGTGCTAATCGACAATGGCAGCAGCATCAATATCATGTACGTGGATACGATGCGCAAGTTGGGTATCTCGGAGAACATGCTCCAAGCAACGAGGACAACTTTCCACGGCATTGTGCCTGGTATCTCCTGTGAACCCGTTGGCAAAGTCCGGGTTGACGTGTTATTCGGCACGAGAGATAACTGCCGGACTGAAAATCTGGAGTTTGAGGTTGTGAACTTAGAAGGCGCATATCACGCGCTACTCGGCAGGCCAGCCCTGAAAAAATTCATGGCAAGTACTCACATCAGTTACTTGAAGATGAAACTGCCTGGGCCAAATGGGGTAATTACCGTAGCTGGGGACTTCCGACGTTCCATTGAGTGTGCGTCAGCCGGGTCTAACCTGGCCGAGTCACTCGTGATTACACAAGAAAAAAGAAAGATCCAGGAGGTAGCGGCATTGGCTCAGTCCGCGCAGCAGTATATGCCGGCGCTGAGTAACCCGCATGGAAGTGTCTCATTTCAAGCAACGAAGGATACAAAGAAAGTACTAGTTGATGATCTGTTCCCAGAGCACACCGTAACAATTGGTGCCGGGTTAACTGAGAAATAGGAAAGCGAGCTCGTCAACTTCCTCCGTGAGAATCGAGATATCTTTGCTTGGTCCACACAGGACTTGCAAGGTGTTCGGAGGGAGTTGGCCGAGCACTCTTTGAATGTGAGACCCCGAGCAAAGCCGGTGAAGCAACCTCTCCGCCGCTTCGCCCAAGATAGGAGAAAAGTCATTGGAGATGAGATAGCTCGGCTCCTCGCAGCTGGGTTCATCATGGAAGTGCTTTGCCCGGATTGGCTATCTAATCCGATGCTTGTGGAAAAGAAGAAAGATGATCCGAATGTAGCAGTGGTTTGGCTTATGTGCATCGATTACACGAACCTGAATCAGGCGTGCCCAAAAGATCCATTCCCATTGCCAAGGATAGATCATGTTTAGATTCTACTGTTGGGTGCGAGTTATTATCGTTCATATACGCATATTCTGGTTTCCACCAGATACCTCTAAACCCGAATGATCAAATAAAGACTACGTTTATTACCCCGTACGGGGCTTATTGCTATCGCACCATGCCTTTCGGTTTATGTAATGCAGGGGCAACGTACCAAAGATGTATGCAAAAATGTTTACATGACCAAATTGGTCGAAATGTGCAAGTGTATGTGGATGATGTAGTTATAAGAACCAAGGAAAGCAAAATGCTCCTGATATCCGATAAACGTTCGCGAACTTAAGGAGGTTCCAAATGAAGCTTAACCCGGAGAAATGTACCTTCGATGTCCCGGCTGGAAAATTACTCGAATTTCTTGTCTCTAGCCGAGGTATCGAAGCTAACCCAACTAAAATCCAGGCCATAGAGCGAATGGAATTGCCAAAGTGTCTTAACAACGTCCAGAAGTTCACTGGTTTCCTGGCATCCTTAAGTCGGTTTGTATGTCGGTTGGGAGAAAAGGCACTGGCTCTCTATCAACTAATGAAAAAGTCGGACAAGTTCATATGGACGCCGCAGGCCAATGAAGCCTTCACCCAGTTAAAGAAAATGTTAGCCACTGCACCAGTGTTAGCCTCTCCACTATCAAAAGAGCCAATGTTGCTCTACATAGCCACAACCAACCGAGTTGTAAGTGCAGTAATTGTGGTAAAGCGCGACGAGGAGGATAAGTCAGTGCAAAGGCTAGTATATTATCTGAGCGAGGTATTATCAGCTTCAAAGCAAAACTATCCTCACTATCAGAAGATGGCATATGGTGTGTATATGGCGGCTAAGAAGCTAAAGCACTATTTTGAAGACCATCCCATCAAAGTAATATGTGAAGCCCCCATACCTGAGATAATGAGCAACAAGGATGCAAGTGGCCGGATTGCAAAATGGGCAATTGAGTTAGCCCCTTATGCTCCGCAATATGACAGGAGAGATGCGATCAAGTCTCAGGCTGTGGCCGACCTTTTCGTGGATTGGGCCGAGATGCAATATGAGGCACCGTTGCCAGATCCGAACTACTGGAGAATGCACTTTGACGGATCAAAAACGAAAACCGGGTTAGGCGCCGGAGTTGTACTTACCTCACCCAAGAAAGACCAGCTAAAGTATGTGCTGCAGATCCATTTCGCTGCAGCAAACAATGTTGCAGAATATGAAGCACTTGTACATGGACTCAAAGTGGCAAAAGAAATTGGAATACGCTGGATCCAGTGCTTTGGTGACTCAGACCTGGTGGTTCAGCAAGTCTCAGGGCAATGGGATGCTTTGGATGCAAACATGGCATTGTATAGGTTTCATGTGCAGAAGATATCAAGATACTTTGAGGGATGCGAATTTCACCACGTACCCTGGCTGGAAAACCAGGCTGCCGACGTACTGTCGAAACTCGGATCAACTCAACAAGCGATTCCACTGGTGTAACACTAGAGCACCTTAGAAAGCCATCTATCAGGCCATCGCCAGAATCCGAGTTAATCTATATCCCGGCAAATCAGGAGTCGGAAGCTATGCCCATGGACATTGATGTGGGAAGTGGTTCAAGAAACCCGTGGACTGCTTCGTAGAACCCGAGGACTACGCAACGTGATCCGGCTGAGGTTATGCCGGTGGATCAAATGGAAATTGACGAGGAAGTGTGTCCGGTGCGAGCTATACCAGCTTGGGCACTGCCCATATTCCAGTTCCGGAAGGATGGAATTTGGCCCAGTGAAGAAGTACTTTCAAGGCAAATTCAGAGGAGGGCAAAGGCATACACGATTATCAATGCCGGGCTATACAAGAGAAGTGTCACAATTTTCCTCCAACAGTGTGTTGACCCGGAAGAAGGGCTTTACATCCTCCGAGATATACATCAAGGGGAATGTGGGCATCACGCCTCGTCCAGAGCCTTGGTAGCAAAAGCTTTCTGACATGGGTTTTACTGGCCAAGTGCCTTAGAGCAAGCAGAGGATCTAGTAAGAAAATGCAACGATTGTCGGAGGTATGCTACCAAGACACACATGCCAATGTCGGAACTCAAGACCATACCAATTACCTGGCCATTTGTTGTATGGTGTTTGGATATGGTTGGCCCATTTAAGCCGGCAAGAGGAAATATGACCCATATCTTGGTTATGGTGGACAAGTTTACAAAATGGATTGAAGTAAAGCCGATAAGAAAATGTGATGGAGCTACAACAGTGACATTTCTCAAAGATATCATCCTGAGATATGGCTACCCTCACAGTATCATAACAGATAACGACACCAATTTCGCTGAAGGAGCATCTGTGCGATTCTGCTGGGATAAAAATATCCGGCTAGACATTGCTTCAGTAGCCCACCCTGCATCGAACGGACAAGTGGAAAGATCCAACGGATTAGTATTATCCGGGATAAAACCCCGGCTCATTGAGTCGCTGCAAAGATCAGTAGGGTGCTGGATAGAAGAACTACCAGCGGTACTTGTGGAGTTTAAGAACAACTCTGAATCGATCAACAGGCTATACGCCATTTTTTCTGGTATATGGGGCAGAAGCTGTATTACCAGCCAACATAGAGCATGATTTGCCTAGAGTCACCCAATACATAGAAGCCGAAGTGCGAGAAGCCCGGCAAAATGATGTTGATCTGCTGGAAGAAGCGAGAGAATTGGCATTGTCCAGATCCGCCATATATTAGCAAAATCTCCGACGCTATCATAGACGGAAAGTAAACCATCGAGTCTTCCGGGAAGGTGATTTGGTACTTCGGTTGGTGCAACGTACTGCTGGCATGCATAAGTTATCCGCCCATGGGAAGGGCCATTCACTGTAAGCAAAGCATTTCACAATGACTCTTATTATCTTATTGATGCACAACCGCAGGAGAAGAACAAGGCGGACAGGTCTGGCGAGGAATCTAAACGTCCATGGAATGTAGCCTTACTTCGTCCATTCTACACTTAACAGAGAAGTGTGTGTATCTGAGTTTCTCATATGTCGGTATGTATGGTGGCAATGAGCTTATCAATGAAATCTTGGCACCTCGAGCAGTAACTCGGGGACTGCCTTAATAATATTTATTGTCCTTTGTGTCAGTTATTTATTTTTATGTCGGCTAGCTTAAGTTACTTCTACCTAAGCCGGATTACTAGTGTGTGAGCACCAAAAACTCAACTCTTCGACTTGCTATTGTCCAACAAGAATTGGCTTCATGGCAAGCAAGAGAACAAGTTCGGAAATGCACAGCACATGAAAAACGACTAAGGAAAGGAACGTAATCGAGCCGACATTTATTGTTCAGACTAACCCCATGTTTATTTTACCTTTACAATGCTGGATTATTTTGAGCTAATCCTAAAGTTTCCAAGTATTGTTAAGTCAATTTTTGAAACTCGGTCTCGTAAGTCACAAAACCGAATCAAGGTAGACGCGAGCCGAGCCATGAAATTGAAGGAACAAGAAAATGAAACTCGGGGACTATGCCCAAATTAATCCGGTGTGAATAACTTAGTAGTAAAACAAAATCAGTATGCTTAATACATCTGCACCGGCATACCGGGGATCTGATAAAATTCAAAGTGTTTTTTGGTGCTCAAGGAGCAGTAGCAGGAGGAGGTAACTCGGCGCCAGTAGGTGGAACTCCGGCCTCAGCCTCATCATCATCTTCATTTCTTCGACATCCAAGGCTTCGTCCTCTTCATCATCACCCGAACCATCTTCGACATATTCCTTGTCAACAACGTCAAGGAAGCTTGGTCCCTCGTTCCATTGATGGACAGGGGCAAACTGGATGAGGTTGTGGGCACAAGCCTTACGCTGACCTACCCAATCCGGGTCATTTGACCACCTTAATCCGGTGCGCAAGCACTCGAGAAGCTTCAGATTCAGTTTTTCATACCACGTGAGAATGAAGTGGAGGACAGTATCAGCTCCAGCGCGAGCGACGGATTCCCTCCAGAGGTCGAGTTGGGTCTCGCAATCCATCAGCTTGTTGATCAGAGCAGTGGATCCCTCCCGAACATCCTCACCAGGCCAAAGGGCACGGAAGATCCGGACAGATGAATCCAGGAAACCCAAACCATAGTTCTTCATAATTTCAACTCAGGAGGATAGGCTGACTATCAGATCCTCCAGGTCAAAAGGAATGGGGGCAGAGCCAGGACTAGTTGGAGTACCCCTCTGCTGGCGGAACTTGGCAACGGCAGTGGATGCAATGGCATCACCCTCTAGGAATTTCCCTGAAAACAAAACAAGTGAAATAAGTAACGGATCATAACCCGAAGAAATGCATGTAGGCTTAAGGAAAGGAGTTTACAGGAGATATGGCTATGGATCTGAGTCAGCTCCTTGGTGCAATTATCACGTCTTGTCCGGAGCCTCTCAAGTTCAGCATTAGCCGAGTCTAGCTTGACGTCGGCCTCCTTCAGCAATTCTTGATACTTGGCAAGTTGGAGGTTAAGACGTTCTCGCTCCTCGGTGAAGTCTTGGCCAGCCTTGTCCATCTCTGTTTTGTGGAGCTCTTTGAGTTTTTCATCTCAGCCTTGAGCTTGGCAATTTCACCATCTTTGGCTCGGAGTTTGGCGAGCTCATCATCCTTCTTCTTAAGTTCGGCCTGATGTTGCCCTGCTTATTCGAGAAAATGCAGCATCATATCAGGCATAGGCACACTATCTTCAAGGGATGCTGCAATGGTTTGTTGACCCGGCAGAGCCGAGGTATGAATATTTGCCGAGCCCAGGAGAAAGGAGAGAGAGCACGAAAATTGAGTAACCAAAATAAATTACCTTTTATCTCGGCCAAGTTCTTCCTCATGATTGTATTTTCGGCCTCCACTCCGGCTGTGCAAACCGAATGATGGATTAGTTCGGCGGGAAAAGGGACAGAAAGATGGGAAACAAGTCAAAGAGAAAATTTACCCCTTTTCTCAAACTCAGCAAGAAGCGTTGTATGTTTCGAGCGCAGCGCCTTGTGTGTGTCCAAGAGGCGCTGAAACTCAGCGCTCTGGCGATTGGTAGTGATCTGAAAAAGCAAGGGTGGCTTAGATGTGTGCATATTCGAAGTGTACAAGATCTGGGCCAAGTGGAACTTAACCCGGCTCTAGGTGTGTGCATATTCGAAGTGTACAAGATCCGGGCCAAGTGGAACTTAACCCGGCTCTAGGTGTGTGCATATTCGAAGTGTACAAGATCCGGGCCAAGTGGAACTTAACCCGGCTCTAGGTGTGTGCATATTCGAAGTCTACGAAATCCGGGCCAAGTGGAATTTAACCTGGCTCTACGTGTGTGCATATTCAAAACTACTAAGGAGTTATGCTAGTTCTCTAAGGAGCATCCGGACGAGTAACAAGTTACTCCCCTGGAGGCTCGGGGACTAATGGATATATCTCTAAGCACTTGTGCATGTTAAAGAAAGGACAAAGTAGCATACCTCCATCATCCGGCCAGCGAGGTTGATAGCCTTGGCTGCGGTGTTCATTTGTGCACTAAATTCGGCGGGCCCAAACTTCTCCGGGAGATCGTCGTTGAGATTGACGAACTCCGCTCTATTCCAATTATCTACATATTCGATCAGAGCCTATGGATAACTCTCTCCACTGAGCATATGTGGCGTAACCAAGCCCTTGGCGTGGGCCTCCTTCCTCGCAATTTGGGCGGCAGCAAGGCTGGTGTGCAATGCAAGTTGCTTGCCGCTAGCAGACCCGGAGGGGGCATCTTTCTTCGGCAGCATGGACGCGAGCGTGCGCTGTCCAACCTCGATGGATGTTGTCCTGGTGGTGTCAGAACTTTTCTTGCCCTTGGGCTGCTGCTGAGACGCTGAGGTTTGAGCTGCAGATTTGGACTTGGGTGCAACCTTGGTGCTAGCTGGGCCCTCTTGCCAAGTATTGGAAGACTCGGACGAGGCAGAAGGAGTTGGTGCTGGTGTTTGTGCTACTGTTGGTGCTAGCGCCGGTGCTTGTGCGGATGCTGGTGTTGGCGGTGGTGGTGCTGCTGCTACTTCTGGTACCTCGGAGGTGGCGGGTTGCGGCTGAGCAGATGAGGAGCTGGGAGCATCCGCTACCTCGGCCGTGCCACTTCCCCTTGCTCCGAGGTTGCCCTCATCTGGCCGAGGTGGGCTAGAACCCGGAGCAGCCACAGAACCCTCACGAATTGGGCTCAGTGGGCGTGTGTTGTCACCACGAGGGGGAGATGGGGTAAGCCGGAGGGGTGAAGCAATGCTGGAGCCGCTCTAGGGAACCTCCACCGCAGCCATGTCGAGTCAAACAATGAATAAAAAGTTATAACAAAAGAAAGGCATATAGATAGAAAAGCATGAAGCAGAGAATTGGACAAAGAGAAAGGTGACTTACTCGTCAGAAGTCAAAGGCTCCTTGGGCTTTCGAGCTCTCTGGACTATGGACTTAGTTGGAGGCTTGGTGGCGGTCTTATCAGCGGACTTCTTCCACCTCTTGGTTGTTTTGGGAGGCTCGGAAGAAGCAACGGAAGTGGCAGCCCGTTTCTTGGACACGGCTGGGACCGTCTCACCCGTAGCCAGAGGGGGATCTTCATGGATCTGCCCAGCTGGGTTAGCTAAAGCCGGAAATGCGTAAGAAATGGGTACATCGTCAAATGCCTCCATGACCTCAATGTCAGAATCATCTTCATCATCAGGCCAATTCGTTAAGGAAGAGAAGTTACCAGAGGGTCGCTTGGTTGCATCCGGGGTCGGCTGGAACATTTCCTGATCCGACTCCTCCTCGTCCGAGACAAGTCGATCCTTCCCCCATTTAAGGGAAGGCTCGGTGCCATCTTCGAGGGTTTGCTGAAGAAACAACTAAAAGGAAAAGGCAAAGGGATAAAATAAACAACATGCTCCGACATAGAATATAACTCGGAGAAGGATGGGGTAATTAGGTTTATCGCAGGAGGAGGCTTATCCCGGCAGTAGTGCTCCAATCCCCACTCCCAATCAGAGGAGAAGTCCTTGTGAGTCGTGAAGAGGGCCTTGACCCGGCGGAATATCTCGGTATTGTTCAGTTCGAAGGAGGGGGTCCGGTTGGGGTCAAGACGCCAACTCATGTGGCAAAGTTTGTGCGTGCGCTTCTGTAGGGGGGAGATTCGGCTGCGGACGAATGTGATCATCACGTCCTCGTTGTGTAGCCCCAAGTCCTTCAGCTCCTGGAATCGCTTGTTAACCTGATTCGCCAGGACAGTTGGGTTCTTCGGAACCCGGTCCCATAGAGCCAGGTTAGGAGGACCTAGCGTAAAGGGGCACAGCCGGATCAGATCTTCCTTCATGCTATTCCTCACATCGAAGAAGGTCCGGGCCTAGGCCTTGCATGAATCAAGCCCCGTAACCTGGGGGAAGACAGATTGCTTCCGAGGTGAGATGGAGGTGGCACCGAATTGAGTCAGATGCTTCTCCTCCAGGGCGAGCAGCTTATCTAGAACCACGTTCCTTCGGAGACCAAAAAACCGGATCCAGAGCTCCTTGGAAGGCCACAGGCCGACACATCCCTCTATGGCAGATGCAAGGGAAGAGAGGGATGTGATGGCGTTCGCCGGAAGATGGTGGGGTTGGAGTTCATAGACGTTTAGGAAATCATGGAAGAAGTCACTCACGGGCAGGCCGAAACCACACTGGAAGTGAGAGAGGAACACGACGAACTCACCCGGATTGGGTGAGGGAGCAAGCTCTTCGCAGGGGAGGCGCGAAATCACGCCCTCCGGGATGCGGCGGGTGCGGTAAAGCCAATCCAGGTCACCTTGGCATACCCAAGAACCGGCCCAGGCACCGCGCTCCATGGTTTCTCCTCCTTTCTCCATCTCTTCTTCAACGACAGCGAGCTCCTCCTCGGTAATTTCTAGGTCGCTGTCCTCGCCGGCCCGTTCAGACGAGGGAGGCAGAGGCTTGGAGTGGCACAGAACCGTGACGGTGAAGCAGCGTGGGAGCGGCAACGAGGTTAGTGCGAAGATGCGCGATGCGGCGGCGACGCTGCAGAGCGGATGCGGCAGCGGTGCTGTTGTAAGGAAGAAGAAGAGGCAGAGAATCTAAGGGGCGCAAGAAGTGGGGAAATCACCAAGGGACGCGCCCCTCCCCTATTTAACCATGCCCAACGGTGGGTAGTGGGATCGCGCTGTGCTCTGAGGCCACACAGTGTGGCCATGTATCTTCCGGGTCAGCCAATCATAGGCAAGCCATAGGAGGAGCCACAGGAAACAGGGGATCCCACGACGCGATGTAATGATGCGGTTAACAAGGAGACAGTTGCGACGCGACGTGTGCAACAGTAATCCCTGACAATAAGTGCAGTAACTGGTGCAGGCCCTTAAAATGAGGCAAGGAAATGATTACCCTCCACGTAGGACGTGGGGAAGTGTATGAGAGAAGGAAGGATAACCCGGACAACCAAAGGGTAGCCCGACCAGCGAGCGAAAACTCAGAATGTGCCAAGGGAATACTACGCAACGGGATCCGAGCTACAGAGTAACTCGGAAAAGGGAGCAAAAAGATTGAACCTGCTCTGGCCTTAGCAGCTGAAGTTGCTAAAATCGCACCAGCTTCGGGGACTAATATTGGGGGGATACCCCCAGGTAAGGTCACGCCAGGGTATAAAGGCTGAGTTAGCCGAAGTACGGCAAGGTCAAAGCGAAAGCTGGCCGGGTCACCTCAAGGCAGGCCGACTTACGGAGTAACCCGGATCGGAGGATGTCCAACTGACTATGTCCCGGCCGACGTATGTCGTATGCCGACAGGATATTTGTAACTTGTATGGAGGTACCTACGAAGCTGGGTTAACCAGGCCTGATCCAGGTTATACTAGGCTTGCAAGAGAAGGAAGGTATCTCGCTGGTCAAAAGGTGGCCTCTGTACGCAGGAGCATGAGCGAAGCGAACAGAGGGAGGGACCATCGGGGCATGGACGACAAAGGTGACGTTGCCTATGTCGGCTGACGTTGGCGCCGCAGAGGGTTACGTACCCTCTGCATGGCTTACGACGGCAAAAGAAGACCCGGTCGGTTTGCTATTTTTGGAAGAGGCATATTCCAAGACGGCAAAAGAAGACCCAGTCGGTTTGCTATTTTTGGAAGAGGCATATTCCTCCATGTATGCCCTAGTTGGCAACCTAGCCTCCCCTTTATAAGGAGCGTTAGGGCCTCTATAGAAGGGGTTGGCAATTGAGTAGTTGGTTCACTGGGAGATAGGTAGTGGTGAGAGTAAGAGAGCTTCTTCTTCCTCCTCTCCCCAATACAGCTCAAGGAGCATCTGTAAACCTTGAACACTTGGTGAATACGAAGCATTTGTGTGTGTGGAATCACCACACTATCCCTCCCTGGATTCCTCTAGTGCATATTAGCCCCACCTTTAGCCTATCCATGACATCTGCCGTGACACCACCACGCCAGCTTGTTAATGGGAAAGCCCATATTGATCCAAATAATGTTCCTTTAGCTTCTTTGGTTGCTCAAGAAGAGCAAGTTGATGTGAACTTCATAAGAAATAATAATTTTAGCAACAATGCTTATAGGAATAATTTTGGTGACAACAATTATAAGCCATATCCTCCCAATAATGGTAATGCTTATGAAAACTCCTACAACAATAATAGGAGTGCTCCCTCTGAACTTGAAGTTATGCTTAAAGACTTTATTAGTAAACAAACTGCTTTTAATAAAACTATTGAGGAAAAACTCTCTAATGCTGAAATAAATATAGCATCTTTGGCTGAAGCTCAGTCTTCTTTGAATAAAATGGCTGCTAAACCTGAAACTAATGATAATCCCTTTGCAGCTACTAATGCTATACAAGTTAGAATTGATGAAATGTTAGACTATTAGCTGAATTACATTCTAAGTGGGAAAGAGAAGATGAAATTAAGTTCCTACAAAAGCTTCCTAAAAGTCCTAATGCTAGTGCTATGAACATGGCCTTTACAAAACACATTACTGATGCTCTCGTAAAGATTAAAGAAGAAAAGATGAAACATAAAGCTTCTATTCCTATAAAACAAGAAGATGGTTGGGAACCCATCATTAATATGAAAGTGAATGATTTTGGTTTCAAAGCTTTATGTGATCTTGATAGTAGTGATTCTATTATGCCTAGAAGGATTTATGATATGCTGGATTTGCCTCCACTTGAAGATTGTTATTTGAATGTCCCACTTGATGATAATGCTAAAAAGAATCTCATGGGGAGTCTTAATGATGTTCTTATTACGGTTAACAATGCCTATGTCCCCGTTGATTTCTATGTTTTGGATGTTGAATGCAATGCTTCTTGTCCTATTACTTTGGGAAGACCTTTTTTTAGAACTGTTGGTGCCATTATTGATATGAAAGAAGGCACCATTAAATATCAACTCCCACTCAAGAAAGGTATAGAACACTTCCCTAAGAAGAGAGAGAAGATTTCTTTTGCTTCTCCTATGAAAACAAAATTTGGTCTTAATGCTTCTTCATTTGAGAACACTTGATTCTTTTTCTTGCTTCTTATGCCTCACATAAATGTGTTGAAGAAAAGTACTTATTGGGAGATAACCCAAAAGTTTTAGATGAGTCTTGGAGGTTATTACTATTTGCTTTTTGTGCCAAGAGTAACTTCTAATGAGAGACAAGTAATGATTGGGAAAGTTGCTGTCCCGAAACAGATTTATGTGCTTCACCGTAAAAATTCATGTAAAATATCTGAACGTCCTTTTGAGGCTTGAAGTTTTGTGCTTCTGACCCAGGTTGTTATATAACTTTCGTTAGTTCAACACTTTTTGATTTGAGCAACAGAAGGTCTTCGAAAAAATTCGTCTTTACCTGCTGGTCTGTTTTGACAGATTTCTGCCATTTTCTGCATTTGCTTCTTGTTGGTTCCTTTTTGAGTTCTTTTGGGGAATTGAGCTTTTTGAGGGCAGTGCTACAGTAGCTAGTGTTCTAATGGAAGTTTATTGGTGTTGGAACTGAACCTTAAGACCTTTTATCTTGAGTGCACTAATGTTGCTAATAAAGATTGTGTGAAGTTTTGAATGAAGGAAAAATTTCAAGTGTATGGAAGGAATGAGTAATGAGATGAAGGATGGACTAAAGCTCAAGCTTGGGGATGCCACGCTTGTCACCCCAAGAAATATCCAAGAAGTACAAGCGTCAAAGCTTGGGGATGCCCAAGGCATCCCCCTCTTCATCAATAATACTCCTAGGTTTCTTCCAAACGCTTCATTTTTATTGTTTCATGCACAGTTGTGTTGTTCTTGGAGCGTCTTCTTTTTCGTTTTTGTTTTGGTTTTAGTTTGCTTGGTTTTCTTAGTTTGCTGAATAAATTGGTTGTACCCCCTCTTTCATACATTAGTTTTCAAATAGTTTGGTTTGGTTTGGAAAAGAGTAGGAAAGTTCATGCTTAAGTGTTAAAGAGAGCTTGTTTTTGACTGTGGCCTATGCTTTGTCATGCCATGCTTGATATTGTTTTGGATTTATGCTTAGTATTCTTTGCTGTAGCATGACTTGTTATAAACAATTGAGATTGCTTAATGTGCCTTGGATGAATCATGCGTTGTTTTAGCATATTAAAGCATAATATAGTGGTATTCTCTTTTGATGCTTTATTTGGGTTGACTTGGCGCATGCTCGCACCATGTTATGACTATCTCAAGTCACCATAAGCCTTGATGATCCTTTAATTTTCAACTTGTAGTATCACTTGATGCTTTGATCAATGATGTTTTGTCGCTCTGCATGATTATGGCCATTATTGCTCTCTTAGTTTGTCGCTCCCAGTCTTTTGCTATTCTCCACAACCAAGTATGAGTTCCACTCATGCATCCAACTCCCTAAACCAAGTTATTCCAAAGAGTCCACCATACCTACCTATTAGCATATGCTATTCCAAGTATATTCATGCTTTTGTTTATCTTCCAAATTAAACTTGTTATGAGAAAACTAGTGATTAAAGCTCTCACGGACTTGATGGCACACTTTACTTTTTTTGCATCTAATAAACTTGAACCATTGGGTCCTTCTTTGTTGCGTATATGCTTGCGCTTTATAAGTTGAAATTAGCAGAACCATGTATCATGGGGAACGCTTTCAGCATTACACTTGTACTTTGTACCCTGTTGATATCATGTTCTTTTGCTTATGGATCCCGGCGGTGTGAAATAAAAGTGGAACTTGTAAGATCATGGAGTTTGTTGTGTGTTAGAGAAACGCCTGGGCCGCTAGCCTAAGCCATGCCTAATCATGATGGAAACTTGCAGCATCACCATAATGAGCACTCTATGAAGCATCCTCAATAAAAACCTATGCAAATAGCAAATAAAAAGATCGCTGAGATGCTCAGTGTCTGCTTGCCTTGTCATTTTGATTATGGGATAGCTCCTGTATCATGTGCAAGGGGTACCCCGTTGGCGGTTCTCTATGATACATATGTACTTACAATGACAAGAGCTTACTCGTGACTAAAGTTGAGTAGCATGAGGTACGATCTTCGTAAGTAAGGGGCATGAGATTTCGGTTTATAACTTGTCAAGCATATCCTCTTAGTTGTGTCACTTTAACCTTAATCACCTTCAAGATGCTTATGATAGGGGCAATGAGAGCTAAAAGCTATAAGTACCATAATTTTTGGAAGCTCTTTATGAGACTTGAATCCCTACTTCCTTTTATGAAGGCCTTTCTTCCACCATTATATTGAGTCTCCACCTTCTACCTTTATGCACCTACTTTGAGAGCATAGTGGCCATTCATAGTTCTATGTACATTGTCCCAAGACTTGTTGATTGATGCATAACTTGATATTGCTTGTTTTAATCTATTTGTATCTAGTCACTCTTATGAACTTTGAAGGTGTCCTATGAATTTATATTTGCTACTCTATGAGGGACAAGCTGAATACTATTATGCTATGTTTTCTTTATGTGAAACAAACAAACATCTTGCAAAGCATTGTTATTCATGAATCTTTTGTTTGTGCCTTTTCATGTTGCATCATAGTTTCTTTGTCTTATTGCTAGAACTTTGTCTTTCATGTTATGGTTGAAGTACTATGATCCCAGCTTTGAATGTTTTACAAATACTTTGATCAAGTCTTTGATGGTGCATGTCACCTCAAAAATTATTCTTTCTTTTTATCACTTACCTACTCGAGGACGAGCAGGAGTTAAGCTTGGGGATGTTGATACATTGCAAATGTATCTATAATTTTTGATGTTCCATGCTTGGTTTTATCTACTTTCTTGTGTTTTGTCCACACTTTGGAGTACTTTTCATATGATTTCATGGACTAACCTATTAACAAGAGCCACAGTGCTAGCTGCCTGTTTTCTGCTATTTTTGGTGCCAGGAAAGTCAGAAAATGAATATTATCGGAATTGGACGGGACAAAAGCCAAAGTGCCTATTTTTCCGGAAGACATCAGATGCCATAATACGAGACGGAGAAGGGCTGGGGGCAGGCCACACCACCTGGCCGCGTGGCCAGGCCTAGCCCGCGCCAGGGGGTGGTCTGGCCGACCCCAGCACCCCCTCGGCCTCTCCTTCCGCCTATATATTGCCCTCGGGACGAAAACCCTAAGTACCCGATCAAAAATCCACGAAAGAGTCTATAGACGCCGTCGTCTCTGTCCCTAGATCAGGAGGGATCTGAAGCTTTTCCCGGCACCCTGCCGGAGAGGGGAATTCACCCTAGAGGCCTTCTTCATCATCATGCAAGCCTCCGGTGTGATGCGTGAGTAGTTCATCTCTGGACTACGGGTCCATGTAGTAGCTATATGGCTGGTTCTCCTCCTTTGTGCTTTCATGTCTAGATCTTGTGAGCTCCGTTCATGATCAAGATCATCTATTTGTAATCCATACATGTTGTGTTCGCGGGGATCCGATGGATATTGAGATGCTATTTCAGATTGATTATTGATTCTATCATGTCTTTGTTATTTGTGATCTTGCATGCTTTGTGTTGTTAGTAGCTATCTTGGCCAAATAGATGCTAGCAACTCCAAGAGTTAGTATTTATGCTCGATAGTGGGTTCATGCCTCTGGTAATCTGGGGAAGTGACAAAAATCTCTAAGGTACTAGATGTGCTGTTGTTACTAGGGAGAAAACAACAATCCTTTGTTCATAGAACAATCATATTGTTTACATTACACGCAATTCGTAAAGCAATAATCTGTTGCTTGCAACTTAATACTGGAGGGGGTTCGGATGATAACCTAAAGGTGGATTATTAGTCATAGATGCATTTGGATGGCGGTCTATGTATAATGTTGTAATGCCCAATCAAGTTCCAAAGGAGTCAAGATGATTAGTATATGCTTGTATGCTTTCTCGATGTTTGTCAATTGCCCCGCTGTAATTTGTTCACCGAGCATGTTATCTATCTTAAGGAGATCCACCTCTAGTGAACTATGGACCTCGATCCTTTCTTTTACATTCAATCTACAAACTATTTACTGCTTTGTGTTTGCTTTCTGCAAACTATTACTTCCTTCCATTCGATACGTTTAATCCTTTGTTTTCAGCAAAACCGGTGAGATTGAAAACCTCATCGCAAGTTGGGGACAAAGTTCTGTGGTTGTGTTGTGCAGGTCTCCACGTTGCTACTAGCACCGGTAGTGCGCCCTGCCAAGGCTCAGCTAGCAACACCTTTGGGGTGTTTCCTTGCTCCTACTGGTTCGATTAAACCTTGGTTTCATAACTGAGGGAAACTTGCTGCTGTGCTCATCATACCTTCCTCTTGGGGTTCCCCAACGAGATCTACATCAACATTGAGCCATCAGTTCTCTTCTCCCTCTAGTTATTCCCCATGGTCTCGGATTAGCGAGATACATGTTCCCGGTGGCTTTATCTGGAATGGAGTTGCTGCTTCCGCTGCATCGCTGGAGTGAGGAGGCGGAGGTTGTTTGGTGGACCGAACGTGTGTGCGATCACGGATGCACCGCTACTTTGCGGTGCTAGACTTGATGGTGCTGGACCTAATGGTGCTGGAGCTGTTGGACCTGAAGGACTTCATCAAGATCTTGAGATCGGCAAGTGCACAACTACATCATCCACGAGTTCCAACTTATTAACTAAGCTTTGTTGTCTTCGAGGGTAAGTTCTCTATGGATGTATATCCACCTGTTGCTTGTATCTAGTAGATAGATCTTGACGTATAGTTCCCATCGTAGGAATTTTTTTGTTTTCTATGCTGCGAACCCAACAGTGGTATCAGAGCCTGATCTATGCGTAGGTGCTTTGCACGGGTAGTACACATATGTTTATATGTGGGCGATGATGATCATGTTATTGCTTCTTTCATGTATTTTGTATGTTGGTGGCATAGTGGGATGAAGCGGCCCGGACCAACCTTACATGTCATCGCACATGAGACCGGTTCCACGACTGACATGCAACTAGTTTTGCATAAGTGGTTGTCGGGTGTCTGTCTCTCCTACTATAGTCAATATCTGATTTACAACGAGTTGCTAATAACTTGGTTATCCTCGTTGTGGTTCCATGTTCGTAGGTAAGACCGGTTCTATCTCTGAAAGCCCTAAGCCACGTAAAACTTGCAATGGATAAATTAGAGGCGTCTGGTTTAGATTGTTGCTGGGCTAGTGTCATGATATGGTAATGTTGTAAGTAGATGTATGATAGATACTCTTAGAACACACTTAATGTGTAAGCTCCATAGACCTTGGTCTTACACACAAAGGAATTATAGAGATCATACCACGATGCAAATGATAGAGATCAAATGCATGGACCATATCATCTCACTTTACACATTAGATGTTTGCATCTTATATTGCTAGTTTGGCGCTTTTAGTAGCATTGTAAGATGATCCCTCATTTAGATATCAAGATAAAATGTGTTCTTCCTTGAGTATGCACCGTTTTATGGATCGTGTTTCGAGACATCACGTGATGATCGGGTGTACTCGACTCAGCGCTTTCATACAACGGGTGTAAGACCGTTTTACACACGCGAATACTAAGGTTCTTACTTGGCGAGCCTAGCATGTACAGACATGGCCTCGGAACACGGACCGAAAGGTTAAGCATGAGTCATATAGTTGATGTGATGCCCATATAGATGCTCGCCTTTGAAGCTACACCGACTCACGTGATGATCGGACTTGGTGTAGTGGATTTGGTTCATGTAATCACGAAAAAGGCACGAGGGATGTCGCTTTTGAGTGGGAGTTCATTTCTAATTTGGATTAGTCAAACTCAATTTGTCATAAACTAAATCGAAGTGAATTTTCATAATTTGTTGTAGTCATTGGCATTTGTTCACTACCTTATGCTTAGTTTTAATTTAGATAATAGAACTATAGAATTCTGGATATTTACTTTACGAACTGGTATCGTATTGTTTTGAATGTCAATTTAAAGTTTAGAAGTCCTATTGCAAACTTTCAGCAAACTCTATCTACTCCATGAAGTTTAATAAGTAGTATTAAATCAAGAGTAAGAATTCCAATGTTAGTATCTAAAGTATCATGTTTGCCTCCATGATTATTGACATTCAAAAGTTGTTTTAATATCAAGATTATCTAGGAGCTGGAAAAAATTGTTTCGGAAACCATCATGTGTGGAAGATATTGTGATATCTGAAACAATGTTTTTGGTTGCATTATGATAGAGTATAATTTAGCAAATACATATTCTCATATTGTATGAGAATTTGTGAAGGATGGAGATTCTAGGCATCTGAATCCCCCAAAAAGGTTTAGGGGGATGCTCCTTAAGTATCCTCGTGAGTTCTTCTTCTTCTTATCTTGAAAGTTTAGCACTAATAATAACAGGGAATTTATTGGTATCATCTAAAAACCTGTATTTGAGATTTTATGGTACAATCTTCAACTCCGTAGGTGGTAATTCCTCGTCCCCTCTCTTTTTTGGCTCTTCAAAAGCCTCATCAGTTGGAGGTCCCAAAACGGGAAGTGAATCGAATTCATTTTCTAGTTCTCCCAGGGACTTGTCCTCCATAACTATTTCTTCATAATTTGGATCTTCATCTATTTCTTCTTCTTGATTACTAAAGAAAAGAGCCGCCATTTCCTCAATAGTTCTCTCTTCTTCTTCTTGTATTTGTGGAGGCATGTCTTTGAATTTGGAAAAATGGAATTTATTTTCCGTTCCCCCAAGGTTAAGAGACACAATATCCTTCTTGAAGTTAACATAGGCACCTATATCACCCAAAAGTTCCTTCCAAATATAATTGGGTAAAGAGTGTCAGTTGGCATATCAACAACTACAAAATCGATAGGAATGTTTTTGTTGCCAATTGTTACGGTTGCATTGTCAACTACTCCCATTGGAATTCTAAGGTTTTATTGGCTAACATAATTGTTATGTCAGTATTTTCAATTATAGCCAGTTCTATTTCTTATTTTATTTCTAAGTAGAAATTATAAGATATAACATTAACTTCGGTGCCAAGATCACATAAACCATAATGAGAGGTTTCTTTAAATATGCAGGGAAGAATAAGCTTACCCACATCTTTTACCTTTGTTTTATCTTCAACCATTACGGAAGTCTCTTCATCAAGTTCAACTATGTTACAGTGTGAGTACATAGACATAATTTCTTCCTTGGTTACCTCTTCATCTTTGGTTTCTTCCAGGTGTTCCATGACTCCTGGCATGCTTTCTTCTTCCTTCTTTTCCTATACTGCTTTGACCTGTTCATATTCAAAAATATGCTTTTATGCAGTGTTAGGGAAAGGCACTTCATATATTGGTTCTATGGATACCAATGTTGCTTTATCTTCTCCTTTCTTTTCCGGTTCGGGTGGTGGATCATACTTGACTGGACCCTCCTTTGGAGCTTTAATATGTTCTGTAAAAGTTTTAACAACTTGCAACACAAGATCTGAATCCAAATAAAGTTCTTTAGATAATTCTTTAACATGGCCTTTTTTATTATAGTTATGAATACAATCATGCTCTATTTCTATGTCTCCTTCACTTCCTAGACCAAAATTCCATGAAACTCTATGATCACGAATTCTATTAAGTAAAGCCCAAGCTTTAGGTATAGGAAGATTCATAAAGGCTCCTTCCGCGAAAGAGTCTAGTTCAATTTTATTAGGTTCAATTAGACCGCCATAAAAGATATGTAGTAAATATCATTCAGACAAATCATGATGAGGACATAGTCATAATAAATATTTAAATCTAATATAAGCTCTTACTAGTCCTTCATTAGAACGATTCTTCCAAGTCATTATAAGACGCCTGATTCCAAAAGATTTTGATAATGGATAATATTTTTGTAGCATCCCAATTGTCTAACAATTGTAATGCTACTTGTCCTACTAAGATATTGGCTACTCCATAGAGATTATTGTTGCATCATAATTATATCATTCTGATGTCATCATGCCACCTTGCATTTGAGCATCATATGAAACCCTTTTCCTTTTGGTTCTTCTCTCACATGCATTATTAATTGTATTTGCTTCTTGATATTATATTTGGCTATTGATATATTGTTCAATGCCCAAGTTGAATTGGGGGCATATCTTTTGTTTCCATTACACCACTTTTCTCCCTCACCACTTTATAATCCCACCATCCCTTTAACTATGTGCTTGTAATTCTTTTTCTTTTGACATTATATCCTAGCTCATGTGGTTTGGGGTGGATCAATCTTCCCAAATTCTTTGCTTGGCTCATTTACCACTTCTTGGAAATGCATAAGATTAATGCCATCATATTATTATTGTTTTCGCATAATAAATCATGTCATTAATATTTTGCATGGGCCATGCAAGCTTCTCCACCACCTTTTTCCTCCATTAGTTTTTCTTTGGTTTTGGTGGATCCTATCTAGGAAAACCATCTCCACCTCTCCTTAGTCACACCATACCATCTTTTTTTGTTATTATTTTCTCCATGCATGAACCATATGAGGCTTAGCCCATAATTATTTTCTTTTCCTTTTTCTTGGATTTCCTTTCACCTCCACCTCATGTCAATTCTAGCACTCACCATGTCCACTTGGGATGGTCTTATCCCCCTTCTTTTCTTTTATTTTTATTTTATTTATTTTCTACATGTATAAGCCTTATTCCACCTAATTCTTTTCTTCTTCTTTCTTTCTAGTTTCTTCTCTACATTAGCCCATGCAAGACCAAGCCCTCTTAGTTCTTCTTGGATTAGCCTCCTTCACCAAAATTCCAATCTAAATACTTAAAAATAATCAAACTTAATAAATTCCTTTATTCTTCCCATAACCCTAATTTCTACTCTCTCTCTCTCTCTCTCTCTAGCTTGGCCTCCATGCCAAGCCCCTCTCTCCACCTGGCCACCCTCTCTCTACCTGACCCACCACCCCAGCCTCTCCTCTCTCTAACCTAGCTCACCCAAACCCTAACCCTAGCTAAACCTAACCCGAGGCCACCATCTAACCTAAACCGAGCTAGTCCCTCCCTCTCTTCTCTCCCTCATGCCAGCCCCACCCTGCAGCCTCACTGCCTCGCCCTGGACCAGCCCCAGCCAGCCCAGCCGGCCGAGCACGTGCTCGAGGGGGAGGAAAAAGGTGGCACGAGGCCACCTTTATCTCTGCCGTGTCCCAGCTGCCTCCTCCCTCTCTCCCTCTTTTCCTCCCTCCACACGCCTCCTCTGGCCTCTCCAGATCTCCCCGAGACGCCCTCCTCTCCTCCTTCTTCCTCCCTAGCGACCACCACCTGCCGCCGTTCGCCGCCAGCAACCAGCCCGCCCCGACGAACCAGCCGTGCAGCGCGACCGTGAAGTGGCGGAGAAGATCGGGCACGCCCCCCTGCAACGCCCGATCACACAGACGTGGACGAGAAGCCCCACCGCGTCGCCAGTACCTCGCCGTCCCCAAAACCCTAGCCTGCCGGTGCGTTTGCATCCTTGCCGTTCCGCAGCCCCTCGCGCCGATCCAACACCACCAGGCAACTCGTGGTGAGCATCTCCCTCTCCCTAACAACCTCCGCCTAACCGTACCGCTATAGCCTCGCCGTGCGTTTCGTCGAGAAGCCTCCGCGCGCCAGAGCTCGCCGGCGTCTGCAGCTTTCCCGCGCCACGCTCGCCCTATCTAGCCCGCGCCCACCTCCCTGTCAGCACCCCTAGCCCGCCGCACTGGTTAGCCACCCCAGCGCGCACGCACACGTCCCCGGATCGAACCCCCATCCCGCGCCGCGCGCCAGTTTTGCGTCAGACGCGAGGAGAAGAGAAATAGTAGTCGCCCGTGGTCGATTTGCAAAAAACCACTCCCCTTTTTAATTACTACAACCTGCGCTCCTTTCAGCCCCACCAGTCAGCCACGCCAGCGCGTTTGCAGAAAACCCCCCGGCTTTTCCCGTCCGCAACCCGCGGTCCAGCTGGTGCCCCACCAGTCAGCCGCTGGGGCTTTTCCCACTGGCACGTGGCCCCTTCCGCCGCTGGTCCCGCCTGTCAGCCCCTGTGGGTAAGCCAGACCCGCGTGCAAAATGCGTTTTCGCGCGCGTGTGGCCCCAGTCAGCGTAGCCCCACCCGTCAGTGTCTGGGTCGGAGTTTGGCCGGGTATAAAAAGTTTATGCCTGAGTCTGTTTTTATTCAAATCTTTTTTTCAAATTAATTTAAATTCAAATTCTTTTCAGATTCAAATAATTTTTAAAATACAAATCCAAATAATACAAATAATATATGTTTTGGAATCAGAAAAATGTGAGGAATCCAAATATGCCCTTCAAAATATATTTTGAACACTTTAAATTTCGAGTTGATTAAAATTACAAGAAAATGCCCTTTTGCTTAATTAATTAATAACTTTTGTTTTATAACTCCAAATTTGACAAATAATATGTCTAAATCGATCAGCGCGACGAGCCCGTTCTATTTATGCAATCCTTGTTCTGAATTGAAGCATGCATCATGTGATCATTTAAAATCTGAACCGTTTATGACAATAAAACTTGGGCAAATAAATAATAAAGTGCTTTATTCTTGTATCCACACCTCACCTTTGCCATGCAAATTTTGCATCATTCATCATGGCATGCTTGTTTGCTTGTCGCATTTTAATTCATATGCTTGTGCACTTTATTTATGTTGGACCTTGTTTGTTTGGTTCTTCTTCGAATAGACGCCCAGCAGGAGAATTACCAGGAATCACAGGAGTATTACCCAGATCCATCTCTCGCTTCAACTGAGCTGCCAGGCAAGCACTACCACATGCTTGCATACATACAGTACCTATTGCCTCTATCTTATTCTTGCATCATTGAGTCGCGGTTGCATTAAATTGAATCCCAAGTACTGCATAGCCTTTACTTTTAAACCACATTAAGCCTGTTCCGGTCCCATGAGCCATTACTACAGGAGTTGTTTGAGCCATGCGAGTCGTAGAAAAGCATGAGTAGGGTATGTGAGTGTCTGATGGATAACGGGGTACCTAAACAACATAACCTGAGTAGTAATGGGATAACTAATGAAAGAGGCGCCGGTGAGCAATATCTGCTATTTGGTTTTTCATGCTCACTTGTGTCCTGTAGGACCCCGAGTACTTGATTCCTGTTCCTTGACTATTCACACTATCCACATCCGGGAGGCCTTATGGACCCCCCTGAGCTAGAGCTTGATTCATTCTTATTTCTTGGGGCCATAAGTAGTTTGGGGCTTTATTACTATTCTGTACTTATGCCATGATACTGCTTTATTTAAGATTGTGCGTGGAGCACCTGTACTGTTTTGGATCGTGGAATGTTTTCGTGGTATCGACAAGCCCAGTCACACTTTCGGGTTCCCAGTCGTTTACAGCCATTGACAGAAACCTTGGGTCCGTCTCGGAGCCGGCCAACTTCGTTGCGGGTAGCTTAATGGGGTGGCCCCCTGAAATATTTCTGAATCCTGTGATTGCTTTGTCGTGAATGCCTCGTTAGGTTTTGATTTGGTTTTTCCGAGGTTGATCGAGTGTGTGTTGCTATTCGTGCACCCCTGCAGGGTAAATCTTTCTGAAAGCCGTGTCCGCGGTTATGGACGAATTGGAGCACAGTTTCTCGATCATAGACAAGTATAACTAAAGTACCGCTTTTAAAATTGACTAAGTACTTGCCTAGTAAATAGTGTAATACTCATGGAATGGTTAATAAAACTGCCAACGGATGATGGGGGTTGTTCGTCCGCTTCCTCGTTGGTAAGCGAGGAGGAGGATGGATCTGTTAATTATACTGTTATAACTGTTGTTCTTAATTCACGGACTTCCGTCTATCATTGGTTAGGCGGAAGGTTAGCGAGACTCTATAGCATTGTTAGGTATTATCTTTTGCTGCAATTGCGTCACCCCAGGTTGTGTCCCCTTTAGCGGCATTAAGACTTGCTGAGTACCCCTAGGGTCTCACACGATAAATTGTTTGATTCAGATGAACAGGTGTACCCGCAAGATGGATACTGGGTGGAAGAGACAGATGATGTTGGCAACGATCATTCGGTGTAGAGATTCCGGGAACGGGGATCCGTGTGATCTGTGGGCGGGAGGTGTTTATTTATGGGGCATCTTATGCCAATTTGCCTCTTATCCGTACTCGGATCTTGTTTTCCGCTTCCGCCTGATACTCTGATGTGTGATGTATGAGGAGCTATCCTAAATTATTATATCTATCTAGGATATTTGGATCTTGCCGTATGGCGTTGCAATATTTCTATTTATTTTAGATGGAATGGCTCTGATGTACTGTTGTATGTGGCTTGCATACATACTCATTTGTGTATGTAGTTGATCCCTTCGCCTGCCGATTACGTCGCTCGTTCTTGTCCCGTTGACTGAAAGTGGTTAGGACGGCCGAAAGGTCTACCGTGAGTGGCCCTGGGCCCCACCGTACTATTTTAACCACTTCCGTTCATCCAGGCATTAACTAAGAGCGTAATTCACCGAGGTAGTTACATCAAACTAGGTGTATTTCAAAGTGGGCTAATACTATGAAGATATATTGTATGACAATAATATCAACATATTTTAACCCGAATGAACTAAAGGTCTCACCAAAGGACCAATACAATGCCATCTCATTTGAGAATGAGTGATGCGTAGAGACGCAAAGACATGCAAATACACACGGACCTGAAACAGTCAGAGCCGGAGATTACGTTAACCACTAGAAATCGCGTATATGCAACACCAGAAAGCCATAGGTGTTCAATACACAAAGTTTTCCAAACTAGATTATTGACTCTAGTGCAAGTGGGAGACTGAAGGGAATATGCTCGAGAGGCAATAATAAAGTGGTTATTATCTTATTCCATGTTTATGATAAATGTTTATTTTGCATGCTATAATTGTATTAATTGGAAATGTCAATACATGTGTGTTTAATAAACAAATACAAGGTTCCTAGTTATGCCGCTCTTATAAACTAGCTTGTTGATTAACAAGATGATCACGGTTTCCTGATCATGGACATTGGATGTTGTTAATAATGAGCTCACAACATTGGTGGAATGATGTGATGAACATTCATCCGAAGTATAGCATTACGATCAGAGTCATTATGTTTATATTGCTATAACGTCATACGAAGTAATCTTAGTCCTTAGACCATGAGATCATGTTAATTGCTAACACCGGAAGAGTATCTTGATAACATCAAACGTCACACCGTAACAGGGTGACTATAAAGGTGGGTTCAGTGCTACGAAGGTGTTATGTTGAGGCTCATGGATCAAGAGTGGGATTTTTCCATCCCGATGACGGATAGATATACTCTGGGCCCTCTCGGTGATATCACATTGAAATAGCTTGCAAGCAAGTGATGTGATCACTAGAATGTTATATCACAGGAACGAGAAAAGAGTGCATGTCGGCAACAAGATCAAACTAGGTATGGAGATACCGATGATCGAATCTCGGACATGTAATATATCGCGAGACAAAGGGATTTAGTTACTAGCGTTAAAGGTTCTAACGATCATAGAAGTCATCGTTGAATGTGTAGGAGTCAGTATGGATCTCTAGGTCCCGCTTCTGATTATTGATCTGAGAGGGGTCTCGATCATGTCTGCATTATTCGCGAACCATAGGGTGACACACTTAAGGGATACCGACACCATTTGGAGCAAATATGTTTCAGATAAAGATTTAAGAAAGCGCTAGAATTATTTCAATAGACACCGAAACTGTTTCGGGTGAAATTGATGAAATTGGTTCTACATGTAATATTGAAATGTTGCAGGGGGTTTTATGTGAATGTTTGTTAATTAAAGTAATTAACAAAATTCTGAATAAAAAATAATAATAGAGTTTTATTAAATGAGAGAGCATTAAATTTGGAGAAATTTAATGCATTTAAAGTGGAGACTTTAAAAGAGAATGTGAAGGGGCAAATTTATGTGCAGGGAGTTACCACCACATGAATGAGGAGGTGAGGGGTCACCCCTTGGGGCGCCGGCCATGGGGAGGGGTACCCTCCCCTCCTCCTATAAAATGCCCCCTCACACCCCTTCTTCCACACACCTCCTCGTGAAGGATCTCTCTCCCCCTCTAGTTATTCCCCATGGTCTCAGATTAGCGAGATACATGTTCCCGGTGGATTTATCTAGAAAGGAGTTGCCGCTTCCGCTGCTTTGCTGGAGCGAGGGACGGAGGTTGTCGGGATACCGGACGTGTGTGCGATCACGGATGCACTGCTGCTTTGCGGTGCTGGACTTGGTGGTGTTGGACTTGCTGGAGCTGGATCTGATGGACGTGCTGGAGCCGGACCTGCTCGGACTTCCACACGATCTTGAGATCGGAAAGTGTATGACTACATCAACCATGAGTTCCTACTCATTAACAAAAATCGTTGTCTTCGAGGGTAAGTTCTCGATGGATGTATGTCCACCCGTTGCTTTGTATCTAGTAGATAGATCTTGGCGTATAGTTCTCATTGTAGGAATTTTTTTGTTTTCTATGCTGCGGACCCAACACCAACTCGTTAACAAAGCTTTGTTGTCTTCGAGGGTAAGTTCTCTATGGATGTATATCCACCCGTTGCTTGTATCTAGTAGATAGATCTTGGAGTATAGTTCCCATCGTAGGAATTTTTTTGTTTTTTATGCTCCGAACCCAACAGTGATATCAGAGCCTGATCTATGTGTAGGTGCTTTGCACGGGTAGTACACATATGTTTATATGTGGGCGATGATGATCATGTTATTGCTTCTTTCATGTATTTTGGATGTTGGTGGCATAGTGGGATGAAGCGGCCCGGACCAACCTTACATGTCATCACACATGAGACCGGTTCCACGACTGACATGCAACTAGTTTTGCATAAGTGGCTGGTAGGTGTCTCTCTCTCCTACTATAGTCAATATCTGATTTACAACGAGTTGCTAATAACTTGGTTATCCTCGTTGTGGTTCCATGTTCGTAGGTAAGACCGGTTTTATCTCCGAAATCCCTAAGCCATAGACCTTGGCCTTCCACACGATCTTGAGATTGGCAAGCGTACAACTACATCATCCACGAGTTCCCACTCGTTAAAAAATCTTTGTTGTCTTCAAGGGTAAGTTCTCCATGGATGTATATCCACCCGTTGCTTGTATCTAGTAGATAGATCTTGGCGTATAGTTCTCATCGTAGGATTTTTTTTGTTTTCTATGCTGTGAACCCTTCAAGTTTAATGTGCATTGTCCCAAAAGGTTTTGATTGATTCATAACTTTGATATTGCTTGTTCTTAAATTGTTTGTATCTAGTCACCCTTATGAACTTTGAAGGTGTCCTATGCATTTATGTTTTGCTACATGAGGGACAAGCTGAATACCAGTCTTATTATGTTTTCTATATGTGAAACAAACAAACGTCTTTCAATGCATTGTTATTCATGATCTTTTGTTTGTACCTTTTCATGTTACAACATAGTTGTTATGTCTTATTGTTAGAACTCTATCTTTCATGCTCATGTTTAGAGTACTTTGATCCCAACTATCAATGCTTTACAAATACCTTGATCAAGATTGTGATGGTGCATGTCACCTCAAAAATTATTCTTTTTATCACTTACCTACTCGAGGACGAGCAGGAGTTAAGCTTGGGGATGCTTGATACGTCGTAAACGTATCTATAATTTTTGATGCTCCATGCTTGTTTTGTATCAACTTTCTTATGTTTTGTTTACACTTTGAGGTATTTTTATACATTTTCTGGAACTAACCTATTAACAAGATGCCCCAGTGCCAGTTGCCTGTTTTCTGCTGTTTTTGTTTTCAGAAAAGCTAGTAAGGAAATATTCTCGGAATTGGACAGGACAAAAGCCAAAGTCAATATTTTACCCGAAGGAACACGGAGTCTAAAGGGCAGCCGAAGTGGGGCCACGAGGTGGCCACACCTAGGGCTAGCGCGACCACCCCCTGGGGCACGCCGCCCCATGGTGTTGGCCCCTCGGGCACCCACCGACCTTGCCCCTTCGCCTATAAAAGTACTCCGATGCAGAAACCCTAAGGACTCGATCAAAAATCCACGAAAGAGTCTGTAGGCATCGTCATCTCCATCCCTAGATTGGGAGAGATCATCCTGGAGGCCTTCTTCATCACCATGCCAACCTTCGGAGTGATGCGTGAGTAGTTCACCCTTGGACTATGGGTCCATACGGTAGCTAGATGGTTAGTTCTCCTCCTTTGTGCTATCATGTTTAGATCTTGTGAGCTCCATTCATGATCAAGATCATCTATTTGTAATCATATATGTTGTGTTTGCGGGATCCGATGGATATTGAGATACTATGTCAGATTGATTATTGATTCTATCATGTCTATGTTATTTTTGATCTTGCATGCTCTTCATTGCTAGTAGCTATCTTGGCCAAGTAGATGCTTGTAACTCCAAGAGGGAGTATTTATGCTCGATAGTAGGTTCATGCCTCTAGTAATCTAGGGAAGTGACAAAAATCTCTAAGGTTGTAGATGTGCTGTTGCTACTAGGGAGAAAACACCAATCCTTTGTCCATGGGGAATTGTATTTTTTACTTTATAGACTTTTCTTAATGCAATTATCTGTTGCTTGCAACTTAATACTAGAAGGGGTTCGGATGATAACCTGAAGGTGGATTATTAGTCATAGATGTAGTTGGATTACGGTCTATGTATTATGTTGTAATGCCCAATCAAATATCATATGAGCCAAGATGTCTAGTATATGCATTGTTATGCTTTCTCAGTCTGTCAATTGACCCGCTGTAATTTGTTCACCCAACATGCTATTTATCTTAAGGAGAAACACCTCTAGTGAACTGTGGACCTCAGTCCACTCCTTTACCATTAATATACCATCTACTGTTTACCGTTTACTATTTACTTTCTGTAAGCAATTACTATCTTCCACACTATATGTTTAATCCTTTGTTTTCAGCAAAACCAGTGAGATTGACAACCTCACTGTAAGTTGGGGCAAAGTTTTGTGGTTGTGTTGTGCAGGATTCCAAGTTGCTAGCAACACTTTGGAGTTGTTTCCTTACTCCTACTAGTTTGATAACCTTGGTTTCATAACTGAGGGAAACTTGCTGCTGTGCTCATCATATCTTCCTCTTGGGGTTCCCAATAAGCTCTACATATCTTGAGCCATCGGTCGCTCAAGCCAATTTATCGTTATGCAAATACTAATTAGTGCTGGCATTTTTCAAAACTATTATTGGCCCATGATATATTCGTCGCCCGGGTTCCTTCGAAAGAATTTTGGAAATTTTCAAGAGTAATAGTCTATCGCGTTCACATGTATTCAAGTTTGACCTAATTTCGTTTTATCGGCATAGAGTCATTTAAGTGCGTGGATCTTTGGCTTGGAAGTTTGAAAAATCCTTAAACTTGGGAAACTGTAAGAAATAATTGTCCACTTTGTATGAAAATTTGTGGGGGGCATTCTTTATTCCTTAATTTATTCTACTACTAAAATAATTAAAAAAACACACTTCACGGTAAGGCCTACTATACCATGTACCCCATGTGAACTTTCTTAGGTTTCAAGCCAAATGACTAAGGTCATGGACGTACTCTATATATCTTCATCAATATAATGATGGTGTGTCCACATTTTGGTATAGGTCGATCCATGTTAGCATGATAAAGAAGTAAAAGTTTTTTCAAAACGAAGTACGGTTAATATGGCTAAATTAGAGTTCATAGCATGTGCCATTTATTTAGTAGTACATAAAGTTGTTTGATAAATTACATGTTATATTTTCAGGCATAATTTTCTACCTAATTTAACCCACTCAGACGTCTTTCCATCGATTTGTCGAATTAGGTCTAATTTAATAATCTACAAGAAGTGCGTGAGAGCAAGTTCAATAGTATAACCTAGTCTTAGATATAACAAAGTGACACGTTGTTTACTACTGGACGTATACCATCATATACAATACCTAGCGATTAAACTATACAACAACTTGCATTACGATGCAAAAACCTCGTCAAATAACAAGAAGATTGAACATGAATAAAATGAAAAACCTTTCTATGTTCGCTTGAAAAATCCTAAAACTTGAGAATTGTAAGAAAGCATGGTACACTTTGTCTAAAAATTGTGGGAGTGGCATTCTTTATTTACTTTTTGGAACTAGAGGTTGTGGAGGAGCGAGACGCTTCTGTTATCACGCTAGGGTTTGTTGTCATCGCAAGGTGGTCCGAAGACCTTTTTGTAATTATTGTTACCTTTGAGCCTTTTTGTACTGGTGTTGATGATTATTTTGAATGTCAGAATAGAAAAAATGGTTGCTGGAAGTAGATCGGTGCGTGTACCAAGACACACGTGCGCAGTGCCACGCTGTGGACGAGGAAGAGACAAGCTGAATTGTGCACCTGCAGCTGTAGAGTAGAGATCGATGGAGGATGGATGGTGAGAGACAACGAAGGAGAGAGAAAACACAACTTTTTTGCGTGCATATACTAGTAGGTCCATACATATACTACTAGTGGAGTGTACCATGTACCTCGTGTCAGCAACCAATTATAGCTTTGCTCTGACATCACACCGCCTTCAACACCTCCTCTTCACTACTCTCGCGCTGCCTTTTTTTTAAAGTCTCGCACTGCCTCCCTCTTATTCCCTTACTTGTGTAGCTCAAGTTTGACCAAATTTCATTAAATTTTCAAGATGCAAAATCTTAGCGAAGTTAAACCCGTTCTCCAAACTCTCGGTAGTTTCCGATATATTAATTGACCCCCGATGGGTACCTCCAAAAGATTTTTCGTAAAACTTTCAAAGAAACCTACATTTACTTGTAGTTCAAATTTGAAAGATTCAGCAGTATATAATAAGACAGGAAAATATCACATATTCATATTGAACAACACTTGACAGATTAAGTAGCATTTCAAAGGGATAGATAATACAGACACTGAAATTCAATAGCAGTACATAGAGAATCGGTTCTTATTTCATCTCTCAAAACTTGGCATAGGATGAGTTTTCCCTTGTCTCCGAACACACTCCATCATTGGAGCAAGCAAAACTGACGATCAAGTCTGCATTTGTGTGCATACCTCGTTCTTACATCAATGCATGCGTGACCAACATATATGCAACCCAACATGCCCATGCCTCATCTAGATTGTGACAAGGTCATGTTTCAAAAGAAAATCAAAACAATCTACTGCCATTGATCAAAACAAGTACCAGTACAATAGTATTAGTTCCAAAAAATATTTTAATAATAGCAACATCAGAACATTTGAGAGATTCGGTAGCTTTTGAAAGATTCAGCAGTACATGCCATATTCTGCACTCGATCTGAACAATCCCTGGTACAAAGGAATTATTAAAAAATATATTAGAAGTTGCAGAACTCCATACAAAATACTCGATAGAAGTATAAAACTACTCGTAGTAGAACCTTAAGCTAGCTAGGAACGATTATATGTCCCATCATATACTCCAAACATGCATGAGAGAAAAGAGAGTGGTCAAAATCACCACAAGATCTGTATGCCAATGATACAGCATGTCCAAGTCGTGGCCAGGTAGTGCTTGCTTTCCAGCCTGGCACGCTTCTCTCGTTTTACCGTCGTCTGTGGATCCTTGTAATAGGCTTTCGCCTATTCACCCTCGGCAAGATAGATGTAAAATTCATGGATCTTTCCAGCAATTTCCACCACTCTGATTACGAAGGGAATTTGCCACTAACATAAATACAGTAATTAATATTAGAACAGAGGGACTAGAAAATTACATAGTACATTCATATTAGGATCATTAGGAGAATATTAAGATGTGATATCTCATAATGGGTTGATGTCGTCGGCGATCCAATATTGGAACTCCACGAGGAACTCCAATAACCGATTGAGGAGCTTGACAATAAGTCCGCGGCACCAATATGTAATGGTTGAGCGCATCTAGCGTGGCTTCAGCCAGCGGCTCCACAATATTTGGCTCAGAATAAAACTCGAGCTGATAGAACCCACGAAAATGTTGGGTTCGTAGCATGGAAAACAAAGATTTTCTACCGCAAGAACGAACAAAACCCAGATCTAATCTAGATAAAATCCAAGATCTAACCTATTAGACATGTGCAACGAGATAGATAGGAACTAACCCTCGTAGATCCGAAAGCGTTAACGAGATTAGATCTCGTGGTTGATGTAGTCGATCACTTGCCGATCTCAAGATCGTGGGGACGATCCTTCCCGCGTCGCGTTCCGGCAGCGCTTCCGCAGTCGGTCAATTGGACGATCCTTCCGGCGGCGTTTCGGCAGCGCTTCCACAGTCGGTCACACGTGCGGAGTCGAAGCAGACCTTCCTCTCCCTGTTCCAGCGAGCAGTAGAGGTAGTAGATCTTCTCCACGGAATCCCATCAGCACGACGGCGCGGTGGTGGTGGTGGAGTAGAGAATTCTGCAGGGCTTCTCCTATGCCTGTGCAGAAGAAAGGTGGAGGAGAGAGGCGACAGAGATTGGGAGTTGTGGGAGAGGGCTAAGAGGGGGCGCCCCTGCCCTTCTATTTAAGGGGGGGAGGCGCGCCTGGGGAGGGGGAGTCCTAGTAGGACTCCCCTCCTATGGCCGGCGGTGGGAAGGGGGGAGGAGTCCTCCTCCCCCACGAATCCGTGTCTTGCCCCACTAGGTTTCCTTTGACCCTTTCTTGGTTTTCAAGCAAACTCCAAGAAATCCTCTAGAACCTTCTAGAACATTCCGAAACCTTCTAGAATCTCCATACAAACACTCCGAAACATTTCCTAACTTAGAAAATGATCCCCAATATATGAATCTTATTCTCTGGACCATTCCGGATCTCCTCGTGATGTCCCGGATCCAATCCGAGACTCCGAACAACATTCGGTCTCCAACGCACATTCCATATCTACTTAAAACAACTTCGAACCTTAAGTGTGTCACCCTACGGTTCGTGAATATGCAGACATGACAGAGACACATCTCCTATCAATAACCATCAGTGGGACCTGGAGATCCATAATGGCTCCCACATACTCAACGATGACTTCGTGATCGATTGAACCAATTACATACGAAACCAATTCCCTTTGTCACGCGATACTACACTTATCCGAGGTTTGATCGTCGGTATCTCCATACCTAGTTCTACCTCGTTACTGATAAGTACTCTTTACTCGTTCCGTGATATGTCATCCCTTGTGACCTAGTCACATGCTTGCAAGCTAACTAGATGACATTCCACCGAGAGGGCCCAGAGCATATCTATCCGTCATATGGATGGACAAATCCCAATCTTGGTCCATGCGCTTCAACACATACTTTCAGAATACCCAATGACACCTTTATAACCACCCAGTCACGAAGCGGCGTTTGATGTCATCAAAGTACCCATCCGGTGATGGTGATTAACATAACCTCATGGTCGAAGGATTAGGTTACTATGCATTTAAAAGCTTACAACAATATGAACTTAATGACTTGATCTTATGCTACGCTTACTATGGGTGTGTGTTCATCACATCATTCTCCTAATGATACAACCTTGTTATTAATCACATCCTAATGTCCATGATCAGGAAACAATGATCATCAATTAATCAACAAGCTAGTTCAACAAGAGGCTTACTACGGACTCTTTTATGTTTACAAAACACACATGTATTAATGTTTCTGGTTAATACAATTATAGCATGGGATGTAAACATTTATCATAAACATAAAGATATAATAATAACCACTTTATTATTGCCTCTTGGGCATATCTCCAACAGTCTCCCACTTGCACTAGAGTCAATAATCTAGTTAAAAACTTGTGCATTCAACACCTATGGCTTTCTAGTGTTGTATAGACACTATTGCCAGTGGTAAACATAATATTCGGATCTGACACTTCCAGGTCCATGTGTATTTGCATGTCCTTGCGTCTCTACGCATTACTCATTCTCCAATGAGATGGTATTATATAAATTTGGTCCTTTGGTGAGACCTTTAGTTCCTTGGGATTAATATTATGTTGATACAATTGTCATACAATGTATCTTCATAGTATTATCCCGTTATGAACCACACCTAGTTTGATAACAAACTACTTAACATAAATGCCCTCCTTTGCTGCTACTATAGCAGTTATATACTTAGCCTTTTGTTATAGTATCCGCCACAATATCTCAACTTTGGAACTCATCCAAATCCATCATGGAACATCCTTTCCATTATATTGTGCCACCCATAGTCTAAATTGAGATAAATTTAATTTGTATCTTGTGACAAAACTAGTATCAATGTAACACTTTACAATGAACTACCTTTAACTATTTGTCACTTATACATGATATATTCTTAGTTCTTCCAAAGATCATAAGAATATCTTTACTATTGTCCAATGATCATCTTATGAATCATTCTGGTATATGCTCATAACATTTAGAGCATAGGACATATCTGGATGTGTACATCTCAAAGAATGATTGATCAAAATATTCTTGTGATTTCACCAAGTGTCAAAACACTTGAATCTCGAGTCAACACACTTGAATCTTGATTCAGTCCTTTCCGTGCGTCAAGAACCTTTCTTGTTGCTTCCATATTGAACTCATTCAACATCTTATCTATGTACATTTGGCAAAATCATATTAGCGCCTCAATCTATCCATATAGACATTGATGCCTAATTCTTGAGTTATGCCTAAGTCTTTCATCGAAATGAAATTCTTAACCTGTGTCAATAAAAGATACATCATTTCCAATCAACAATATGTCCTCTACATAATGTATTAGAAATATGTCTCAGCGCTCCCACTTAATTTCTTGCAAATGCAAGCATCTTCATCATCTCCGATGAATATAAACTCTTTTAACAGTTTCATCATGGTGAAGATTCCAACTCCGCTATGCTTACTTCAACTATTGAAGTTTTGTATACTCTTTTAGCATCCTTTGAATTAACAAAACCCTTTGGATCGTGTCATGTACACGTCCTAGGTAACCATTCTATTAGAAGAACTTGTTTTGTTTGTTCAACTACCATATACCAAAATATATGTAGTGGTTGCTACATTAATCCGTCCAGACTAAATATCGCTATGAAAGATCAAATCTTATCATAGTCAATTCCTTGAGCATTTTCATAAACTCTTTCCGACATGTCGACTATTTCATAGATTTGAAACATCCATGTCTATTTCTTTATAGATCCAAACACGACCGATAGGCTTCACGCCTTTCCGGAGGGTCTTCCAAGTTCAGAAACTTGATTTCTCGTGTATGGATACTATCACGAATTCTATGACTTCTAGTCATTGTATGGAGTCAGGGCCCATCATCGCTTCTTTGCATGTAGTCGGTTCATCATTGTCAAAACAATAACGACTTGCTTATCAAATCTTACTATTTGATTCTTACCGACCCACACGGTTCTATAGGAACTCTAATCTCCGAGATCACACCTTTTATAATCACGAGAGCCATGAGCATTGTGGCCGTCACCGGGACACTTTTCGGCGCTGCGCTACTTAGCACATATAGCTAAGGTTCAACAACCTTATCAAAGTTCTATTGTCCTCCCACTTAACTTTTCACGAAAAATTTCTTCTCAAGAAACTTGACGTTCCTAGTAACAAACTCTTTTGTCCTCGGTGTTATGGAGAAATTCCCAACAAATTCTTTGGGATAACCTACAAAGACGTGCTTATCCGACTTTGGTTGTAAACATTTTACTTATGCATAACATACCAAAATTTAAGAAAAGACAATTCGGGTTTTATCCCAAACCATAACTCATATGGTGTCATTTCGACGGATCACGATGGAGCTCTTTTCAGTGTAAAAGCGGTAGTCACTAAAGCTTTAATCTTTAAAAACATAATGGCAGTTTTATAAATGACACCCTTGATCTTACCATCTCAAACATGGTTTGATTTTATCTCTCGAATATGCCATACTCCTATGGTTTATCGGGAAACACAAATCATAGAACAATTCCTCAAGTCTTAGGTGTTTTTGCTAAACATGTAACTCAAATATCTTCCTTTATGATCGAATCATAAACTCTTTATTTTCTTGTTACAATGATTTTCCACTTCATCTTGAAAGTCTTTGAACATTTTTCAAATGTTTCATACTTCTTCCTTATTGAGTAAGTATATACATATACTCACTCAAATCTTCGGAGAAAGCATATGAAGTTGAAATCCATCGCCCACGACTACACATAATGGACTATATACATCAATATGTACAAATTCCAATCAGTTAGTCGTCTGTTCCTCTTTTGGCCTACGAACGGAGTTTTAATTATCTCCAGGAAAGTATCACAAGCGTCATTTGATCCAAATCAAAGACTCCAAAAATTCATCAACATGGAGTTTCTTCATGTATCCGTTTCAATATAATTTAAACGCGATGTCACTTCGCAAGTGATCTTTCAATCATTTGTCTTGCGACATTTTAGCATTAGTTTTATGGTCGTTATTTTTCTAACCAGACTTGTATATCATCCATCTATTATGGATTACGGTAATTATTTGAACAACCTTTTGTTTGTTTTTGATGAACATCATCACATTTTCTCTTGCTAGTTACTTAGGCCATTGCAGTTCATGAATTGTGTTGTCCTGTATGACACTTCATACCAACCAATTTGGTATCCAATACCTAAGAGCCACATTGTTTAACAAGCAAGGAATACAACCATAACATGTATATCTTCTACATACCCAAGTTGGACATCTCCAACCTTATAATTTCTGCCAAATATTTTATAGATTCTCTTTCAGCAATTCCTTTTTTTTTCTTTTAAAAGAATCCATCAACATCAATAGTGGTGTCATTCACATGGCACATAGTACAAAGCGTATATAGTCAAATACTAATACCTTTGGACTTGCACTTTGAAGTGGATCACCATCATCAAATGTTTGGCTTTCTTTCAAAAATCCATTCTTTAGTAATCTATTAGTGTAGTAAACATTTTACTTACATCTTCTATTCATCCTTATCATGACAACTTCCATGATCAAGCTGCCATAGCTTATAAAGGTGAATTGCGAGTATAATGTTTCTTTTTCAAAATCTTTAGAGGATTAGGACGACTAGCGTCTCCAACCTTCACAAATTCTCATCAAATATGAGGACGTATACTCTATCATGTTGTAACCAACACATTGTTTTAGATATCGCAATACCTTTCACATATGATGGTTTCTGAAACATTGCTTTCAGCTCTTAGATAAACTTGATATTAAAAACAATCTTTTGAGTATCAAGAATCATGGAGGCAAACATGATACATTAGACACTAACACTGGAATTGTTACTATTGATTTAATACTGATTATTAAACTTCACAGAGTAAACGGAGTTTAGTGAAAGTTTGCAATAGGACTTATAAAATTTAAATTGACATTCAAAACAATACGATACCAGTTCGTAAAGTAAATATCCAGAATTTCTATAGTTCCACTATGTCAACTATAACTAAGCGTAAGGTGGTGAACGGATGCCAATGACTACAACAAACTATGCAAATTCACTTTGATTGTGTTTATGATAAATTGAGTTTGAATAATCCAAATTACAAATGAACTCCCACTCAAAACAACATCCCTCAAGTTGTTTTAGTGATTACATGAACCAAATCCACTACACCAAGTCCGATCATCACGTGAGATGATGTAGCTTTAAAGGCGAACAATCAACATGTTCATCATATCATCCATATGACTCATGCTTTACCTTTCGGTATTCTGTGTTCCGAGACCATGTCTGTACATGCTAGGCTCGTCAAGGTTAACCTTAGTTTCTGCATGTGCAAATCTGGCTTGCACCCGTTGTATGCACACGTAGAGTCTATCACACCCGATCATCACGAGATGCTTCGAAACGACGAGTCTTAGCAACGGTGCCAACTAAGGACGAACACTTTATTACTTGATATTTAGTGAGAGGGATCATCTTATAATGCTACCGTCGCGATCTAAGCAATACAAGATGCATAAAGGATTAACATCACAGGCAATTCATAATATGTGATATGATATGGCCTTTCTTCTTGTGCCTTTGATCTCCATCTCCAAAGCATGGACAAGATCTCCATCATCACCAGCGTGGCGTCAAGGTCCGTGGCGCCGCTTCATGGTTGTCCATCACCACCAACAACTATTACAACTACTTGGAATAAAGCTATTACATGATGAATAGACACGCAAGTCTTAAACAAAATTTAAAGACAACCATTAGGCTCCTGCCGGTTGCCATATTACAATAAGGATCATTGCATACATCAAATATAATCACAATCACATAATGGCCATATCACATCACAAAACCCCTGCAAAAACAAGTTAGACGCCTCTAATTTTCTTTGCATGTTTTACGTGGCTTGGGGCTTTCGAATAAGAACGGATCTTACCTACGAACATGAACCACAACGTTGATACAAGTGTTGTCAGATGCTCATTGTAAATTGAATCTTAACTATGGTGGGAGAGACAGACACCCGCAAAGCCACTAGTGCAAAGCAAGTTGCACGTCAAGCGTGGAGCAAGTCTCATGTGCGATGACATGTAATGTTAGCCCGAGCCGCTTCATCCCACCATGCCGCAAGATGCAAAGTACACGCTAAGACACCATCAACAAAAGCATCAACGCCCACAAAAAACATTGTGTTCTACTCGTGCAACAGATCTACGCATAGATACGGCTCTGATACCACTGTTGGGTTCGTAGCATGGAAAACAAAGATTTTCTACCGCAAGAACGAACAAAACCCAGATCTAATCTAGATAAAAGCCAAGATCTAATCTATTAGACATGTGCAACGAGATAGATAGGAACTAACCCTCGTAGATCCGAAAGCGTTATCGAGATTAGATCTCGTGGTTGATGTAGTCGATCACTTGCCGATCTCAAGATCGTGTGGACGATCCTTCCTGCGTCGCGTTCCGGCAGCGCTTTCGCAGTCGGTCAATTGGACGATCCTTCCGGCGCCGCGTTTCGGCAGCGCTTCCGCAATCGGTCACACGTGCGGAGTCGAAGCAGACCTTCCTCTCCCCATTCCAGCGAGCAGCGGAGGTAGTAGATCTTCTCCATGGAATCCCATCAGCACGACGGCGTGGTGGTGGTGGTGGAGTAGAGAATTCTGCAGGGCTTCGCCTATGCCTGTGCAGGAGAAAGGTGGAGGAGAGAGGCGGCAGAGATTGGGAGTTGTGGGAGAGGGCTAAGAGGGGGCGCCCCTGCCCTTCTATTTAAGGGGGGGAGGCGCGCCTGGGGAGGGGGAGTCCTAGTAGGACTCCCCTCCTATGGCCGGCGGTGGGAAGGGGGGAGGAGTCCTCCTCCCCCACGAATCCGTGTCTTGCCCCACTAGGTTTCCTTTGACCCTTTCTTGGTTTTCAAGCAAACTCCAAGAAATCCTCTAGAACCTTCTAGAACATTCCGAAACCTTCTAGAATCTCCATACAAACACTCCGGAACATTTCCTAACTTAGAAAATGATCCCCAATATATGAATCTTATTCTCTGGACCATTCCGGATCTCCTCGTGATGTCCCGGATCCAATCCGAGACTCCGAACAACATTCGGTCTCCAACGCACATTCCATATCTACTTAAAACAACTTCGAACCTTAAGTGTGTCACCCTACGGTTCGTGAATATGCAGACATGACAGAGACACATCTCCTATCAATAACCATCAGCGGGACCTAGAGATCCATAATGGCTCCCACATACTCAACGATGACTTCGTGATCGATTGAACCAATTACATACGAAACCAATTCCCTTTGTCACGCGATACTATACTTATCCGAGGTTTGATCGTCGGTATCTCCATACCTAGTTCTACCTCGTTACTGATAAGTACTCTTTACTCGTTCCGTGATATGTCATCCCTTGTGACCTAGTCACATGCTTGCAAGCTAACTAGATGACATTCCACCGAGAGGGCCCAGAGCATATCTATCCGTCATATGGATGGACAAATCCCAATCTTGGTCCATGCGCTTCAACACATACTTTCAGAATACCCAATGACACCTTTATAACCACCCAGTTACGAAGCGGCGTTTGATGTCATCAAAGTACCCATCCGGTGATGGTGATTAACATAACCTCATGGTCGAGGGATTAGGCTACTATGCATTTAAAAGCTTACAGCAATATGAACTTAATGACTTGATCTTATGCTACGCTTACTATGGGTGTGTGTCCATCACATCATTCTCCTAATGATACAACCTTGTTATTAGTCACATCCTAATGTCCATGATCAGGAAACCATGATCATCAATTAATCAACAAGCTAGTTCAACAAGAGGCTTACTACGGACTCTTTTATGTTTACAAAACACACATGTATTAATGTTTCCGGTTAATACAATTATAGCATGGGATGTAAACATTTATCATAAACATAAAGATATAATAATAACTACTTTATTATTGCCTCTTGGGCATATCTCCAACAGAAAAGAGACCAATGACGACATCCGCACTCGTACTTCTCCAACTCCCGTACCACCGACCTTACGTGGCTGACGGACAGGACAATCTTTGTGTTGTGCCTGTTAATCTAGCCGATGAACAACATGCCCGTCTTCCCGATGCCAATGTCATTTTTTCTCCGCGAGCCCCGTGTGGGTACCGACTTAGATGGGTCCCATTGTTTGATGTTGTAGAGGACTATGGGCACCTCCATCGAGTGGGTGGATTTGAGGTGCAGATACAATGTTAATTTGTTGCCGACCCACTTGCATCCTGGCTCCGTGCATATAAATGGGCTGTGGATGCAGGAGATCATGTAGGCATAAAGTTCATTGAAGGAGACCACTTTCGAGCAGTTGTAGTTCGGGCAGCTGTAACCTTCTCCGCCGGTGACTTGGCGGTGTAGCTCCTTAGAGCATGCGGCCAGCCGGACGATGCTTTTAGCATCTAGACTCTTAGTAATTTTGTTGACAACATCGTCGCCGACCTTGCTAAAGCCGCTGCACCGCTGGCTCTCCCTCGAACCTCTCCAAATTTTGTACAGACGATCTGCCATCGCGTCCGGAAGGATTGGGGGCGAGGGCGGATCTATATAGAACTATTTGGGTTTTTGGAGGAGAGGGGTGGTGGTCTAGAAGGAGTGATGCAGCGGGTGAGATGGTGAGAAAAATGTGTGAACCGAGCGGTGGAGAGGATCCCAAATGCGGCTAGGTGGCGTCAGCGAGTAGGGATAAACTGAACGGGGATGGGGAAGATGAGATGGCTCTTTAAAAGAGGTTTTTTCCTTTCTTCTACTGTAGGAAGCGGCCGCATCAAGGACGTCGGCTGGTTTGATAGACTAGCACGATGATGTGCACTAATAAATTAACCATGTCATCTCCTGGCGCAGTATAATCTCGTCACATCGGTTTGACCACACACGTTATTTATTTATTATAGCTTCTATTGTAGTAGTAGTTGCATAGTAAGTAAGTAGTATTACTCTACCTCCGCCCCGAAGGCGTCCTCGGTTTGCGTGTTTTTTCTTTGACCAAGATTAAATCTAAATATATAGAGAATGTTGGTACAAAATTAGCATTATTGGAAAGTATTACTCTACCTCCAATAGTACTAATTTTACACAAAGTAATCAGGTATTAGTTACTCTATTTATTCAGTCAAATTTTACACAATATAATCAAGTATGTATCTTCTCGGCACCTGCGCGGACACCTGCAAGTTGATCTCTCCCTCGTCCGCACTGTGGCGCTCAACACATGTGTCATGGCTAGGGTTGTGATGGCTCCGATTTTTGCCATCTTCCATTGCGTTTAAACATTGTTTTTGGTCAAGCAATTGCCAAATAAACTCTCAACCTTGCTACTAATGACTAATAATTGCAAAGATATGCAAATCCCTTCTTTGATTTATGTTGTGCAGGAAATTGATGAGTTCATATTTGCATCATGCTTTACATTATTATTTTTCATTGCAGATGTAGGATCTTGGTATTTTACGGCGTTCGCACGCACATTTTATGTCTGTTTTCACCAGGATTAGGACATATGATGGAC
This sequence comes from Avena eriantha, assembly GCA_910589775.1. Taxonomy (NCBI): domain Eukaryota; kingdom Viridiplantae; phylum Streptophyta; class Magnoliopsida; order Poales; family Poaceae; genus Avena; species Avena eriantha. The sequence continues at coordinate 536,079,500 of OU342745.1, forward strand.
CCAATAGATACAATTCTTGGAGCAGTTGTACTATGGACAAAATGAGTAAAAAAACAACGTAAATCACTTATTTGGGAAATATTAATAATACTAGAAGAAAACCAGAAGCGAACAAGGGAGGCAGAGAGTCCAACGATCAACTATATGACCAGATCAATTTTTCTAGCCGTATAGCTCCGGCCATATAGTTGGCACCGCCTCCGCCTTGTCAAATAGTTTCACCCCGTGCAATTAGTTTGAGGAGACGACATGCAGAACACCCAGAAATCACAGAAACCTCAGCTCCGGAAGGCATCTAGAGGGGGAACTCATCCACCAGGGATCCATCTTTGCCCTGCGCAGATCCGGGAGGCTAAGGCATCAATCTTCATCATCCACCGATGCATCACCACCATCTCCATCCATCTCATCTACATCTTGTCTAGATCTTGTTGTAATTCATATACTCGTTGTGGATTTATACAAGTACTATTCATCTAGGATTGTTTCCATTATCATTGCCATGATGTTGATTGCCTCCATGTCTGAGTAGATCATTAGTTTTTTGGGGAGATGGAGAAACCCTAGTATGAGATTGAAATAAGATAAAGTTTATTATGATATTCATTGCTGTGACCATGTGTGTTAGATTTTCTACTTCTTGATGTTGAGAGAAGTCGACCTCTCAATATTTTCCTCTTGTGGGGACTTGATGGAGGAAACTACTTGTTGGTAGACGGAGGCGTGCTAGCACTTATAGTGACTATAAAGCTGTTGGCACCCCTTACGTATCAACTTGGGAAACCAAGGAAACTCACGGAACACTATCCATGCCATGGGATACGTCCTACGAGATTACGTCCCTTAATAGCGCAATAATTCGATTGATGTTGATTGCTAACTGTTGTGGTTATGAGGATGATGTGAGCAGCGGTTGCTGCCTATTCATCAAAATACGGAGTTCCTCCCACACATACATAGTTGAGAATGTTCATGATGATAATCTTTATCTTAGATCTTTACGATACTAGTGGTGTATCCGCTACTCCCTGAGAACGCCTTTTCCCTACTACAGTTCCAATCTTTCTTACATAAGCGATACTTACTTTCTATACTCAGTTGTTTTGCTTTACTTTATTGCTCTTATACCCAAAACCCCAAAACACCTTTTTACACAATACTCGCATTTTATCTTGTCACTTAGAACTCTATCTAGCATTTCTATCGTAATATTTATTTTAACAATTATTAGACTTTAGACTCCTGCTCCCTGTGGGATCAATATCTTTATTTCGAAACTAGCTACAAACGATCTATGCACTTGCAGTCATCAAGCTATTTTCTGGCGCTGTTGCCGGGGAGCTAAGCGCTGTAGGTCTTTTAGTTTTTGATTATTTATTTTTGTCTTGCTAAATTTTGTTTTCAGTTACAGGTTTCCACCAACATGATGGAGTTTGAGCATATGATTAGTGCTAACCCACTCAACCACTTTGGGAAGCCCTATGATATTTATAAAAAGACAACTCCAATAGGAAGACAAGGGGGTTTGAAATAAATCCTCTACTACTTAGTATTGTACATAAGAAGCAATTTACTGGAGATGAAGAAGATCCTGATCCATATGAGTATATTGCATGTTTTGAAGATATATGTGGCACTTTTCCATTGACAGGATATACCGTTGATGAGGTAAGGGTTAAACTTTTTAGTCAAACTTTGACAAGTACAACTCTCTCATGTATGGATATCTACCCCCTGAAGCCACTACTACTTGGGATAATCTAGCCTGTGAATTTCTATCAAAATTGTAACTACCTCGGTGAATTACGCTCTTAGTTAATGCCTGGATGAACGGAAGTGGTTAAAATAGTACGGTGGGGCCCAGGGCCACTCACGGTAGACCTTTCGGCCGTCCTAACCACTTTCAGTCAACAGGACAAGAACGAGCGGTGTAATCGGCAGGCGAAGGGATCAACTACATACACAAATGAGTATGTATGCAAGCCACATACAACAGTACATCAGAGCCATTCCATCTAAAAGAAATAGAAATATTGCAATGCCATACGGCAAGATCCAAATATCCTAGATAGATATAATAATTTAGGATAGCTCCTCATACATCACACATCAGAGTATCAGGCGGAAGCGGAAAACAAGATCCGAGTACGGATAAGAGGAAAATTGGCATAAGATGCCCCATAAATAAACACCTCCCGCCCACAGATCACACGGATCCCCGTTCCCGGAATCTCTACACCGAATGATCGTTGCCAACATCATCTGTCTCTTCCACCCAGTATCCATCTTGCGGGTACACCTGTTCATCTGAATCAACAATTTATCGTGTGAGACCCTAGGGGTACTCAGCAAGTCTTAATGCCGCTAAAGGGGACACAACCTGGGGTGACGCAATTGCAGCAAAATATAATGCCTAACAATGCTATAGAGTCTCGCTAACCTTCCGCCTAACCAATGATAGATGGAAGTCCGTGAATTAAGAACAACAGTTATAACAATATAATTAACAGATCCATCCTCCTCCTCGCTTACCAACGAGGAAGCGGACGAACAACCCCCATCATCCGTTGGCAGTTTTATTAACCATTCCATGAGTATTACACTATTTACTAGGCAAGTACTTAGTCAATTTTAAAAGCGGTACTTTAGTTATACTTGTCTATGATCGAGAAACTGTGCTCCAAGTCGTCCATAACCGCGGACACGGCTTTCAGAAAGATTTACCCTGCAGGGGTGCACGAATAGCAACACACACTCGATCAACCTCGGAAAAACCAAATCAAAACCCAACGAGGCATTCACGACAAAGCAATCACAGGATTCAGAAATATTTCAGGGGGCCACCCCATTAAGCTACCCGCAACGAAGTTGGCCGGCTCCGAGACGGACCCAAGGTTTGTGTCAATGGCTGTAAACGACTGGGAACCCGAAAGTGTGACTGGGCTTGTCGATACCGCGAAAACATTCCACGATCCAAAACAGTACAGGTGCTCCACGCACAATCTTAAATAAAGCAGTATCATGGCATAAGTACAGAATAGTAATAAAGCCCCAAACTACTTGTGGCCCCAAGAAATAAGAATGAATCAAGCTCTGGCTCAGGGGGCTCCATAAGGCCTCCCGGATGTGGATAGTGCGAATAGTCAAGGAACAGGAATCAAGTACTCGGGGTCCTACGGGACACAAGTGAGCATGAAAAACCAAATAGCAGATATTGCTCACCGGTGCCTCTTTCATTAGTTATCCCATTACTACTCAGGTTATGTTGTTTAGGTACCCCGTTATCCATCAGACACTCACATACCCTACTCATGCTTTTCTACGACTCGCATGGCTCAAACAACTCCTGTAGTAATGGCTCATGGGACCGGAACAGGCTTAATGTGGTTTAAAAGTAAAGGCTATGCAGTACTTGGGATTCAATTTAATGCAATCGCGACTCAATGATGCAAGAATAAGATAGAGGCAATAGGTACTGTATGTATGCAAGCATGTGGTAGTGCTTGCCTGGCAGCTCAGTTGAAGCGAGAGATGGATCTGGGTAATACTCCTGTGATTCCTGGTAATTCTCCTGCTGGGCGTCTATTCGAAGAAGAACCAAACAAACAAGGTCCAACATAAATAAAGTGCACAAGCATATGAATTAAACTGCGACAAGCAAACAAGCATGCCATGATGAATGATGCACAATTTGCATGGCAAAGGTGAGGTGTGGATACAAGAATAAAGCACTTTATTATTTATTTGCCCAAGTTTTATTGTCATAAACGGTTCAGATTTTAAATGATCACATGATGCATGCTTCAATTCAGAACAAGGATTGCATAAATAGAACAGGCTCGTCACGCTGATCGATTTAGACATTTTATTTGTCAAATTTGGAGTTATAAAACAAAAGTTATTAATTAATTAAGCAAAAGGGCATTTTCTTGTAATTTGAATCAACTCGAAATTTAAAGTGTTCAAAATATATTTTGAAGGGCATATTTGGATTCCTCACATTTTTCTGATTCCAATACATATATTATTTGGATTTGTATTTTAAAAATTATTTGAATCTGAAAAGAATTTGAATTTAAATCAATTTGAAAAAAAGATTTGAATAAAACAGACTGAGGCATAAACTTTTTATACCCACACGCGCGCAAAAACGCGTTTTGCACGCGGGTCTGGCTTACCCACAGGGGCTGACAGGCGGGACCAGCGGCGGAAGGGGCCACGTGCCAGTGGGAAAAGCCCCAGCGGCTGACTGGTGGGGCACCAGCTGGACCGCGGGTTGCGGACGGGAAAAGCCGGGGGGTTTTCTGCAAACGCGCTGGCGTGGCTGACTGGTGGGGCTGAAAGGAGCGCGGGTTGCAGTAATTAAAAAGGGGAGTGGTTTTTTGCAAATCGACCACGCGCGACTACTGTTTCTCTTCTCCTCGCGTCTGACGCAAAACTGGCACGCGGCGCGGGGTGGGGGTTCGATCCGGGGACGTGTGCGTGCGCGCTGGGGTCTCTAACCAGTGCGGCGGGCTAGGGGAGCTGACAGGGAGGTGGGCGCGGGCTAGATAGGGCGAGTGTGGCGTGGGAAAGCTGCAGACGCCTGCGAGCTCTGGCGTGCGGAGGCTGCTCGACGAAACGCACGGCGAGGCTATAGCGGTACGGTTAGGCGGAGGTTGTCAGGGAGAGGGAGATGCTCACCGCGAGTTGCCTGGTGGTGTTGGATCGGCGCGAGGGGCTGCGGAACGGCGAGGATGCAGACGCACCGGCGGGCTAGGGTTTCGGGGACGGTGAGGTACTGGCGACACGGTGGGGCTTCTCGTCCACGTCTGCGTGGTCGGGCGTCGCAGGGGGCCGTGACTGATCTTCTCCGCCACTTCACGGTCGCGCTGCACGGCTGGTTCGTCGGGGCGGGCTGGTTGCTGGCGACGAACGGCGGCAGGTGGTGGTCGCTAGGGAGGAAGAAGGAGGAGAGGAGGGCGTCTCGGGGAGATCTGGAGAGGCCAGAGGAGGCGTGTGGAGGGAGGAAAAGAGGGAGAGACGGAGGAGGCAGCTGGGACACGGCAGAGATAAAGGTGGCCTCGTGCCACCTTTTTCCTCCCCCTCGAGCACGTGCTCGGCTGGCTGGGGCTGGTCCAGGGTGAGGCAGTGAGGCTGCAGGGTGGGGCTGGCATGAGGGAGAGAAGAGAGGGAGGGACTAGCTCGGTTTAGGTTAGATGGTGGCCTCGGGTTAGGTTTAGCTAGGGTTAGGGTTTGGGTGAGCTAGGTTAGAGAGAGGAGAGGCTGGGGTGGTGGGTCAGGTAGAGAGAGGGTGGCCAGGTGGAGAGAGGGGCTTGGCATGGAGGCCAAGCTAGAGAGAGAGAGAGTAGAAATTAGGGTTATGGGAAGAATAAAGGAATTTATTAAGTTTGATTATTTTTAAGTATTTAGATTGGAATTTTGGTGAAGGAGGCTAATCCAAGAAGAACTAAGAGGGCTTGGTCTTGCATGGGCTAATGTAGAGAAGAAACTAGAAAGAAAGAAGAAGAAAAGAATTAGGTGGAATAAGGCTTATACATGTAGAAAAATAAATAAAATAAAAATAAAAGAAAAGAAGGGGGATAAGACCATCCCAAGTGGACATGGTGAGTGCTAGAATTGACATGAGGTGGAGGTGAAAGGAAATCCAAGAAAAAGGAAAAGAAAAGAATTATGGGCTAAGCCTCATTTGGTTCATGCATGGAGAAAATAATAACAAAAGAAGATGGTATGGTGTGACTAAGGAGAGGTGGAGATGGTTTTCCTAGATATGATCCACCAAAACCAAAGAAAAACTAATGGATGAAAAAGGTGGTGGAGAAGCTTGCATGGCCCATGCAAAATATTAATGACATGATTTATTATGCGAAAACAATAATAATATGATGGCATTAATCTTATGCATTTCCAAGAAGTGGTAAATGAGCCAAGCAAAGAATTTGGGAAGATTGATCCACCCCAAACCACATGAGCTAGGATATAATGTCAAAAGAAAAAGAATTACAAGCACATAGTTAAAGGGATGGTGGGATTATAAAGTGGTGAGGGAGAAAAGTGGTGTAATGGAAACAAAAGATATGCCCCCAATTCAACTTGGGCATTGAACAATATATAATAGCCAAATATAATATCAAGAAGCAAATACAATTAATAATGCATGTGAGAGAAGAACCAAAAGGAAAAGGGTTTTATATGATGCTCAAATGCAAGGTGGCATGATGACATGAGCATGATATAATTATGATGCAATAATAATCTCTATGGAGTAGCCAATATCTTACTAGGACAAGTAGCATTACAATTGTTAGACAATTGGGGTGCTACAAAAATATTATCCATTATCAAAATCTTTTGGAATCAGGCGTCTTATAATGACTTGGAAGAATCGTTCTAATGAAGGACTAGTAAGAACTTATATTAGATTTAAATATTTATTATGACTATGTCCTCATCATGATTTGTCTGAATGATATTTACTACATATCTTTTATGGCGGTCTAATTGAACCTAATAAAATTGAACTAGACTCTTTCGCGGAAGGAGCCTTTATGAATCTTCCTATACCTAAAGCTTGGGCTTTACTTAATAGAATTCGTGATCATAGAGTTTCATGGAATTTTGGTCTAGGAAGTGAAGGAGACATAGAAATAGAGCATGATTGTATTCATAACTATAATAAAAAAGGCCATGTTAAAGAATTATCTAAAGAACTTTATTTGGATTCAGATCTTGTGTTGCAAGTTGTTAAAACTTTTAGAGAACATATTAAAGCTCCAAAGGAGGGTCCAGTCAAGTATGATCCACCACCCGAACCAGAAAAGAAAGGAGAAGATAAAGCAACATTGGTATCCATAGAACCAATATATGAAGTGCCTTTCCCTAACACTGCATAAAAGCATATTTTTGAATATGAACAGGTCAAAGCAGTATAGGAAAAGAAGGAAGAAGAAAGCATGCCAGGAGTCATGGAACACCTGGAAGAAACCAAAGATGAAGAGGTAACCAAGGAAGAAATTATGTCTATGTACTCACACTGTAACATAGTTGAACTTGATGAAGAGACTTCCGTAATGGTTGAAGGTAAAACAAAGGTAAAAGATGTGGGTAAGCTTATTCTTCCCTGCATATTTAAAGAAACCTCTCATTATGGTTTATGTGATCTTGGCACCGAAGTTAATGTTATATCTTATACTTTCTACTTAGAAATAAAATAAGAAATAGAACTGGCTACAATTGAAAATACTGACATAACAATTATGTTAGCCAATAAAACCTTAGAATTCCAATGGGAGTAGTTGACAATGCAACCGTAACAATTGGCAACAAAAACATTCCTATCGATTTTGTAGTTGTTGATATGCCAACTGACACTCTTTACCCAATTATATTTGGAAGGAACTTTTGGGTGATATAGGTGCCTATGTTAACTTCAAGAAGGATATTGTGTCTCTTAACCTTGGGGGAACGGAAAATAAATTCCATTTTTCCAAATTCAAAGACATGCCTCCACAAATACAAGAAGAAGAAGAGAGAATTATTGAGGAAATGGCGTCTCTTTTCTTTAGTAATCAAGAAGAAGAAATAGATGAAGATCCAAATTATGAAGAAATAGTTATGGAGGACAAGTCCCTAGGAGAACTAGAAAATGAATTCGATTCACTTCCCATTTTGGGACCTCCAGCTGATGAGGCTTTTGAAGAGCCAAAAAAGAGAGGGGACGAGGAATTACCACCTACGGAGTTGAAGATTGTACCATAAAATCTCAAATACAGGTTTTTAGATGATACCAATAAATTCCCTGTTATTATTAGTGCTAAACTTTCAAGATAAGAAGAAGAAGAACTCACGAGGATACTTAAGGAGCATCGCTAGGCCTTTGGGTACTCAATGGATGACTTCAAGGGCATTAGTCCCATGATAGCCGTCCATCGAATATTCATGGAAGAAGGTGCTAAACCAGTTGGTGAATTCAATAGAAGACTAAATCCTGAAATGAAACAAGTGGTAAGAAAAGAAATTGTACGCCTACTAGACGCATGTATAATTTATCCTGTTAAAGGGAGTAATTGGGTAAGTCATGTTCATTGTGTCCCTAAGAAGGGCAATTTACTGTTGTTCCTAATGAAAACAATGAATTTATACCTACCAGAACTATTGTTGCGCACATGATGTGCATAGACTTCAGGAAATTAAATAAAGAGACTAGGAAAGATCACTATCCATTACCGTTCATAGATCAAACTTTAGAAAGGTTAGCAAACCATACTCATTTTTGCTACTTGGACGGATACTCTAGTTTCTCTGAAATAGCTGTTCATCCAGATGACCAACTTAAAACAACTTTCATCAGTCCTTGCGGTTTACATGCTTACCGACGTATGCCTTTTGTTCTATGTAATGCTCTAGCTACTTTTCAATGATGTATGGCTGCTATTTTTGCAGATTTTATAGAACTTATAATCGAAGTATTTATGGATGACTTTTCTGTCTATGGAACTTCATTTACTAGTTGCTTGGATAATCTCAAAAGAGTTTTGCAGCATTGTGAAGAAACTAATCTTATTCTAAACTAGGAGAAGTGCCATTTTATGGTCAAAGAAGGTATAGTCCTTGGACACAAGGTATCAGGTAAGGGAATTGAAGTTGATAGATCTAAGGTTGAGGCAATAGAGAGAATGCCACAACCTAGGGATATTAAAGGTATAAGAAGTTTCCTTGGTCATGTGGGTTTTTATAGAAGGTTCATTAGAAATTTCTCTAGGATATCTAAACCTTTGACTAACCTCCTGCAAAAGGGAATAAGATTTAATTTTGATGATAAGTGTCATGAAGCCTTTGATAAACTCAAAAATGCTTTATCTCGTGCTCCCACCATTAAACCACCTATCTGGGATACAACCTTTGACTTAATATGTGAAGCTAGCGATGATGTTGTAGGAGTAACTCTTGGACAACATATTGGTCGTAGATATAATATTATACATTATGCTAGTAGAACTCTCAATGGTGCTCAAAAGAATACCCTAAGGACGAAAAGGAATTTTTTCCTGTATTTTTCTCTTGTGATAAATTTCATTCCTATATAGTTGATGCAAAGGTGAGAGTTCACACGGATCGTGATGGCTTAAAAGAACTCCTTGAAAGGAAAGACCATAAGCCAAGGCTGATCCGTTGGATTCTTTTACTTCAAGAATTTGAATTACAGATTATGCAGAGGCAAGAAATAAAGATATTAGATGCAGTGTCCATGATTACCTAGGAAGACACCAATCTTATTGAGAGGAACTTTAGTCCTGGTGATTTTCATTTATGGGAATTACTCAATGAACTAAGGTCAATTCATCCAAGAGAGAAGAAGTCTTTGTTGTTGGAGGAACTTTTCATCTCTGAGTAAGCAAATGGTAAGTGCAAGGTAAGTGTTCTTACCAGAATAAGTGATTTGTTTTCACAATTTTTACTTTTGAAAATTCTGTGTTTGAATTCCTTGTGTTTTTCTGAAGTTTTAGGGGGGTTTACCAACTATACGGGCGGAGCTATACGACCAGAGAGGAAGCTCCTGCCGTATAGTTGGTCGTTAAACTCTCTGTATCATCTTTGTGAAATTGTTTTTGCTACCGGAGCAAAAAATTCTGGCTGTATAGTTGGTTGTTAAACTCTCAGACACTTTTGCTTTTGATGTCTATATCTATACATTCGCAACTATACGACCAAAACCAAAAATTCCGGCCATATAGTTGGTCGTTAAACTCTCATACACTTTTTTGTTCGATCTTTTGTTTATTATTCATCTAAAAAAACCATTATTGTTGGTTCCGAGTCGTGATTTAATCGACCTGTACTCGAGATATTTGGAAATATCTGCCCGGAATCAACTATACGGCCACGCCAGTATAGTTGGTCATTACGCGGCAGGGAACTTCCAAATCCGTGATTTCTTTCCGTGTTTCGTTTGGATTCTTTTCTTGGCCGACAATTTGGTGTTTCTTGCGAGTTTTACCGACCTACTGACCCCCCTTATATACTGCCATTGTCTTTCTCTCTAATCATAATCTCCAGGAACAAATCTAGTGATGCGCTATCCCGTCCCGGGCGCAGGAAAACCCTTGGGGCTCATTGCTCCTTCCAGGGACCGCTCTACTAGCCCGTCCATGGAGGACGATGACGAGGAGGTGGAGAGGTTTAGCCCGAGGTACAAGGAGTACGTCGAGCCAAGCTACAACAACAACGATTCCGATGATGATGTGGTTGACGTCTACATCCACTGTGACGTCTATGATCCACCGGAGATCAATTGGGTGGCGATGAAGAAAGCTCAACAAGAGAGAGAAGATCGCAAACCACATGGAAAAGGGCGTGTGGAGATGGTCAAGTTCATCACTATGGATCAAAGGCCGCACAAGCATAAGGAATTATCTAATATTGGTGCAGGTGCTAGCAAGGGAGCCGAGGTACCACTCGCGAAGCCGGCCATTGATACTCGTATGAAGGTCAAGCCTCAAGAAGTGTGGAGGTACGGTTTCCACTTCCTCGATCCATCAATTATGGACGAGGAAGGAGAAGCTGTTCCCAAGACCAAGGATCGCGTGCGGGAATTGGAGATATATCAGAAGCAGGAGCTACTCCATCACGTTGAAGTCCGTCACCGTCTCGATGAGATGGAGAAGAAGGAAGACCTCCTTCCTTTGGTGACTAAGCTAGGTGATAGAGTGGACACTCTGCAGTCTGATTTGCGGAGGTGTTACAGCCGCATAACTACTTTGGAGGAGACCAATAAGAAGCTACACACTGTGGTGTTACATGCCATGGCGCCACAGTGATCTACAACAATCACGGTATCTAATAATTGCAAGGGATTATTTGATCCCGCCTGGCTTGATTCCAAGTTTGGGGATATCTTTAAGACCTTGCAATCTATCTTATAAGTTTTATTACTATTTTCGCATTAGTTCAACTAGAAATAAAGTTTGCATCATTAGAATTCCCTTCAGGAATAGTCGATACCTTTTATAAAATTCCAAGTTTATTATTATATATGGAGCAATATTGAGTTTGTGTTTGCTTTATTGATATATGAATGGCTTGGGTATAATTTTACTTGCACTTGCTGATAGCAATAGGAGTCTTCCACACCATTGGTATTAATAAAACACCTAAAGATAATTTAGTCAATATGTTGTAAGTCTTCGGTTTGATTTACAAAGTAAAATTATCTATACAGTTAAGTTGAAAAAGAAACCTTGAACAAAGGGAAATAAAAGTGCTATCAAAATAGAGTGGGAACAAGTCGAGGTAGAATCTTCATGTCATAAGCATGCTTCATATGCAATTGGAATTTGGTAATTGAGATCGTTAAAGTTTGAATTCCTACATGAAGTGGAATGTCTGGCTAGCTCCTTTGCATAGCAATTAAACAAAAGTGTGAGCATATATATATACAAAAGAAAAGAAAAGGAAGAATAAAAAGAGCGAGTGTGCAAAGAGAAAGTAGGCATATACCACTATGTTGTACTATGACAAAGAGATACATTTGAGATTCTAAATCCCAAGTGAATATGTTGATCCTAAAACACTTGGGACTACCTCCTTAACTCATTCGGTTGAACCGGATTCTTTTACATTATGTTGAGATTCATCTTTTATGAACTATTGATCACTAAGGTGTGGAAGCCTTCTAATACTATTCAGATGGTTCGAGTAAGGTACTATTCATGAACTTATCCCTATGTATCGTACATGATAAACACATGCTGCAATTGCCTCATTTATTTTATCGACTCAGCTTCATGAATATGAGGATCACATCCATTAAGCTAAAACTTGCTCGGGACGAGCAAGAGTCTAAGCTTGGGGAAGTTGATGAGTGCATATTTGCATCATTATTTACATTATTATTTTTCATTGTAGATGTAGGATCTTGGTATTTTACGGCATTCGCATGCATATTTTATGTCTGTTTTCACGAGGATCAGGACAGATGATGGACCCAATGGATACAATTCTTGGAGCAGTTGTACTATGGAGAAAAGGAGTCAAAAACAACGTAAATCACTTATTTGGAAAATATTAATATACTAGAAGAAAACTAGAAGCGAACAAGGGAGGCAGAGAGTCCAACGACCAACTATATGACCGGAGCAATTTTTCTGGCCATATAGTTGGCGCTGCCTCTGCCTCATCAAATAGTTGCACCCCATGCAATTGGTTCAAGGAGACGACATATAGAACACCCAGAAATCGCAGAAACCTCACCTCTGGAAGGCATCTGGAGGGGGAACTCATCCACCAGGGATCCATCTTCACCCTGCACAGATCCGGGAGGCTAAGGCATAGATCTTCATCGTCCACCACTACATCACCACCATCTCCATCCATCTCATCTACATCTTGTCTAGATCTTGTTGTAATTCCTATACTCGTTGTGGATTTATACAAGTACTATTCATCTATGATTGTTTCCATTACCATTGACATGATGTTGATTGCCTCAATGTCTTAGTAGATCATTAGTTGTTGGGGATATGGAGAAACCCTAGTATGAGATTGAAATCAGATAAAGTCTATTATGATATTCATCGCTGTGACCATGTGTTAGATTTTCTACATCTTGATGTTGAGAGAAGTCGACCTCTCAATATTTTCCTCTTGTGGGGACTTGATAGAGGAAACTACTTGTTGGTAGATGGAGGCGTGCTAGAACTTATAGTGACTATAAAGTTGTTGGCACCCCTTACGTATCAACTTGGGAAACCGAGGAAAATCATGGAACACTATCCATGCCATCAGAAATCATAGGCGAAATAAGGAGTCATAATGAAGGATTTTGAGGAAGTACACACGACCAAGTAATTGGAGAAGACAACCAGGGCGTCAGCACGCTTAACAACCACTGGTACGAGCGCAGTCTGCCCTTACTACCCGCCCGTACCAGGTGGCGACGGCTTCATCTCGTCGAACCCTACAACTTTCGTGAAGACGCCTATATATTTTGAGGCTCCAACCGCCGGCCAGAGAGCCGCCATTCTCAGATTGCATCACAACACCCCCAAAGGAGATCCACACCATTGTTCATCCATAGTTCATCCATTGTTCATCACTTCCACCATCCACCCCTCCACTAGCCATAGCCATTTCTTTGTACTTTTAGATCTCCTTGTGATTTGGCGACCATTGTAAGAATATTTGATTTCAATCTAAGTATTTGCATGATGTTTTCTATCTCTGATCCATTTGTTATGAGTGAGTAGTCCTCACGGGCTATGGTTTGGAGAGAAACCTTGCAACAATTATGTGCATCTAGATCATGGGAAAATTGTATTTTTTTGGATTCGTGATTTGTATCTTTTGTTTCTTCGTCTCTCGCCTCGATTTGTGGACTTGTAGGTACCCAAGATCCCATAGATTGATAAAGGCCTTAGGTGAGATACTTGTCTAGCAGCGATCTCATAGGAAACTTAGTGACAGAAAGGGAAGTACGGTCTTCGCTTAGTGCCCCATTCAGGATCAACAATAACATCACCACTTAAAACTTTAATCTGTGTTTACACTTAATAATCGTTTGCAACCCGTGGATTTGGTGTGTCCTCGGTTGTATTAAAAGTCTATTGCTATGCCCGTTGCATCACGAGGGCTCTAGAATATTAGGATGTGTTGCCCACAAAAGATTATCTCAATACAAACACTATACAAGACTATGGTTATTATTATCTTTCATCCCATTTGATGTGCAGCTGCAGGTGGATCTTCAACTCTGGCCTATCTCCATTCATTGATTCAAACCTGTTATAAAGTAAACTAGATTGGTCCGGTCAACTAAGGTAAAACAAACAAACAAAGTCTTGTAGATGTGTCCTTTTTTATTACCTTTTAGCAGTGCTTTCTGAGGTTTGATTAAACCTAGGTCTTCTAGGTAAAAAGCTATTATACTACATCTGTGAATCCGGATTGAAGGTATCAACCCTTTTTCTAGAGCCGGTGTCGGGGAAGCAATATCGCTATCCTGGTGAGGTCATTAGAGACCTTGTTTTTAGTTTTATTATTAGTTGTAGTTTAATTTTTGTTATTAGTTTACTTTCTTGTTATATATTTGAAAACCCAAAAAAATTAGTTACTTGTTTTGTTTTTCATTACTTAAAAAATACCAAAAATATAAGAGCCATGGCTCAAAAGAGATTAGGGGAGTATGCTACTCCCACTGATGATTTTACTCCTGCACCCATCACTCAACCCGTAGTTGCTGCGGAAACATATGAGATAAATCCTAACCTTTTAAGTTTGGTTCAACAAACCAATTTGGGAGTTCATCTTCTGAGGATTCGGGATTGCACTTAAATACTTTTACTGAGATTTGTGACATGATGCGTATTTAAGATGTAGATTCAAATGCTGTTAAGCTAAGATTATTCCCTTTCTCTCTTACAGGAAAGGCTAAGGATTGGTTGGTAGCTCTACCAAAGGGCACTATTAAATCTTGGGAGGAATGCACTAATTTGTTTATGACTAAATTTTCCCCCATCTAGGACTATGTAGCTAAGATCCAACATTACAATCTTTATACAAGAAGACCGTGAGCCACTAGCGCTTGCGTGGGAAAGGTTGAAATAAGCCCTAATGAACTATCCTATTCATGGGATGGAAGAATGGCTTATATTATATTTATTTTATAATGGTCTTAACCCAATGTCTAAGTCTATGCTAGATACTGCAATAGGAGGAACGATCATGGGAAAACAGGTAAGTGTTGCAAATAAGTTACTTGATGATATGCAAAATAACCATGCCGAATGGCATGTGGAAAGAACCTCGAAGAGAGTAAGTTCAATTACCGAGGTAAACAATGAGGAGCTTACATCTAAGGTAAATGAGTTGCTTAGCTTAGTAAAGGGTAAGTAAGATACCCAAGTTAATGTTATCACTACCGATGTCAATGATGTTAATTTTATAGCTTGCACTCCTTTTAATCCTGCATGGAAAAATAATTATGCTTCTAATGTTCAAAAATATCATGCTAATCCTGCAGGAGCTACTTATAATAATTATGATAATACTAATGGAGCAAATCATGGCAATCTCCCATTTGATAAAATTGTTAGAACATTTATGCAAGCTCAAACCGAACAAAACAATATGCTTATTAAGATTACGGAGAACCATGAAAGTAGTTTAGGAAGATTATCTAACCAGGCCGTTGCAATTAGAAATGATGTGCAGGCTCTATAGGAAAGAACAAAGACCGTGGAGGCTCAGCTGGGTAAGTTAGCCGAGATCCAAGGTCTCATACTAGCAAAGTTCGCCGGCAAACCCGAGCCAAATCCGGTAGAGGACCTCAAAATGATGAGGTGGTAATAAACGATGAAAAGCCTGAAGAGCTAGATTATAGCAACGTGCCAACGCTGGAATATACCATGGAAGATCAATTGAAGATGATCACTGTTAAGAATCCAGGTATAGAACAAGGTAATGATGCTATGTACCAACAATTTATACAACAAGTAGCATCTAAGGTTCGTGATTTAGAGATGGAGTATAAAAGACTCGCTGATAAGCTTCCAATTAAGCTAGATGATATATTTGAGCCCACTATTAAAATTAAGTTGGGAGTTAATGAGATATCCGCACTTTGTGATATTGGTGCAAGCGTCTCAACAATTTCCAAAATCCTATTCGATAAATTCAACTTGGGGCCATTTGTTACAACTGAATTAAGACTCCATCTAGATGATTCGACTTATAAACAAGCAGTTGGGATCAAAGAAAATATAGTTGTTGAAATTAAAGGAAGTCCCGCTCTTATTGATCTAGTTATTGTGGACATGCCTGAAGATCCCATATCACCTATAATTCTAGGTAGGCCATTTCTAAGAACTATTAAAGCTTTGATTAATTTACATGAAGGGAATGTAAGGATAGGGATACCATCTAGGGATCCGCTTGTAGTCCACTTCCCTAGGAAAAAGAAGGCCAAGCCTAATGATGATGATGGTGTGATTACTTTAAAAGCAAACTATTTTGGAGTGGGCATTCCACTCCCCAAACCTAAGTAATTGCCATCAAGGTCAAGCTAATTGACCTTAACTAGAAGCGCTTCATGGGAAGCAACCCATGTGAAATAAATTTTCTCTAAGTTATTATTATTATGTTTCATTTTCGTGCTAGTCTTGTTTTTGTTTTTAATATAGAGTGTTCAAGAAGACCTATGGAAAGAGGAGAAGAAATAAGGTAATCCTCTATATTTTATTTTACTAACACATGGCCTAAGAAGTATTGCTGGATCATTACTTAGTGTTTTTTGCTACTATCTAACATTTTGATAAGATGTGCGAAGGCGCACGGAGCTACTAATCAAATTCTTCGGTTTTTGTAGTTCACAACGTCGATAACGACCACTGGTATGGCCGGAGTGTCCCGTACCACCTCAAGGCAAAGGGGATAGAAATTTTGATGATTGCCAAAGGAATCAATGGCGATAATGACCACTGGTACGGATGGATGCGCCCGTACCGCGCGCTCGTACCGTACCCCCGAGCAAAACATCAGATTTCAAGCAAAGTCACCGTAGCAATAACGACCAGCAGTACGGGTGCGCGCACTCGTACCGAGTGCACAACCTAGGAGCAGTCTTCGCCCCCAAGGTAAGACACCCGGTACAGGCAGGCTCCAGCCATACCGCCACCCGTACCGAGTACGCGGACGCCATAATCTGCCCGAGGAGGTAACGTAAAAATCCCAAATCATCTATTTTCTCTTTCTTCTTCCTCCAAACTTCAAACCACCTCCATTGGTTCTTCAAATTTACTCAATCTTTCTTTGATTCTTCGCACTCACTCGATCTAAGGTATGACTCTCCTCCGATCCCCAACTTATTTGTGCAAAAGCTTGGCTTAGTCATTCATCATTGTCAATCTAGACATGGGTCTTGTTCTTGATTCAATCTTGGTACTAAGTATGCTTAGCATTGTTTTTAGAGGAATTTCTTTTGTAGTTAGTGTAGAGAATCACTTATGCTATGTTTCTATTGGACCAAAAAAATATTAGCAATTTTATTTACTTTGCCTTGTTTTTATATATTAGATGAACACGAGGAGTCGTACAAGTGAGATGGCTACTGAGTCCTCTGCGCCACCCATTGATACGTTAACCCCCGAGTCACTTGGCATCGAGTTCACCAAGGAGTTCCATCTTACCCGTTTCGATGGTCTCAAGATTCGAGAGATCAAGTCCACCAAGTGGGCACATCCTTATATCCTGACCCAACTTGGCATTCATGCTGATTTCAATTTACTTTGCAACAATGTTGGTTTGTACAATTTTGTCTTTCAGGATGTTGCAACATACCGCCGCTTGACACTTGATTTCTTCTGCACCTTGACACACACGATGGATCCTTATGGTTGTTCCGCGGAACAAAGGCCTGGAGTTGATCGAATCAAATTCCGGCTTATGAACTATGGGTATACTTTGACGCTCAGCCGATGGGCTCAGTGCTTTGGGTTTACCAACAACACCACCGATGTATGCACAACTACCTTTGTTTTAGATCCTTCCCCTTGAAAATGTTTTAACTTGATGAGAATTCATGGACCCACACCCAAGGGGAACCAAATTGATCATCCTGCCATTCGATATTTGTTCTATGTTATTGCTAACACATTGGCACGTGGTGAGTTTACTAGAGTTAATGAGTAGGACATGTTGATCCTCGCAAAAGCTGCACTTATCAATTGTAACTTAACGCCAAATTTTGGTGCTTTACTTGTGTTTTATCTTAAGCATCAAGCTCTTCAATCTCAAGGACCCATATGTGGAGGAAGAATTGTGACTATTCTTGCACGCACACTTCACATCAACCTAAGTAACATCCAACCGTTGATTGGAGGTAACCGTCTCGGTCCATCTACTCTAAGAGAATGTGGTATGATTTCTAAAAATCATGGTAAATATTTCTTCAATATACCTGGAGCGGATCACTTGATTCCTGCTCCTTTGCCTGACAGTTTATTCTCTATCAAGGATGGACGTTTGCGTTATGACGCGCAGGTCAAAGCTAATCTACCCTAGCAAGAAATACTCGTGGGAGGAGGAGAATATGAAGAAGTAGAACAATAAGGACCCGAACATGATGTGCAGCTAGCAAACTACTACTACACCTATGAAGATATCTATGCACTTGAAGGAAATATTCAAGACTTGAACAACCTCTCCATCAACCTTCGAGATGCCACTACAAGCCTCGCCACCCAGTTCTATGATTGGAGCAGCCAATGGAACATGGGAGATTATCCACCACCACCATAATGAGCAACAAAAGGGCTTGCAAAAGCCTAAGCTTGGGGATGTGTTCCCCTAGCAAATTTATTTGTGTAATAACGAGGTTGTACTCCAGCTCCTGGTGAGCTTTGAAACACTCGTGTTGGCCTATTCCAACACTTTGCTTTTGTTCCTTTGCTTCTTTTTAAATTTGATTTGGTTTTAGTTTATTTGTTTTATTTTGGTTTTATTTTCTTAAAGCCCTTGCTTGGTCACAAGTTCTTTTCTATTCCTTAATCCCTATCCTAAAAAATACAAAAAGATTTTTCCGTTTATCCTTTTTTCGTAAACATGGGTTCATACTTTGCCTCTTTGCTGTAATATCATTTTGAGAGTAACCGTGTTTGAGTTTTTAAGTAACACATCCCTATAAGGAAGAGGATCATGAAGTTACTTATGAGAGGTATGTCCTATGTCTCCCACTTATGAATTTTGAATTGTTTATCTTACTTGGTTGATTTGCTAAGATGCCATGCTAGTGGGAAGTAATTTAATATGGTTAGAGTAAGGCTTTTTATTAGTATGATGATTAGTTATTGAAGCTATTGCTCTAGTTCTTTTAGTTAACCGAGACTTTCCTTGGAAAATAATAATGCCAAACAAGTACAACAAGAAAAATTCTGAAATTTACGACTTGTTTGATGAATGATTTTCTTGAGAGTATACCCTTGATTATACTTAACCCCATAGATATTTTGACAGTCTTGACAACACTCATGAAAGGAACTGTTTGATTGAAATAAAGTCTAGTGGTAATTGTGATGCATGCCAAAGCTAACCTTGAGGATCAAACCGCGGTTCTAGCTCAAAAAAAGAGAAAAAGATACGAGACGACTTTGTTCTATGCCTCTAACGCACACCTTTGGGATGCCAACAACTCTGCTAGCTTTTGAACGATCTATGGTATAACCCTAGATTTCGGCTATGAGTTGATGACATGATTGGCATCCGTGTCAATGTATGGGCAAAAGTATTGGTACTCTCAATGCTTGTGCAAATACTATCAAAAATAAACAAACAGCGATCCTTGAAAAATGAGAAGAAAAAGAAAGAAAGAAAAAAGATATCTATGAGGATCCACATAACAAGTCCTTGGCATGATCTCATTACTACTTTACGATTTTTTCTTGAAAGACAATATAATTGGATTAGAAGTGTTTTAGATTGACTTGATCTATTGATGTGGGTGTAAATAAGACACTTCATTGGTATGCTACTTGGGACATGAAACTCTCTTAGTCAATTATGCTATTTAAACATCTTAGTGTTCCTTGGCAAGATGAGAGTTAATTAGAGGAATTGGATTGATTGCTACACTTCTAGTTATTTATACTTATATTAAACTTTACTTTGATTATCTTGACTTACCAAAGCTTGTATAGTATTCTTCTCATCTCTCTAATTTTGATAAGCTTTGCAAATGAATGAAGTGTTGAGCACATATGACTACCTACTGTAAGTGAACTCTTATTCTCATTGTTTCAAGTTTAAACGATGTATTCCTTATAGTTCTTTTGGTTCTTCTTGCTCGAGGACGATCAAGGTTTGATCTTTGGGGAAGTTGATGGCTCCGATTTTTGCCATCTTCCACTACGTTTAAAAGTTTTTTTGGTCAAGCAATTGCCAAATAAACTCTCAACCTTGCTACTAATGACTAATAATTGCAAAGATATGAAAATCCCTTCTTTGATTTATGTTGTGCAGGAAATCACTACTTTTAAGGCGAAATAAAGAGTCATAATGAAGGATTTTGAGGAAGTACACACGACCAAGTAATTAGAAAAGCCAACCAGGGCGTCAGCATGCTTAACAACCACTGGTACGGGCGCGTTCCTCCTGTACCGCCCGCCCGTACCAGGTGATGACGGCTTTGTATCTTCAAATCTTACAACTTTTGTGAAGACGCCTATATATTTTGAGGCTCCATCCGCCGGCCAGAGAGCCGCCATTCTCAGTTTGGATCACATCACCCCCAAAGGAGATCCACACCATTGTTCATCCATAGTTCATCCATTGTTCATCACTTCCACCATCCATCCCTCCACTAGCCATAGCCATTGCTTTGTACTTTTAGATCTCCTTGTGATTTGGCGACCATTGTAAGAATATTTGATTTCAATCTAAGTATTTGCATGATGTTTTCTATCTCCGATCTATTTGTTATGAGTGAGTAGTACTCACAGGTTGCGGATTGGAGAGAAACCTTGCAGCAATTATGTGCATCTAGATCATGGGAAAATTGTATTTTGTTTGGATTCATGATTTGTATCTTTTGTTTCTTCGTCTCTCGCCTTGATTTGTGGACTTGTAGGTACCCAAGATCCCATAGATTGATAAAGGCTTGAGGTGAGATACTTGGCTAGTGGCGATCGCATAGGAAACTCAGTGACAGAAAGGGAAGTACGGTCTTCGCTTAGCGCCCCATTCGGGATCAACAACAACATCACCACTTAAAGCTTTCATCTGTGTTTAAACTTAATAATCATTTGCAACCCGTGGCTTTGGAGTGTTCTCGGTTGGATTAAAATTATATTGCTATGCCCGCTGCATCACGGGGGGTCTAGAATATTAGGATATGTTGCCCATAAAATATTATCTCAATGCAAGCATTATACATGACTATGCTTATTATTATCTTTCATCCCATTTGTTGTGTAGCTATAGGTGGATCTTCAACCCTAGCCTATCTCCATTCATTGATTCAAACCCGTTATAAAGTAAACTAGATTGGTCCGGTCAACTAAGGTAAAACGAACAAACAAAGTCTTGTAGACGTGTTCTTTTTTATTACCTTTTAGCAGTGCTTTCTGAGGTTCGATTAAACCTTGGTCTTCTAGGTAAAAAGCTATTATACTACATCTGTGAATCCGGATTGAAGGTATCAACCCTTTTTCTGGAGCCGGTGCCAGGGAAGCAATTTCGCTCCTGGTGAGGTCATTAGAGACCTTGTTTTTAGTTTTATTATTAGTTGTAGTTTAATTTTTGTTATTAGTTCACTTTCTTGTTATCTATTTGAAAACCCAAAAAAATTAGTTACTTGTTTTGTTTCTCATTACTTCAAAATTACCAAAAATATAAGAGCCAAGGCTCAAAAGAGATTAGGGGAGTATGCTACTCCCATTGATGATTTTATTCGTGCACCCATCACTCAACCCGTAGTTGATGCGAAAACATATGAGATAAAGCCTAACCTTTTAAGTTTGGTTCAACAAACCAATATGGGTGTTCATCTTCTGAGGATTCGGGATTGCACTTAAATACTTTTACTGAGATTTGTGACATGATGCGTATTAAAGATGTAAATCCAAATGTTGTTAAGCTAAGATTATTCCAATTCTCTCTTAGAGGAAAGGCTAAGGATTGGTTGCTAGCTCTACCAAAGGGCACTATTAAATCTTGGGAGGAATGCACTAATTTGTTTATGACTAATTTTTCCCCATCTAGGACTATGCAGCTAAGATCCAACATTGCAAGCTTGAGACAAGAAGACCGTGAGCCACTAGCGCTTGTGTGGGAAAGGTTGAAAGAAGCCGTAATGAACTATCCTATTCATGGGATGGAAGAATGGCTTATATTACATTTATTTTATAATGGTCTTAACCCAATGTCTAAGTCTATGCTAGATACTGTAGCAGGAAGAACGATCATGGGAAAACATTTAAGTGTTACAAATAAGTTACTTGATGATATGCAAAATAACCATGCCCAATGGCATGTGGAAAGAACCTCGAATAAAGTAAGTTCAATTTCCAAGGTAAACAATGAGGAGCTTACATCTAAGGTAGATTAGTTTCTTAGCTTAGTAAAGGGTAAGGAAGATATCCAAGTTAATGCTATCACTACCGACTTCAATGATGTTAATTTTATAGCTTGCACTCCTTTTAATCCTGCATGGAAAAATAATTATGCTTCTAATGTTCAAAAATATCATATTAATCCTGCAGGAGCTCCTTATAATAATTATGATAATACTAATGGAGCAAATCATGGCAATCTCCCATTTGAGAAAATTGTTAGAACATTTGTGCAAGCTCAAACCGAACAAAACAATATGCTTATTAAGATTACGGAGAACCATGAAAGTAGTTTAGGAAGATTATCTAACTAGGCCGTTGCATTAGAAATGATATGCAGGCTCTATAAGAAAGAACGAAGACCGTGGAGTCTCGGCTGGGTAAGGTAGCCGAGATCCAAGCTCTCATACTAGCAAAGTTGGGTGGCAAACCCGAGGCAAATCCGGCAGAGGACCTCAAAATGATGAGGGTGGTAATAAATGATGAAAAGCCTGAAGAGGTGGATTATAGCAACGCGCCAACGCTGGAATATACCATGGAAGATCTATTGAAGATGATCACTGTTAAGAATCCAGGTATAGAACAAGGTAACGATGCTATGTACCAACAATTTATACAACAAGTAGCATCTAAGGTTCGTGATTTAGAGATGGAGTATAAAAGACTAGCTGATAAGCTTCCACTTAAGCTAGATGATATATTTGAGCCCACTATTAAAATTAAGTTGGGAGTTAATGAGATATCCGCACTTTGTGATCTTGGTGCAAGCGTCTCAACAATTTCCAAAATCCTATTCGATAAATTCAACTTGGGGCCATTTGTTACAACTGAATTAAGACTCCATCTAGCTGATTCGACTTATAAACAAGCAGTTGGTATCAAAGAAAATATAGTTGTTGAAATTAAAGGAAGTCCCGCTCTTATTGATCTAGTTATTGTGGACATGCCTGAAGATCCCATATCACCTATAATTCTAGGTAGGCCATTTCTAAGAACTATTAAAGCTTTGATTAATTTACATGAAGGGAATGTAAGGATAGGGATACCATCTAGGGATCCGCTTGTAGTCCACTTCCCTAGGAAAAAGAAGGCCAAGCCTAATGATGATGATGGTGTGATTACTTTAAAAGCAAACTATTTTGGAGTGGGCATTCCACTCCCCAAACCTAAGTAATTGCCATCAAGGTCAAGCTAATTGACCTTAACTAGAAGCGCTTCATGGGAAGCAACCCATGTGAAATAAATTTTCTCTAAGTTATTATTATTATGTTTCATTTTCGTGCTAGTCTTGTTTTTGTTTTTAATATAGAGTGTTCAAGAAGACCTATGGAAAGAGGAGAAGAAATAAGGTAATCCTCTATATTTTATTTTACTAACACATGGCCTAAGAAGTATTGCTGGATCATTACTTAGTGTTTTTTGCTACTATCTAACATTTTGATAAGATGTGCGAAGGCGCACGGAGCTACTAATCAAATTCTTCGGTTTTTGTAGTTCACAACGTCGATAACGACCACTGGTATGGCCGGAGTGTCCCGTACCACCTCAAGGCAAAGGGGATAGAAATTTTGATGATTGCCAAAGGAATCAATGGCGATAATGACCACTGGTACGGATGGATGCGCCCATACCGCGCGCTCGTACCGTACCCCCGAGCAAAACATCAGATTTCAAGCAAAGTCACCGTAGCAATAACGACCAGCAGTACGGGTGCGCGCACCCGTACCGAGTGCACAACCTAGGAGCAGTCTTCGCCCCCAAGGTAAGACACCCGGTACAGGCAGGCTCCAGCCATACCGCCTGCCAGTACCGAGTACTTGGACTCCATAATCTGCCCGAGGAGGTAACCTAAAAATCCCAAATCATCTATTTTCTCTTTCTTCTTCCTCCAAAATTCAAACCACCTCAATTGGATGTTCAAATTTACTCGATCTTTCTTTGATTCTTTGCACTCACTCGATCTAAGGTATGACTCTCCTCCGATCCCCAACTTATTTGTGCAAAAGCTTGGCTTAGTCATTCATCATTGTCAATCTAGACATGGGTCTTGTTCTTGATTCAATCTTGGTACTCAGTATGCTTAGCATTGTTTTTAGAGGAATTTCTTTTGTAGTTAGTGTAGAGAATCACTTATGCTATGTTTCTATTGGACCAAAAAATATATTAGCAATTTTATTTACTTTGCCTTGTTTTTATTTATTAGATGAACACGAGGAGTCGTACAAGTGAGATGGCTACTGAGTCCTCTGCGCCACCCATTGATACGTTAACCCCCGAGTCACTTGGCATCGAGTTCACCGAGGAGTTCCATCTTACCTGTTTCGATCGTCTCAAGATTCGAGAGATCAAGTCCACCAAGTGGGCACATCCTTATATCATGAACCAACTTGGCATTCATGCTGATTTCAATTTACTTTGCAACAATGTTAGTTTGTACAATTTTGTCTTTCAGGATGTTGCAACATACTGCCCCTTGACACTTGAGTTCTTCAGCACCTTGACACACACGATGGATCCTTATGTTTGTTCCGAGGAACAAAGGCCTGGAGTTGATCGAATCAAATTCCGGCTTATGAACTGTGGGTATACTCTGACACTCAGCCGATGGGCTCAGTGCTTTGGGTTTACCAACAACACCACCAATGTATGCACAACTACCTTTGTTTTAGATCCTTCCCCTTGACAATGTTTTAACTTGATGAGAATTCGTGGACACACACCCAAGGGGAACCAAATTGATCATCCTGCCATTCGATATTTGTTCTATGTTATTGCTAACACATTGCAGGCACCTGGTGAGTTTACTAGAGTTAATGAGGAGGACATGTTGATCCTTGCAAAAGCTGCACTTATCAATTGTAACTTAACGCCAAATTTTGGTGCTTTACTTGTGTCTTATCTTAAGCATCAAGCTCTTCAATCTCGAGGACCCATATGTGGAGGAAGAATTGTGACTATTCTTGCACGCACACTTCACATCAACCTAGGTAACATCCAACCGATTATTGGAGGTAACCGTCTCGGTCCATCTACTCTAAGAGCATGTGGTATGATTTCTAAAAATCATGGTAAATATTTCTTCAATATACCTGGAGCGGATCACTTGATTCCTGCTCCTTTGCCTGACAGTTTATTCTCTATCGAGGATGGACATTTGCGTTATGACGCGCAGGTCAAAGCTAATCTACCCTAGCAAGAAATACTCGTGTGAGGAGGAGAAGATGAAGAAGTAGAACAATAAGGACGCGAACATGATGTGCAGCTAGCAAACTACTACACCACCTATGAAGATATCTATGCACTTGAAGGAAACATTCAAGACTTGAACAACCTCTCCATCAACCTTCGAGATGCCACTACAAGCCTCGCCACCCAGTTCTATGATTGGAGCAGCCAATGGAACATGGGAGATTATCCACCACCACCATAATGAGCAACAAAAGGGCTTGCAAAAGCCTAAGCTTGGGGATGTGTTCCCCTAGCAAATTTATTTGTGTAATAATGAGGTTGTACTCCAGCTCCTGGTGAGCTTTGAAACACTCGTGTTGGCCTGTTCCAACACTTTGCTTTTTTCCTTTGCTTCTTTTTAAATTTGCTTTTGTTTTAGTTTATTTGTTTTATTTTGCTTTTATTTTCTTAAAGCCCTTGCTTGGTCGCAAGTTCTTTTCTATTCTTTAATCCCTATCCTAAAAAATACAAAAAGATTTTTCCGTTTATCCTTTTTTCGTAAACATGGATTCATACTTTGCCTCTTTGCTTTAATATCATTTCGAGAGTAACCATGTTTGAGTTTTTAAGGAACACATCCCTATAAGGAAGAGGATCATGAAGTTACTTATGAGAGGTATGTCCTATGTCTCCCACTTATGAAGTTTGAATTGTTTATCTTACTTGGTTGATTTGCTAAGATGCCATGCTAGTGGTAAGTAATTTAATATGGTTAGAGTAAGGCTTTTTATTAGTATGGGGAAGTTGATGGCTCCGATTTTTGCCATCCGCCGGCCAGAGAGCCACCATTCTCAGTTTGGATCACAACACCCCCAAAGGAGATCCACACCATTGTTCATCCATAGTTCATCCATTGTTCATCACTTCCACCATCCATCCCTCCACTAGCCATAGCCATTGCTTTGTACTTTTAGATCTCCTTGTGATTTGGCGACCATTGTAAGAATATTTGATTTCAATCTAAGTATTTGCATGATGTTTTCTATCTCCGATCTATTTGTTATGAGTGAGTAGTACTCACAGGTTGCGGGTTGGAGAGAAACCTTGCAACAATTATGTGCATCTAGATCATGGGAGAATTGTATTTTGTTTGGATTCATGATTTGTATCTTTTGTTTCTTCGTCTCTCGCCTCGATTTGTGGACTTGTAGGTACCCAAGATCCCATAGATTGATAAAGGCTTGAGGTGAGATACTTGGCTAGTGGCGATCTCATAGGAAACTCAGTGACAGAAAGGGAAGTACGGTCTTCGCTTAGCGCCCCATTTGGGATCAACAACAACATCACCACTTAAAGCTTTAATCTTTGTTTACACTTAATAATCGTTTGCAACCTGTGGATTCAGAGTGCTCTCGGTTGGATTAAAAGTATATTGCTATGCCCGCTGCATTAGGGGGCTCTAGAATATTAGGATGTGTTGCCCACAAAAGATTATCTCAATACAAACACTATACATGACTATGCTTATTATTATCTTTCATCCCATTTGTTGTGTAGCTGCAGGTGGATCTTCAACCCTAGCATATGTCCATTCATTGATTCAAACCCGTTATAAAGTAAACTAGATTGGTCTGGTCAACTAAGGTAAAACGAACAAACAAAGTCTTGTAGACGTGTCCTTTTTTATTACCTTTTAGAAGTGATTTCCGAGGTTCGGTTAAACCTAGGCCTTCTAGGATAAAAGCTATTATACTACATCCGTGAATCCATATCGAAGGTATTAGGTTGCGAGTGGGATCCCGCGAAAGTCCCGCTTCTAGTTCATTTTGAAGTTTCTATAGGAGTACTTCAAATGAACTAGAAGCAAAACTTTCCGCGGGATGCCGCTTTCTATAGGAGTACTTCAAATGAACTAGAAGTCTGTCTATCGTGTGTTTGTCGGCTACGTTGTGTTGGTGTGCATAGGAAGGAACCACTTTGGGCCTTGGGTTGGGGCAGCGACAAAAAGTATTTGTGAATCAAACTTTTTGGGTTTCAATTTTTTCACTTACTTCGTCCCAAACATCGGCATGGAAGGTTATTCCAAAGATCAACACTCGCAATACTGGAGAAGGGATATTGTACTTTATATGTATACATATATATATATGTCCCATTGCATTCGATGCCCTTCATCGGCAAGATCTAGCAAAAGTGAGCACCACGTTGATTTCCTCTTTGTTAAGCAAGTTGTTGTTGTTGTTCTAGTACGAACAGTATGCCTCAGCTAGTGGGTGGAGAAGGAGATCCAGTCCCTACTGCTTTTCCATGCTTATTTTCAGTCCCCTTTATACTAAAATATGGATTGGGTGTAATTTTCTCTTTTTTGAGGTCCTTGATGTAACATGTACACTTCCACTAACCATGTTAAGTTGTTAACTGAAGCATCTCGCTCCTTTTAGGCCAAACCTAGTTGAAAAGGTGCCACCGCCCCACATTTTAGACAAAGTGGACCATGATTTCTTAAAACTTCCTAGTTTTAGAATTGTTGAAGCTTCCTAGCTAGGTAACTTCCCCCACTTAGAGAACTTTATGCTGATTTAATGAAATTATGGCAGATATGAACTACAAGTAAGCGTGATAGGTTTCTCTTGAATTTTACAGATGCCGTTTGTTGGTACCAATGTTTTCAATATATCGAGAACCATCGCGAGATTTGAAAAATGCAACTAACTTCGTCCTAAGAATATGCATGCCTACAAATTTGATAATGTTTTGAAGACATTGAAATGAAACAAAGAATAAACCAAATACTTTCATGCGGCATCCTCTTATGCGTATTTCGTTAATCCAAGAGCTATCTATGACGCTTACTTGTAGCTCAAGTTTGACCTAATTTCATTAAGTTATCAAGATGCAGAGACTTAGCAAGAAATTGAACCAGTTGTAAAAATTTCAGGACCTTTACTATATATATGCACGCAAAATAAATTATGTTTTCTCTCTCCTTCAGTGCCTCATCACCATCCACACACACCCCGTGCGGCTGATCTCCCACTCGTCCACAACGTGGCGCTGCCCACATGCGTCGACCTGCCTTGTTGTTCCATTTCACACCCTACAAAGACGAAGCACCAAGCACACCCCCGACACGCTGGTTCGAAAGTGTGAGGAGCGTTTTTTGTGTGTGAAGCGAGTACAGTAGTATGAAGGGTATGGCTTAGTTGCTCGCTCGAGAAGGACCTGACTGCTTTTCCTTGATTAACTTTAGGGCCCTTTGTGCTAAATTTATGAACCTCTATGTAATTTTGTCTTTTTTGAGGTCTTCTATGTAAACCGTACTCGCTCCCACCGACCGTGTCAAATTTTAACTACAAGTAAGCATGATAGATAGATTCCTATTAAAATTTTCCAAAAACTTTTGAAGCTAACTAGGAATTCAGTACATCGAAAACCACCAAAAATCTTTTTCGTGAAACTTCCAAAGCAACCCACAATTTACTTGTAGTTCAAATTTGACCTAATTTTGATTAAGTGGCATAGAGTCTCATTCAAGTCGGTAGAGTTAGCTAGGAAGCTTTAATATTCAAAAAACATGGGAAAATCGAGAATGTTGTTTCCTGATAGTTGGAAACTCACACTGACGACATCATTTACTAAAAGAAGATGCACCCATCTACCTTCGAAAAGACAATTAATCCAAGAGCAATCT
Source organism: Avena eriantha (assembly GCA_910589775.1). Lineage (NCBI taxonomy): Eukaryota > Viridiplantae > Streptophyta > Magnoliopsida > Poales > Poaceae > Avena > Avena eriantha. The sequence continues at coordinate 536,108,456 of OU342745.1, forward strand.
ATCACGCTTACTTGTAGCTCAAGTTTGACCTAATTTTGTTAAGTTGTCAAGATGCAGAATCTTAGGAAGAAGTTGAACCTATTGTCAAAATTTTAGGACCTTTACTATATATACACTCAAAACAAATTGTGTTTTCTCTCTCGTTCACTGCCTCATCACCATCCACACACACCCCGGTCGGTTGATCTCTCCCTTGTGCACACCGTGGTGCTGCCCACGTGCGTTGACCTGCCTTGTCATTCCATTTCACACCCTGCAAAGAGGAAGCACCAAGCACACACCCAACACGCTGGTTCGAAAGTGTGAGGAGCATTTTTTGTGTTAAGCGAGTACAATAGTACGAAGGGTATGGCTCAGTTTCTCGCTCAAGAAGGACCCAACTACTTTTCCTTGCTTAACTTTAGGGCCCTTTATGCTAAATTTATGGACCTCTATGTAATTTTCTCTTTCTTGAGGTCTTCGATGTAAACCATACTCCCACCGACCGTGTCAAATTCTAACTACAAGTAAGCGTGATAGATAGATTCCTCTTAAAAATTTCCAAAAAACTTTTAAAGCTAACCAGGAATTTAGTACATCGAAAACCACCGAAAAGCTTTTTCGTATAACTTCCAAAGCAACCTACAATTTACTTATAGTTCATATTTGACCTAATTTTGATAAATTGGCACAAAGTCTCATACAAGTCGGCAGAGTTAGCTAGGAAGTTTAAAATTTGCAAACATGGGGAAATCGAGAATGTTCTTTCCTGATAGTTGGAAACTCACACCAACGATATCGTTTACTAAAACAAGATGCACCCATCTACCTTCGAAAAGACAATTAATCCAAGAGCTATCTATCACGCTTACTTATAGCTGATGTTTGACCCAATTTCGTTAAGTTGTAAAGATGCAGAGTCTTAGCAAGAAGTTGAACTTGTTGTCAAAATTTCAGGACCTTTACTATACATATGCATGCAAAACAAATTGTGTTTTATCTCTCCTTTACTGCCTCATCACCATCCACACACACCCTAGCCGGTTGATCTCTCCCTCATCCACAACATGGTGCTGCCCACGTACGTCGACCTGCCTTGTTGTTCCCTTTCACACCCTGCAAAGAGGAAGCACCAAGCACACCCCCAGCACACTGGTTCGAAAATGTGAGGAGTGTTTTTTTGTGTGTGAAGCAAGTATAGTAGTACAAAGGGTATGGCTAAGTTGCTCACTCAAGAAGGACCCGGCTGATTTTCCTTGCTTATCTTTAGGGCCCTTTATGCTTAATTTATGGACCTCTATGTAATTTTCTCTTTTTGAGGTATTCGATGTAAATCGTACTCGCTCCCACCGACCATGTCAAATTTTAACTACAAGTAAGCGCGGTAGATAGATTCCTCTTAAAATTTTCCAAAAAACTTTTGAAGCTAACCAGGAATTCAGTACATCAAAAACCACCGAAAAGCTTTTTCGTAAAATTTCCAAAGCAACCTACAATTTATTTGTAGTTCAAATTTGACCTAATTTCGATAAATTGACATAGAGTCTCATTCAAGTTGGTAGAGTTAGCTAGGAAGTTTTAAAATTCACAAAACATGAGAAAAATGAGAATGTTCTTTCATGATAGTTGGAAACTCACACCGAAGACATTGTTTACTAAAAAAATATGCACCCATCTACCTTCAAAAATACAATTAATCCAAGAGCTATCTATCATGCTTACTTGTATCTCAAGTTTGACCTAATTTCATTAAGTTGTCAAGATGTAGAATCTTAGCAAGAAGTTGAACCTATTATCAAAATTTTGGGACCTTTACTATATATATGCATGCAAAACAAATTGTGTTTTCTCTCTCCTTCACTGCCTTAGCACCATCCACACACACCTCGGTCGGCTGATCTCTCCCTCGTCCACAACGTGGCATTGCCCACGTGTGTGGACCTGCTTTGTCGTTCCATTTCAGACCCTGCGAAGAGGAAGCACCAAGCACACCCCCAGCACGCTGGTTAAAAAGTGTGAGGAGTGTTTTGTGTGTGTGTGTAGCATCCCAATTGTCTAACAGTTGTAATGCTACTTGGTCCAGTAAGATATTGGCTACTTCATATATATAATTGTTGCATCATAATTATATCATGCTCATGTCATCATGCCACCTTGCATTTGAGCATCATATAAAACCCCTTTTTCTTTTGGTTTTTCTATCACATGCATTATTAATTGTATTTGCCTCTTGATATTTTATTTGGTTATTGATATATTGTTCAAATGCCCAAGTTGAGTTGGGGGCATATCTTTTATTTCAATTCCATCACCTTTCTTTTCCACCACTTTATAATTCCACCATCCTACTAGTCCATGAGCTTGCAATTCTTTTCTTTTGATTTTACCCTAGCTCATGTGGTGGGGTGGATCTAATCCTACTTATCCTTTGCTTGGCTTTTATTTCCACTTATGGGAAATGCATAAGAATAATGCCATCATATTATTATTGTTTTCACAAAATAAATCATGGCATTATTATTTTGCATGGGCCATGCAAAACTACCACCACCTTTTATCCCATGGGTTTTTTCCTTTGACTTTAGTGGTTATTTCTTGGTGAACCATCTTCTTCCATTCCACCACTCCCATATCCTCACCCACATCCCTTTCTTTTATTTTATTTTCTACATGCATGATCATATGAGACTCTTTCCACCTATTTCTTTTCTTCCTCTTTCTTTCTTGTTTCTCTTCCACATTAGCTCAAGCTAGATCAAACTCCATGCTCCTTCTTGATATGGCCTCAGAAACAAAATTAAAATCTAAATACCTAATAAAAATCTAAACCTAGCTTCTCTCTTTATTCCTCTCCTAACCTAATTCTACTAAACCCTAACATTGATCTCTCCTCTCTCTCTCTATCTCTCTCTCTCCCATGAGCACCACCTGGCCACCCTCTCCCTGGCCACACCTAGCTAACACTACCCCTCTCTCCAACCCTACACAAAACCCTAAGCCTAGCCCATGTCTACCCTAGCCCGAGTTACCCCCTCTCCTCTCTTTCTATCTCTACCGGCCGAGCCAGCCCCACCTGCCTTCTCTCGTCCTCGGCCCCATCAGCAGCCCCTCCCCTCTGCCGCTACCTGCCCTAGGACGAGCCCCAGCTAGCCCACGTGCTCGAGGAGAAGGAGGAAAAGGCGAGGCCACCTTTACCTGCCCGTGCCCACACGGCAACCCTCCTTCCTCTCCCTCCCTTTCTCCTCCTCTCACACGCCTCCTGCACCGCCAGATCCACCCCGAGCCTCCCCTCTTCTTCCCCTTCTTCCTCCCCGACGCCCAGCTCCTGTCGCCGTTCGCCGCCAGCACCGCGCCGTCTACCTCTGCTCGTCTTCGTTCCAGCCGGCGTGCTCGTCGTGGAGGTGGCCCAGGCGATCGTGGACGTCCCTCTGCTTCGCCCATTCCTGCCAGCGCGAAGGAAGGAGCTCCCAGGACCGCCAGTACCTCGCCGCTCTACAGCAAACCCTAGATCCGGGGCGCCAGCGATCTCGCCGCTCCGCAGCTCCTCGCTCCGATCTAAGCCCACCGTCGAGCCCGCGGTGAGCCCCTCTTTCCCCCTGACATCCTCCGCTCCGTTGTTGCCGCCTAGCGTCACCGCTTGTTTCGCCGAACGCTCTCAGTGCGCGCCGCTCGCTGCCGTCTGCAACCTCCCCGCACCGCGCAGAACCTTAGCTAGGCCCCCCAACCCCTTCCTAACAGCTCCCCTAGCCCACCGCACTGGTCACGCCCCTCAGCGCGGCCGCCCGTGACCCGGGTTCGATCCCCCGCCCCGCGCCGCGCGCCGATTTCTCGTCAGACGATGAACACGAAGAACAGTACCGGGCCTGTGGAAATTTACATTAAGCCCCCTTTTTGTTTTTCGTCCTTAACCCGCGCTCCTAGAGGTTCCACCTGTCAGCCGCACTAGTATTTTTGCAGGAAAGTCCCTCTGCTTTCTCAGGCGTAACCCGCGGTCCAGCTTGCCCACCTGTCAGCCTCTGGGACTAACCCCACTGCCGCGTGGGCCCGTAATCGACGGCCCCATCTGCCACCCTTAGTGGCTAGCCAGGCCGCGGTAGAAAAAGTATTTTCGCGCGCGTGGCCCCAGTCAGCGCAAGGCCCACCCGTCAGTGACGGTGGCTGAAGCTGTCTAAGTAAGAAAAGTTTTCCTGGCTGTCTGTTTTTAATTAAACCTTTTTCAAATTGATTTAAATTCAAATTCAATTCAGATTCAAATAATTTTTAAAATGCAAATCCAAATAATGTAAATAATATATGTTTTGGAATCAGAAAAATGTGAGGAATTCAAATATGCCATTCAAAATAATGTTTGAACACTTTAAATTTTCGAGATGATTAAAATTACAGTAAAATGCCCTTTTCCTTCATTAATTAATAACTTTAATTCTATAACTCCAAATTGGGCAAATAATATGTCTAAATCGATCAGCGCGACGAGCCCGTTCTATTTATGCAGTCCTTGTTCTGAATTAAAGAATGCATCATGTTGTTATTAAAAATCTGAACTGTTTATGACAATAAAACTTGTTTAAATAAATAATAAAATGCTTCATTTCTTGTATCCACACCTCACCTTTGCCATGCTACTTTAATGCCATGCAAATTGTGCATCATTCATCATGGCATGCTTGTTTGCTTGTCGCATTTTAATTCATATGCTTGTGCACTTTATTTATGTTGGCCCTTGTTTGTTTGGTTCTTCTTCGAATAGACGCCCAGCAGGAGAATTACTAGGAATCACAGGAGTACTACCCAGATCCATCTCTCGCTTCAACTGAGCTGCCAGGCAAGCACTACCACATGCTTGCATACATACAGTACCTATTGCCTCTATCTTATTCTTGCATCATTGAGTCACGATTGCATTAAATTGAATCCCAAGTACTACATAACCTTTAATTTTAAACCCCACCGAAGCTTGTTCCTGCATCCCATGAGCCATTACTACAGGAGTTGTTTGAGCCATGCGAGTCGTAGAAAAGCATGAGTAGGGTATGTGAGTGTATGATGAATAACGAGGTACCTAAACAACTTAATCGGAGTAGTAATGGGATAACTAATGAAAGAGGCACCGGTGAGCAATATCTGCTATTTGGTTTTTCATGCTCACTTCTGTGCCGTAGGACCCCGAGTACTTGATTCCTGTTCCTCGACTATTCGCACTATCCACATCCGGGAGGCCTTATGGACCCCCCTGAGCCAGAGCTTGATTCATTCTTATTTCTTGGGGCCACAATTAGTTTGGGGCTTTATTAATATCCTGTACTTATGCCATGTTACTACTTTATTTAAGATTGTGCGAGGAGCACCTGTACTGTTTTGGATCGTGACACGTTTTCGCTGTATCGACAAGCCCAGTTCCATTTTCGGGTTCCCAATCGTTTACCGCCGTCCACACAAACCTTGGGTCCGCCTCGGAGCCGGCCAACTTCATTGCGGGTAGCTTAATGGGGTGGCCCCCTGAAATATTTTTAAATCCTGTGATTGCTTTGTCGTGAATGCCTCGTTGGGTTTTGATTTGGTTTTTCCGAGGTTGATCGAGTGTGTGTTGCTATTCGTGCACCCCTGCAGGGTAAATCTTTCTAAAAGCCGTGTCCGCGGTTATGGACGACTTGGAGCACAGTTTCTCGATCATAGACAAGTATAACTAAAGTACCGCTTTTAAATTGACTAAGTACTTGACTAGTAAATAGTGCAATACTCATGGAATGGTTGATAAAACTGCCAACGGATGATGGGGGGTTGTTCGTCCGCTTCCTCGTTGGTAAGCGAGGAGGAGGATGGATCTGTTAATTATACTGTTATAACTGTTGTTCTTAATTCACGGACATCCGTCTATCATTGGTTAGGCGGATGGTTAGCGAGTATCTGTAGAATTGTTAGGTATTATCTTTTGCTGCAATTGCGTCACCCCAGGTTGTGTCCCCTTTAGTGGCATAAAGCCTTGCTGAGTACCCCTAGGGTCTCACACGATAAATTGTTTGATTCAGATGAACAGGTGTACCCGCAAGATGGATACTGGGTGGAAGAGACAGATGATGTTGGCATCGATCATTCGGTGTAGAGATTCCGGGAACAGGGATCCGTGAGATCTGTGGACGGGATGTGTTTATTTATGGGGCATCTTATGCCGATTTGCTTCTTATCCGTACTCGGATCTTGTTTTCCGCTTCCGCCTGATACTCTGATGTGTGATGTATGAGGAGCTATCCTAAATTATTATATCTATCTAGGTCATTTGGATCTTGCCGTATGGCATTGCAATATTTCTATTTCTTTTAGATGGAATGGCTCTGAGGACTGTTGTATGTGGCTTGCATACATACTCATTTGTGTATGTAGTTGATCCCTTCGCCTGCCGATTACGCCGCTCGTTCTTGTCCCATTGTCTGAAAGTGGTTAGGACGGTCGAAAGGTCTACCGTGAGTGGCCCTGGGCCACACCGTATTATTTTAACCACTTTTGTTCATCCAGGCATTAACTAAGAGCGTAATTCACCGAGGTAGTTACAGTGTGTGTGTGAGCAAGTATAGTAGTACGAATGGTATTGCTGAGATGCTCGCTCAAGAAGGACCTAACCGCTTTTCCTTGCTTAACTTTAGGGCCCTTTGTGCTAAATTTATGGACCTGTATGTAATTTTATCTTTTTGAGGTCTTCAATGTAAACCGTACTCCCATCGACTATGTCAAATTTTAACTACAAGTATGCACGATAGATAGATTCCTCTTAAAATTTTCCAAAAACTTTTGAAGCTAACCAGGAATCTAGTTCATCGAAAACTATCGAAAAGCTTTTTCGTAAAACTTCCTAGCTTATGGACAAATTCTGCCACATACATAGGTGATGCCCTAATACTGGTATGAAAATAGAAGCTATAAATAGTAAATAATATGTCTGGTCAAACTGACATGATGAGACTATACTGCGCTAGGAAGTGACATGTTTAATTTATTGCACGGGGGCGTGTTAGTCTATCATGCTAGCCGGCGTCCTCGATGCAGTCGCTTCCTACAGTAGAAGAAAAGAAAAAACCTCTTTCAAAGAGCCATCCCATCTTCCCCATCCCCGTTTAGTTTATCCCCACTTGCCAACGCTGCCTGGCCACATCTCTGGCACGCGCTTCACACATTTCACTCGTCATCTTGGTCGCTACCTCACTCCCTCTAGGACACCAGCCCTCTCCTCCGAAAACCATCAACATATCTACATAGATCCACCCTTGCCCCCAATCCATTCAGATGTGATGGCAGATTCGAGGTGCAACCCGCAGCGCTGCGACTGGAGCAAGGTCTGCGACGACGTCTTCAACAAAATCACTATGCATCTAGACACTACTAGTGCCATTAGGCTGGCCGCATGCTCCAAGGAGCTGTACCACCAGGTTTCCAGTGGAAAAGGTAGCAGATGCTCCAACGACCGCTGTTGTTCATTGATCTCCTACAATGATGTCTATGAGCACAAGATCTAGTACTACTACGCCCCGTGTGTAGCATGCACGAAGAAAGGATGCGAGTTCGTCACCCGGACATTGACTGTGCACGAGCTCTTTGACCACTTGAAACTTTCCCACAAGATGTATTTGCCCGAAGTGACCTACTTCAACAAGAAGTGGTACCCGACTGACCCGATGCCTGCACTAGAGATCATCAGCATCCAGAAAGAGGGCATAGAGTTTTCCGCCCTAATTGAAGGGTACACCACGGATATCGTCCTATCTGCCAGATACGTCACGTCGGCAGTGTGCGAATCGTCGCGGTACAAGGTGATGTTATGGACGCTGCCGTCATGGGATAAGCTATATTTGGTCGAAATGGCGGCGACATCTAAGCCGACGAGCAGGCCTTCGTTGGCTGAAGTCCCGCTGAAAGGGCTCATGTCATACTTGTTGAAACTGTGATGTTACCTGCGAGCTTCTCGAAATGTCATCGGAATTCCCCCTGGATTACAAGTATATCAACAACTAGTTTCAAGTGTGAGTTAAGACATATAAATATTCTTGTGATTATCCTAATATGAATATATATAATGTCATACTAATTAATTACTTTATGGTGACAGACCCAATTGGTATCGGTTGTCTAGCCATATATGTCTTCATGTTCAATGCTCGTTGCTGCAGTCCCGTGGAACTGTGTGGTACCTGGCTGCGAGTTCGCTGCCGTGCCATTTGTGCTCAACTCCCACCTAGAAGAAGTTTACTCCATGAGGTTGCGCATTTTCCACGATGCTAGGAAAGGCATGTACATCTCTAAGCTGGTGCCAGCGCCGGGCTCGCAGAATGTAGATATTGGGGTAACCGGGGACGATGGCACAGTATTCTGTGTGCTATTTGACGGGCGCGACGAAGTCATCTTGATATACATCGTGTGCGTCAGGACGGTGGCGCACTTGTCGTTGCACTACATTGTGAAGTTGAGATGTGCACATCCAAATGCTGTGTGTGAGAAGGTATTCTATATGAAGCCTAAAGCCACTTGCTCTTTGTCGGTTTGTCAGTCTAATCTAGTCACTTGTCATCGGAATTGACCATTGGAGTTCACCGTGGAATAGAAGCTTCGTATCGACAGGATTTTCTATAGAACAACACATCTTAATCTTCTTGTGATGATCCTAACTTAAACACATGTACTCCTCGACATGATTTTTCTTATCATTTTGGGACATGTGGTTCCTAGCTTAAGGTAGTTCTGAGTATTTTGTATGGAGTTCTGCTACTGCTAAACTATTTTTTAGTAGGAGTAATTGAAGGGAATATGCCCGAGAGGCAATAATAAAGTGGTTATTATCTTATTCCATGTTTATGATAAAAGTTTATTTTGCATGCTATAATTGTATTGATCGGAAACGTTAATACATGTGTATTTGATAAACAAAAAGGGTTCCTAGTTATGCCTCTCTTATAGACTAGCTTGTTGATTAACAAGATGATCAAGGTTTCATCATCATGGACATTGGATGTTGTTAATAACAAGGTCACAACATTTGTGAAATGATGTGATGAACATTCATCCGAAGTATAGCATTACGATCAAGTCATTATGTTTATATTTCTATAACATCATACGAAGTAATCTTTATCCTTAGACCATGAGATCATGTTAATTGCTAACACTGGAAGAGTATCTTGATAACATCAAACGTCACACTGTAACAGGGTGACTATAAAGATGGGTTCAGTGCTACGAAGGTGTTATGTTGAGGCTCATGGATCAAGAGTGGAATTTGTCAATCCCGATGACGGATAGATATACTCTGGTCCCTCTTGGTGATATCACATTAAGATAGCTTGCAAGCAAGTGATGTGATCACTAGAATGTTATATCACGGGAACGAGAAAAGAGTGCATGTCGGTAACGAGATCAAACTAGGTATTTGGATACCGATGATCGAATCTCGGACATGTATTATATCATGAGACAAAGGGATTAAATTACTAGCATTAAAGGTTCTCACGATCACAGAAGTCATCGTTGAATATGCAGGAGTCGGTATGGATCTCCAGGTCCCGCTTATGATTATTGATCTGAGAGGAGTCCCAATCATGTCTGCATTATTCGCGAACCGTATGGTGACACACTTAAGAGTTACCGGACACCATTTTGGAGCACATATGTTTCAGACGAAAGAATTGCAAAGCGCAGGAATTGTTTCGATAGAAACCGGAATTATTTCAGGTGAAATTGCAGAAAGTGGTTCTGCATGTGATATTGAAATATTGCAAGGGGTTATATGTTAATGTTTGTTAATTAAAGTAATTAACAAAATTCTGAATAAATTTAATAAAAGAGTTCTATTAAATGAGAGAGCATTAAACTTAGAGAATTTTAATACATTTAAAGTGGGGACTTTAAAAGGGAATGTGAAGAGGCATTTTAATGTGGAGGGGTTACCACCACATGAATGGAGGAGGTGAAGGGGCACCCCCTTGAGGCTCCGGCCATGGGGAGGGGCACCCCCCTCCTCCTATAAAAGGCCACCATCTTCCTCATTCTTCCACATACCTCCTTGTGAAGGATCTCTCTCCCCCTCTAGAATTATTCCCCATGGTCTCGGATTAGCGAGATACATGTTCCCGGTGGAATTTTGTCTGGAAGGAGTTGCTGCTTCCGCTAGATCGCTAGAGCGAGGAGGTGGAGGTTGTCCGGTGGCTTGAATGTGTGTGCGAGTACGGATGCGCTGCTGAGTTGCGGTGCTCGGACTTCCACACGATCTTGAGATCGGCAAGTGTACGACTACATCAACCACGAGTTCCTACTCGTCAACAAAACTCGTTGTCTTCGAGGGTAATTTCTCGATGGATGTAGGTCCACCCATTGCTCTGTACCTAGTAGATAGATCTTGGCGTATAGTTCTCATCGTAAGAATTTTTTTCTATGCTGCGGACCCGACAGTGGTATCAGAGCCTGATCTATGCGTAGGTGCTTTGCACAGGTAGTACACATATGTTTATATGTGGGCGATGATGATCATGTTATTGCATCTTCTATGTATTTTGGATATTGGTGGCATAGTGGGATGAAGTGGCCCGGACCAACCTTACATGTCATCGTACATGAGACCGGTTCCACGACTGACATGCAACTTGTTTTGCATAAGTGGCTAGCGGGTGTCTGTCTCTCCTACTATAGTCAATATCTGATTTACAACGAGTTGCTGATAACTTGGTTATCCTCGTTGTGGTTCATGTTTGTAGGTAAGAACGGTTCTATATCCGAAAGCCCTAAGCCACATAAAACTTGCAATTGATAAATTAGAGGCGTCTAGTTTAGATCGTTGTTGGGCTAGTGTCTTGATATGGTATTGTTGTAAGTACATGTATGATAGATACTCTTACAACACACCTAACGTGTAAGTTCCATAGACCTTGGCCTTACACAAAGGAATGATAAAGATCATACCATGATACATATGATAGAGATCAAATGCATGGATCATATCATCTCACTTTACACATTAGATGTTAGCATCTTATACTGCTAGTTTGGCGTTTTCTGTAGCATTATAGGATGATCCCTCATTGAGATATCAAGATAAAAATGTGTTCTTCCTTAAGTATGCACCGTTTTGTGGATCGTGTTTCGAGACATCACGTGATGATTAGGTGTACTCGAATCTACGCTTTCATAGGAACGGGTGTAAGATAGTTTTACACACGCGAATACTAAGGTTCTTACTTGGCGAGCCTAGCTTGTACAGACATGGCCTCGGAACACGGACCGAAAGGTTAAGCATGAGTCATATAGTTGATATGATGCCCATATAGATGCTCGCCTTTGAAGCTACATTGACTCACATGATGATCGGACTTGGTGTAGTGGATTTGGTTCATGTAATCACCAAAAAAGCACGAGGGATGTCGTTTTTGAGTGGGAGTTCATTTCTAATTTGGATTAGTCGAACCGTATTTGTCATAAACTAAATCGAAGTGAATTTTCATAATTTGTTGTAGTCATTGGCGTCTGTTCACTACCTTATACTTAGTTTTAATTGAGATAATATAACTATAGAATTCTGGATATTTACTTTACGAACTGGTATCGTATTATTTTTGAATGTCAATTTAAAGTTTATAAGTCCTATTGCAAACTTTCAGCAAACTCTATTTACTCCATGAAGTTTAATAAGCAATATTAAATCAAGAGTAAGAATTCCAATGTTAGTATCTAAAGTATCATGTTTGCCTCCATGATTATTGATATTCAAAAATTGTTTTAATATCAAGATTATATAGGAGCTGATTTTTTTTTCAGAAACCATCATGTGTGAAAGATATTGTGATATCTGAAACAATGTTTTTGGTTGCATTATGATAGAGTATAATTTAGCAAAATACATGTTCTCATATTGTATGAGAATTTGTGAAGGATGGAGATTCTAGGCATCTGAATCCCCAAAAAGGTTTTGGGAACTAACATTATACCCGCGATTCTTCCTTATAGGCTATAGTAGCTTGATCATGAAAGATGTCATGATAAGGATGAATATAAGATGTAAGTAAAATGTTTACTACACTAATAGATTACTAAAGAATGGATTTTTGAAAGAACACCAAACATTTGATGATGGTGATCCACTTCAAAGTGCAAGTCCAAAGGTATTAGTATTTGACTATATACGCTTTGTACTATGTGTCATGTAAATGACACCACTATTGATGTTGATAGATTCTTTTAAAAGAAAAGGAATTGTTGAAAGAGAATCTATAAAATATTTGGCAGAAAAGAAAAGGTTGGAGATGTCCACCTTAGGTATATAGAAGATATACAAGTTATGGTTGTATTCCTTGCTTGTCAAACAATGTGGTTCTGAGGTATTGGATACCGAATTGGTTGGTATGAAATGTCATACATGACAACGCAATTCATGAACTACAATGGCCTAAGTAACTAGCAAGAGAATAAGTGATGATGTTCATCGAAAACAAATAAAGTGTTATTGTGTTTTCCGTTGTCGTCAAAACTAGCCTTCAAGATTTGTTTTAATAATTGTTATTTTTTTCTGGTATTATGAGAACAATGGTTGTTCAAATAATTACCGTATTCCATAAAGGATGGATGAACTTTTACAAGTCTAGTGGGAGAAATCACATCCATAAACACTATTGCTAAAATGCCGCAAGACAAATGATTGAAAGATCACTTATGAAGTGACATCGTTGTTTAAATTATATTGGAAAGAAAACATGAAGAAACCCCATGTTGATGGATATTTGGAGTCTTTGATTTTGATCCATTGACGCTTGTGAGACTTTCCTCGAGATAATTGAAACTTCGTCCATAGGCCAAAGAGGAACGGATGACTAACTTATTGGATATTATGCATGTTGATGTATATAGTCCATTATGTGTAGACATATGCGATGGATCCTTTTGCTTCATATGCTTTCTCCAGAAATTTAAGTGAATATATCTGTTTATTTACTTAATAAGGAAGAAGTATGAAACATTTGAAAATTGTTCAAAGACTTTCAAGATGAAGTGGAAAATCATTGTAACAAGAAAATAAAAGAGTTTATGATTTGATCATAAAGGAAGATATTTTAGTTACATGTTTTAGCAAAACACCTAAGATTTGAGGAATTGTTCCATGATTTGTGTTTCCCGATAAACCATAGGAGTATGGCATATTCGAGAGATGAAATCAAACCATGTTTGACATGGTAAGATCAAAGGTGTCATTTATAAAACTGACATTATGTTTTAAGGATTGAAGCTTTAGAGACTACCGCTTTTACACTGAAAAGAGCACCATCGTGATCCGTTGAAATGACACCATATAAGTTATGGTTTGGGATAAAACCCGAATTGTCTTTTCTAAATTTTGGTATGCTAAGCATAAGTAAAACTTTTACAACCAAAGTCGGATAAGCACGACTTTGTAGGTTATCCCAAAGAATTTGTTGGGAATTTCTCCATAACACCAAGGACAAAAGAGTTCGTTACTTGGAACGTCAAGTTTCTCGAGAAGGAATTTTTCATGAAAAGTTAAGTGGGAGGACAATAGAACTTTGATAAGGTTGTTGAACCTTAGCTGTATGTGCTCAGTAGCGCAGCGCTGGAAAGTGTCCCAGTGGCGGCCGCAATGCTCATGGCTCCCATGATTACAAAGGGTGTGATCTCGTAGTTTAGAGTTCTTATTGAACCGTGTGGGTCGGTAAGAATCAAATAGTGTGATTTGATAAGCAAGTCGTTATTGTTTTGACAATGATGAACCGACTACATGCAAAGGAGCGATGATGGGCCCTAACTCCATAACATGACTAGAAGTCATAGAATCCGCGATAGTATCCATACACGAGAAATCAAGTTTCTGAACTTGGAAGACCCTCCGGAAAGGCGTGAACCCTATCGGTCGTGTTTGGATCTATAAAGAAATAAGACATGGATGTTTAATATCTATGAAATAGTCAACATGTCGGAAAGAAGTTTACGACAATGTTTAGGGAGTTGACTATGACAAGATTTGATCTTTCATAGCGATATTTAGTCTTGACGGATTAATGTAGCAACAACTACATATAATTTGAGGTATGGTAGTTGAACAAACAAAACAATGTTCTTCTAATAGAATAGTTACCTAGGACGTGTACAAGACACGGCCCGAAGGGCTTTGTTAATTCAAAGGGTGCTAAAAAGGGCATGCAAACTTCAATAGTTGAAGTAAGCATAGCGAAGTTGGAATCTTCACGATGATGAAACTGTTAAAATAGTTCAAATTCATCGGAGACGATGAAGATGCTTGCATTTGCAAGAAATTAAGTGGGAGCGCTGAGACATACTTCTAATACATTATGTAGAGGACATATTGTTGATTGGAAATTATGTATCTTGTATTGACACAAGTTAGGAATTTCATTAAAATAAGATTTCGATGAAAGACTTGGGCAAACCCAGAATATTTGGCATCAATATCTATATGGATAGATTAAGGCGCTAATATGGTTGTGCCAGACATACATATATGAGATATTGAAAGGGTTCAATATGGAAACAACAAGAAAGGTTCTTGCTGCATGGAAAGAATTGTATCAAGATTCAAGTGTTTCAGCACTTGGTGAGTAAAATCACATGAAGATTTTGATCGATTATACCATGGTATGTATATATCGAAAATGTCCTATGCTCTAAATGTTATGAGCACATACCAGAATGATTCATATGATGATCATTGGACGATAGTAAAGATATTCTTATGAGCTTTGGAAGAACTAAGAATATATCATGTATAAGTGACAAATAGTTAAAGGTAGTTCATTGTAAAGTGTTACATTGATACTATTTTTTTGTCATAGGATACAAATTAAATTTATCTCAATTTAGACTATGGGTGGCACAATGTAATGGAAAGGATGTTCCATGATGGATTTGGATGAGTTCCAAAGTTGAGACATTGTGACGGATACTACAACAAAAGGCTAAGTATATAACTGCTATAGTAGCAAAAGGAGGGCATTTGTGTTAAGTAGTTTGTTATCAAACTAGGTGTGGTTCAAAGTGGGATAATACTATGAATATATATTGTGTGACAATAATATCAACATATTTTAACCCGAACGAACTAAAGGTCTCACCAAAGGACCAAATTTATAGAATGCCATCTCATTTGAGAATGAGTGATGCGTAGAGACGCAAAGACATGCAAATACACACGGACCTGAAATTGTCAGATCCAGAGATTATGTTAACCACCAGTAATCTTTATCCTTAGACCATGAGATCATGTTAATTGCTAACACTAGAAGAGTATCTTGATAACATCAAACGTCACACCGTAACAGGGTGACTATAAAGATGGGATCAGTGCTACGAAGGTGTTATGTTGAGGCTCATGGATCAATAGTGGAATTTTTCAATCCCGATGACGGATAGATATACTCTGGGCCCTCTCGGTGATATCACATTAAGATAGCTTGCAAGCAAGTGATGTGATCACTAGAATGTTATATCACGGGAACAAGAAAAGAGTGCATGTCGGTAACGAGATCAAACTAGGTATTTGGATACCGATGATCGAATCTCGGACATGTATTATATCATGAGACAAAGGGATTAAATTACTAGCGTTAAAGGTTCTCACGATCACAGAAGTCATCGTTGAATATGCAGGAGTCAGTATGGATCTCCAGGTCCCGCTTCTGATTATTAATCTAAGAGGAGTCTCAATCATGTCTGCATTATTCGCGAACCATAGGGTGACACACTTAAGAGTTAGCGGACACCATTTTGGAGCACATATGTTTCAGACGAAAGAATTGCAAAGCGCAGGAATTGTTTCGATAGAAACCAGAATTGTTTTGGGTGAAATTGCAGAAAGTGGTTCTGCATGTGATATTGAAATATTGCAAGGGGTTATATGTGAATGTTTTTTAATTAAAGTAATTAACAAAATTCTGAATAAATTTAATAAAAGAGTTTTATTAAATGAGAGAGCATTAAACTTAGAGAATTTTGATGCATTTAAAGTGGGGACTTTAAAAGGGAATGTGAAGAGGCATTTTAATGTGGAGGGGTTACCACCACATAAATGGAGGAGGTGAAGGGGCACCCCCCTTGAGGCGCCGGCCATGGGGAGGGGCACCCCCTCCTCCTATAAAAGGCCACCCTCTTCCTCCTTCTTCCACACACCTCCTTGTGAAGGATCTCTCTCCCCCTCTAGAATTATTCCCCCATGGTCTCGGATTAGCGAGGTACATGTTCCCGATGGCATTTCATATGGAAGGAGTTGCTGCTTCCGCTGGATTGCTGGAGCGAGGAGGTGGAGGTTGTCCGGTGGCTTGAACGTGTGTGCAAGTACGGATGCGCTGCTGAGTTGCGGCGCTCGGATTTCCACACGATCTTGAGATTAGCAAGTGTACGACTACATCAACCACGAGTTCCTACTCGTTAACAAAACTCGTTGTCTTCGAGGGTAAGTTCTCGATGGATGTATGTCCACCCATTGCTCTGTACCTAGTAGATAGATCTTGGCGTATAGTTCTCATCATAGGAAACTTTTTGTTTTCTATGCTGCGGACCCAATAGTAATACCTATGTACTGGTACTTCTTCAGACCGATGGATCGAATGCAGAATATGGTATCTCTTTCCTTTTGAATCATGGTCTTGCTACATCTACCGAATTTCAATGTCTGCACTGCTGAATCTGTCAATTCCTTTGGTCATTATCTATACTGCTAAATCATTCACTTTGAAATGGTGCTAAATCTGTCAAGTGCCGCTTATTATGAACTCAGAATATGTTGATATTTTTCTGTCTTATTCAGTACTACTGAATCTTTCAAATGTCAGTGAATCTGTCAAATGTTCTGTTGTTGCTATTACTAATGTATTTTTAGAACTAATAGTGATCTATTGGTACTTGTTTAGATCAAGATATTAGATGGTCTTGCTCTTCTTTTGGAACATGGCCAAAATATGGTCTCTCTTTCCTTTTGAATTATGGCCTTGCTACATCTATTGACTTTCAATGTTTGCATTGTTAAATTTGTCAATTATTTTGGTCATTATCTGTACTGTTAAATCGGTCACTTTGAAATGATGTTGCATCTTTCAAGTGCCACTGATTATGTATTTGGAATCCATTGATATTTTTTGTTTTATTCAGTGCTACTGAATCTTTCAAATGCTAGTGAATCTGTCAAATGTTCTGTCATTTTTATTACAGTACTAAAGTATTTTGTAGAACTAATACTAACGAACTGGTACTTGTTTATATCAAGGGCAGTAGATGGTCTTACTATTCTTTTGAAACACGGCCTTGTCACAATCTAGATGAGGCTTGGGGCATTTTGGGTTGCATATGTTGGTCACACAGTCATTGATGTGAGTAGAAGGTATGCATAGAAAAGCAGGCTTGATCGTCGGTTTTGCTTGCTCCAATGGTCGAGTGTGTTCGAAGAAAAGCGACTGATCCCGCACCAAGGTTTATAGTGCTAAAACAAGAATTTATTCTCACCTTCCTGCTATTGAATTTGAGAGTCTGTATTGCTAAATCGATCACTTTGAAATGCTGTTGAATATGAACTAGGAACCTATCATTATTTCACCAAGCATGATGAAATTTAGGCCATGGGTTCTTGCCTCTCTAGAAGTTTCAGCAATTTTAGCAGGCTTGCCAAACTTTGCAAAGGGTTAACTTTCTAGAAAGTACATATCAGGTTCAACATCTTGGTATTTTGGTATGAAGTACCAAAAAACTTAAGTGACTCAACTTACAACTACTTTGTCTAACTGATGTGAACCTAGACAAAGTTGAGGCCATTAGAATATGAACTGGAGGGAGTAGTAAATAAATCATCTCTCAGTTCTAATAACTGAGATGTGATGAGAGAACACTCCATGACAGCGTGCCAGTCTAGATTAGCTATAGTACACCCTACTCCATAACTCTAGTCGGTGTCCTCGATGCAGTACACCCAACAGAAGACAACCGAAGGAGCACGGCAAAAAACTCTCCTTCGAAGAGCCATCCCCAACTCCGCGGGGGCACATTTGGATCTTCTCGAGCACGCACTTCACACATTTTTCTCGTCATCTCACCCGCAGCATCGATCCTTCCAGGCCGCCACCCCTCTCCTCCAAATAAGCCCAACAGTCATACATAGATCCGTCCTTGCCCAAATCCATCCGAACGTGATGACTGTGGATTCGAGGCACAACCTACTGAACGACGTCTGGACGAAGGTCGGCGACGACGTCTTCAACAAAATAGCGATGCATCTGGACACTACCAGCGCCGTCCAACTGGCCACATGCTCCAAGGATCTATACTACCAAGTTGCTGGTGGAAAAGGTAGTAAATGCCCCAATAACATCTGCTGGACTTTGGTCTCCTACAAGGACGTCTATGACCATAAGATCGCGTGCAACTACCGTCGGTGTGTCTGCATGGAGCCAGGATGCGAGTTCACCAGCATCAAGAAACTGTTCGTTGAGCACCTCATATCTGCCCACTCGATGACGGTGCTCAGATACATCCCCAAAAAATGGGACCGTTTGTGCTAGTTCATGCACCAGGCCCACTAAGAGCTGAGGTCATCAGCATCGGGAAGGAGGGAAAGCTGTTTGTCGCCCAAATTGATGGGCATAGCATGGACTTGCTCATGTCTGTCAGGTCGGTCAGTTTAGCGGCGTGCGAATCATCGTGGTACAAGGTGAGGTTTTGGTCGTTGGTCTTGGTCGCTAGTTTCAATCAGGTTGTAGTAACAAGGTCATCCGAGAGAACGATTAGGCCGTCACCGGCCAACATCATGCATGAAGTGCTCATGCCTTTTCTGTCGAAGTCGCGGCTTTACTAGCATACTACTAAACCTATCGTCAGACAAGATTCACCGGTGAGATATCACATTTAATCCTCTTGTGATGATCCTACTATGAGTGTATGTAATGTTGTAATAATTAGCTAGTTTATGTTGGTGGCAGATTCCCTTCGTAACTGGAATTGATGAAATTAAGGATCCCGAATTTCCTGGTTTGTCGTATGAATTTTACATGTATGCTGCTGACCTAAAGGCTGACGGGCGACAATGAAACAAGAGACGTGTCCCAGGCAGGAAATCAAGCACGCAGACTGACCAGCACTTTGACACGCTGAAGCATTCTCTTTTCTTTGAGTACGTATGATGGGACATGTAGTGGTTCCTAGCTTAGTGTAAACTTGTAGTTCTACACTTCTACTAAGTATTGTGTAAGGAGTTCAGCTACTGCTAATCTATTTTGTAGTAATACCTATGTACCGGGACTTGTTCAGATCGAGTGGAGAATATGCATGGTCTCGCTTTCCTTTTGAAACTTGGCCTTGCCGCAATGTTGTACATCCATTGAATTTCATTGTTGGCATTGTTGAATTTGTCAATTCTTTTGGTCATTTTCTGCCACCGTTGAATTAGCCACTTTAAATTGCGTCTGAATCTGTCAAGTGCTGCTAAATGTGAACTTGGAACCTGTAAGATTCTTTTCTAGTCTTATTTTGTACTGCAAAATCTTTCAAATGCTATTGAATTAGTCAAATATCCTGTCATGGCTTTTACTAAAGTATTTCGTAGAGCTAATAATGATCGACTAGTACTTGTTTAGATCAAGGGCAGTAGATGGCCGATCTTGATTTTGTTTTGAAACATGGCCTTGTCACAATCTAGATGAGGCTTGGGCATTATGGGTTGCATATATGTTCGACACACAAGCATTGATGTAAGTACGAGGTATCTACACAAATGTAGACTTGATCGTTAGTTTTGCATTCTCCAATGATGTTCAAAGAAAAGGGGCAAACTCATCATGCGCCAAGGTTTTTAGAGCTGAAAGAAGAACTGATTATCTCTATACTGCTATTGAATTTCAATGTCTGTATTGCTGAATCGGCCACTTTGAAATGCTGCTAAATCTGTGAAGTGTGGCTGATTACGAGCTGGGAACCTGTTGATATTTTTCTATCTTATTCTGTACATTTGAATCTTTTAAATGCTAGTACAAAATCTCTCAAAAGTTTTGTCGTTGCTAACTGGCTATTTGCACTAGAGCTTTTGCCTTTCTATCATTGGAACCATTGGATGTGTGTTTTGGACAGATATGAGAGGGGTAAAGATACAACGTGATTTCACCAAGTGAAGTCATAGGGTATCCGTCCATTTTTGGTGTGGGCGGAGGGCATGTCCATGGTTCTTTTAACTTTTCGCATGAATATCTGTCAAAATAATTATCTCTTTTTCCACCTCCCTCTATGAGGTATTTGTTTTGAATACGACCGAGCCACATCACAATGCAATTTTCATTAATGAGGAGAAGAAATCTAGCCCATTCTGCCCCTATTTAGCCTAGAACATTTTAATTCGCCCTTTTTGGGGTCAGGGGAGTGTTGACGAGCACAACCTAGAGGACTGCTGAGCACAACACAATGAAATTTGAGAAAGGAGCCCATGGAGAATAGGCCATGGAGTATAGCCCTAAGTATTTTTAATTAGGCCTTTTAGACATTGCCCCCACCTTTCAAAACAAAACTTCGCCTTCCCATGTTTTTAATAAACTACTCTATTATGTGGTATTTTATTAATTGAGATGCCAGGAGCGTTGTCGTTTTATATTTTAAAAGAGATTAACATGGAACAAAATATTTATAAAAAGACTAATACATAAGTTGTAGTACTAATATAGATATCTTTGGTGTAGTTGGAACACACTCAGTTTACATCTATTTAATTCCAAGGTCTTGAGTTTGAATCCCCCGTGTGCACATACATATCTTTGGTTTATATATATATATATATATATATATATATATCAACACGGATTTGCTATTCACTGGTATAGCTACGCATATGCAGCTGCCGTTGGATATAGAGATTAGATGTTTCCCTGCATGCTATGATAGATTTTTGAACATGATAGTAGTGTAATGGCAGATCACGCCGTCCCTACACTATTAGCAAAGAATGCATGCATGCGAGATACCCGTTTTGCATGTTAATGTGGATGGTAACCTTTTTTGCATGCTAATGTGGATGGCTAACATTTTTACATGCTAATGTGGATGGCTAACATTTTTACATGCTAATGTGGATGGTTGCCTTTTTTATGCATGCAAAACTTACTACCATTGGATATATGCTTTGATTTTATTTGCATGTTGGACCAAGAATTGGTCTACAACGTTGGATACAAACAATCGTTCTCACTCCCTAATGGAGAATGAATAAGCACGTAAAACCTGCTACATGTAAACTAGAGGTGGGTGGTGGCCTTTTGTTTGGCCTAGCCATCCACCATAGCACAAACTTGTACAAACTCCCATTTGGTATGTTCTTGGGTGAAGAAACAAGCCATCCACCATAGCACAAATAGCATGCAATAGGACTTTAACCCATAAAGGACAAAAAACAAGCCTCTAAAACCTGCTTCAATGGACCTTTGCATGTAACTAGGGGTGGGTGCCTTTTCTTGGCAGAACATGCTCTCTATATAACAGTGTTAGTTTTGCATGTGCATATCCTTGTGCTCTCTATATCTCTTTGTGTGTTATCCAATGACCAGCTGCATATGCGCAATTATACCCGTGAGTAGCGGGCTATTTTGCATATATATATATATATATATATATTGGGTTTACATTTTTCTTCTAGCAATATCGCATTACGAACATGCTGACATCCCGGACTCCCAGCCTGCAGCGTCCCACTGAAATTTGAGAAAGGAGGTCATGGAACACAACCCAGAACATTATATTTTAGCCTATTCAGGGTAAGGGGATTGCTGAGCACAGCACAGTGAAATTTGAGAAAGTACCCCATGGAGTATAACCCAAAATATTTTCAATTAGGCCTTTTGGGCATTACCCCCCACCCCTTCAAAAAAAACTCCACCTTCCCATGTTTTGAAGAAACTACTCTATTATATGGCATTTTGTAATTTGAGATGCCAGGAGCGATGCCGTTTTATATTTTAAAATAGATAAACATGGACACAAAATATTAATAAAAGACTAATACATAAGTTGTAGTAGTAATAAATGTTTAATGATATCTTTTCTATAGATATATTTGGTGTAGTTGTAATGCACTCAGTTTACATCTATTTAATTCAAAGGTCTTGAGTTCAAATCCCCTGTGTGCACATATATAACTTGGGTTTACATATATATATCTTGGATTTACATTTTTTTTGTTCTAGCAATATCGCATTACGGACAGGCTGACATCATGGACCCACCAGCCTGCAGCATTCCTCGAGTTTAATGGTCAGGTTTGAAAAAAAAGTTAAATACTTGTACATGAGGCTGGCATCGGGGACCCACCCGCCAGAAGAGACAAGGCTGCATCAGGGACCCACAAGCCACAACATTCCAGAGAGGCTGGCACGGGGGCCCTAGTAGCATGACCATACACGACTACCACATCTAGCAATGTTGCCAAGGTCAAAATAATGGACGCGGCCGAAAAAAGTCCATCATACGCAGGTTTCATTTATATAGAGACCAACATGTGGGTCCTAGTAGCGCGGCCTTCTATAGGCGTTGCATCGAGCAATGTTGCCAAGTTTGAAACATGGAGGCGTGAGCGAGAAAAAAGTCCAGCATGCACACGTTTCTTCTAATGAGAGGCTCACATGGGGGACCCAGCATCCTGAAAAAATGGCTGATGCATCGAGCAACGCTATCAAGTTCGAAACACCGAGGCACGACTGAGGGCAAAAATTCCATCATACACATGTTTCTTCTAATGAGTGGATGACATGTGGGGCCCAGCAGCATGATTAAACGGTGGATGCAGTGAGTAACGCTATCAAGTTCGGAACACGGAGGCGCGATCGAGGAAAAAACTTCTATCCTACACACGTTTCTTGTAATGAGAGGATAACATGTGGGGTCTAGGAGTTTGATTAAATGGTAGATGCATCGAGCAACGCTATCAAGTTCAGAATAGGATAGCGTGAGCGAAGAAAAAATTCCATCATACACATGATTCTTCAAATGTGAGCCTAACATCAGGGACCTAGCAGCGTGACTAAATGGCAGATAGATCGAGAAATGTTATCGAGTTGAAATCAGGGAGGCAATAGCCAAGGAAAAAATTCCAACATAGACGTGTTTCTTCTAATAAGAGGATGACATGTGGGCCCCAACAGCTTGATTAAACGACAGATGCATCGAGCAACGCTATCAAGTTTGGAACAGGGTAGCACGAGTGAAGGAAAAAATTCCATTATACACACGATTCTTCTAATGAGAGGCTGAAATGTGGGTCCCATCAGCATAACTAAACGGTAGACGCATCGAGCAGCGTTATCGAGTTCAAATCAGGGACGCGCGAGCGAAAAGTATGGTCTGCTAGATACACTGACATCCGGGACCCACACGCCTCAAAAGACTTTGGCGAGTCAACATCGCGCGAGGAAATGAAAATCTTGCTTCTGCCACGCGCTAGCCGAGCTTACTCCATGTTTTTAGCGGTTCTGTCGTAGTAGAGGACCGTGAAACCAAAAAAAGTTTTCCATCAGCCATGGTCCAGCCGAGAAATTCGTCGCAGAAGACGCACCTTCTATGATGAACGTCGGTCCAAGTCGTTGCGGAAGGAAATATTTCTTGTAGTGTAGACAATTTGTTGGTAAAGGTTATGAGTGCGGAGTCTTATTCCGCTTATCTTTTCCATACTCGTGTAGTGAAGGTAACTTTGTTGAGATGGTTTTAATCATGTTTGCAATAATAACAAGTCCAATATTTGGCATTGATGACTCTATCATATTAACTTTGGTTGCATGACGCGGATAACCAATATGGGTTTAATTCCGAAATTCACCACTATTCTAGTACCCAAAAGCGAAAGCTTTGACCAAACGTTGTTGAT
Organism: Avena eriantha; assembly: GCA_910589775.1. Lineage (NCBI taxonomy): Eukaryota > Viridiplantae > Streptophyta > Magnoliopsida > Poales > Poaceae > Avena > Avena eriantha. Next base: position 536,132,307 of record OU342745.1, read on the forward strand.
TATGTTTTTCTAGGATATTCTTTTCGTAGCATTGGCTATAGATTTTTTATAGTAAAATCTTCGGTATCTGACACGCATGTTGGTACAATTATGGAGTCGAATGATGCGACTTCTTTGAGAATATCTATCCCATGAAAGGTATGTCTAGCTCATCAAATTAGGGAATGATTAGTTCATCTAGTCAGGAATTTGCTATAATTCTTGAACCTACTATGCAGATAAAACACTAGGATGATCCTATGTAGGATGACTATGAAGCTCCCAAAAGGATCAAGAGACAGAGTACTCCAAAGTCCTTTGGTGATGATTTCATTATGTACCTTGTGGATAATATTCCTACTTCTATTTCAGAAGTCTATGGATCTCAAGATGTTGATTACCGGAAGAAAGTCGTCCGTAGTGAGATGGACTCGATCTTAGCTAATGGAACCTGGGAGGTAACTAATCATTGTAAGTGGGGTATTCAAGAAAAAACTTAGACCTGATGGTACTATTAAAAAATACAAGGCATGTCTTATGACCAAGGGTTATACCCAGAAACAATTCTTCGGTACCTACTCATATGTTGCCAGATTGACCACCATTCGAGTATTGTGATCGTTGTCTCCCTCACACAGTCTTCTCGTTCATCGAATAGATGCTAAGACAACTTTTATAAATGGAGAGCTTGATTTGAGCAAATTTATATGGAGAAGCCTGGTGGATTTGTAGTAGATGGTCAAGAAGGAAATCTATGTATGTTAGTGAAGTCATTATGTGGTATTACGAAAGCTCCTAAGTAGTCGACTTTAACTAATGTAGGCTTTGTTGTTAATGAAGTTGATAAGTGTGTACTATCTCCATGGTTGGGGCGAGGGAGTTATCCTTTATCTCTATTTCGATGACATATTGATATTCAGGCCAACCTCACTGTTATTGAGGAGGTCAAAGAGTTCATGTACATTGATTTGAGATGAAGGACTTGGAATATTAAACATCAAGCTATGGAAAGATGACAGTAGTGGGATTACACTGTTTCGGTCCCCCTATATGGACAAATATTGAGTCGCTTCGGGTATAGCGACTAATAGCCTTCTCCAACGCCTTATGCGAGTGTGCTACTCTAAAAGAATTGAGGGAATGCTAAAGATCAATTGATATATTCTCAAATCATTGGCTCGCTCATGTATTTATCCAACACTATGAGGCCTGGCATCTCCTTTGTTGTAAGCAAGCTGAGTCGATATGTGCCAAATCCTACTGGAGGTGATCACTGGCACTCTCTCTCGAGAGAGAGTCTTCCGCTATTTGAAATGCACCACGAGTTATGGTATTCACTATACTAGGTATCCATAGGTACTTGAGGGTTATAGTTACTCAAATCGGATATCTGATGCTGAAGATATGAAGCATAAGGAAAGAAGTCAAAAGGATACAATATGGAGGAGTTACATGCACCTGGCTTAGCCATATGAGGAGGGGGAAAAGTGATATTTATCCATAAGCACAAAATAAACATCCAAGACTATGGTGCTGTATCTCTCGACCATATGAATCCAACGAGCCAAAGAACATCTCAATCGGAGTTCATATAAAGAAACAATAGCCAAAATACCTAAGTTACTGAAGTTTTAACGATCATCAGTATGGGCAGGGCATGTCCGCACTGTCTGCCCGTACCACCATCTGTTGGTTCCAGAACATCTAAGGACCGAAGGTCATATTCGCTATGGATCTCCCTAGAACCTCCTCACAGGCCACCAGAATCCTATTTAAAGTGGGGGGAACCCTAGCCGCCAGAGGGGGAAGTCATCCAATATCCATCACCGCCACACACCATCTCCATGGTAGAGCCCTGCTGCCATAGCCATATCCACCACCATCTCCACCATTTCTAAGCCACAATAAGATCCATCTCAACCTTGAAGGAAGACCGGGGAGGAAGACACCGAGGAGCTACCACTAAGACATATCCCATGCACCGCCACCATAGTCACGCCATCTCCATCAGCACTGCCACTGCTCCTTCTTCCTTCTCCATAATTGTCTCCTTGATGAGTTGTATTATGTTTTGAACCCCATTTTAATGTTATGATTACTTAAGTTTATGTGATTGGTGTTGTGATCCATTATCTATGGTAGAGTTATTGGTTGCATGATTCTAATGATGTTATGTTACATCTTAGTGATTGGATATGTCCAATCCATCAGTGTAGTTGGAGACATCCAACTCTCCAAGTCCAAACATGTATTAGATGGATATTTTGTGCGAATCATTTGAGCTTACTAGTGACAGGTTTGATATCTCTTGATACACACATATATGTACGAGCACGATTGTCCATAGAACTTAATGCCTTTGGTTCCGGTCTTTATGATCTTAGTATATTTCATTGCCCATGGCTGGTCTATAATGGAGGGAGGATGATGACTACAAGTGCACACATGGATTGTAGCTAGTGTCAAAATAAGAGTATCGAATCGACAAAGAGCTATTTGGTTGAGGTATTTATGCCCCTCGTGACGGTCTACCAAAGGACACTTGTAAGATGCATTTGATTTCAAGTAAAGGGTGTTTGAAAGGTTTTTGTTTGTGTGCAGAGAAGTAACAAAATGTAAAATAAAGAAAGTAACAAAAGCGTTGGAAATCGTGTTAGAACTCAATAGGGCTAAAGCGTTCACGAGGATGTAGGATACACCACTAGCATGGGATAATTAATCATAATTAGGATAGTCTATTTCTTTCGTCATGATATGTGTGGAGAGAGCTCCATAATAAGATGTTCACTACAAGACTCGTGGGCAGTCGCTTCTTGAATCAGTTAATGATGTCATCTCTAAATAACCACTATGATGCCTGAGACTAGTCACTCATACAGACCACCACAATTAAGGGTTTCCCCATGGATATCATAATGAGCTTGGTGAATCTCTATTTATTCCCCCTTTGACTATGCAGGTTATAAGCCAATGCTTATAGTCACAAGTGTAACACTAGACATACTCCCATACATGTCCTAAGGATATCACCCTCTCTTTAGAACCAAAGACAAATGATATGTGGCCGACTACACATACATCTAAAGAGAGAGATCAAACACAATATCATAGATCAATGGATCATGGACCAAAGTAATAGATCATATTTATTTCATTTCATAATAATGCTAGGATTTCTCCATCTCACACATGGAAGAAATCAACAACATCATCATATTCAAATGGATGGATAAAAGTATGAAGATAAATCTAGTGCAGACCATAATAGTATTTGGAATTACAACAAGATCTAAAGTATGGAACAGGGGAATGGTGATGGAGATACAGCGGTTGATAGTGAAGGGGATGATGTGATGTCCTCCAATGATCCATGAAGCGGCAAGGATTTTCCTTCTCCTAGTTCCTCCTTCAGATCCCTCCCTAGTGTGGTATTTCGAGGTTGTAAGTTTCTATGAATGTCGGATCTCAGATCCGTCTTCGCGTGGTGAGAGTATTTGACAAGGATGACACACTGAAAGGTGGTACAGGCGGACGGTACGAGCAAGCTTCACCCATAGTTGTGGTTGTTAAACCCTCTATAGCCTTCCTTCGTGTTCTGTATTCTCCTAGATTTTGAGGAAAATCATTTAAATGACATTTATCACTTATAAATATCATATTACTCCATAAAATGATAGTCACAATTGATATATTCACAAAGGACTTAGTAATCTGGGATTTGCTGAAACAAGGGCAAAAGGTGCGCGCGAGAGCAGTAAACATAAGGTAAATATGCTTCAAGTTTGGACTCATCAACTACCCCAACCTATACTCTTGCTCATCCCCGATCAAGATGGTGGCTTATGGGCAAGGTCATCGTGTTCATGAGGCACAAGCCATTACAAAAATGAGGCAATTTGAAGCAGATTTATAATACCGGATATAGAACTCCATCATGAGTTATTACACACTCTCACACATCACATGACTTAGAGGCTTCCACACTTGTTGTATCAATATTTTATAAGAAGTTTGAAGATTAAGCATATTATAAAATCATCAAATTCAATTAGATGAGCACTTGATTTGAGTAATGAAAATTCACGACATTGGTTGAGTAACTTTTTTCAATCTTCGCACTTTTTCTTTCTTGGAATTCTTTGATAGCAACACCTTTTCCTTTTCGCTCGACAATAGCATTAGATCATGTTAATACTATCTATGGCTCTTGTTGCTTCAAACTTATGACTATAACATGGTATCAAGATTTCCTTCTCATAATTTATCAATACTTTGTTGGTGTGGAAGACCCAAAAATCATAACAGTGGTACAAGTATCATAGCACTCATCCTAATTCATACATCTAAAACAATAATCATGGATAAAAATTACTTCAAATATCATAGTCTCAAAACTCAATGGATATAATTCTTTCCTTGAACCAAAGGAGGTTTATGATGCAACTAATGCAAATTCTGAAATCACGGCCTAATATCCATGCAAGAAAGTAAACATGATAAAGCTGAAGAGATGTATTACAAGGTGTTATAGATCTCCCCAAGATTGGAATCAAGCCGGTGGGATCAAATAATCCCTTGTTATTATTCGATATCGTGGTGTTTCCTTAATTTGGAGAAGAAGCTCTATAATTATGACAGCTTGCACATAGCATCTTGTTTGTTGCTTCTCAGATCATGATGCGAATTCGGCGCTGCTCTCTAATTGTTTCCAACTGCGCCACATGTGCCTTATACATCTCAATTGTTTGCTTATGTGTTTCGATGGATCGGAGGCTGATGTCGAGGTTGGCTTCAAATCCTTTCATTATCTTCAGGTCCATCTGATCCAGATAACGATGCAATAGTTGATACGTTGCTAACATATCCATAATTTTCCATGTTCTATGCTTGGTTTTATCTACTTTCTTGTGTTTTGTCCACACTTTGGAGTACTTTTCATATGATTTCTTGGACTAACCTATTAACAAGAGCCACAGTGCCAACTGCCTATTTTCTGCTATTTTTGGTTCCAGGAAAGTCAGAAAATGAATATTCTCAGAATTGGACGGGACAAAAGCCAAAGTTAGTTTTTCACTGAGGGACACCTGGAGCTACAATACGAGACGGAGAGGGGCTGGGGCCCGGCCACACCACCTGGCCACGTGGCCTAGCCTGGCCCGCGCCAGGGGGTGGTCTGGCCACCCCAGGCACCCCCTCGGCCTCTCCTTCCGCCTATAAATTGCCTCCGATACAGAAACCCTAAGTACCCGATCAAAATTCCATGAAAGAGTCTGTAGCCGCCGTCATCTCCATCCCTAGATCGGGAGGGATATGAAGCTCTTCTCGGCACCCTGCTGGAGAGGGGAATTCACCCTGGAGGCCTTCTTCATCATCATGCAAACCTCCGGTGTGATGCGTGAGTAGTTCATCTCTTGACTATGGGTCAATGTAGTAGCTAGATGGTTGGTTCTCCTCCTTTGTGATTTCATGTTTAGATCTTGTGATCTCTGTTCATGATCAAGACCATCTATTTGTAACTCTGCATGTTGTGTTTGCGGGGATCCGATGGATATTGAGATGCTATTTTAGATTGATCATTGATTCTATCATGTCTTTGTTATTTGTGATCTTGCATGCTTTCCGTTGTTAGTAGCTATCTTGGCAAAGTAGATGCTAGCAAATCCAAGAGTTAGTATTTATGCTCGATAGTGGGTTCATGCCTCTAGTAATCTAGGGAAGTGACAGAAATCTCTAAGGTACTAGATGTGCTGTAGCTACTAGGGAGAAAACAACAATCCTTTGTTCATAGAACAATCGTATTGTTTACTTTACACGCAATTCGTAATGCAATTATCCGTTGCTTGCAACTTAATACTGGAGGGGGTTCGGATGATAACCTGAAGGTGGATTATTAGTCATAGATGTAGTTGGATGGCGGTCTATGTATAATGTTGTAATGCCTAATCGAATCTCAAAGGAGTCAAGATGAGTAGTATATGTTTGTATGCTTTCTCGATGTTTGTCAATTTCCCTGCTGTAATTTGTTCACCCAACATGTTATCTATCTTAAGGAGAGCCACCTCTAGTGAACTATGGACCCCGGTCCTTTCTTTTACTATCAATCTACAATCAATTGTTTACTGCTTTGTGTTTACTTTCTGCAAACTATTACTTTCTTCCACTCGATACGTTTAATCCTTTATTTTCAGCAAAACCGGTGAGATTGACAACCTCATCGCAAGTTGGGGACAGAGTTCTATGGTTGTGTTGTGCAGGTCTCCACGTTGCTGCTGGCACCGGTAGTGCGCCCTGCCAAAGTTCAGCTAGCTACACCTTTGGGGTGTTTCCTTGCTCCTAGTGGATTAATAACCTTGGTTTCATACTGAGGGAAAACTTGCTACTGTGATCATAATACCTTCCTCTTGGGGTTCCCCAACGAGCTCGATATATTTTGGGCCATCAACAGTTCATTATGTTTAGAAGATCTTGGACATTTTACCTCAACTTTCTTGATACGACAATCAAGTTTGTCTAGGGAGGGTTGGATCTCCTCTCCTTGCTGCTTTAGTTTCTCCAAGTAGGACTCCCTACTTCCTTTGGATTGAATTGAACTTCTTCGAAATCGCCTGCTTGACCCACCATGAGGCTGAACCCTTTATGCCCGTCCTTGACCATCTCCATGAACTTGAATCTTTCTTTGGCTCCTAGGTGATTGTACCAGGATTCCTCTTCTTTCTTTTCCTTTCCAGCTACCCTTGGTATCTTCTAAGACCTTTGAATATGATCCTTGTCAACCCTCCCTAGCTTGAACAATGTTCCATGGGCAACACATAGCTACAAGGTTCTAGATAGGGAGGGGCGATGTGGGCAGATCTGTTTGACAAGGTAGGAATAGAAACCTTTTGGGTGGCTTAAAAAGGGTTATAAACAGGGAAAAACTTGTACTGGAAGTAAAAGGGGTGGTCAAGAAAAGAATCCCAACAAATTAGGAAAGAATCACGAGAAAAAGGAAGAATTTGAGGCGGTAATGACCAGTGGTACGGGTGGCACCCAAACTCGATGTCCTGCCAAAATTCACACCGGCCAAAGTTGGTACGAAACTTGCGAAGTAATTGGTATGGGCGGGATCGGACCGTACGGGATCGGTACAAACTTTTTTGTGAAGCAACGAAACAAACGAAAACTAAAACAAGGGTATAGTACGTTTAATGACCTATCGTATGGTGGGAGGTAACTGTACGACCCGGTCATACCATCTATAGAGGAAAACTTCAGAAAAGAGCCGAGGGTACTAGCGGCTTAACAACCACGGGTACGGGGAGATGCGGTCATACTGCCCGCCCGTACCAAGTTTGTAAAACTGGTAGTGGACTCAAAAACATAAGGAGTTCAAAAATGTGAACGAAACTAGCAAAACAACAATTAGAACACGGGAAAAAAGGTTGGTATTACTTACTCATTTGGTAGTAATGAGTTTTACTTTGACGCGCTTCCTCCCTTTAGCTTTTGGATTATCTTCTTCTTCCCTTTGGACATGGTTGGTCGCAAGAAATTGCTAAAACCATTGCAGAGAGAAACATAATTTTTTTCTTTTGGGGTGGATAGTCCCTGATGGTATGCAAATAGATGACACACTTTCTTGTAATCTAGTCTCTTCAATATCCATTGGTGTGTCAAGGGGTTCTTCTCTTCTTTGGAGGATCTGCAATCAAATTCTTGCAAAAGCAAAGTCCAACGGATCATTCTTGGCTTAACGTCAATTCTTTCAAGAATTTATTTTAAGCCATTATGATCAGTATGCACTCTTACTTTTGAATCAATTATGTAAGATCTAAACTTATCACAGGAGAAAAAATAGCAAAAAAGTTCCTTTTTTGCCATAGGATAATTCTTTTGAGCGCCATTCAAGGTGGGACTAGCATGATGAATGATATTGAGTTCATCACCATCATGCTAGCAAGGAATAGCTCCCAACGCTTCGTGGTTGGCCTCGCAAAACAAGTCAAAAGGCTTTTTCCAATTAGGTGGTTTAATGACAGGAGCATCAAGAAGAGCTTGCTTTAACATGGTGAAAGAACTAAGACAACTTTAATCAAAATTAAAAGTAACGCCCTTTTGTAAAAGGTTAGTTAACGGTCTAGAAGTCTTAGAGAAGTTCTTAATAAACCTTATGTAAAATCCAACATGACCTAAGAAACTCCTTATACCTTTTACATCAGGGGAAGCCTTTATATTGCTTCTATCTTTGCTTTGTCGACTTCTATGCCTTTTCCTAAAATTTTATGACCAAGTAATATGCCATCTTGAACCATGAAGTGACACTTCTCCCAATTCAAGACCAGGTTACTATCTTCGCATCTCTACAGAACTTTATGAAGATTATGGAGACAATGGTTAAATGAAGTTCCATAGACCGAGAAATCGTCCATGAATACTTCCATAATATTTTCAACATCATCAGCAAATATAGCAGTCATACACCTTTGGAAGGTAGCAAGAGCATTACAAAGACCAAAAGGCATACATAGATAAGCATATAAATAGAAAGGACAAGTGAATGTTGTCTTTAATTGGTCATCAGGATGGACAACTATTTGAGAAAAACTGGATAACCATCTATGTAACAAAAATGAGAGTGCATGGCAAGTCTCTCTAAAGTTTGATCTATAAATGGTAAAGGGTAGTGATCCTTTCTAGTTTCCTTATTAAGTTTTCTATAATCAATGCACATCCTATGACCAATGACGGTACGAGTTGGGACCATCTCATTATGTTCATTCGGGACAATAGCGAACCCACCTTTCTTTGGAACATAATGAACATGACTTACCCGATCTCTTTACTCCACATGGAAGATTATACTTTTTCTTACCTCTTCTTTCATATGGGGTTTAACTTTGAAAATCAGCAACCGGCTGAGCTCCTTCTTCCATAAATAGTCTATGGGTGGCTATCGAGGGACTAATCCCTTCCATTGAATATCCGAGAGCCTTTCAGTGCATTCTTAGGACTATCATTAAATTCTCCTCCTCTTTTTCTGCATGATTAGAGCTTACAATAACATGATATTTATTAGTTCCGTCAAGAAACCTGTATTTATTTCTTTGGGAAGAGCTTTGAGTGTAGGAGGTGGAATCGCCTCGTCCCCTTTTCGTATGGGTATCTCATAAATTTGATTCATTTCAGGATCAACCACACAGGTTGAATTAGGATACTCATCAATTTCCATTTTATCGATATCTTCAGGGAGGTTATCATTATTAACTAGGCTTCTTGATAAATTATCATCAGGGGTTTCAATAAATACAGTAACAATACTAATGATGTTACCTTCTTCTTCCTGCCCTTGCTCATATTCCTCAAACTCTTCAATCGTTGGCCTATGATCAAACTTGGATAAATGGAAATTCATTTTATCCTTGCCAAACTTGAGAGATATTTTTTTCTTGCAATCAATGTTTGCCCCTACGATGTTTAGAAAAGTTCTTCCAAAAATAATTGGACAATACACATCAGTAGGCATATCAACAAGTACAAAATCGATAGGGTACTTGTAAGGTCCAATGCATATTGGAACATCTCTAATTATTCCCATAGGAATTCTCAGCATTTTATCCGCTAGCATTATTGTCATATCAGTATCTTCTAATTCAGCTGGGATGAGATCATTTTGGATTTTTAAATAAAAATTGTAAGGGATTACATTAAAATTTGCTCTGATATCACAGAGGCCATAATAAGAAGACCCACCAAAAGTGCAAGGAAGAATAGGCTTACCAACATCTTTAGATTTTACCTTTCCTTTAATGAATTGTGAAGATTCGGTGTCTAGCTCGATCACATCGCAATGTGAAAACATGGTTAATATGTCTTCTTTAGTTGGCTCACATGTCTCTTGCATACTTAATTTGTTAATTTCTTCTATCTTTGCCTATTCCTCTTACTTTTTGAGGAACATTCTTTCCTCTTCCAATTTTCTTCAAGTTGTTGAGCCATCATATGTTTTCTCGTCATCCTTGGAAAATGAAGAGGTTCAACATAAGGTGCTTCCTTCTTTAATGGCTCTATAGGGGCCATAATTTTTAACTCAGCATCTTCAACTTGCTCGGGTGGTGGAGTGTATTGAAGCCAATCTTTCTTGGGAGCTTCAATATGCTCTGTAAAAGATTGAAGGATTTGTAGAATAATATCATCATCAAGTTGAAGTTCATTAGCACTTTCCTTAACCTTATCAGATTTCTTATAAGCATTGAGACAATCATATTCAATTTATATCCCTCCTTAGCCACCTAAATCAAATCCCCATGTTTCTCTATTGTGATGAATTCATTCTAAGAGTTCCCAAGCTTTAGTTATAGTTAAATCCATAAAAGGACCTCCGGAATTAGTGTCAAGTTCACGCTTAATCTCTTGATTAAGCCCCCATAGAAAATATGTAGAAACATACCATTCAGGTAAATCATGATGGGGACATCTATTAAGGATGGATTTATACCTTTTGAAGGCTCTTACCAAACCTTCACCTGGGCGGTTGTTGAGTTTGTGATCGCCCTCCTTACTTCAGCAGTCTTTACTTTGGGAAAGAATCGAAATACAAATTCTCCTTTGAGATTTTCCCAAGTATCAATTTTCTCTGCAAGGCAAATTCTATACCAAGCTAAAGCAGTGTTGGTTAGAGATTGGCTAAACAGTTTAAGTTTCAATTCATCATCAGAATAGCCTCATAATTTAAGTGTCCAACATAACTGGGTAAAATGCATTAAATGAGTGTAAGGATCCTCATTTGGATCATCTCCTACAAAAGTTTTATCTTTAATAATAGCGATAAACGAGGGTTAACCTTGAATTCTAGTTCACTCCCACTTGGAAATTCCTTGACAAGTCCTCTTTTGAACTTCTCGAGGTATTTAGTTGCATCAAGCTGATTCATTAGCCCAAGTGCAGTCATGGTGCTTACCTAAAAATAGTAAACAACTTTAGTAAAACAATTAGTAGAATAAGCAACTAAGAACAAAGACCAAAAGCACTTAGATCCTTAGCAACGGCGCCATAAAATATCTTGATACAAGTGCGTAGATCGATTGTAGCTAGTTTCGAAATAAGAGTATCGAACCACAAAGAGCTATTTGGTTGAGGTATTTATACCCCTCGTCACTATCTACCAAAGGATACTTGTAAGTTGCCTTTGATTTCAAATAAAGGGTGTTTGGAAGGTTTTTGTTTGTGTGTACAAAAGTAATAAAACAAGTAAAATAAAGAAAGTAACAAAAGCATTGGAAATGGTGTTGGAACTCAATAAGGCTAAAATGTTCTCCAAGATGTAGGATACACCACTAACATGGGGTAATTAATCATAATTAGGATAGTCTATTTATTTCATCATGATATGTGTGGAGAGAGCTCCATAATAAGATGTTCACTACAAGACTCGTGAGCAGTCGCTTCTTAAATTAGGTAATGAGGTCACCTCTAAATAACCACTACGATGCATGAGAGCAGTCACTGATGCATGTAAAATGCATACATGAACTTTGTACTTTGTTGATATGAATTCCTACATACTTGCTACATATATGATATTATATCTATGTTTTACATTGATGTATGGGATTTACCACTGATAACCTTTATTTTGATTATAACTCTGCAGGACAGGAAAACCCTATTTTGTGTATTTTTACCTTTCAGGGACCTAAACAAAGTCAAATGGAGCTGGGATTTTAGGAGCGTTAATATTACATGAAGAGAAGAACCTGGAGTACTTGGACCTCACCAGATGGACCATGAGGCCCAAAAGAGACCATGTGGCGTGTCTAGTAAGGATGGGCGCGCCACCCAAGCTCTTTTTCTCCTAAATCATTGATTCACTTTGATCTTTCGCCTACCGCCTCCGTATGACCTAAAAACTACTATATTAAGGGTCCATCGGGAGTTCCTTGAGGGAGGCAACACAGAAACATAGAAACACCAAAAACATAGCCAGAACCAGTGAAGATTGGAGGGGGAAACTCTGTCGGAGCCGCCGTCGGAGGGATCACAACCTTCTCCAACATATCCACCATCATCACCATGATGAAGAGGGAGTAGTCCACATCTATAATATGGGTTTGTGGTAGTATCTTGATCTATTTCTCTCTTGTTCTTCATAGATCTAGTACCACATGAGCTGCCCAACATGATTATGGCCATATTCGTAATTCCTATGTGGTGGATCTTTATTATATGATTTGATATATGAGATTCAAACCTATTATGTGTAAGATGTATTGATAGATACATATCATGTACCTCGTTATTAAGTACTTGTTCTTATCCAACTTGTATGCAAGAGCATGTGTGGGGAGAAGTGTGTATTAGATGGAGTAGCATGGTGTGGTAGTGATTGAACAGTGACAACAAATTCAAGATCTACTATGGTTTTACCTTTCTTTTGTTGCCTCACCAAGGATAAAGTGAATTCATGTGCTATAATTATCTTATGATAGCTTGATAATATTTTTTGGTCAAGGTAACATATTTTTGATTCAAACATCATGTCAAATTACTTAAGGTTGTACTCTATTGATTCTTAATTCAAGATTGCTTGGAGTTTTCCCTTTCTTGAGGAGTATAAAAGAGATGTGTTGCATCATCTCTATGTTAGGACGTGATGCCCATATGAATGCTTATCAAACACATGTTGAAGTTCCCCCAATTTTATATATTTGATGAATTGTTTGTGTCCATTACAACCCAAAAACAGAGTAGACAAGTGAACCCATGAACCCTGGTCCATTTTAAACCATTAGAAACACCTTTCCAACACAATTATCACACTTTATATTTTATGCAATTTATTATTTAGAAAATACAAAAATACTTTCTTCACTTGCAAACACACACAAAACCCCAAAACAACTATATTTTATTGATTTTATCTTGCTTGCCTAGTTTTTACTTGACTTATTTTATTTTATATTATTATTATTTCATGTTACTAATATGAAACCTCATGCTTGACAACTACACGGTGGAGTTGGGGACACAAGACAAAAACTTTGCTTTGTAGGTTGCTTGACGAGGAGAATAAGAACAACCTCTGAGCCAATTCCTCGAGAGTTCGATATAAACCCTCGAATCATCCTTGTGGGGAAAAGACACTTCTACAACACTCTGCACTTCGAGTCCCAACGAGTTGGTACACACAGAGTTGTTGCCATCAAGAATATTTTATGGCGCCATTGTCGAGAAATTGGAGAGTTACATCATAGTGGTTGCTACATGGTGAAGCACAAGTCAAGTCCCACTACAACTGTCAGAACATTTTCTGGCACCGTTGCGAGGGAATTGCAAGAGGGACATCACAACTGCATCTTCATCAAGTTGGAGTGAGCACATCTTCTGGCGCCATCAACACCAACTTTGTGCAAACACCTAAGCTTGTGGAGGTTGCACCATTATGAGCTTTTCCTTCTCCTTTAGATTTTCAAAGTAATTTTCTTTGTCTTGTTTTTAATATTTTTAGTTTACCTTTAAAACACAAAAACACATAAAAATTAGTATCAACTTTGTCTTTGTGTTGAAAAACGTAAAAAATCATATATTTTTTTTACTTTGCAATATGTTAACCTCAAAGAAGGAAACTGCTGCTATCGAAATAAACACTTTTAATCAATATCCAGAAGAATCTTTGATGGAAGCATGGTTTAGAATATTAGATATGAAGGAAATGTGTCCTAGATAACACACCCAAGGTATGATACTTAGAAGATTTTACGGTGGGATAAACCCTTGGGGAAAATGTTTTCTAGACTCTTTAACTAATGGTAGATTTGTCACTGGAAACCTAGTTCAAGCTAATATTGTTATGACAAATTGATTTGGGAACTCTAGAAAAACTAAGAAAGAACTTGAAACTTAGCAATTAAGGGGATCTTTGGAAGAAACCATATCTAGTTTACAAAAATCCATTAAGGAGATGCCCAACAAGAATGATGTAAACTAGACTTGCCTTCATATGAGAACTAAACTTAAGACTTCCCGAATAGTCTCAATACCCTTGTTAGAAAAATGAAAAATATTGAATATCATGTCAAAACTAAATATTATTTAATTAAGAATGTCCATTCCATAATAACCCTTATAAGCCGTATCCTAGGACATGCTAGAGACTTGGTAACATCTGTGGAAAGTGAAGAAGAGACATATAAAAGAAAAAATATAGAAGATATTATATAGGAAAACAAAATTACTATGCTTATTAATAAAAAGAAACACTTATGATCACAAATGACAAACAAATAGAGGAAGTTAAAATGCTAAGTGAAACAAAAGAACCTCTACTTGACCTTGATAAATGCAGCTTGCATGAACTTATCAATATCCTGCAAAAGTTTTCTAATGACCCATCTATTAATATTCATCAAGCAGGTTTTGGCTCCTATATAGCAAACTACGTCATTAAAGAAAATATAGAAAGATACAATAATTAAGCCATGATACCACAAAATATTGGGGATGCTTGGCTCCCTAATATATTAATCACTATTGGCAAAGAGACCCATCATGCTATTCTCTGTGTTATGAAAAGAACTATATGATCTACTAGAACTCAAAACCATGGAAAAATGTTCAATAGATCTTTTGCTTGATGATGACTCAATTAAGCATGCTTTAGGAAAAGTAAATGATATAATTGTTGAGTTACATATGGCTTTTGTGCCTGTTGACTTTGTTAACATGAGGAGCAAAACCTCTAGTCCTATAATTCTTGGAAGACCTTTTTGGAGAACTATAGTTGCAATCATTGTTTAAAAGGAAGGAAATATGAAGTTTTAGTTCCCTCATAATAAATGTATGGAATACTTCCCAAGGAAGAAGGAGGTACCACCAAGGTACAAGCTACCACATGATCTCCACATCACTTGAAACAAGTAAGCCTAGCTATATGGCTATAAAGAAAGCACTTTGCGGGAGGCAACTTGGTTATTTATTTTTATGCATTCTTGCTATCTTTTTTTAGTGTCTTTGCTGTAGGTTATCAATAAATTACTAAGTAGAACCCGTTTTGGATGCTAGAAAGTTGTTAGAACACATGGAGTAGCAAATTTCTGCACAACGTTGTTTAGTAGAAAAATTCCGTGATTTTTATGTAATTCCGATTGCTCTCATATTTACACTATAGTTGCAATTTACATCATATATATGCAAAAACATTGGCTAAAATTCCTAACATGTCTAGGTTGTCAAAATAAATTCGTTTTGCTACTGCTAAAAATCTGGACAGATTCTCCCACTAGTGTTTGAGCCATCCTTTGGGTCCCAAAATGATTTGTCATGAGTCTTTTGGAATGCTAGGAATGTGTTGTAAACTATATGCTTGATGTACTACTAAGTATTTTTTTTTGTCTTTGGTATATATGGAAGATATTATCATAATCTTGTACCACTAATGTCCCCCCATAGAAAAAGAAATGGGAGAAAGTTTTGTGTTGAAGTTTTTTGATAGAGAATGGAGGAACACCATTGTAGGGGTTCCGCGTATGAAAACAATAAAATATTACCCTACGCTCCTGAACCCCTGATGCTGTCAGGACCTATCTATTAGTAATGCAGCAATAGGAGGGGCATTTCACGAACTTACCCATGAAGACCGAAAAGCGTTGTCAACGCTCAGGAGAGCGTGGTTGATGTAGACGAGCCGAAGCCGACCTCAAGGTCGTGATGAAGTCCTTGCACTCCTGTGGCTCCAACGACTTGAGTGCCTCAAGTGTGACACCTCGCGGGGAGTTACACATGTCCGGTACCTGACGATAACTCCCGCTTCCCTGATCCAGCAGCAGTTGCAGAAGTAGATCTCCTAGATCCGAATCCCGCAACACGACGGCGCTCCGTGGTGAAGATGTCTCTTGTTCGCGTAGTCCGAACTTGGGACCACGGTCACGGGAGAGAGAGAGAGAGTGTCAATTGGAGGTCTCTCCAAAAGAGAGGAAACCTTTTGTTGAATATTGTGTGTATTTATCTAGCCAAATACCCCCACTATATATAGGGGGAGGGGAGGTACTACCTCCCTCAAAGTCCCGGGGTGGGACTAAAGGAGAGGGAGAGGGGGGAGCCGCCGGCCAGCCCTAGTGGGCCCCACACCGGGGGGCTTGGCCCAGCCAGCCACCCCCTTGCCCCTTCTCCCCTCTTGCCTTTCTCTCATGGGCCCTTCTCCCTCCGGAATTGGCCCATTAAGCCTTTTGACCATTTAATTGATTTTCTCTTTTATTAGATAATTATGAATAAATGATTAAATCAATATTTAATATTCATTCACATATTATTCAATCTACGTGGCTATGGAACACCTTCCACCTCCACTCCGGACATCCTCCGAACTTACCGAAACCCTTCCGGTTTTCTCTCTTCTCTTCTTCGGTGATTCTACCGATCCTATAAACACTCTCTAAGCATCATCAAGCCCTTAGGCATGATACCCCACGGTTCGGAAACCCTCTAGACATGGTCGGGACAATCCCGGACCAATGATCGACAGAGGGACCTAGATGGCCATGTGACCCCTGTGCATTCCACGAAGATCTTTCGTCATTTGAACTGGTGATAGTCGTGTCTTATTCCCTTTGTCTCTCGATACTTGCATTGCCCGAGATCTGATCAATTACAGCACCATGTTGTGTTCAATCTCGTTACCGAACAATGCTACTTGACTCGTTCCGACAAGTGATATCCCTATGATCAAATCACACACTGCGCAGCTATTGGATATAACTTATTCGAGTGGGCCCTCGAGTATCTTTCCGTCACACAGATGGAAAAATCCTGCTCTTGACATATATTGCCTCTACAGTTCCTCCGAATACCTAAACACACATTTATTGTCACTGTATTACCAAGTGGTGTTTGATGCTATCTAAGCATTCTCGGGAGACAGTGATTGATATAGTCTCACGGTCTAAGGAATAGTCTACGAAGATCTATTCTAATCATCGTAACTTGAACTTCGTGACATGATCGGGTCACGATGTTAAGGTTGGATATTTGTTCATCACCTCATTCACAGAATGAGTTGACTCCATTTCCAACTGGCATAAATGCCAGATGATAAGGAAACCTTGACCATCTGTTAACCAATGAACTAGTGACTAGAGTTTCACCGGGAACCCGTGGTTGTTTATATATCACACGTGTATTGATGTTTCCTCTCAATACAGTTATAGCATCATATAAAACTTAATCATAAACTTTATGAAATATGATAACAATCCTTATTATTATTTGTCTCTAGGGCATATTTCCAACAGTCTCCCACTTGCACTAGAGTACAAATAAACTAGCTGCATTTGTTCCTAATCATTGGCACCATATATCCCGGTACCCTGAACATGCTTGCTCATGGAAGAGGTTGAGTCTTGGGCCTGTACTTTACAGTCCCAAATCCTTTGCAACTTACTAATGTCACCTTGATTGACATTAATACTTTATAATCACATGATAACATCTTTGTGTATGCATCATCGCTATGGCAGCAGAACGAGGCCGGATTCCAGGAGCCTACAGTGACTTTATATCAACCTCGAGGGCTTTCTCATGGGCACTGTGCCCTGGGACACATCATTCTACGTTAAAAGAAAACTAGCCCCACCATAACATTATACAACACTTTAGATGGTACCCTTATCTATTATTATAAATGTAATCATCGAAACACGAGTGCACTCTGTGCAACTTTTGATGTTTTGTTCACCTCGCTTCCTACTTGACTTTAGTTGGTATTACAGGAGTTTCCAACATATAACCTTATAACATAACTCTTTATGATTTAAGATATGCCATCCTTTATGGATTTTGAAAACATGTCTATAGTTCTCTAACAAACACTGCGGACAAACTTAGCTCAATGTTCCGTGATTAAAACTTAATCACTTTTCAAACGTCTCTTCTTGGATCATATATTATGTTAAGTTATCATCAAGGTTTTCTAAGACAGAACCTATGTCTCAACATAGTGGATGATGATCATCCTTTTCTTTCTTTCAACCATTGATGTTAAACTTAATACTATTCCTATCTTGAGTTATTAAGGACCAGTTCCTTAATTAACTTCTATTCTGAAACCCTTTCAGAATCCTTTAAGGAATACTACATAATATTGTAATATTCTTATTATCAACTTCTACTCCTTATAAATCATTATTTATCAGCACTTGCGCTTTTATTCTTAATGTGTCGAATACACACTTAAGAATCACTCCTTTAAGCTCCCACTCAAAATATGTTCCCAACATATTTGGGTATGAGTCACTACTCTTACTCAAACTATGTTCCTACATATTTGAATTTGAGACTTATATTGCTCCCACTTAAAATATGTCATTCACATATTGTTTTAGGAAGACTTTCATAGCTCCCACTCAATTTCATGCAAATTGCATATCCACTCACTATTTTGAACAACTTGAAAATCCTTTGATCAAATATCAAACTTGGAGATTTACTATGAGATATTAGTACTTTTACTAGTTTTAAATCCACTAGACATTCAACACAGTTGAATCAAATTCATTTGAATTTGTCCAATACTTGACAAATTTGTGCTTTTGTCATTCACCTCCTTTTCCACTATGGCTTTGCAGTCATTTGGGAAATTTCAAGTAACTCCTTTACTTTGTAAGATTCAGCAACAAATTGCTTTCAAATCTCAAGGGAATTTTGCTTCTAGGATTTCTCATACTTCTTAGTTTACCATTATTTCCTTAGTAGTTCGTAGGTATGTCATATTCTAGTAATCATGACAAATGATTCACAAATGTCTCCATACAAGATATGGGCTACATTTTGAATCCTACTTCATGTAGTGAAAACACCAGTGGGGAAAACACAATGATCATTATCAATGATTCTTTCCTTTGTGAAGAGAATCGTTTAGGAACACTTTTTGTTGCACTTCTCAACACTCTGATGCAGGGTTTTGAATCCTCATCGTGTTTTTCACTATCTTCCATTTGCTCCATAATCGAGAAATATCACTGAATGTGAACTTTCTCGAGAATGCACCAAAATCCAAGCAATACAAATTTTGCATTCCTTTTGGTTCTAGCTATGGATTACGTATTCAAAGTTTCCAATGAATACTCTACAAGGACTTATTCGCTATTGTTTTGGTTATATCGAATAACCCAAAAACTTTTACGACGATCCATACTAGATATGGAGCCGATCTCACGAATCCAGATGGTTCACTATATGTTCTAATTGAGTGCTAACTATTTCTAACTAATGGTCTCTACATCTACACTACAACAATTTATTTGGCGCCTTCTATTCACCCACTTTGATATCAAATACCATATTGTGATGCTTTGCATTTTGACATTTCAAATCGTTTTGCATTCCACAATTCTCTTTATGCCATTCTTATAAAGTCGAATTTCATTACTATTGATCAAATCGTAGTAATTAGATTCTCTTTTATCTTTAATACCCTTTGTTTGATGAAATAATTTGATCATATCAAATAGTTTCATACTCATGTTTCCTTTGGTAAACTACTTTACAAAATTTAAACAATCATATAATGATAATCACATTTTGTCAAAACACAATACATCGAATATGTATTTACTTTCAACAATTCATTAAAACACTTTGTATTCATGTAATATATGGTGTTAAAGTTATTTTTGTCAAACTTTGGCATGATTAATATGTGACAACAAATCGAATGTCTTTCACATATTATCACATAACTTTGAATTTAAACAATGGTTTTGTTCATTAATGAATATATCATTAAGTTGGGTAATTTAAGGCATTTCAATACTTTACAAATGTACATATATTATCAATTAGTTTCATAACAAGGATAATTCACACATAATCGAACAAGATATGAACATGAATAGAGATCATTCATAAAAGTGGAACAACTGTTTGTTACAAGCTCATATGAATAACCGTCTCACGGGATGTGAGACACACTAAATAAGTTCACAATCTATCAATTACAATAATCATCCTAGACATAAACTAAGTGATAAACGTCGAGGGAGAGTGTCATTGGCCATCATCATCATGCTCGCCATCAACACGCAACGTCACCTCCTCTCCAGCAAGCACCTCTATGCAGAAGGACTTGCTTTCAGCAAAACAGAACAAATATCAAATGTACTTAACACTTCAATGTGTTTGCAAGATTATAACATTTATAAAATTGTACATCAAATATATACCTTTGGCATTAATGACCTCTCCGGCAATGGGTTCAACCTCCACATTCCTGAGATGTGAAATGAACCTGTGGAAATACAGTGTTTCCGCATCGCCTCTCATGATGCAGGTCCTGACATGTGCTCGGTAGCTTGGTGGCAGCGACCGCAGCACAACGCCATTTGCAAAAGAGCTCGTCATCCAGCTGTCCAAGAAGTATGCTGGCCTCATGTTCGCATCATGCATGCGCTCCAAGTGGCCGTCAAGTGAAGAGTTCTCCTCCATCTTAATGGAGAGGAAATCTCCCATCAGCTTATGCTCCCATATGCCTGCTTGTCCCACGAAATGTGTCCTAAGCTGTAGCATTACTGTACGAGGGTCAATATTACCCACGATAGGCCACAGGTCATCCACCATTCCCAAATGCATTGTAACTAAAATGAAGGAGGCCATCTCATGACGGTAATAGCGGTCTTCCCGCTGCTCTAGGGTCTCTAGATTACTAGGCTGATCCAAATCCATCTCGTTGAGTATATAGTGGACCATGTTATTCTTGCTAAGGAGAACGTGGAGACGCGTAACCCATATAGAGAAGGTTGATCCGTCTAGCCTGAGCTTCTCTCCTTCTAACCAATCGTCAACAGGAAAGGTAGCATTGGGAGAACCATTTTCTACATTTATAATTGCAAAAAGGAATTTAGACTAAGTTTATAATTAAATGAGTTAATAATAACTCCACTTAGAAAAATCTATCCCCTGAAGGGCTCTAGTGATAACATGACCCCTTTTCCCCACATCTCCCCCGATCATCACGGCCATCAATGTGGGTTATAGGGTGGACGCTAAATGTTGGTCACATCATTCATGCAACTCGTGCTCGATATTTTGACCATCCGCGTTCTGAGGCCATGTCTGCTACATGCTAGGCTCGCCAACTCAACCTTAGTGTATTCGCTGTGTAACATGGCTTACACCCACTGTATGCGAACGTAGATATGTCTAACACCCGCTCATCATGGCATGCCTCATACCGAAGAACTTTCTTGGTGGTGCACACTAAGGGGGAACACAATCACTGGTAATTTTTTAAATAGAGATCATCTTATTAGGCTACCGTCGAGTATCTAATACTAGCACACAATAAGATATACAAACAATAACATTGAATGTAAATGCGATGTGATATGGTCCTTCATGTTGTGATCTCCCTATGTCGTCACCGTATTCCGGTGCCTAGGTTCCGGCGCCGTAGACACCAGGGTACCGGTGTCTTTCCGGCGTGGTAGTCCGTCACTTCCATGACTATCTACTACTACTTTGTAACACAAGGTAATCACTTTACCTTTACCACAACTATATCACAAAGCAATGCCCCCTGCAAAACAAAGTAAGATGCCTCTACTTTATCTTTGCATGTTTTACGTGGCTAAATGGGCTTTCGCACAAGAACCATTCTTACCTACGAGCTTTCACCACAACGTTGATCAAGTAGTTGTCTATACTATACCCCTTTTGGGGCCCTCCGTTGCAAATGGCATACCAACTAATGCGAGAGAGACAGACACTCCCCTAAGCCACTTTATACCGTACAAGCTGTATGTCAAGCGGGGACCAGTCTCGCGAATGAACGCGTAACGTTGGTTGGGGGCCACTTCATCAAGCATTACTGCGGTATACACAAGTACACGTGGGAGGTAAAAACTAAAAGATCAACGCCCACACGCTACATCTCGTGTGTTCTACCCGTACTAACATTACTATGCATAGATCTAGCTCTGATACCACTGTAGGGGTTCCGCGTATGAAAACAATAAAACTTTACCCTACGCCCGTGAACCCCTGATGCTGCCAGGACCTATCTATTAGTAATGCAGTAACGGGAGGGAATTTTCGTGAACTTACCCTTGAAGACCGAAAAGTGTTGTCAATGCTCAGGAGAGCGTGGTTGATGTAGACGAGCCGAAGCCGACCTCAAGGTCATGATGAAGTCCTTGCGCTCCTGTGGCTCCAACGACTTGAGTGCCTCAAGTGTGACACCTCGCGGGGAGTTACACATGCCTGGTGCCTGACGATAACTCCCGCTTCCCTGATCCAGTAGCAGTTGCGGAAGTAGATCTCCTGGATCCGAATCCCGCAGCACGACGGCGCTCCGTGGTGAAGATGTCTCTCATTCGCGCAGTCCGAACTTGGGACCACGGTCACGGGAGAGAGAGAGAATACCAATTGGAGGTCTCCCTAAAAGAGAGGAAACCTTTTATTGAATATTGTGTGTATTTATCTGTCCAAATACCCCCACTATATATAGGGGGAGGGGAGGTACTACCTCCCTCAAATTCTCGGGGTCAGCCGCTGGCCAGCCCTAGTGGGCCTTGCATGGGGGTCTTGGCCCAGCGGGCCAACCCCTTGCCCCTTCTCCCCTCTTGCCTTTCTCTCATGGGCCCTTCTCCCTCCGGAATTAGCCCATTAAGCCTTTTGACCATTTAATTGATTTTCTCTTTTATTAAATAATTATGAATAAATGATTAAATCAATGTTTAACATTCATTCACATATTATTCAATCTCCGTGGCTATGGAACACCTTCCACCTCCACTTCGGACATCCTCCGGACTTACCAAAACCCTTCCGGTTTTCTCTCTTCTCTTCTTCGACGATTCTACCAATCCTATAAACACTCTCTAAGCATCATCAAGCCCTTAAGCGTGATACCCCACGGTTCGGGAACACTCCATACATGGTCGGGACACTCCCGGACCAATGATCGATAGAGGGACCTGGATGGCCATGTGACCCCTGTGCATTCCACGAAGATCTTTCATCGTTTGAACCGGTGACAGTCATGTTATTCCCTTTGTCTCTCGATACTTGCATTGCCCGAGATCTGATCAATGACATCACCATGTCGTCCTCAATCTCGTTACCAAACAATTCTACTTGACTCGTTCCGACAAGTGATATCCATGTGATCAAATCACACGCTGCGCAGCTATTGGATATAACTCCCCCGAGTGGGCCCTCGAGTATCTTTTCGTCATGCGGATGGACAAATCCCGCTCTTGACATATAATGCCTCTACGGTTCCTCCGAATACCTGAACACACCTTCATTGTCACTGTATTACCAAGTGACGTTTGATGGTATCTAAGCATTCTCGGGAGACAGTGATTGATATAGTCTCATGGTCTAAGGAATAGTCTACGAGGATCTATTCTAATCATCATAACTTGAACTTTGTGACATGATCGGGTCATGATGTTTAGGTTGGGTATTGGTTCATCACCTCATTCACAGAATGAGTTGACTCCATTTCCAACTGGCATAAATGCCACATGATCAGGAAACCTTGACCATATGTTGACCAATGAACCAGTGACTAGAGTTTCACCGGGAACCCCTGGTTGTTTATATATCACACATGTATTGATGTTTCCTCTCAATACAGTTATAGCATGATATAAAACTTAATCATAAACTTTATGAAATATGATAATAATCCTTATTATTTGTCTCTAGGGCATATTTCCAACAACCACACCAAGAGCTATCCAAGAATAGTGAAAACCATAATCTTAGGGATGAACAAGGCACCCCACTATACCTATAAAACTCTCGGTCTGCAAACCTCTAAACTTTGGTTTTTTGAGCAACATAGAATGGTCATAGAAAACTTGGAGCATCTTTGCTTAGTGTTATGTTTAGTTTTGCTTGATATGCTTGAAAATAAATAGGACCACCATGAAAGATATTTTGCATGCTTAGGAAAGAGATACTGAAATAAACTATCCCATGAATGAATGCCATGTTTGAATAAATTCCATGTCTGATTGAATGCCTTGCTTGAAATACAAAAAGATGGAAAACCAAATTATGCATGTTATTGATTTAGGTTGGATTATTCATATGCTTTATGGGGTGATAACTTACAAGTGTATCATCTTGTGCTAGTTCTTATATTCAACATAAATGGTGCTCAATGCTTATAATGTCTTCTAGAAATGACTTAGTACTATGGGCACTTTGCATTCTTGTAGAAGGTCAAATGGTTACCATTTATAGCTCCACCATATTGAAACAACCTCCTTTAGCAAAACAAACTTAGCATTTATATAGGAAACACCTACCCAAATAGATCAAGTTATGTCCCAAAGTATATTATCATGTGTGAGTCATTACTTAGCTTCCAAATACTATTATTATGGATATGGGTGACATAGAGAAGTTAGTCGTGGGGTGACCATGAAGTCATTGGGCATAGAGTACCCCTTCCCAAAAACCAATAAGAGATGCATACACTAAAAGATGAGGGCAAAACCCTCCATAGAAGGGGTACCACCACTAAGATGAGAGCAAAACCCCTCCAAATATTTATATGATATCAAAAATGTGAGAAGAGTGAGTATGTAGAGGCTAGGCCTTCCCAAAAATCAAAACAAGCAAAAAGTGACATAGAAGTAAAAAAGCAAAGAGAGGAAAGAAGCAAAAAGTGCCAAAACAAGAACGCCAAAAAGAATCAGGTAATGATGGGAAATGGAACCAAACACTAATGATGAACTATGTTTCAACATAAACTTAATGGATAGTGTTTGGAAGATAGCTTGTGTCTCACATATGATATTCCCTACTTGCCAGCCATACACTCTCTCCAACCTCCTTTGCCAAATATTCTGACCATAGGACCACCACTATATATATACTTTTATCTATGTGAAGAATGCACTATTGCCTCATGGTGCTATATGCATTTGTGTTAGTCAATATAAACATTGTGTTCTCAAGTATGATATTATAAGAAGTATCACTTTATGCTATGCTTGTTTATTGTTATTCTCTAAACAAATAAACCATTTAACTTTTTGTGATACTTTCTAGTGAAAATAAGCACCAAACTCCAAAGCCCATGTTAGTTTTATCATCTTCATGCTCGAGGACTTGCATAGGTTAATCTTGGGGATGTTGATGCATGTAAAATGCATACATGAACTTTGTAGTTTGCTGATATGAATTCCCACATATTTGCTACATATATGATGTTATATCCATGTTTCACATTGATTTATGGGGATTTACCAATGATCCCCTTTATTTTGATTATACCTCTGCAGGACAGGAAAATCTTGTTTTGTGTATTTTTACCTTTCAGGGACCAAAACAAGGTCAAATGGAGCTGGGATTTTGGGAGCGTTAATATTTCATCAAGAGAAGCACCTGGAGCACTTGGACCTCACCATATGGACCAGGAGGCCCAAAAGAGACCAGGTGGTGCGCTCGCTTTGATCTTTTGCCCACCGCCCCCGTATGACCTAAAAACTACTATATAAAGGGTCCCTCGGGAGTTCGTCGAGGGAGGCACCATAGAAACACCGAAAAACCATAAACATAGCCAGAACCAACGAAGATTGGGGGTAACTCCACCGGAGCTGCCACCGAAGGTATCTCTACCTTCTCTAACGTCTCCGCCATCATCACCATGATGAATAGGGAGTAGTCCACCTCTGGACTATGGGTTTGTGGCAGTAGCTTGATTTATTTCTCTCTTGTTATTCATATATCTAGTACCATATGAGATATCCAACATGATTATCGTCATATTTATAATTCCTATGTGGGGGATCTTTATTCTATGATTTGATATATGAGATTGGAACCTATTATGTGTAACATGTACACCGTTCTTAAGTACTTGTTCTAATCCAACTTCTATGCAAGAGCATGTGTGGGGAGAAGTGTGTATTAGATGGAGTAGCATGGTGGTAGTGATTTAATAGTGATAATAAATTCAAGATCTACTATGGTATCTACCTTTCTTTTGCTGCCCCACTAGGGATAAAGTGAATTCATGTCCTATAATTATCTTGTGACAGCTAGATAATCTTGTTTGGTCAAGGTAGCATATTTTTGATTGAAACATCATGTCAAATTACTTAAGGCTATACTCTATTGATACTTAATTCAAGATTTCTTGGAGTTTTCCATTTCTTGAGGAGTATAAGAGAGATGTGTTGCATAGTCTCTATGTTAGGACGTGATGCCCGTATGAATTCTTATCAAACACATGTTGAAGTTCCACCAATATTATATATTTGATGAATTTTTTGTGTCCATTACGACCCAAAAGGAGAGTAGATAAGTGAACCCATGAACCCTGGTCCATTTTAAACCATTAGAAACAGCTTTCCAGCACAGTTATCACACTTTACATTTTCTGCAATTTATTATTTCAAAAATACAAAAATACTTTCTTCACTTGCAAACACACACAAAACCCAAATACAACTATCTTTTATTGTTTTTATCTTGCTTGCCTAGTTTTTACTTCTCTTGTTTTATTTTATATTATTGTTATTTCATATTACTAATACGAAACCTTGTGCTTGACAACCACGCGGTGGAGTTGGGGACACAAGACAAAACTTTGCTTTGTAGGTTGCTTGACAAGGAGAAGAAGAACAACCTCTAAGCCAATTTGTCGACAGTTCGATACAAACCCTCGAGTCATCCTTGTGGGGGAAACGACACTTGCTACAACATTCTACACTTGGAGTCCCAACGAGTTGGTACACGCGGAGTTGTTGCCATCAGTCACTCATACAGATCACCACAATTAAGGGTTTCCCCATGGATATCGTAATGAGCTTAGTGAATCTCTCTTTATTCCCCCTTTGAATGTACAGGTTATAAGCCAATGCTTGTAGTCATAAAACTAACACTAGACATACTCTCATACACGTCCTAAGGATATCACCCTCTCTTTAGACCCAAAGGAAAATGTTATGTGGACGACTATACCATCTAAAGAGAGAGCTCAAACACAATATCATAGATCAATGGATCATGGACGAAAGTAATATATTATCTTTATTTCATTTCATAATAAAGCTAGAGTTTCTCCATCTCCCTAAGAACAATTGGGAACTACTCACACACGGAAGCAATTAACAACATCATCATATTCAAATGGATGGATAAATGTATGAAGATAAATCTAGTGCAAACAATAATTGTATTTGGAATTACAACTAGATCTAAAGTATGGAAGATGGGAATGGTAATGGTGATGAAGATGTAGTGGTTGATGATGAAGGGGATGATGTGATGTCCTCCGATGATCGTGAAGCAGCAAGGATTTTCCCTTCTCCTAGTTCCTCCTCCAGATCCCTCTCTGGCGTGGTATTTCGAGGCTAGAAGTTTCTGTGAATGTCAGATCTCAGATCCATCTTCGTGTGGTGAGAGTATTTGACGAGACGGACGCACTAACAGGTGGTACGAGTGGATGGTACGGGCTATCTCCGCCCGTACTAGTGGTCGCTAAACCCTCTATAGCCTTCCTTCGCGTTTTCTATTCTCCCTCGTGCGAGGAAAAATCATTTAAATAATATTTATCACTTCGAAATATCATACTACTGCATAACATGTTAGTCCCAATTGATATATTCACAAAATACTTAGTAATTCGGGATCTTGTTCAGACAAGGGCAAAAGGTGTGCGCAAGCGCAATAAAATACCAAAAAATCCTACTCTACTTGTGTAGAAATATAAGGTAAATATGATTCAAATTTGGACTCACTAGAGGACAATTGAGTTTCCTTATGCCACTCGCATAGTGGGAGACAATGGTATTTGAGGGATCGACACACGTATAAGATAAGATGAAACTCATAGATGTTGATCAACACACCTAGACCCCACTTTACTTGAGAACCATAGTATTAAAATTGTCTCATCATATTCACTCCTTTTACTATTTACTTCTGCTCTAGTTTACTTCCAGTCCTAGTAGTAGTTGTTTACAATCCCTTTCTTTAAATACATTTATCCTAGAAAATTAAAATAGCTATTTTCAAACACCGTTTTGGGCGTGAACTTGGCTGCATTGACAACATGGTCACGGTGTTGAGTTATTTCCATTCTGCAAAACTTCCAAGGTATGATACATACTGGGAGATATTTACCGCTACAAGTATTGCAATAACCATACGATCAAAAAAAAGTATTACAATAACCCTGTTATTGAAGTAGGTAACACAACAACACAATTATAGCTCATCGGGTATCCAGGAGTGTACACATGATGGAGTTAGTGTCAGGATCAAGTGATAGGTTACTCCAACAATAGGTATGAAGAGTTTGACACTATGAAGGGGCACATGAGGCTTTCAACAACTTCCAGGTTGATGAGATCACCTACTTCCTGCTTCATGGGAACTACAACGATCATGGAGAACATCAGGTAGATAATGTTGCTGAGGAAGAACAACATGTGCATATGGTTGTCGAGGAAGAACATCGGGCAGGGAATGTTGGCGAGGGAGAACTACATGTGCACATTGCGGAGGGAGAACAACATCATGTACGACATGATAGCCTCAAGGATTTCATCATGGTCATTCTCCTGGTGGTCATCATCAAGGTTATATTGTACTTGGGTCGTGTGTATGATCGGATGTAGTTGTCTCTCCTTGTGGGAACCACACCCGGATTTGAGAAAGGTAACCATAAGGGATCAAATGAAGGGTAACAAACATGTGGTCCTTGCATGACAATGGACCAAAAGCGTAGTGTGCAGGCAACCAAACAGAGTGTAGGAAGTAACCCAACCCATGCATCCACCCATCATGCGGGCTACCAGCTGGCCTGCTACTCTTGCCGCTGTCAGGCCGAGCCCAAAATCAAGTGCATGCTACCAAATGCGCCCTAGGCATCTATCGGCTTATCAGGGGAGGATCAGTCGGCTCCCTAGCCATTCAATTTGTTTTAGATGAAAATTCATGCATCCAATCAATGCAACACCCTCATGAAACATTCTTTTAGGAATACAACTTAGAAAGTGCAATATTTTTCTATAAATCTTCAAAAAACTTGAATTATAGCAACAAATGGTGTAGCAGTTTGAACACCGCAAAGTAGCAAAAAGCAACAGCGTATGCAGCAAATCCTTAATGTTTTGCCGCAAAACACTTGTAAATCGTGTCACTGGTTGCGGCGAAACAAATTCAACATATCCAATATATGAGCCGAGCTGATCTGACATTACAGAAACACATCGCGACATTGAAGAAACTATTTGTAGCACGCATGCAGGAAAAACGTTGCAGCATTTACCACGTGGGTTCACAATAAAAATGTACACGAGTTTTGTAGCATATCGCAACACCGTTCGCAGCAATTGAGCGAATCACACTTACATCCATAATCACAATGGTGGCACCTAGCTCATCATCCCTGACTTGTCGACGACGAATCTGTCTTGTTCAAGTACCACCAACGCTACATAAGTCACCCCAATTCGTTCCTATAGCAATCCTTGCATCTCCCCGAAACGTGGTGGGCAAAAAAAAAAGTGGCGTTCATCACATACCAAATGAAAACATTTTCTTTTTTCTATTATCAGGATGAAACTGTCCCAACGCCAATGTATAGTTATAATTTTGCGACTTTTTAAATACTACCAAGTCTCTGTTCCTCTAGAAACAAATTGTAATTCCAAAAATACCTTTTCGCAATTTTTTCTTCCAAAAATACCTGATTTTCAAAAAAGAAAAAAAAGATGTGACCTCACATCACATGCACTGCGGAGACGAGAGATACAAAATCAAGGAAGAAAGGAAAAACGCGGCGAGCCAGCCGGCGACCGTGATCAAGGGGGAGGCGAGACACTCAGATCGTCAGAGAGATTAAATCAAACACATCAACCGGCAGAGCTTTAACCACCCGTTTGACTTTGTAAGACGACGATGATGGCGCGAGATCCGATAAGGCGGGACCATTGACCGTCGCCGTCGATCGGCAGACAAGTAACTCTGTCTCTTCTCTGGATCTGAGCCGTGTGTGTCGATTTCTGTTTGACCCTGGGGCCGGCAGGCGACCTGTCACCATCAGCCCATCAGATAGACGGAGGAACTGCCTGAAGCAAGCAAGCAAGCGCAGAAATTCCAGCGCGGCCGGCGCCGCGCGTTCGCGTTTGATTTGACCGCACGAAGCGTAGAAATGGGAGAGAGAATTTGAAGCTCTTCCGCCGACATGACACGACCTAGGATCAGTCCTAGCCACCATAGTTTATTTACTTATATCCAAACTTCCTTCTAGAACAAGGCAGAAACTGGTTGGATCGCAGATCGCAGATACAGCTCCAGATTTATCCATCGATTATCCTATCTCAGTGATCAAGCAAACATATGCAACGATATGATAATAATGCTATAATGTTACTGCTGCGTGTGTCTTGTCTAGAGTAGCTGCTGGCACACGGAGATGGAGGGAAGCATCCAAGAATTTTGACAGAAATAATCTAAAAAATAAAAAAATTCATGAAATAAACTCTAGCTAGAACAAATTCATGAGACTAACCCTGTTTGCAACGCTACCGGCCGTGGAGTCGCATCCTGAAGAGCAACGCCACGGGATGTGGCGTCGCACGACCTACCAGCGTGGCGTCGTGACCCTGGCTCCGTGAGTGCGCTGCCACAGCTAATGGCACCACACCGTGTAGTGCAACCCATCGGGCGTGGCGCCGCACTTTACTTACATCAAGTCGCGCAGCCGGCCTCTCCCGACCGAGCCGCGGACAGAGGAAACAGATGGCGGCTAGGGTTCCAACCCCCACTTGATCCTCCTCCAAGAATCGGCCAGATCTGGTGATATCTTCCAAGAATCTTGCTCTCAGTCCCCTACCCCAATATTCTCTCTAAATCCTCTCAATTCCATCCAAAAATTGCTTCATTTGCATTTTTTTGGTGAAACCCTAGGTTGTATGGGATAGTGAAATTAATATGAATCATTGCCATGTTCTTGATCTTTAGGTTTAGTAATACTTGTAAGATGGATTGTGAAACCCTGGGTTCTATGGGATAGTTTGAAAGATTTGTTAGTGTGCAAATTATAGGTAGAGTAAGATGGAGTGGAAATTATAGGTATAGTAGGATGTCATACTTGTAAAGTTAGAACCATAGGTAGAGTAAGATGGAATGTTTGTTCATCCTTGAATAATTGTTCATATTGTTTCTATATTTTTGCAACATGTAGGATGGAACTTCTCAATCCTCCTTACGATATTCAACAGCGTGCCTATAAGTTGTTGGAGAAGAGAGAGGTACTAAAAACCCACATTATAGTTCATATTGGTTCGGTATGTTGATATGGAAAACTAACATTGGCCATTGTATGTTTGCAAGAGCTTCTGCCCCTTCGACTTAGGTATCACGGGGTCTCATCCAAGAAGATGCCTTACAATGAGCGGTACACTCCGTACATTGAATATCTAGGACTCCTCACATTTATCCACATGGTCACCCGGTCGACACCGAACTTCAACCCCGCGGCGATCACCGCGCTTGTCGACTGGTGGAGGCCAGAGACACACACTTTTCACCTTAGGACCCGTGAGATTATGGTCACTTTGCAAGACATGAGCATGATCCTGGCACTCCCAATCGAGGAAAACCCTATGTACATAAGCACAGATTCAGACGGGTGGCGTGAGAAAATGGTCGGCCTTATTGGGAAGGATCCACCCGAGGCTATAAACAAGAAGGGGGAAAGATCAAGGGTCGCTGTCGGGGCTACTTTCAGTTGCATCATACAGAATTACAAGACATGCCTCCAGGATATTGACGAGGAGACGATTATGGTGTACACTCATTATTGGAAATGACGTGATGTCATTGGAAAGCCTAAGCAAGGAACTCGGAGGTGAGTTGTCGGTGCTCGTGCTTCACATCCTTGCCATCCACCGCCAGGCCTCGGCACATGTGAGTTGATACACAACTAAATATGTGCCAACTGGGACCTCCCTTGAATGGTCTTGCACACACAATCCAAGGACATCCATCCTCCTCGCATTTAACCGTATAATGCTTCTTCACGTCTAAGCGCACCACCATGTAAGGACGATGATGCTTAATCAAGAAGTCCTTTATCCATTGCTTATATTCCAACAAGGTCTTGAATCTCGTTCCACGAGAAAAGCCTATTCTCTTGATTGTGATCCCAGTAAGAACTTGTCCTTGTCCAAGCACTATGACCTTGCGCCATCAACCATGGCTTCATCCGCGAGACTAACATCACGAAAAAAAGATACCCGATGGTCCTGCCCCAATACAGTATCGTGGATCTCGGCCTCTCTAGCCATGAACCCCTCCTCGTCAACTTCCTCTTCGGGACCATCATGATCCGTGTCCGATGCATAGCCTCAAGTATACGGGATGTCACAATCCATGTTCTCTTGCAAAATATATTTGTCCAAATCTCCAACATTGTTGTTGTGGAGCTCAACCTCATTCTCATCGTGCCCATAATCATCATTGCCCTCTTCAAAAACGTTATCTTGGTTCTTCAAAATCGGGCTCAATGTTTGGGTCAAAGGAGGTTCACTCAATACCTCTTGGTTCATTGGTGGACTCCTAGAATCCAACGGTAAGGCAAGACGGTTCAAGTCCAAGTGCAAATTATTATCAAACTTCTTGGTGGCAAATAGTTCAAGAGCTTTGTCTAGAGATTCAGCCACCACCTCCTTGTATGCAATCCAACGGGGTTCGGAGAACTACGCATGGTCTTCCAACGGATATGTCTTTCCAAACCCACATTATGTTTTCCCTCCAACTCAACAACATCATTTGGGTCCATCCATTTCAATTGAAGCCTCACTTGCTCCAAGACCTCGGCGTAGGTGGGACTACGCACAAACACCAAGTCAACCTCATCCGGGTCCGGTTCTATATTACCTCTCAAAAAGACATCCTTGTCTACATGGTGAACATGAACTATTCTTGACATTCCTAAGATAATAACAACAACAATACCATGGTCAACATACTTAATAGATACCCGATCCATTGCTAACATTAACACAATACCTAACCCCTATGCCAATGCAACAACAATCTACCATGCATCTTGCATAACAACCTAAGGTTTTCAAGATATGGGTCAAACCAAGAATTGAATGGGTGAAAACAAAGAAAAAGGGGAATAATGCCTCTAGGCACTTGTGGGGATCAAAATCCACGGAGAGAAGGTTCCAATTTGGCCAATAGGAAGGAGGGATTTGAGGGAGGACACGATCCGCCGCTGCTGTCGCCTGTGTGTTCGACTAGGAGAGGAATGAGGGTCGGGTCGGGCTGAGTCCGCCGCGCGCTGGTATTAGATCTAAAGTGTGGCACCACCCTTTATGGCGTTGCACTACGGGGTGCGGCGTCGTTGGCCGTGGTGCCGCACTTACAGAGCCGGAACCCACGAGACCACGCTGGCAGATGTGCGGCGCCATACTACATGGCATTGCACTTCAAAGTGCGGCGCCAGCCTTGACGGCGTTGAAAAATTGTTAGTCCCGTGAAATTTTTCTAGTCAGAGTTTATTTCATGAATTTTTTTATTTTTTGGTTATTTCTGTCAAAATTGCCAAGCATGTCAGGCTTAGCCGAGGAAGGTGTCTGTCCATGGCCACCAATCCACTGTATCCACATGCTCCCCATCACCCACTGTTCCTCCTTGTCGCCTGCCAGCCGCCTCCACTGATTCCTCTTGCTTCAAAAGTTGTCCCACGACAGCTCCCGTGTTCTCCATTCAACGCTCATCCAAATTCTTTCTTGCTGGCTAGTACTGTAGCAGTCTAGTACGAATTGCGTAGGTCCAACTGTTTATCTGGATTAAACACTGCGTATACTCCTACTTTATAGATCTATATACAACGCTGACACGGCTGGATTAGTTTGAAATAAACTAAGCCCTATATAAACGCATCCCAAGCACATCGATCTCGGCCCAAGCTAACCGTGTCCAGAGTTGAGGCAGTGCAGTGCAGTGCAGATTAAAACAGCTAATAAGTCGCCACCATGTCCAAGCCAAGGTGAGTGCTCTGCTCGTTCTGCAATTCTATTCTTCTAGCTCGATCCATGGATGCGACGATGACGGTGTGATGGTTTGCATGCGCAGGTTGGACGGCAAGGTGGCGATCGTGACGGGCGGCGCGAGCGGCATCGGCGAGGCGATGGCGCGGCTCTTCGCGGCCAGCGGCGCCACGGTGGTCATCGCGGACATCCAGGACGCGCTGGGCGCGGCCGTGGCGGCGTCCATCGGCCCGCCATGCACCTACACGCGCTGCGACGTCACGGACGAGGCCCAGGTGGAGGCCACGGTGGCCGCGGCGGTGGCGGCGCACGGCCGCCTCGACGTCATGCTCAGCAACGCCGGCGTGCTGCTCCTCACGGGCTCCGTCACCGACATGGACCTCTCCGCGCTCGACCGCGTCATGGCCGTCAACTTCCGCGGAGCCGCCGCCTGCGTCAAGCACGCGGCGCGCGCCATGGTGGCCGCGGGCACGCGTGGCGCCATCGTGTGCACGGGGAGCGTGGCCTGCGTGCAGGGCGGATACGGGCCGGCCTCCTACACGGCGTCCAAGCACGCGCTGCTGGGCCTGGTCCGCGCCGCGGCCGGGGAGCTGGGCCGCCACGGCGTGCGCGTCAACCTCGTGTCCCCCGGCGGCGTCGCCACGCCGCTCAGCATGGCCGTGGCGGGGATGGGCGCCGAGGAGATAGAGGCCAGCACGGAGGCACACAGCGTGCTGCGCGGGAAGGTGCTGCGAGCCGCCGACGTGGCGGAAGCAGCGCTGTTCCTCGCGTCAGACCAGGCAGCGTTCGTCAGCGGGCACAACCTCATCGTCGACGGCGCAACCACCGCCGTCAACCCCGCCGTGATGCGATCCGTCGGGCTGTGATGCCATCTTTGTTGCTCTGTGCCGCTCCCCGCACGTCGCTCGTGCTGTCGCCTCTCTTGCATTTTTTATCTGTTCATACTACAGAAATTAATGTTACTAATTTCTAAGCTCGTGATATTCAACATCAGAATATGAATACTCCTACTAGTAGTGCTTAGCTAGTTAGCTTGCTGTCGTAGTTTTGTATGGCATATTTAATACTCCACCGCGTAACCATTCGAAAAAAAAAAAAACTCTACCGCGTGTTAGGCTATGATTACCGAAGTTCTTAATCATGTTGTACTGGAGAAAATATCAAACTATTTTCTCCAAGTGGCAAAATAGTTTAAGAAAACAAAACCAAAGTGGCAGTGCACCAAGTCGCACGTCTGAAAACAAGAAGCAGCTGACTGCTGACAGAATAGTTTAACTCGGTTACTCAACAGCGATGTCAGAAAGAAAAAAAACTTATGCTCGATCGGGCTCGCCCAGCTATAGTCTTCTCAGTAGGTTCAGGCTTGGCTGGGCTCGGGTCTCAGACGTACCGAGCCTGTCAATGTAGCATGAGCTTGAATATAGCTCAATAAGAGCACATGAAAATTGGTTTAGAACACCACTTTTTATGTTTATGGCATGAAATTTAGGCACTCGTTTCAGATGATGCGAAATAGGGCTTCGGCTAGTTTTTAGATGATGTCAAATAGTGCATCGACCAACAGATTCAAACATCGAAAGTTTGACACATTCAAACACAGGAACTTCAACACATTCAAACAAAGACCATCCCGCCTAGTTCGATAATATTTCGACATGTTCAAACATAAAAGCTACTCGTCTTTTATATGACTGGTGCTCAATTAGGCATCTTTTTTTTATAGAAATAAGCATTGGTGCTTGAGAAACAAGATTTATTTTATAAGTATTTCTCTGAGCATCTTGCCCTGTACATGCTGCTGTGCATCCTTCTATCGATGCATTTCAAGCAAGTGGGTTGCATCATTCCAGCTTGTGTGGGAAGCGTGGGCTGGAAGGAGTACACTAACGAAGATGTGAGAAAATATAGACTTAGGGCGTGTTTGGTAGGCCGGGTCACTTCGAATTTTTCCACCTGAGATATCTGACCTCGTACAAGCTGGGCTGAGATTTTGTGGTGTGTTTGATAGACCGGGTGTGTTGAGAAAGGCAGCAGAGATATTCTGTTTGGTAGCCCGTATGGGGTGAGATTGGCCCAAAAACTAAGGAATCACAGAGTAGTCCAAACTTTTACACAGAGGCCCCTAAAGAGAAACAGAAAAAGCAATCAAGTCCTCGTCTTCACCACAGCGCCTGCTGGGTATAGTTGGTCGCCGGTGACGAGCAGTGGGGCGCCGACAATGGGTGCTGAGCGTGGCGCGGTAGTGGGTGGTCGACACGACGGTGGGCGGCGACGCGACGTGCTGCAGCTCACGACGACCCGGCGGTGCGACCTGTTGCTGCTGCATCTGCGCGCGGCGTGAGCGGCTGCTGCTGCCTCTGCGGGCGACGCGACCAGCTGCTGCCGCTCACGGCGGCGCGGCCTGCCTACTCACGCGTCGGGGTGGTCTGGGCGGCCAGCGCTTTGGTGGCGGTCTGCTACGCTCGGGCTCGGGGGGAAATGAGTGGAAAAGTAGAGAGGGGTCGGGGGTCAGGTGCAGGGTGCCGCAGCGCTACAGTGGTTTGCAGGATGGACTCAGTGGTTTGCAGGATGGACTCATCGTGGGCAAGTTGTGAAGCTCGATTCGAGCTTCTCTCCTCAGCCCGGCTGAGAACCCTTTTTGGGGTGAAGTGGGCAGTGCTAAGATGACCTGACCCGGGCTAACAAACAACAAAAATGCCTCTTAGCTAGGTTGGGGAGAGAATATCTGGGTTCACCCGGTCTACCAAAAACGCCCTTAGTGTGAAGCTCTACATACACTTTTGTGTGGTTACACTTGTGTTCTCCAAGAGGATAAAGAGTATTGCTTTGCTGGCAAAAAGAAATTAATCCAAAAAATTAGTTATGGAGTTTAAACAAAAGAATGCCCCCCAAAGAACTACGGAACAAATGAGAATTAAGATAGTCAGGCACCATTGTCGTTTCCTTCAAGAGTAGAGATTAAGTCACGCCTTGGCTGCCGTAGGACATAATGTCTAACTAATGACTAGTAGTGTCATCCAAGAACTGCATGCCCTCTTTGGATCCCAATTAGCAGACTGCCAGTGAACCAAGAGCGGTTCGGTCGCAAAATGACACGCAACCAAGCACACTTTTCACAAAATTCGTTGATAAATTATTGGGGTGCCACTGTTGTTCAAATCCTGCCTCACTGCACTTCATCAATAGTTTCAGTTAGCAATAAACCAGAACCTGAAGATCTAACTGTTAACTGTAGCGTTTCAGCTGTTGTCGACACCCAGTTGTTGGCTATTTTATAACTCTGTATAGCTGAAAAGGATTAAATGAGCCCTAACAATGTTCAGGTGTTACAAAACAGTATACTGATTGATGTTTCAAACATGCCATACATTTTTTCACCAGAACCTACTGCTTTCTTATTTCTGAAAATATGCCTGGCATGTTTCAGCAAACTGCAGGAAAAAAATACAAGGGAACTAGCTAGCCAGACTTGCTAAAACTCTGCCCCAAACTCAACTGGTTCAGGGTATAAACCAGATTGGAAGAGAGCAGCACTCTGAAGTAAATTCATACTGAATCCCACACCTCGCACGACGCGTCTTACCGAGTGTTTTGTGGAACCCGTGCACGCCCATGTCCGTACTGGAATGCCTACTCCCGTTGCTCAACGCCAAGGACAGGTTGAAGCTTGTATCGTCCAGGTAATAGATGTTACCCACTGGGAGCCTGTCGGACTGTGACACCTCAAAGGCCCTGGAGCAGCCTTTACCAAGTAAGATCACCCGACCAGGAAGCGCGTGGAG
The DNA here is from genome assembly GCA_910589775.1 of Avena eriantha. NCBI lineage: Eukaryota > Viridiplantae > Streptophyta > Magnoliopsida > Poales > Poaceae > Avena > Avena eriantha. Next base: position 536,170,075 of record OU342745.1, read on the forward strand.
CTCCACCCAGGAAGATTCAGAGCCCCCAGCACCGGCAAGCTTCATCTCAAAGATCCTGAACTCGCGGCGCCGATTCGGCCTGAAGAGCCGCAGGACCATTAGCAGCTTTCCGCGGGACTCCACCAGATAGCGGGACATTCTGTGCGACTTGGGCAGGACACCATCGGGCTTGTAATCAGCGCGCTTCTGCACCAGGTAGGTGGTACGGGACATCACCAGAGGGGCACCGTTGATGTTGGGAGTGTACACCACCACATCCTCTGTGTTGGACAGGACATGAAAACCTCCCTTGTAATAGATCATGTCCTGGATATGGTACACATCGCCCATGTATGCAATCCAGTGTCGGTCCATCCCCGTCCGCCAGAACGCTATGCTGCAAGCGCTGGAGACATGCGCGGCGGCAAGGCAGCCCTCCGTCGACGGCGCGCCCGAAAAGGTGACGGTGCGGATGACCATAGGGTGCTCGCGGTCGGTGTCGATCCAGCGCGCGCTGGGGATCCTCAGCCTGTTAGGGAGAGGAACCTTGGCGCCGGAGCAGAGGTTCACCGCCGCGTACCCTTGCCACTGGTCGAAGGCGAGGGCGACCCAGCCACCCTCGTGGGAACCACATAGGCGCGCAGCACGGACGCTCTCCGGGAAGTATAGGCGGCGGGTGGCCCCGGAGTGGAGGCTTAGGAAGGAGGGTGCAACGGGGGACGGGAGATGGAGCAGCGGAAGCTGGCATGGCAGGGCTTTATGGACATGCGCCGCAGAGCGCCACGCACGACAGACAGCAGCGAAGTAGACACGGTCCGCGTGGCAGGTGAGATAGCGGAGGATGATGTCAAGAAGCTCAGGTGGGAGGCCGTCCGACCATGGACAGCAAGGTTCGCGAGAACGGGGCATGGCAGGATTTGGGGGCAGGCGCGAAGCGTCTCTTTGATTTGGCCACAGCCTCGATCCCGGTGCCAGAAGTAGATTTCCAGTCACGTTCAGCAGTTGAAACAAACTGGATCGGCTCCCCAGCTGCCACAACAAAATCTTGATCTTCACGAGTTGCCACAACAAACCTGTAAATATGGATCCTGTCAAAGAAAATGTAAATATGGATGCGTACATACTTTAGTGTGGAAAAACGGAAACAAAGGTTGTGTTTGTATAAATAGAGAAACCAAGTTCCAATCTCCACTCATCAGAAAACAAAAATGAGTGCTAGTCACATTTCTTACAAGTTTCAATCAATGTTCAAATAGGCACAGAAATCAGGTCCACAGAACAAATACAGAAACCAGGACGAGAATTAAGAACAGTCGAATAGATGTACTCTAAAATCCACATTTTGTCTGATTGTATTCTTAAGAATTCTTCACAGATTGAAAGAGCTAGATAATATAAGAGTGCAAAGGATAATACCATGTACTGGCGTCTCCGTGCTATATCCAAAATGGCCTTCACAGCGGCTAAAACAACAACCACAAGAGTCTTTCCAAGTTCAGTTCAGTTCAGTCAGAGGAGATGTCCATGGCTGCAGCAGAAGATATGTTAATCGAGTTAACAATGTACTCACGGTCTAAAGCATTTTAGAGAAAACACAGAAAACCGAAAAAATGACGAAGTCATATGAATGGAATGGGTGAGGATAATGCAAATAACTTGCACCGTACAATGCATTGTATAACGATAAACGATCATGTCTCTCGGATATTAGCTGTTTGCGCTGTGACAACTAGTGATGAAACGAGCATGTTGATATAACAAATATTAGTTGTGTGTCCAGACATAAATTCTCCCAGGTTGGCCACATGATTAATGAAATAACGAGATTGTGCCTACAACTTGAACTTATCCAGAACTAAGTAAGCCATACTCTTGCTAATTATGCTAGAGAGGTGAAGCCAATTGCAGTTTGGTTGGGCGCAGGACCAGGCCAAGCATTGTGTCTCAAAGTACATGGTCCAGATCCAACCCCTAGGAAACAAGCTACCATTGCCCAATACTGGAGAAATCTTATAAACCATGCTAAAGACAAATGGCGTATGAAGTCCATAACTTAACCTATATAAGGATTGCACTTCCTCACTGTGCCACTGGATGCTCTCTAAAGGAAAAGGGTAGGAAAAACATGGATCAAAACTAGTTATGAAAGATTAGATGCTTTTCGTTTATTATCTTTCAGAATTGCTTCAGGGTGACTATGAGGAGAGACGGGGAGCCCATGTCATGTACAGCAGCACGCCGTCTTGGTTGAAATGCATCTAACTGAACTAAGATACATAATGAAGATACAGTTGGCCCTACTAATAATCAGAATCAAAAACATGCATGAAAACATTAGAAATAATAGGGGCTGCTACTTGCATTTCTTACAAGTTCAAATCTCATTCTGTCGAGAGCAAATAAGTAAGTCTGACGACAATCATATGCCTAGTACCCTGCCTCCCACTGTTACTTTAAAATAAAACCCACATCAATTCTGAAGAATTATTATTACGCCTCCCAAATATGTCAACTGAATAAGAACTCTCAGGAACTCATCGAAACCATACTGACTGAAGTAAGAGCACAAGGTGGAGCAGGCTGACGTGTAGTACCTTCCCTCTTGGGGATTTCCTTTAATCTCGGGGACGGTGGAACCGGGCGGCTCACGGTGGTGGTGCCTGACAGGTCGTTTTCCGACGGTGCGGGGACCAACGGCGACCTGGTAAAACGGCCTAGGGCGGTTCCACTCTGGGGGTGAGGTACCGGCTGCTGCTGGACGTCGTTGTGCTCCGTCACGAGCTCGTTTAGCTGGGCGAGCACCGGAGATTCCACCAGGCCGCCGGGAGGATCTAGCGGGAGCACTTGGAGAGCTCTGGATCCTCCTCCACGCCGCCGGCGGGCTCTGAATCCGCTTGGAGGAGGGCTGGGTATCGGAGGGGAAGGAGGTGTGAGCGGGTGTGGCTGTTTGTTTTTCTTTCGAGATTGACGGGGATCGGGGAGAGAGATTCCCACCGCTTCGTCCGGGCAGATCTGGGTCGGGCTCGGGCGGGTCCACAGATAGAGTTAAACTTAAGCTAGATAGAAAGTTAGCGGTACCATTAAGCTAACTGTTAGCAGTTAGCAGTTAGAATAACTGCGCTGGTCTAACGCTGAGTATGCCACCGGGGTGCTGTAAACCGCCGAGTCAAAATGGAGCGTTGAATTGATTTGAATGCAGCCTAAAAACTATATTTCCACACAACTACATGTAAATAGATCAAACTAAATGTATAAATTTGTGTCGCGCGCCTGCTGGAGCCCCGCGCTGTATTTTGGCGGGTTTTTTAGGACGCGCCTGCTGGAGATGCTCTAACTACCCAACTCAGTGATCAATACAATTAGTTGATTCATTCTCAATCTTTTACTCTAAACGCGTTATCAGTACTTTGCCTCTATAGAGAGCATCAAAGCCACAAAATTGCTAATCCAGATTCCAGATTACAGGAAGGACAACACAGAAGAACGCCAGAACTGTGATTTTTCGCTCACCGTTCACACAACGCGATGGCGGAATAATCCTCATCACGGCTCCTCATCGGCGTGCGCGCGCACGGCGCGAGCAAGCCCTCCGGCGTTGTGGGCAAACTCGATGCCTTTCCTTAACACGCCAAAAGGGCCACCAGCTTTCCTCCCAAAAAGGGGAGATCCGTTCCCCTTCTCCTCGACGAGCGGCGTGGTCGAGCCCTCCTAGCTGCGGCGGTGCGCGGTGACCCTCGGCCCGCACGCGCTCAAATCGCAGCGGCGGTGGAGTAAATAGCCGGCGACCGGAAGGACTCCGCCTCAGCGCGTCTCCGTGGCGAGCCTAGCCACGGCGTTGCCCGACGCACGATTCCCGGTCTCGAAACAGAACCAAATTCATACAAATTTTGTTGGGTGCAAAGTAATTTTTGCCGTTCGAGGATGACGATGTGGAGGCCGTTGCGGTCTAGAATCTTCCTGGCGAGAGTACTGCTTTACATCTGTAATTTCTAATAATGTCGGATCTCCTCTCTTTCCTGGTGTGGAATGTACGAGGGCTGAACCAATTGACTAGATGTGACGCAGTATACCAGGTGGTCTCGCTCTCAGGAGCCAATGTGGTTTGCCTGCAGGAGACCAAACTTTAGGTGGTTTCCCGGGCTGTGGTGGATCGCTGTCTTGGGAGACAGTTTGACGAGTTTTTCTTCCTTCCTGCTGAGGGCACGCGTGGGGGTGTGCTGCTTGCATGGAAGTCGACGGTGGTGGCACTTTCTAACCCCCATAGATCCACCAATGCCATCACGACGTGGGTCGAATCCCCGGGGTCAGGAGGATGGTGGTTCACCGGGGTTTACGGCCCCCAAGGGACCCTGCGAAGCGGCTGTTTCTGCAGGAGCTAGCTGAGGTGAGGGCACTCCATCCGGGCTCGTGGATGGTTGCCGGCGACTTCAACCTTATTGTTGATGCGGTGGACAAAAGTAACTCCAACCTTAACCGGCGCATGATGACTAGGTTCCGAAGGACGCTGGCCTCCCTGGAACTCAAGGAACTCTACCTGAATGGTCATCGCTACACGTGGTCAAACGAGAGGGCTCATGCCACTATGGAGCGTCTGGACAGGGTCTTTACGACTATAGATTGGGAGACGAGATATCCTTCCTCCTTCCTTTCCGTGATGAGCTCTTCGACTTCCGACCACTGTCCGCTCCTTCTTAATCTCAATGCCCAACTCGACACCAGTAAGCGCTTCCGTTTCGAAGCTTACTGGCCCAAAGTGGAAGGCTTTTTGGAGACTGTGGAGGCTGCCTGGGCCACGACGGTTTTGGTCGCTAACCCATTTATGAGGCTAGCGGCTAAACTCAAGGCCACAGCTAAGGCCTTGACTAGTTGGAGTGATAAGATCATCGGCAGCAACAAGAAGCAGATTTTGTTGGCCAATGAGTTGATCCTAAGACTAGATGTGGCTATGGAGGCGAAGGATCTTTCTCCTAGCGAGAGGGCATTCCGGAGGCTTCTTAAGAAGAAACTGTTAGGTCTGGCCTCGCTGGAGAGGACGATCGCTCGACAAAGGTCGAGGGTTCTGTGGCTTAGCGAGGGGGACGCCTGCACAAAAAATTTCCACTTACAAGCCAATCACCGGAGGCGGAAGAACTTTATTGCCCATCTCAAGGTTGAAGGGGTGTTGGTAGCCAATCAGCAAGGTAAGACCGAGGCAGTGGACTCCTTCTTTGAGCAGTTGCTGGGATCATGTCCAGAACGTGAGTCGACTCTAGATTTGGACTTTCTAGGGCTGTTGCAGCACGACCTCTCCGAGCTCGAGGTTCCATTCTCGGAGGAGGAAGTGTGGGGGGTCATTCGGTCCCAAGAGTTGGATAAGGCTCCTGGACCCGACGGCTTCACAGGCAGGTTCTACACCTCGTGTTGGCATATTATTAAGGCTGACGTGCTAGAGGCGTTCCAAGCGCTATGGGAAGGGGACGCGCGGGCATTGCATGCGACGAACCAGGCGTTGGTCATCCTGCTCCCGAAGCATGCGGACGCGGTGGAAGTCAAGGACTTTCGCCCCATCAGCCTAATCCATAGCGTGGTGAAACTTGTGGCGAAGGCGCTGTCGGCTCGTCCGGCACCTTTGATGCCCCAGCTGGTGGGCCCTCATCAGAGCACTTTTATCAGAGGCCGTTGCATTCACGACAACTTCCAACTCGTGCAAGGTACGACCAGGAAGCTTCATCAACTCAAAAAGGCAACGATCATGCTGAAGTTGGACATCACCAAAGCTTTCGACACCGTGGATTGGGCCTTCCTGCTCAAGGTCCTGGCCAAGTTTTGGGGAGAGATGGATCACCATGATCTGTGGTTTGTTGAGCTCGGCTTCGACACGGGTCCTGGTGAACGGCTCCCCTGGAGTGGTGATTTTCAACCAGAGGGGGCTGAGGCAAGGGGATCCTCTTTCCCCGCTCCTGTTTGACACGGTGATGGATGTACTGCATAGGCTCTTCGAGAGGGCGGCGACCGAGGGCCTCCTTTCGGAGCTGACGGCTAGCGGGCTACGCCTCCGCATCTCCATGTACGCGGATGATGTCATTACCTTCGTGCGCCCCACACCCCTGGAGCTTCTCACCTGTGCGGCGATTGTAGCTGACTTTGGGGGGGCATCAGGCCTCCGCACCAATCTAGCGAAGTGTTCGGTGCACCCGATACGGTGCTCTCCTGAGCAGGTGGAGCTCGCCCGTGACATCTTGGGTTGCGAGATCGGTGACTTCCCTTGTAAGTACCTGGGCCTCCCTCTGGGCCTTCGCAAGCCTACCGAGGCGCAACTGCAATTTGTGGTGGATAACGCGGCTAACAGACTACAGCCGTGGTGTGCGGGTCTCATGAATAGGGGCGGGCGTACCACCCTGGTGAAGACCATGCTCTCGGCCATCCCGGTCCATGCTCTCATGTCGCTGGACGTTCCTCCCCACACGCTCGTGGCATTCCGCAAGATCGTCCAGGCTTTTCTGTGGAAGGGCAGAAGGGAGGCAAAGGGCGGCCACTGCCTGGTCGCTTGGGATAAGGTATGTTCGCCAAAGTAATTTGGCGGGCTAGGCATTCCCAACCTACGCTTGTTGAACTTTGCACTGAGGTGCCGATGGGCGTGGCTACAAAGGGTAGATCCTGATAGGTCCTGGGCGGAGCTCGACCTGGCGCTGCCGCGGCAGTCTATGGAGCTCTTCCACGTTGCCACTTGTTACACTCTGGGCAACGGGGAGAGAGCTAAGTTCTGGCAGGATCGGTGGATACATGGCCGCAGGGTCGCGGAGATCGCCCCAAACCTCCTTGCGGTGATCCCCCCGAGCAAGGTGAAGGCACGTTCTGTCCGTGAGGGGCTGGACGGGACATGGCTGAGGGACTGTGGCCCAGACCTAGGGGAAGCAGCGCTTCCCGAATTTTTCCTGCTGTGGCATGCGCTAGCTGGGATTAGGCTCGACCCAGAGCGTGAGGATGTGCTGACCTGGAGATGGTCACATGATGGGAGATACTCCGCCAAGTCAGCTTATGGCGCCTTCTTTGCGGGCACCACTCGGGCTCCGGCCGCCACACAGATTTGGCGTTCGCGTGCGCCACATGGTTGTAAGTTCTTCGCGTGGTTGGCCTCGAGGGACCGATGTTGGACGGTGGATCGCCTAGAGCGACGTGGCCGCCCACGGCCGCCCAGGTGTCCTCTCTGCGATCAGGAGCCTGAGAGCATCCAACACATTCTGATTGGATGTGTGGTGGCCCAAGAGGTCTGGGACTAGGCTTTAAGATGGTGGAACAAACCTCAGTGGATGCCTGCTGCGAGCACGGACCTGCTTCTTTGGTGGACAACGAGAACATGTTCGAAGGCGGAACAACGAGACCTCTGGACGGCGATCATCCTGGTCTTCTGGAGCATCTGGAGGCACCGAAATGACGTGGTTTTCAACGGCGTGCGTCCAGCGGTGGCCACCATTAAGGCGAAGATCCGGAATGACTTTCAGTAGTGGCGCTTAGCTAGGTTGTTCCGATCCGAGTGTTTGGCTTTCCGGAGCCAGTGAACGTAGTGTTAGAAGGAGAGTAGGCTTAGATGCTGGGGGATCTACCACCCCCTCTGTTGGTAGACATGACCCGCCGCGTCGCGGTGTTGTAACTGCCGTCGGCAGCTCCTTCTATATGTTTGGTACACCTTCCAGGGTGTATCCTAGAAAAAAAATGTTAATAAATTTAACATTTGGCATTATCGCCTTAGTCATCCCATCATAGGGATGATACGAAAGATTATAAAAATAAAAAATCTTGTTGGTCACAACTTAAAATTTGCAAATTTTTCAAATCATGAGATTTCATGTGCATCACATGTGCCATGAGAAAATTATTATTTTTAAGGCTCTCTCACCTTAAAATTAGAAATGATTCACTCAAATTCTTGAATGTATACAAGAAGATACAGGTGGACTATTCAGCCATTATATGGGTTATATAAGTACTTCATGGTATTCATAGGCGCATCCTATAAAATGGCCTTATGTGGGTCTCTAATCTCCACAAACCCATGATCTTACTAAATTAATTTCTCAATTATCAAATTAGAGCAAATTACCCTAAGATATGGATTAAAACCATGTGAATGTCATCTTAATGACCATTTATGATTTTAACAAGTACCTCATGTACATAAAATTGCACTCTTTATTAAAAGAGTAACGAACTAAACGACCACGTCAAGAAAATTGAATTATACCAACCTCTTGTTGGACACATGCGTCCTTACATGGCAAAGGTCCGATCAAGATCATAATAACTGCATATCATACCGCTTTCCCTTGTAGTAAGTACGTGGAAATCAAGCAAGCATTTCCCATCTGCGATAATTCGGTCATATACCGATATCACCATCCCAACGTACATCATGGGCTCTCACATCAAATTGGGATCTACGTGAGAAATAACTAAAGCATAACAGTTTATCCGTCAAATACTTGACCCTAACAAGGGAGTTATTGATAGCCTATACGTTGATTGTATTTGCAATGAGGACATTTTCAGCATTAGGGGAGATAGTACCATAAAGAATGTCGATAAATAAATTAGAAATGTCATAGACATTCATTCCTTATATTCACATACTTAAAAAATTGAACATGAAGTTTAATCATAAATTTGAACACATTGCAAATCTGCCAAATACATTTACTGAGAATAAAGATGTCAGTACATCATATTATTCACGCAATCCATATGCAAGAAGAGTGGAGTTACATAATTCAACCACTTTTCCCCCACATGAGAGCAAAAGGAGAAGAAACCTTGTCACATGGGATTTGAATTCTTATATGAATCCGCGGAATGGAGCAAATTATATCCTCAAACTATAAATGTAATTCAATCTCAAGTTGAATAAGACAAAATGGATGCTCATCATCCAAACCAACACAAATGTGCACACAATTTTAAGTGTTGGAAATCGAAACACATTGACTCCATTGTTATGGGAAATCATGAGGAGTTAAATGACGTAAATGATATTTCCACAAATCCCTTGATTCAATGGAATTATATAACATACAGCCTACATTTGTCGACACATATTTATTCTTAAAATTACTAAAACCTTTAGGGCCCTGAACTAAAGTCCATGGCAGAGTGCCTCATGCACTCGTATATTGGTTCAACTATAAGGAAGCAATTAAATAAGAATAGCATGCGCTCCACAAAAGAGAGGTATCTACCTTAGTAATACCTACTCCTCCTAAGGATCTTTCCTCTAGAAGATCAATAACTTTTTGTTAATAAAAAAATAATGAGGTGGTGAAAAAATGAGGCTTGTAGCACAAGGGTTCACGTAGAGACCCGATATCAATTATGATGCACCATAACCTCTTGTTATATGTGGATTAAGTTTCGATATTACTATTATTAGCAGTTACAAATAAACTATTCATGCAGTTGATGGATCCATACACATATGGATCACTCATTTTGGATACCTATATTAAAGTCCTTCATGGCTTAAATCCAAAATAAAATCGAAACATGTATATTTGTAAATCTTCAATAGTCACTCCATGACTTGAAGAGATAGTCAGAAAAATTATATGGTACAACCGACCAAGAGAATTCCTTCTTCAAAAGAATTACTCAAATAATGATGATTGCTTACATGTAGTCATAAACAAAATCCCTAATTGGATTATACATGACCTTTGTACATGGAGATGACTTTATCATAAAATTATATACATGAAAGGTGCTTACAATCATCTTCAAGTAATATCCTTGGTATCTTCAAGTCACTAAATATATATCTTGACTAATTCCTTCAGGAACATCAAGGTTTTACCATCGTGTGATATACATATATTGTCTATAATTATCTGATCCCAATAAATGCCATATCATGGACTGAATTCACTAGAATATCCTTCTCAAGGATATCTTCATAATAGACTCTAATGTCTATCCGCATTAATCATTCTGGAATAATTACTATACTTAGAAGCATCATTAGATTTATATGGCTTCACAGAATGATTAACCACATTCAAAATCATGTGGTTAGGATTCAACAAAATCACCTACCATATCTATCAAGATGATGCACACTTGTATTACTCAAATTCATGTGGGTTATATAGAGAACAATTCATGTGTAGTAATTCCCAAAGCAGGCATATTGTTTTTGCAAATATATCTTGTGAAAATCTAACAAATTTATTTACAATGTATTTAATTACCAACTTTTGTTTTCCATAACTATGTCATGGAATTGGTATAAGAAAACTTTGAGATTTGCACAACTCAGGGGGAGTAAACTCCCTAATTATAACCCATTGATGATCTTTAGATCATATACATTGTACTCTTTTTCCCTTGATGCGTTTTTTCCTAATGATTTCTCATAAAAGGTTTTTAATGAGACAATATAAATACAAGTATTTAGATATGCCATATCGCTTTCTCCTTATATTTTTCATGTTGGGTTTTAAAGGAGTTTTCAATGGCACATCATATTTCACTCTTTGCAATATTTACATAAGATATGTTTCATACCTCCTATTTTTTCCATCGGGGGTTTTAGAAGGAAGTACACATGGCATATATGTTATTCTCTAAACTCACTAATGAGGTTTTTCCTCTTTATGGTTTAAGGAGATAACAATCACTATATGTTGTATCATTTTCTTCTTAGTTTTCTCGCTAGGTTTAAAGGAGTTTTAACAACATATCATATATTACTCTCCTCATATTTTTCCACAAGGTTCTTGGGGAAGAGATTCTCAAGATGTCAAGATCAAAGACAATCAAGATCATACATGGACGGTTTAGCACTCAAGACTATAAGAATAATTCTAAGATGAAGAGTTCAACAAAAAGACAACGTTGTCCAAGGGGGGTTAGAAAATAGTTAGCGTTAAACTTAGGCTAGACAGGAAGTTAGCATTACCCTGTTAGCGGTTAGGATAACTGCATTGGCCTAACGCTGAGTATGCCGAATGGGCGCGTGTAACCGACCTATGTATATGCATCTGTTGGGGAGACATAAATATCCAACTCAATGATCAATACAATCAGTTGATTCATTCTCAATCTTTTACTCTAAACATTAACGTATACTTAGATTTGTCTAGATTCGGATGTATCTAGCACTAAGAGCATCTCCACTCGCCCCTCTTAATGGCCCCCTAAGGGAAAAATGGGAGCATCACGCAGAAAAACTCGCTCAGCCCTCCCCCCAAAATCTAAATGGCGCCGATGCAGCCCAACTAAACATCCGGCTTCCCCAAGCCGAACCCAACGTGAGGGGGTCAATTGGGGCATCAGTACAACTTGAAAAAGTTGGCGGGCACTGTCAGTGGGACACCAAACTCTTCCCTTCTTTTCCTTCCCTTTTCCCTCTCTTTTCCCTCCTAGCCGCCCTGTCCCGCCATCCCCCTTGTCGCCGCCCACTCCTACCATTTCCCCGTCCTACCTCTCCCCTCTGTGTGCCACCCGCCGCCACCACCATGTCGCCTAAGAGGTACCAAGATCCCCACGCGTCGGTGCCCACGAAGAAAGGGAAGGCCGACAAGCAGTGGCCAAAGGGAATGACCAACGCGGAGTGGGCGTTCAACTTATCACCGACAGGTGGAGAACGCGAGTCGCCGGCTGAGGGAGAAGAACTCGAGGTTGTGCAGGGCAGCGGAGGCGTAGGCCCATGCGACCACTCTTGCGGCGTAGCGTGCACCGCCATGGCGGGAATAGCGGCACCGACTTACAGTGCTAGCCTCCACATCCTGGGGAGCCAGAGCATCGTCTCCTTCTGTCGCCGTCCAGCGCGTCGCTGTCCGATCACCCGAACACGGCGCCGCATCTCCCACGTTTCTCGTCGGGCCATAGCGACTTCAACCTGCTCGGCGGTTTCAACCCCAACTCCCTCGCTAACAACACCTCACCAGCCCATCGCCACCTCTCTACTTTAAGTGGCGACATGCCACCACAAAGGCATGGCTTCACCTAGTTCAGCGCAGGCAGCAGTTAGAGTGCCCCCAACCTGTTCGGTGCAGGTAGCAACCCCAGCGCCTTCAACCTGTTCAGCGGAGCGCACCACGGTGACTCCATCATGGCCGACATCATCAATGGCAGCTCCACCCACACCTTCACGCAAGAAGAAGCTGCTGCATACACATGCAGGGAGGAAGATGACGAGCCAAGAGAGGACAAGGTTTACGCGTACGCGGAGGTGGTAGAGGCCGAGGATGAGATGGTGGAGGTGTCGGTGACTATCGCGGTTGACCTGAAAGGGAAGAAGAAGGCGGTGGAGGCGGAGGGGGAGAAAAAGAAGAAAGGAGGAGTGAATGTGGCCCTAAGTGGAGCTCGAGGGAGGATGAGTTCCTCGCTGAAGCTTGGAAGACCGTTAGCATAGACCCCTTCATCCGTGCCAACCAGAAATCGAACTACTATTGGAAGAGGGTGAAGGCGGTGTACGATGAGCGATGGTTGTTGGATCCCTACTTTAGGTCCTTGTACCATGACCGCAATGACTTCGACATGTCTGATGGCTCAATGCACGGTGCCCAGAAAAGTGCTGGTGCGTGGTTGATGTAGAGCTCGTTGGGAACCCCAAGAGGAAGGTATGATGAGCATACTAGCAAGTTTCCCTCAGTTATGAAACCAAGGTTTAATTGAACCAGTAGGAGAAAGGAAACACCCCAAAGGTGTTACTAGCTGAGCTTTGGCAGGGCGCACTATCGGTGCTAGTAGCAACGTGGAGACCTGCACAACACAACCACAAAGCTTTGTCCCCAACTTGCGATGAGGCTGTCAATCTCACCGTGTTTTGCGGAAAACAAAGGATTAAACGTATCAAATGGAAAGAAGTAAAAGTTTGCAGAAAGTAAACACAAAACAGTAAAAGATTGTAGATTGAATGTAAAAGACAAGGACCGGAATCCAAAGTTCACTAGAGGTGGCTCTCCTTAAGATAGATAACATGTTGGGTGAACAAATTACAGCGGGGCAATTGACAAACATCGAGAAAACAATACATACATATACTAATCATCTTGACTCCTTTGAGACTTGATTGGGCATTACAACATTATACATAGACCGCCATCCAACTGCATCTATGACTAATAATCCACCTTCAGGTTATCATCCGAACCCCCTCCAGTATTAAGTTGCAAGCAACAGATTATTGATTTACGAACTGCGTGTAAAGTAAACAATACGATTGTTCTATGAACAAAGGATTGTTGTTTTCTCCCTAGTAGCAACAACACATCTAGTACCTTAGAGATTTCTGTCACTTCCCCAGATTACCAGAGGCATGAACCCACTATAGAGCATAAATACTAACTCTTGGAGTTGCTAGCATCTACTTGGCCAAGATAGCTACTAACAACGGAAAGCATGCAAGATCACAAATAACAAAGACATGATAGAATCAATAATCAATCTGAAATAGCATCTCAATATCCATCGGATCCCCGCAAACACAACATGCAGAATTACAAATAGATGATATTGATCATGAACGGAGCTCACAAGATCTAGACATGAAAGCACAAAGGAGGAGAACCAGCCATCTAGCTACTACATGGATCCGTAGTCCAAGGATGAACTACTCACGCATCACACCGGAGGCTTGCATGGTGATGAAGAAGGCCTCCAGGGTGAATTCCCCTCTCCGGCAGGGTGCCGGGAAGAGATTCAGATCCCTCACGATCTAGGGATGGAGATGACGGCGGCTACAGACTCTTTCATGGATTTTTGATTGGGTACTTAGGGTTTACGTCCCGAGGGCATCTTATAGGCGGAAAGGGAGCCTGAGGGGGTGCCAGGGGCCACCACACCACCCCCTGGCGCGGGCCCAGCCTGGCCATGCGGCCAGGTAGTGTGGCCGGCCTCTGGCCCCTCTCCGTCTCGTATTCTGGCATCTGATGACTTCCGGAAAAATAGGCACTTTGGCTTTTGTCCCGTCCAATTTCGAGAATATTCATTTTCTGACTTTCCTGGGACCAAAAACAACAGAAAACAGACAGCTGGCACTGTGGCTCTTGTTAATAGGTTAGTCCAAGAAATCATATGAAAAGTACTTCAAAGTTGGAACAAAACACAAGCAAGTGGATAAAACCAAGCATGGAACATCAAAAATTATAGATACATTTGCAATGTATCAACATCCCCAAGCTTAACTCCTGCTCGTCCTTGAGTAGGTAAGTGATAAAAAGAAAGAATAATTTTTGAGGTGACATGCACCATCAAAGACTTGATCAAAGTATTTGTAAAACATTCAAAGCTGGGGTCATAGTACTTCAATCATAACATGAAAGACAAAGTTCTAGCAATAAGACAAAGAAACTATGATGCAACATGAAAAGGCACAAACAAAAGATTCATGAATAACAATGCTTTGCAAGACGTTTGTTTGTTTCACATAAAGAAAACATATCATAATAGTATTCAGCTTGTCCCTCATAGAGTAGTAAATATAAATGCATAGGACACCTTCAAAGTTCATAAGAGTGACTAGATACAATAGTTTAAAACAAGCAATAACAAGTTATGCATCAATCAACTAGTCTTCGGAAAATGCACATAGAACTAAGAATGGCCACTATGCTCTCAAAGTAGGTGCATAAAGATAGAAGGTGGAGACTCAATGTAATAGTGGAAGAAAGGCCTTTGTAAAAGGAAGTAGGGATTCAAGTCTCATAAAGAGCTTCCAAAAATTATGGTACTTATAGCTTTCAGCTCTCATTGCCCCTATCATAAGCATATTTAAGGTGATTAAGGTTAAAGTGACACAACTAAGAGGATATGCTTGAAAAGTTATAAACCGAAATCTCATGCCCTTACTTACGAAGACCGAACCTCATGCTACTCAACTTTAGTCACGAGTAAGCTCTTGTCATTGTAAGTACATGTGTATCATTAAGAACCACCAACGGGGTACCCCTTGCACATGATACGGGAGCTTTCCCATGATCAAAATGACAAGGCAAGCAGACAATAAGCATCTCAGCAATCTTTTTATTTGCTATTTGCATAGGTTTTTATCGAGGATGCTTCATAGAGTGCTCATTATGGTGATGCTGCAAGTTTCCACCATGATTATTCATGGTTTAGGCTAGCGGCCCAGGCGTTTCTCTAACACACATACAAACTCCATGATCTTACAAGTTCCACTTTTATTTCACACCGCCGGGATCCGTAAGCAAAAGAACATGATATCAACATGGTACAAAGTACAAGTGCAATGTTGAAAGCGTTCCCCATGAAACATGGTTCTGCTAATTTCAACTTATAAAGCGCAAGCATATACGCAACAAAGAAGGACCCAATGGTTCAAGTTTATTAGATGCAAAAAAGTAAAGTGTGCCATCAAGTTCGTGAGAGCTTTAATCACTAGTTTTCTCATAACAAGTTTAATTTGGAAGGTAAACAAAAGCATGAATATACTTGGAATAGCATAAGCTAGTAGGTAGGTATGGTGGACTCTTTGGAATAACTTGGTTTAGGGAGTTGGATGCATGAGTGGAACTCATACTTGGTTGTGGACGCCAGCAAAAGACTGGGAGCGACAAACTAAGAGAGCAATAATGGCCATAATCATGCAGAGCGCCAAAACATCATTGATCAAAGCATAAGTGATACTACAAGTTGAAAACTAAAGGATCATAAAGGCTATGGTGACTTGAGATAGTCATAACATGGTGTGAGCATGCGCCAAGTCAACCCAAATAAAGCATCAAAGGAGAATACCACTATAATATGCTTTAATATGGTAAAACAACGCATGATTCATCCAAGGCACATTAAGCAATATCAATTGTTTATAACAAGTCATGCTACAGCAAATAATGCTAAGCATAAAGCCAAAACAATATCAAGCATGGCATGACAAAGCATAGGCCACAGTCAAAAACAAGCTCTTTTTACCACATAAGTATGAACTTTCCTACTCTTTTCCAAACCAAACCAAACTATTTGCAAACCAATGTATGAAAGAGGGGGTCCAACCAATTTATTAAGAAAACTAAGAAAACCAAGCAAATAAAAAACCAAAACGAAAACGAAAAAGAAGACGCTCCAAGAACAACACAACTGTGCATGAAACAATAAAAATGAAGCGTTTGGAAGAAACCTGGGATTTGTATTGATGAAGGAGGGGATGCCTTGGGCATCCCCAAGCTTTGACGCTTGTACTTCTTGGATATTTCTTGGGGTGACACGCGTGGCATCCCCAAGCTTGAGCTTTAGTCCATCCTTCATCTCATTACTCATTCCTTCCATACACCTGAAAATTTTCTACCGCAAGAACGAAC
This sequence comes from Avena eriantha, assembly GCA_910589775.1. Taxonomy (NCBI): domain Eukaryota; kingdom Viridiplantae; phylum Streptophyta; class Magnoliopsida; order Poales; family Poaceae; genus Avena; species Avena eriantha. The sequence continues at coordinate 536,186,343 of OU342745.1, forward strand.
AAAACCTAGATCTAATCCAGATAAAAGCCAAGATCTAATCTATTAGACATGAGCAAGGAGATAGATAGGAACTAACCCTCATAGATCCGAAAGCGTTAACGAGATTAGATCTCGTGGTTGATGTAGTCGATCACTTGCCGATCTCAAGATCGTGTGGACGATCCTTCCGGCGTCGCGTTCCAGCAGCGCTTCCGCCATTGGTCAAGTAGACGATCCTTCCGGCGCCACGTTTCGGCAGCGCTTCCGCAGTCGGTCACACGTGCGGAGTCGAAGCAGACCTTCCTCTCCCCGTTCCAGCGAGCAGCGGAGGTAGTAGATCTTCTCCATGGAATCCCAGCAGCACGACGGCGTGGTGGTGGTGGTGGAGTAGAGAATTCTGCAGGGCTTCGCCTATGCCTGTGCAGAAGAAGGTGGAGGAGAGAGGCGGCAGAGATTGGGAGTTATGAGAGCAGGGGAGGAGCGGGCGCCCCTGCCCCTCTATTTAAAGAAGGGAGGCGCCTGGGGAGGGGGAGTCCTTGTAGGACTCCCCTCCCTTGTAGGCCGGCGGATTGGAGGTGGGGGGAGGAGGACTCCGTATCTTGACCCACCAGGACTCCTTGATCCCTATCTTGATTTTCAAGCAAACTCCAAGATATCTTCTAGAACCTTCTGGAACATTCCGAAACCTTCTAGAATCCTCATACAAACACTCCGGAACATTTCCTAACTCATAAAATGATCTCCTATATATGAATCTTATTCTCTGGACCATTCCGGATCTCCTCGTGATGTCCCGAATCCAATCCGAGACTCCGAACAACATTCGGTCTCCAACGCATATTCCATATCTACTTAAAACAACTTCGAACCTTAAGTGTGTCACCCTACGGTTCGTGAATATGTAGACATGATAGAGACACATCTCCTATCAATAACCATCAGCGGGACCTGGAGATCCATAATGGCTCCCACATACTCAACGATGACTTTGCGATCGATTGAACCATTTACATACGAAACTAATTCCCTTTGTCTCGCGATACTATACTTATCCGAGGTATGATCGTCGGTATCTCCATACCTAGTTCTACCTCGTTACTGATAAGTACTCTTTACTCGTTCCGTGATATGTCATCCCTTGTGACCCAGTCACATGCTTGCAAGCTAACTAGATGACATTCCACCGAGAGGGCCCAGAGCATATCTATCCGTTATATGGATGGACAAATCCCAATCTTGGTTCATGCGCTTCAACACATACTTTCAGAATACCCAATGACACTTTTTTAACCACCCAGTTACGAAGCGGCGTTTGATGTCATCAAAGTATCCATCCGGTGATGGTGATTAACATAACCTCATGGTCGAAGGAATAGGTTACTATTTATTTGAAAGCTTACAGCAAAACGAACTTAATGACTTGATCTTATGCTACGCTTACTATGGGTGTGTGTGTCCATCACATCATTCTCCTAATGATATAACCTTGTTATTAATCACATCCTAATGTCCATGATCAGGAAACCATGATCATCAATTAATCAACAAGCTAGTTCAACAAGAGGCTTACTAGGGACTCTTATATGTTTACAAAACACACATGTATTAGTGTTTCCTAATAATACAATTATAGCATGGGATGTAAACATTCATCATAAACACAAAGATATAATAATAATCACTTTTATTATTGCCTCTTGGGCATATCTCCAACAGTCTCCCACTTGCACTAGAGTCAATAATCTAGATTACATGGTAATATACCGAACACCCATGGCGTTTTGATGTTGGTCATGCTTTGCCCTAGAGAGAGGTTTAGTCAACGGATCTTCCACATTCAGATCAGTGTGTACTTTGCAAATCTTTATGTCACCATCTCGGACATACTCGCGAATAGCGTGGAAACGTAGCTTGATGTGCTTCAGCTTGCTATGTGACCTTGGCTCCTGCGCATTAGCTATGGCACCTGTGTTGTCATAGTAGATGGCCATCGGGTCCAACGCACTGGGAACCACGCCGAGTTCAGTAATGAATTCCTTCATCCAAACGGCTTCTTGTGCAGCCTCCGAAGCAGCTATGTATTCCGATTCAGTTGAAGATTTCGCCACAACGCTTTGCTTCGCACTCCTCCAGCTCACTGCAGCACCATTCAAAATAAATACGTATCCCGATTGTGACTTCGAGTCATCCGGATCGGTGTTCCAACTAGCATCGGTGTAACTGTTTACAACAAGCTGTTCATCACCTCCATAAGAAAGAACCATATCCTTAGTCCTATTTAGGTACTTTAGGATATTTTTGACCGCTGTCCAGTGCTCCATTCCAGGATCACTTTGATATCTGCTAGTCAAACTAACAGCATGTGCTATATCCGGTCTTGTACACAGCATGGCATACATGATAGAACCTATGGCTGAGGCATAGGGAATATTATTCATTTTCTCTCTATCTTCTGCCGTAGCTGGACTTTGAGTTTTACTCAAGGTCTTACCTGACAACATGGGCACGAACCCTTTCTTGCTATCTTTCATTCTAAACTTCTTTAGAACTTTGTCCAAGTATGTACTTTGTGAAAGCCCTATTAGGCGTCTTGATCTATCTCTATAAATCTTGATGCCTAGAATATATGCCGCTTCGCCAAGATGCTTTATTGAAAAACTATTATTCAAATAGGTTTTGACGCTATTAAGAAGTTCTATATCATTCCCAATCAACAATATGTCATCTACATACAGTACTAGGAATGCTACAGAGCTCCCACTCACTTTCTTGTAAATACAAGCTTCTCCATAAGTTTGTATAAATCCAAAGTTTTTGATTACTTTATCAAAACGTTGATTCCAACTACGGGATGCTTGCTTCAGTCCAAAAATGGAGCGCTGAAGTTTGCATACCTCGTTAGCATCTTTAGGATCGACAAAACCCTTGGGTTGTACCATATACAACTCTTCCTCAATGTCACCATTAAGGAACGCCGTTTTGACATCCATCTGCCAAATCTCATAATCGAAATGTGCAGCAATTGCTAACAAAATCCTCACAGACTTTAGCTTCGCTACTGGTGAGAATGTCTCATCATAGTCAACTCCTTGAATTTGTCGGAACCCTTTCGCGACAAGTCGAGCTTTATAGACGGTAACATTACCATCAGCATCTGTTTTTCTCTTGAAAATCCATTTGTTCTCGACAGCCTTACGGCCATCCGGTAAGTCCACCAAAGTCCACACTTGGTTTTCGTACATGGATCCCATTTCGGATTTCATGGCTTATAGCCATTTGTCGGAATCTGGGCTCACCATAGCTTCTTCATATGTCGCAGGGTCATCATCGTTGTCCACCAACATGATGTTCAAGGCAGAGTCATACCAATCAGGAGTGGTACGAACCCTCGTTGACCTGCGAGGTTCAGTAGTAACTTCGTTCGAAGTTTCATGATCATTATCATTAGCTTCCTCTTCAATTGGTGCAGGCGGCACAAAAACATCTTCCGGTGCTGCGCTACTCTCAAATCCGAGAGAAGGTTCAATAACCTCATCGAGTTCTACTTTCCTTCCAGTCACTTCTTTCGAGAGAAACTCCTTCTCAAGAAAGGATCCATTCTTTGCAACGAAAACTTTGCCTTCGGATCTATGATAGAAGGTATACCCAATTGTTTCTTTAGGGTATCCTATGAAGACGCATTTCTCCGCTTTGGGTTCTAGCTTATCAGGTTGTAACTTCTTTACGTATGCTTCGCAACCCCAAACTTTAAGGAACGACAACTTAGGTTTCTTACCAAACCACAATTTGTACGGTGTCGTTTCAACGGATTTAGATGGTACCCTATTTAAAGTGAATGCGGCTGTCTCTAATGCATAGCCCCAAAATGATAACGGTAAATCTGTAAGAGACATCATAGACCGAACCATATCTAAGAGAGTTCGATTACGATGTTCGGACACACCATTACGCTGTGGTGTTCCCGACGGTGTCAACTGTGAAAGTATTCCACATTTCTTTAAATGCATGCCAAACTCGTAACTTAGATATTCACCCCCGCGATCAGAACGCAGAAACTTAATCTTCTTGTTACGATGATTCTCCACTTCACTTTGAAATTCCTTAAACATCTCGAAAGTTTCGGACTTATGTTTCATGAAGTAGACATACCCATATCTACTCAAGTCATCCGTGAAAGTGAGAACATAACGATATCCACCACGAGATGCTACACTCATTGGACCGCAAACATCGGTATGTATTATTTCCAATAAGTCTGTAGCTCGCTCCATTGTACCAGAGAATGGAGTCTTAGTCATTTTTCCCATTAGACATGCTTCGCATCTTTCAAGTGATTCAAAATCAAGTGATTCAAGAAGTCCATCTGAATGGAGTTTCTTCATATGCTTCACTCCAATGTGACCAAGACGACAGTGCCACATGTATGTAGAATTATCATTCAATTTAATTCGTTTAGCATCTATGTTGTGAACATGTGTATCACTACTATCGAGATTCAGTAAGAATAAACCATTCATCTCAGGTGCATTACCATAAAAGATATTACTCATATAAATCGAACAACCTTTATTCTCAGACTTAAAAGAGTAACCGTCTCGCAACAAACAGGATCCAGATATAATGTTCATGCTTAACGCAGGCACCAAATAACAATTATTTAAATTTAAAACTAATCCCGAAGGTAGATGTAGAGGGAGCGTGCCGACGGCGATCACATCAACCTTGGAGCCATTTCCAACGCGCATCGTCACCTCGTCTCTTGCCAGTCTTCGTTTATTCCGCAGCTCCTGTTTCGAGTTACAAATATGAGCAACCGAACCAGTATCAAATACCTAGGCACTACTACGATTACTAGTAAGATACACATCTATAACACATATATCAAATATAACTTTCTTCTTGATGTTGCCGTTCTTCAGATCCGCCAGGTACTTGGGGCAGTTACGCTTCCAGTGACCAGCTCTCTTGCAGTAGAAGCACTCAGTTTCAGGTTTAGGACCAGCCTTAGGCTTCTTAGCAGGTGCGGCAGCTTTCTTGCCGTCCTTCTTGAAGTTGCCCTTGTTCTTAGGCTTGCCCCGTTTCTTGAAATTGGTGGTCTTATTGACCATCAACACTTGTTGCTCCTTCTTGATCTCCACTTCAGCAGTTTTCAGCATGGACGACAGTTCATGCAACGTCTTGTTCAGGCAGTGCATGTTGTAGTTCATCACAAAGTTCTTGTAACTTGGTGGCAGTGATTGAAGGAGACGGTGAATCCCCAATTCATTAGGAATCGATATTCCCAACTCTTGGAGCTTCTTTGCGTACCCAGACATGGTGAGCACGTGCTCGCTAACGGAGCTTCCTTCTTCCATCTTATAGTTAAAGAACTTTTCGGAGGCCTCATAGCTCTCCATTGCCGCGCGAGTCTCAAAAATTAGCCTGAGCTCCTTAATGATCTCGAACGGGTCATGGTGCTCAAAACGCTGTTGGGAGCTCCGCTTCTAAACCGTACAGGATGGCACACTGAACTATGGAGTAATGATTCTTCCGAGTGGCGAAAACATTATTTTCATCATCGGTGGCATTATCTGCAGGTGGGTCACCTAGCGGTGCATCGAGCACATAGGTCAACTGACCAGCCCTGAGGACGATCTTCAGTCCACGGAACCAGTCCGTGAAATTGCTTCCATTGTTTTTAAGCTTTTCTTTCTCTAGGAACGCATTGAAATTGATGGAGGGGTTCGCCATAATCTACAACAATTTGCAAGTAGTTTAGACTAAGTTTATGATACATTGAGTTCAAATTTAATCCTTAAACTAACTAGGTGAACTCCCACTCAAAACAACATCCCTCACATTGTCTTAGTGATTACACGAACCAAGTCCACTACACCAAGTCCGATCTTCACGAGAGAAGATGTAGTTTCATCGGCGAACAATCTTCATGTTCATCATATCAATTATATGACTCATGCTCTACCTTTCGATATTCCGTGTTCCGAGACCATGTCTGTACATGCTAGGCTCGTCAAGATAACCTTAGTTTCCGCATGTGCAAATCTGGCTTGCACCCGTTGTATGCACACGTAGAATCTATCACATCCGATCATCACGAGATGCTTCGAAACGACGAGTCTTAGCAACGGTGCCAACTAAGGGTGAACACTTTATTACTTGATATTTAGTGAGAGGGATCATCTTATAATGCTACCGTCACGATCTAAGCAATACAAGATGCATAAAGGATTAACATCACAGGCAATTCATAATTAGTGTGATATGATATGGCCTTTTCTTCTTACGCCTTTGATCTCCATCTCCAAAGCACGAACATGATCTCCATCATCACCAGCATTGCGTCAAGGTCAGTGGCGCCGCTTCATGGTTGTCCATCATCACCAGCAACTATTACAAATACTTGGAATAAAGCTATTACAAGATGAATAAACACGCAGGTCTTAACAGAATTAAAGACAACCATTAGGCTCCTGCCGGTTGCCATATTACAACAAGGATCATTGCATACATCAAATACAATCACAATCACATGATGGCCATATCACATCACAAAACCCCTGCAAAAACAAGTTAGACGCCTCTAATTTTCTTTGCAAGTTTTACGTGGTTTGGGGCTTTCGCATAAGACCGATCTTACCTACGAACAAGAACCACAACGTTGATACAAGTGTTGTCAAGATGCTCATTGTAAATCAAATCTTAACTATGGTGGGAGAGACAGACAACCGCAAAGCCACTTGTGCAAAGCTAGTTGCACGTCAAGCGTGGAGCAAGTCTCATGTGCGATGACATGTAATGTTAGCACGAGCCGCTTCATCCCACCATGCCGCAAGATGCAAAGTACACGCTAAGACACTGACAACAAAAGCATCAACGCCCACAAAAACATTGTGTTCTACTCGTGCAACAGATCTACGCATAGATACGGCTCTGATACCACTGATGGGTTCGTAGCATGGAAAACAAAAAAATTCTACCGCAAGAACGAACAAAACCTAGATCTAATCCAGATAAAAGCCAAGATCTAATCTATTAGACATGAGCAACGAGATAGATAGGAACTAACCTTCGTAGATCCGAAAGCGTTAACGAGATTAGATCTCGTGGTTGATGTAGTCGATCACTTGCCGATCTCAAGATCGTGTGGACGATCCTTCCGGCGTCGCGTTCCAGCAGCGCTTCCGCCGTTGGTCAAGTAGACGATCCTTCCGGCGCCACGTTTTGGCAGCGCTTCCGCAGTCGGTCACATGTGCGGAGTCGAAGCAGACCTTCCTCTCCCCGTTCCAGCGAGCAGCGGAGGTAGTAGATCTTCTCCACGGAATCCCAGCAGCACGACAGCGTGGTGGTGGTGGTGGAGTAGAGAATTCTGCAGGGCTTCGCCTATGCCTGTGCAGAAGAAGGTGGAGGAGAGAGGCGACAGAGATTGGGAGTTATGAGAGCACGGGAGGAGGGGGCGCCCCTGCCCCTCTATTTAAAGAAGGGATGCGCCTGGGGAGGGGGAGTCCTTGTAGGACTCCCCTCCCTTGTAGGCCGGCGGATTGGAGGTGGGGGGAGGAGTCCTCCTCCCCCACGACTCCGTATCTTGACCCACCAGGACTCCTTGATCCCTATCTTGATTTTCAAGCAAACTCCAAGATATCTTCTAGAACCTTCTGGAACATTCCGAAACCTTCTAGAATCCTCATACAAACACTCCGGAACATTTCCTAACTCATAAAATGATCTCCTATATATGAATCTTATTCTCTGGACCATTCCGGATCTCCTCATGATGTCCCGAATCCAATCCGAGACTCCGAACAACATTCGGTCTCCAATGCATATTCGATATCTACTTAAAACAACTTCGAACCTTAAGTGTGTCACCCTACGGTTCGTGAATATGTAGACATGATAGAGACACATCTCCTATCAATAACCATCAGCGGGACCTGGAGATCCATAATGGCTCCCACATACTCAAGATGACTTTGCGATCGATTGAACCATTTACATACGAAACTAATTCCCTTTGTCTCGCGATACTATACTTATCTGAGGTATGATCGTCGGTATATCCATACCTAGTTCTACCTCGTTACTGATAAGTAATCTTTACTCGTTCCGTGATATGTCATCCCTTGTGACCCAGTCACATGCTTGCAAGCTAACTAGATGACATTCCACCGAGAGGGCCCAGAGCATATCTATCCGTTATATGGATAGACAAATCCCAATCTTGGTTCATGCGCTTCAACACATACTTTCAGAATACCCAATGACACTTTTATAACCACCCAGTTACGAAGCGGCGTTTGATGTCATCAAAGTATCCATCCGGTGATGGTGATTAACATAACCTCATGGTCGAAGGAATAGGTTACTATTTATTTGAAAGCTTACAGCAAAACGAACTTAATGACTTGATCTTATGCTACGCTTACTATGGGTGTGTGTGTCCATCACATCATTCTCCTAATGATATAACCTTGTTATTAATCACATCCTAATGTCCATGATCAGGAAACCATGATCATCAATTAATCAACAAGCTAGTTCAACAAGAGGCTTACTAGTGACTCTTATATGTTTACAAAACACACATGTATTAGTGTTTCCTAATAATACAATTATAGCATGGGATGTAAACATTCATCATAAACACAAAGATATAATAATAATCACTTTTATTATTGCCTCTTGGGCATATCTCCAACAGGAGCAAGTTCTGCAAGGGATCTATCCTCAGTATCCTCATGTTTGCTAACATGATTAAAGAATTCTTCAATATTATCTTTCCCAACTATAGAACCACTACCAATTGAAAGGTCTTTCAGGGTGAAAGTAGGGATCAACATGGTGAGCTAAGGAAGAGGTGACAACTAAAGAAGACTTAATTTTTTTGTGTTTTTTAAATAAGAAAGCAAACTAGTAAAACTATTTTTTGTGTTTTTGAATAAAGAAAACAAGAAAACAAAGCAAAAAGAAACTAAGCAAAACAAAAATAACAAAGTAAAGAGATTGGTTATGAGGGACTCCCCTTGTGAAGATGTCCTTGACTCCTCGGCAACGGCGCCACAAAAATGTCTTTGATGGCGCGGTGTTGACGTGGGAGTTTCTTCTACTTCGATCCCAGGCAACGGCACCAGAAAATGCTTGATGGCTCAATGCACGGCGCCCAGAAAAGTGCTGGTGCGTGCTTGATGTAGAGCTCGTTGGGACCCAAGAGGAAGGTATGATGAGCACAACAGCAAGTTTCCCTCAGTTATGAAACCAAGGTTTAATCGAACCTGTAGGAGCAAGGAAATACCCCAAAGGTGTTACTAGCTGAGCTTTGGCAGGGCGCACTACCGGTGCTAGTAGCAATGTGGAGACATGCACGACACAACCACAAAACTTTGTCCCCAACTTGCGATGAGGTTGTCAATCTCACCGTGTTTTGCAGAAAACAAAGGATTAAACATATCGAATGGAAAGAAGTAAAAGTTTGCAGAAAGTAAACACAAAACAGTAAACGATTGTAGATTGAATGTAAAAGACAAGGGCCAGGATCCAAAGTTCACTAGAGGTGGCTCTCCTTAAGATAGATAACATGTTGGGTGAACAAATTACAGCGAGGCAATTGACAAACATCGAGAAAACAATACATACATATACTAATCATCTTGACTCCTTTGAGACTTGATTGGGCATTACAACATTATACATAGACCGACATCCAACTGCATCTGTGACTAATAATCCACCTTCAGGTTATCATCCGAACCCCCTACAGTATTAAGTTGCAAGCAACAGATTATTGCTTTACGAACTGCATGTAAAGTAAACAATACGATTGTTCTATGAACAAAGGATTGTTGTTTTCTCCCTAATAGCAACAGCACATCTAGTACCTTAGAGATTTCTGTCACTTCCCCAGATTACCACAGGCATGAACCCATTATAGAGCATAAATACTAACTCTTGGAGTTGCTAGCATCTATTTGGCCAAGATAGCTACTAACAACGGAAAGCATGCAAGATCACAAATAACAAAGACATGATAGAATCAATAATCAATCTGAAATAGCATCTCAATATCCATCGGATCCCCGCAAACACAACATGCAGAATTACAAATAGATGATCTTGATCATGAACGGAGCTCACAAGATCTAGACATGAAAGCACAAAGGAGAAGAACCAGCCATCTAGCTACTACATGGATCTGTAGTCTAAGGATGAACTACTCACGCATCACACTGGAGGCTTGCATGGTGATGAAGAAGGCCTCCAGGGTGAATTCCCCTCTCTGGCAGGGTGCCGGGAAGAGATTCAGATCCCTCACGATCTAGGGATGGAGATGACGGTGGCTACAGACTCTTTCGTGGATTTTTGATCAGGTACTTAGGGTTTACGTCCCGAGGGCATCTTATAGGCGGAAGGGGAGACTGAGGGGGTCCTAGGGGCCACCACACCACCCCCTAGCGCGGGCCCAGCCTGGCCGCACGGCCAGGTGGTGTGGCCGGCCTCTGGCCCCTCTCCATCTCGTATTCTGGCATCTGGTGACTTCCGGAAAAATAGGCACTTTGGATTTTGTCCCGTCCAATTCCGAGAATATTCATTTTCTGACTTCCCTGGGACCAAAAACAGCAGAAAACAGGCAGCTGGCACTGTGGCTCTTGTTAATAGGTTAGTCCAATAAATGATATGAAAAGTACTCCAAAGTTGGAACAAAACACAAGAAAGTGGATAAAACTAAGCATGGAACATCAAAAATTATAAATACATTGCAATGTATCAATGTCTGGCCCTTGGTCCATGATCCAGCACGCCTGCAACAAGTTGCACGTCGTCGTGGAGGAGGTGCACCGCGTCCATGTCAGTGGCACCAACTATGACAATCAGGTTAGCAGCCCCATCGCTGCCCGCTCCCACCCAATAAAAACTTGTTTCCGATTGTTGGTATTGTTTGTAGATGCACGCCATGATCGCTGCCTACCGCGAGGACAACGAGGACAATGAGTTTAAGTTCATCCACGTCTTTGCACTGATCGAGGGGTGCGACAAGTGGGCGAAGATGCGGACTGCTCTCACCAAGGCCAAGACCACCGCCTACAATCCTAGAGCAGTGCCATCGACGGCCTCAGAGGGCTGACCCATTGGCCACAGGAAGGCCAAGGCCATGAGGGACGCGACGCCGACTATCGAGAAACTACACTCATCTATCCTGGCCTGCATGGCTGATGCCGCCATGCACACCTCCATGAGGGCAGAGTAAGCCACTAGGTTGGAGGAGATCGCCGCGACAAGCTGGGCATCGGTCATCAAGCGACAATACATCAAGCTCGGCCTTATCAAGGCCAACATGGTGGCAAAGAAGAGTAGGGAGGATTTGGCGATCTTGATGGTCAACACGAAGGACATGGACACCGAGGTGAGGGTGTGGTGTGTTGATCAGCATGCCTTGGTCCTCTCCGAGAACCGAGCAGCCGCCAACCAGAACAGCAGCCCGACACCAGTGACTGCAACCCCGACCCCGACCCCGATCGGCACCCAGGCTAGCACCACCGTTTCGCCGCTGGCAACCCCGGAGGTGCCTCCTACCGTGACTGATTATCTCCCCCTAATGAGTCCAAAATTGAAGCATGTTTACCTCTTGTTTTTGCTTAAGTAGAGTAGGGTTTTTAGTATTTTACTCCGCTCGCGCGCACCTTTTGTCTTTGTTTCAACAGGATCCCGAATTACTAAGTCTTTCGTGAATATATCAATTGGGATAGTCATATTATGTAGTAATATGATATTTCTAAGTGATAAATGTCATTTAATTGATTTTTCCTCGCACTTGGGAGAATAGAAAATATGGAGAAGACTATGGTCGGTTTAACGAGCACTGGTACTGGCGGAGCTTGCCCGTACCATCCACCCGTACCACCTATGAGAGCATCTATCTCGTCAAATACTCTCACCTCGTGAAGACGAATCTGAGATCCAACATTCATAGAAAGTTCGAGCCTCGAAATACCATGCCAGAGAGGGATCCGGAGGAGGAACTAGACGAAGGGAAAATCCTTGCTGCTTCATGGATCATCGAAGGATATCGCATCATCCCCGTCATCATCAATCGTTGCATCTCCATCACCATTACCATTCCCCTCTTTCATACTTTAGATCTTGTTCTAATTCCAAATACAATTGTGGTTTGCACTAGATTTACCCTCATATTTTTATCCATCCATTTGATTATGATGATATTGTTGATTGCTTCCATATGTGAGTAGTTCCCTTTGTTCTTGGGGAGATGGAGAAACCCTAGCATTATTATGAAATGAAATAAAGATGATCTATTACTTTGGTCCATGATCCATTGATCTATGATGTTGTGTTTGATCTCTCTCTCTTGATGGTATGTGTAGTCGGCCACATAACATTTGCCTCCGGGTCTAAAGAGAGGGTGATACCCTTAGGACGTGTATGGGAGTATTTCTAGTGTTACTTTTGTGACTACAAGCATTGTCTTATAACCTACACGGTCAAAGGGGGAATAAAGAGGGATTCACTAAGCTTATTACGATATCCATGGGGAAACCCTTGACTGTGGTGTGGTCTATATGCACGACTCATCTCAGGCATCATAGTGGTTATTTAGAGATGACCTCATTACCTGACTAAAAAAGCGACTCCCTATGAGTCTTGTAGTGAACATTTTATTATTGAGCTCTCTCCACACATGTCATGACGAAAGAAATAGGTTATCCTAATTATGATTAATTATTCCATGCTAGCGGTGTATCCTAAATCCTCGAGAATGCTTTAGCCTTATTGAGTTCCAACACCATTCCCTAACGCTTTCTTTACTTGTTTTACTTTATTTGTTTTTATTACTTTCTTGCACACAAACACAAAACCTTTCAAACACTCTTTACTTGAGATCAAATGCAACTTACAAGTATCCTTTGGTATATAGTGATGAGGGGCATAAAGACCTTAACCAAATAGCTCTCTGTGGGTTCGATACTCTTATTTCGAAACTAGCTACAATCGATATGTGCACTTGTAGACATCACCCTCGTTTGATTTTCATGTTCCTCACATGTTTATTTTGACCGATGGACTTGTATTCTAGTGATTTGTGGTGATTTCATCACCTGAACTATGTTGTGCCCGGTGGTGGCAAAACTATGTTTAATTTCCAGTGACCTTTTGAATGTTTGAATTTGTAATTGCGATTGGGGGAGTGTTTGGGGGCGGAGGCTAGGAGGTTGTGACCCCCGATAGGAGGTACCTGCGTTGGCGCCCCCCATAAGGCCAACCGCCGGACCCCGTATGGTGGGAGGCCGAGTGGAGATGCTCTAAAACATAGATACATCCGAATTTAGACAAAACTAAGAACATTAATCTGGATAGGAGGGAGTACATGAATCCGAACTTGGCTGTTCAAATTTGATGCAGTCTTCCGCGTTCAAAACGTTGGTCTCGGAATAGAGTGTATGTCACTCCACGGGCTTGAGATTGTGGACGCCGAAGCGGTGGACATGGAAGGTGAGGCTGCATGGGTGCTTCTTTGGTGAGCAACATTGCAGCGATGCTGGCCCTCCATTTGTCTATGTGGATGACGAGAGCATCGATGTCAAGGTTATAATATATTGAGTATTCACCAAAGTCGAGTAGGTGAGCCAGCTGTAGGGTGTCAAGTGGGATCCCACGTAAATCCCACTTCTAGTTCATGCTAAAAATTTGAACTAGATTTTGATAAATGAACTAGAAGTGGGATTTTGGAGGGATCCCACTACACACCATAGTCAGCAAGCGTGACTGGCCCTTGGATGGGCTAGCCACAAGATATCATGACTTCCTAGATAAACCCCCGAGGAAGACATGGCCCAATCCATGAGACACACCAAAGATATGCCAACATGGAGGCTGACGTCAACCCGTCCTGTCACGAGCGGTCTGAACCACTTCAGAAGTCAAACGAGAATGCAATGCATGGGTGGGCTGCAATGTGTGATGATAAGCAAATGACGGGGAGTAGTGAGGCCAACTTTGGACTATGGTGACGTCCGCACCACACAAAATAGAGGGGAGAGATGGTGATGCGAACACCAAATGAGCGTGATGGAGACACACCTAGATAACAACATGAGAGAAGGGGGTCCATCATGACGGGTCTAGAGAGGTGAGCGACACACACGGGCACCGTTATTGTCACACATTTTCCTGGACCAAGATTATTCGCGGGGCGAATGAACAAGCTAAGGGAGGTGTGCATCTCCCTTGTCATGCCTCTAGGGCAGGTGTATACCACACAATTGCGATGTCGTGGCCGCTGAGACACACGGTCAGAGTAGATATTTTCTACAAGAGCGAGCACCTCACCTCGATTAAGGCCATCTGGGAGCTGCAACACGACATCGAGGGGGACAACAGATGGAAATTCTACCATCATGGGGGCGCAAATCACCATAGAACCAACACTCGTTTGAGCAGAGTGCCTTGTATCATGTAGCCACCAAAATTTAAGGCCTCTAGATCCATAGCCGGTGCCTGCTTGCCCTCTGCCGACTACCGCCAAACGTACTAGGGGCTCTATAGAGTAGCATGTAGCTTGGTAGTGGAGCACTTCCTAGTGCCCATGGGGAAACATAGGTCAATTTAGGGGAGGAGGGTGGGTTAGGGATTGTTGGATGAAGGTGGCAAGCGCGTGGAGGAAGCAATGCCCCTTCACCACCATCCATTGGGAACGACCTCCAACAATGACAACAAGGGAGATGTGAATGGAGGGGGTTTGCGATGTTGGTGTAGACACTTCGGGGTCACCTGGGAGTGAACTGAAGGCAGCTAGTAGAGTTTTCTATTTGCTAGATGCCTGGCTATGGGAACGTCCCCTTCGGGAGGTACCCGAGCTTGTTTGCCATTTTCTCTAAGCCATTGCTTAGGGTTTCTGCTGCGGCCTAGGAGGGTACATGGAACATCTCATTCCGTAACCTTCGGCCTGGCAAAAACCAAAGCATGGAGGGAGCTAAGGATGGATTTTCCTGCTACCCTCTCGGACGCACCCGACAGTGTGGCGTGGCGGTTGACCCCTTTAGGGTGCTTCATGGTCAGCTCCGCTTATCGGGCCCTCTTTAGAGGTACAAGCCTCCCAAGGACTAAACCTCTCTGGAATGCACCCTTACCCCTAAAGACGAAGATCTTTGCTTTGCAACTAGTATGTGGTCGCTTACCCTCTGGGGTCTAAGTGGCTAAAATACATGGGTCGAGCGATGGTTTGTGTGTTCGTTATGTGGAGTCCCCGAATAGGGCACACACATAATGTTCACTTGCCCCGTAGCCCGGTTTCTATGGAACTTTATAAGAGATGCATTGGGTCCAGACTAGCGAGCCCATGATATCGGTGAATTCTTAGAAACCCAAGCAAACCGTGCAGGAAAGGGCCACCGTCTCTTCTAGCTAGTGTTTTCTACACTATCCTGATCACTTTGGACCATTTGCAGTAAAATTGTTATTGAGAGTATCCTACCTCGATGTGCTTTTGAATCGGTGTTCAAACTCTTGGCGTGTGTGCAACTCTGGTAGCCGCTCTGTAGACAGTGGGACAAGGCGCGGCTGGATGAGCTTCTTCGGTTTCTTCTAGATGCGGCACCGCGACTCCCCTCCTAGTCCAGCCTAACTCTGAGATCTTTTTGGTGTTGTCTTGCATGGCGAGCGAGTATGCTTTTTTTATTTTGGATCATGTTGTGATGTGGCCTCACCAGACTTTGTTTCATGTTGTTTGAACCTTGTAACTCGTTGTGGATGATTGCTTTATTTACAGTCTGAATACCATTCATCTCCTCCTCTACCATAGCATGTTTTAGGAGGCAAGATAAACCTTCAGCCGCCAACAAGAATAAATAAGGGAATATTGGATCCCCTTGCTGAATGCCCTGGTCAGTTTAAACTCTTCCATTCTAGCTCCATTGAAAAGAACCGAGAAGGACATAGACCGAACCCCTCTCTTTACTGCCTCCACAAACCTCGGAGATAACCCCAGCTTCTTCATAATTGCCTCAAGATAATCCCATTCCACGAGATCATAAGCCTTTCTCATATCTAATTTCAAAGCACAACGAGCCATTTTCTTACTCCTATTTTTCTTCATGAAGTGCAACTACTCATACGAAGTGATCACATTATCAGTGATAAGGTGACCAGGAACAAAAGCACATTGTTCTTCAGAAATAATATCTAAGAGAATTTTCTTCAGTCGATTTGCGAGTACTTTGGATGCAATTTTGAACACCACATTGCACAAGCTAATCGGCCTGAATTGAGAGAGATCCTTAGGGTTCTTTACCTTCGAAATAATAACGATGAACATTTTGTTTATCTCTTCGGGCGAATCTTCTCCATTGAGAATTCTAATCACAATCTTCATGATCTCGTCACCACACAAATACCAATTTTCTGAAAAATGTGCTGAGAATCCGTCTGAACCCGGTGCTTTTGTAGGAAACATCTGAAAAAGAGCAGCTTTTACTTTATCAGCAATGTACGTTTCATTTAAGGAAGAGTTCATCTCTCCTGTTACTTTCCTTGGAACATGTGATAACACTTCCTCTATGCCTATTGTGCCTTACTTCCAATTCATGCGGGTTGTTACAAATGGTCCCATTCTCCCTTGTTAGCTGCTCTATTTTATTCGATGGATTTTTTTATTTCGGTCTCCTTTAGCTAGCCACTGGACACGCACTCGTTGCCTCCACGTAATTTCCTCGCGGTGGCACAACTTAGCAATCCATTCCTCGTCCTTCCTCTCTTCATAACTTGGCCCCACCCTGAGTTGATCTGAGCGTAGCTCCTGAAGTTTCTTTAGAAGTTCTCTTAACTCCTTTCTTACTACCCCAAACGATACATGTCTCTAGCCAGAGAGAGCACCAACACTAGCATGAAGTTTCGCACTAAGCTCCGACACATACGAGCTTTATATTTCCCCATTCATTTTCAAGAGTTTGCTTGAAATCATCATGTCGCTCGCACATTAATTGGTACCGAAATGGTTTATCTAGAGAAATATGATGGTTTCCAGCCTCCATCTCATTTAACAAAAGGATAGGCGAATGATCAGGCTTCACCACATGCAGGTGATGTACTGTTGCAAAGGGGAACATCGCACACCAATCACTAGAAGCTAAAGCTCTATCCAGCCTCACACATCAATACTCATTGTTATGTGTTTTACATTCAAAAGTCTAGTCTAGACCAATGTAGCCTAAATCACACAGTTGACATGCATCCACAAACTCACGGAACAGATTGATTTGAGCCATGTCAGGATTGTTAGGGCCCATCTGTTCATCCCTTCTCAACACTTCATCAAAATCGCCTATACATAACCAAGGCAGGTCACCTCAAAGTCTCAAAAAGAGCCTCGGAACTGAAGGACTTACTCGTGTTTACTCGTGCCACCACTAACCATCTAGCCCGCTTCTTCATCTCCTCTAGATCCTTAATTCTGATGAAAACATCATCCAATTCCCCTTCCCTCAGTTCCAAATTCTGTAAAGCCCTAGCCAAAGCCTCATCCCCCTCTCCATCCTTGACCGCATACGCCGAGCTCCCACTTGACGCCACCATCTTGACCGCTCAGAAATCTGTTCCGCCAACACGATATATACCAAAACCCTAGTCCAAGTAGAAATGCAAGCTATCCCTTGGATTAGCCCGAGCAGACAACAAGGATTTGAGTCCCCCTTTTTTCTTCTCACGTCGCTAGCCGCCGTCCTCCCAGATCCAACCTTTCGGATCCCCCTCCCCCTTTGTTTGGCGGCCACGCCAGCGGATAGAGGAGTGGGGACCCGTCCTCTTCATCGTTTGCTTTCTTGTAGGTCTATTTTCTCTTGGTTTCGTCTTCCTAGCGGCATCGGCGAGGTGGAGGCGATGATGGCGTGTTGGAATAAGGTCTCTCCGCCCCCTCCCTATCTCGTGGGAATCCGATTCGAAGTCAACGAAGGGCCCGTGAGGGTTAGCGTCGCCAGATCTGTTGATTCTCTTCAGATCTTGGCAATTGGTGTGTCTACCAAGGGGATTTCTTCTGGCTGTGGGATCTACGGATCATCAAGGAGTTTCATCGCATAGTTACTTCTTCCTCTTCGTCTCCATGACGGATGTGGTCTTCTAGACCCGTTCGGCGACTTCCCATCCGCAACCAACAACATCAGGCTGGCTCAGGGATGAGCGACAGCGATGGCACACTATCGATACGGTCTAGAGGTTGAAGACGAAGGGCATCTCAAGGATTTTTGTAATTTTCGTTGTTCTTGTGGTGCTTTATATTGTCGTATGTTTCTTTTAATGGTAGAGGTTTTTTCCTAAAAAAATGAAACAAAATAAAAATAGCGCTCGATTTGTAGGACGGGTCACATGACTCCAATAAGGACTCGACGATGAATCGGCCGGGGACAGGAGCAGGAGCAGGTGGCGGTCACGAAGCCTGCACAGTAATGGGCCTATACTTGAAAGGCCCAGGATCTCTTTTGTTTTCGAGGTGACTCACTGACCTGTACTCGAAAGGCCCAGGAGTATCATCCAGGCTTACTGGGCTGCGCATCCATTCGGTACTTCCTTAGGCCTTCCTGCACTCGGCTCCACCGGCACGCTGGATTTCTCTTCCCACTCCGGCTCCGCCACCGCCGCCGTCAGCGATGGACCGTCCTACCCCTCCGGCGAACGGAGAATCGGCGCCACCCCCGCGACCGTCCCCTCCTCCGGGCCGTTGCCACTTCTGGCTCCCCAACAAGCGCCGCTACTGCGCCAACTCCCCCCTCTCATCCACTCAGTAAGCAATCCCGGCTGACCTCCCTCATATCCCTCCATTGAACCCTATACTCACCAGTTACCACCCCCTGCTCCTCAGGTACTGCGGGAACCACCCGCCGGAGTCCTCCCCCTCCTCGCGCCGCCGCGTCCCCTGCCCCGTCGATCCCTCCCAGTAAGCCCCTGTACCACTCCCAGCTAGCTCCAGCCCCTGTCTGTACCCACCCCGCTGAACCCTGTCTTCTCCTGCGCAGCACGGTGTTCGAGGAGAACCTGGAGGCTCATGTCGGCAAGTGCCCCTTCAGGAAGCATGCCGACGCGCTCGCCGCGCAGCCCTACTACTCCAAGGGCATCAATTCCGGCGGGGGAGAGGCCGATGTCACCTCCGCCGCCAAGCGCGCCTCCGTGCACAAGCTCTCCGAGGAGGAGTTCTGGGGCCTGGTCGCGAAGATCCGGTCGGCGCATGCCGTGGCGGCCGTCCAAATGCGCGAGTCACACGTCGCACCGGAGGCCTGCCACAAGTGGATGCAGGGGCAGGTTGATAGGTGGGTGCATTTGCAGTTTGAGGCTTAGTGCAATCGTCTAAATGCTGGGTTTCTGTGAGGGGTTTTGGAGTGATTTTTCTCTTTGTGCATTCGATAGGACGGTGCCGTACCAGGAGAAGCACGTCGTGCAGCAGGTGTCCATTGTCGGGAACATGGAGACATTTGGTTTGCTGCCGAGGGGAGGTGCCGAGGATGCAGCAGAGGCGGTTGCGGCAGAGAATGCTCCAGCAGTTGTTGAATTTGGTGCTGGGAGGGGTTACTTGACTCAGATGCTGGCAGACTGTTATGGGATCAGGAATATCTTCTTGGTCGAGAGACGATCGTACAAGCTCAAGGTCAGTTTTTGTGCACAAACTACCTTGCTTGGGGATTAATTTACAACTTTACATTTCATGGATAATTCCTGTCGGTTACCCCATATTTACTGAATGCAGCCTAATTCCGGTGTTGACCTTTGCAACCATATAGGTTAATTTTTGTGCCCTGTTAGCTCGTTAGGATTCAATATGAAGCGGGCTTGATATATAGTTAACTTAAAGGTGCTCAAACTTGTAATGGCTGGTCTTTTATGCCATAATTCTTAGCTGTATTGTAACCTAACTCTAAATTCGGGAACATGAAACTGCTTACAATATGTTGATGTATAGTTATGTGCAGCAATAATCGTTAACTCATTAGTTTACAATCAGGTATTAAAGCTAAAACACCTCGGACTGTGCACCTTAATGTATGTCACTGTACAGGTTGTTATAGTAATTACACGTATGATTTCAAAGCACTATCTTCACTGTATAAAAGGCCATCCCGGATTGGTTGAATTTAATTCTGAGGCATTGCTAGCATGCTGCTAAATATAGTAAGTATGATATCTACAGTTGTTTTGGAAGCCAAACAACTTGTTATGTTAAATCTAATTTCTAAGGATCATTCCCTTTCTTGGAGTAATTCAGGATTAGTTCTTTTACTTGTTAACTGCTGTTGCCGTGTCTTCATTTTCTCTATAATTTGTAGGCTGACCGAAGTTTAAGGCAAAATGAGGGTGTTATGTTGGAGCGTTTGAGAATAGATAGTAAGATTTCTTTTATTTATTTAATGCACAGTTGACAAAGGGCACTTGAATAGCTTGCGAGCACCTTGTAGCGCTGAGTATTTTATCTGTGTGTTTGCTCATTTATCTGCTTACTACATATATGTGTTTGCAAACCAAAATTTTCAGAAACTAATATCTTGTACTTCGAAATAAATGCAGTTGAGGATTTGAACCTGCATGGGGTACAAGCATTGAGTGGACTTCGGTATCTAGCAATTGGGAAACATCTATGTGGGCCTGCAACAGGTGATTATGGTTTTGAACATTATGTGGTGTTTCATGTTTGGGTATACTGATACAGACATGTGTGAGACTAGCTGAATGTACCTTTTATTTCCTCCCCAGATATGACCATAATGTGCTGTCTTCATGAACAACACGATCACAAAAAAGACCATGACAATCATCGTCTCCGAGGCCTTGCTTTAGCCACCTGCTGCCACCATCTTTGCCAGTGGAAGCATTATGCAAGTAATTCCCAGTTGCCTTTTCTGTTTGGGATATATTATCCTCACATAATGCTCAGTTACATATGTAATACTAACACAGTTTGTTATTATATGAACGCTGTTTGAATTGTTTTGATGAGAATACCTTTTTCTTCCAAATTGCAGATAAAGCTTTCCTCTTAGGACTAGGGATTACAGAGGAAGAGTTCCATGCTATGACATGGTTTAGCAGTTGGGCTGTGGATGGTGATCACAGCTCCCAGGACTCTTTGGAGGCTGAAGACTCATCTTCTCAAGTCAGGTAAGGAATAATTAAACAAGTCAACTAAGCCTTAACTCTGCTCTGCATTTCAATAATTGTAGAAGACCTTCTGTTAGAATCTCGGCAGGATCTTTATTATCACCCTCACAGTATGTCTGGCTAGCAAAAGTTTGAACTCGAGAAACAATGCAAAAACTTAACATGCGTCAACTAAACCTTAACTCTACTGTACAATGTGATAGTTGTATAAGATCTCGTGTTACATTCTTCGTAGGATCTTTGTTATCACACGATCTTGTGTTACAATCTTGGTAGAATCTTTGTTTTACATTCTTGTTAGGATTTTGTTTTCACCCTTGCGCTATGTGTATCTTGCAAAATTTTAAATTTGACCCACATTGCAAAATTTAGCATCATCATTCTGAAAGGCTGAAACCTAGGCACAACTAATGGTGCCGCTCTAAACTTGGTATGGTTCTAATATGTTCTATTGGACATTGAACAGAGAAGCCAAGAAACCCGATCGGGAGATCAAAGGAATCGAGAGAATCATCCGCGGTATACCGGGTGAGGAGAGGAGCGCTATGGGATTTATGTGTAAAGATATTATTGACACGGGAAGGCTGCTATGGCTTAGATCCAAGGGTCTAGATGCAGACCTTGTAAATTATGTTTCATCGGATATTTCGCCGGAGAACCATTTACTCATCGCCAAGTGTAGGTCTTGATTAGGATATGAAACTTGTATCTCAACTCTGAGAAAATTGCTGGAATTTTGTTGTAAAATGCTGTTGTGTTTACAAATATAGGAGTAAATGACAACGTGGGTCACTAAACTGTTCCGCCTGTGCACTTAAGTCACACATCTTAGAAACTAAACTAACCGGTCACACATCTTGCAAAGTTGCAATCTTGTGCACCCGTGGTCACAAATCGGTCCGCTGGCCGGTTTTTGACAAAAACCGGACACATGTCCAAAAGGTGAGGGTAAGAGCAGACAGACTTTTGCAAAAACCACCCTACTTTGTTACATAATGATTTAATTACCACATTGTTCACTCCTATTTAAAAAAACATCAATATTTTTTATCTGGGAATATGAATCCTGTGCTTTCAAAGGACAGACCCACTTAACAGCGGTGAAAGAGAAGTATTCAAAATTAATAGGACTGCGTGAGATTCAAACTCGCAACTTGCGAGCGCGAAAAGGAAGCCCTAACCACTACACCCCACTACACCAGAGAAACCTTCGTTTTGTTACACTAGTGTAGGACAGTATACATATATAACCACAGGAATATATTAGTGAAAGCACGTGCGTGAAAAACAAAGACACGTAATTGGTCTCAAGTTATTATTTTTAGCATAACCCTGCAGTACAAATAGATTCTTCTTTTAATTCTATTTATCCTTTTAACACTAACTAGCTGAATTCTCGTGCGTTGCTACGGGTTTTCTACTATTGAAAATCAAACATTTTTCTTAATAGGTCGAGTGACTCAGAGAAGTAGACTTGTATTTTACATATTTCAATCATTGTTTGCGGAACTTTTTAGTCATACGCTACCATTCTTATGCTGGAGAACCCCTTGACTATCTTGTGGATAATGAGAAGCTGACCATTCTATAATTTGACTATGTAGCGCATTCTCTCGTGGCCGATGTAGCCGGTACCGCCACTCTAATGACGGTCTTGACTCTAGAAAACATATGTTTATTTCTTTTTCCTAAGCGGTCCAATGTTTATATTTTCTATAAATTGACCATTAAAGCATGTCAGAATATCTCCAACGTTTCTTTGTTTTTGAAGGGTAATATATCTAAGGTTTCAGTTTCTTGGTCGGCCTTAAGAGTGGAGGCATGAACCCAGAAGCCATATTTTTTACTCACAACTGTTTGGATGCCATTCACATGGGCGTAGCCATCCATAACTTACTCTCTGGATTATCCTATATCCTTAATTTTCTTTTCCATCAATGAGAAAAGATGTCTAATTATTCTCTGGTTCACAGCAGCAGCAGTCCAGCACCCAGTTTGTCAAACAAATCATTGATGAGACAGCGTCCCCTAAATTGAGGTCACATCGCTGCCGGTCAAAGGTAGGCTGGTGCCAGTGGTGCCGCGCAGCTGCACGACGGGTAGCCCCGACTCCTGTTGCCGATTTTTGTCAGGGCAAGCTCTGGCTGCTCCTCTCGTTGCTCTCCCGTTACTGATGTTGGTCAGGGACAGGGCGACGACTTCGCTCCAGATAAGGCAGGCTGCAGGGAGGTGGCGGGGCTAGGACCGGGACGGGACAATCAACTTCTCCATTGACTGAAGCTTGCTTGTCCGCTTTAATAGATTGTTGTCTTGCTTTATTCTCGGCTGATTTCCTCAGAGGAGCTAGATGCCTACGACACCGATCTCTACCGCACCAAGCGACCAAGGGATCAATCACCGCGGAGCTCCGCGCCAAGCGTGACATGGAGGTCCGCCTCCATCCAGGCGATGGGGTGGGATCTTTCTGCGACTTGTTCGTCTCTGTTGGAGGCGGTGGGGATTGGGGATGGAGGACATCCTCTGATGCGGTCAAGCAAAAAGGAACAAATCAAGTAGTCCTTTGAATCGCTAACCAAGCCTGCATCAATACCAGCAGCTAACAAATCAGTCGCTGAAGCATTTTAACCGACTTGGCCAATGGGTCTTTGGCATTGTACTCGTACTGAAGAAGTTCAGAGAGAGAAAATAGATCAGGGAGAGAGAAGAACCAGCAACGGCAGCTAGCGATGGAGAGAGGAATCCGCCGCCACCGTTCACCGACACCTGCGCTCGCCTATCACTCCCGCATCCAACCCTAGTCCAGGGCCGCCGCCGTTGAGCTGCTGTCGAGGAAACAAAGGAGGCCCCAGCGTTCGGGAAGGGCGCGGAAGAGATCCCAGCGGCAGCCGCCGCCACCCCTGGTCCCTCCCCACCTCGCCGGCACAATGGGGCCCGAGACCCCGTCTCAGCTCGGGCGGCGCGATTCTTCGAGGGGATAAGGTCTTGTGCAGGGAGAGAGAAGAGAGCGACGAACCGTCTCAGCTCGGGCGGCGCGATTCTTCGAGGGGATAATGTCTTGTGCAGGGAGAGAGAAGAGAGAGACGATCCGTCTCAGCTCGGGCGACGCGATTCTTCAAGGGGATAATGTCTTGTGTAGGGAGAGAGAAGAGAGAGACGAACCGGTTATGTCTTTTCTTCAGACTTACGCGGTGGCAGCGGCTGTAGTTTCCCCAAAGTCTCAAGGGTAAAATAGTCAAAAGGACGGCAGACTGAAATTTTGTGCGGCAACGAACTTACCGCAACGTAAATTAGTAGAGATATATTAGTAGATAGTTCAATTCAATAGTTCAATGAGAATCTATCTTTAATTTTATCTTTTATAAAAAAGGTTGAGCAGTTTAGACTATTCCGATCGATGAAATGTACAAATAGTTATATAAATATTGTCCTACAATAATGCATGCAAAGCAGTTTGGCGTAGTGGCTACCTTGTGCTGGTCTACCTTGTTCTGGTCACGCTAACTTGTCACGAGTTAGAATCTCATGTGTGCCTTTAAATTTCAATTACTTCTTACACTGCAGACAAGTGGGCCCTTATATAAAACGGTACAAGAATAATATTGATATTAGAAAAGTATAGAGGGTTTCAAAAGTCTTCTCTTACCCTCCCGTTTTGGACACGTCACTTTTGAGTTTCGTACATTATTTTAGCTTGGGTTAAGCCAATCAGACTTAATTTAAAGTGAATCGATCTTTAATTTTGCAAGAAATAAATTGCGGGTTGCAAAACTAGAATGGTCGTAGGCATAATTAAATTCATGTTGTAGAGTTTGGGTTGAAGAAAACACATTGAACATGTCACAAAATTCTAGAATAAATGGTCCCAAGAAAATGACTTACAAAATGTAAATGCAATAAAGACATGAGGGTCTCGTGTAAATTTAGAATGAAGCTAAGGGTCTGAATGGCATTTGTCAGTAAGCATGATATCTCATTTTCATTGTCATAAAGTCGTGATGAATAACCTGTAAAGTACGAGGACTTCATTGTGAAGTATAGAGAAGCGAAGGACTGAAGCCTTAAGATCTGGAATCGAAAATTTATAGGAAGTACACGAAAGTGACAAATGAATTAATAAACATATGTTATCTTTCTTGATGACTTGGATATGTACACATGGTGAACAAATTTGCATTAAGAGAGATGAGCGCTCGAGGGCCGCTCTCGAAAAAGTAGTGAATGGACAACAACTACTAGTTGGGAACGGCCAACAATTTCACTAATTCTAGAAAATTCAATATATTTATGCATAAGAGAAAAAAAACAAGTTGAATAAACTCGGTATCACCATCAACAACAAACACAAAACACCAAATACAAAACATATCATATAACACAACACCAAACACACGAGAATAGAAAACAATACGGTTTTTAAACCATAGCCGTGTCCACCTAAACAACTTAAATAAAACCATATCACACATGTTAACTAGAGTTATATGTTTAAACTTTGTGCATCGTTGTCTAAAGTCTTGCACATATGAAACCAAACACATTGTAGTGAGTGTATTAACAATAAAATGTATATATATGCAAAATTATACTCCCTCCGTTTAATAATATAAGGTGTATAGTTTTCTTGCACGAATATTAGCGCACATGCTAGGAGGATAAATTTTGTTGCTTTAGGATGTGAATACCCCATATGATTGACGTTATATAGAGGAAACATACGAAATCTGGGTATCCTCTCTCTCCTGATCGGATTAATTGTCTCCTAAACAAATCTCAAAATTCTCTATACACCTTATATTATGGATTTTTTACAAAAAACTAGACACCTTATATTAAGGAACGGAGGAATTATTAACGATAATTATTTCAATTGATACTATCTTCATACAAAGAAAAAAGCAATGCATATATGTCAATTTAGAACTGAATCTAACTTGCAAACACATTCTTTGGTGGTTCAGTTTAGGTTATAAAAGTTAATCTAAATATACTTACCTAATCATGCACTACAAACAAATATTAAGATATTTGTTAGATTATCCACTTAGTACTCTCTGCTATGATATGTAAGGATATTAAATATAAACAAACACATACATTGTATATAGTAACAAAATAGTAATTCATGGAAATTTTACACAATATAGTGTTTAGATTTGGCACAACGGGATTTTTTTTAGTAAATATACATTACAAGTGCATAGCAAAAGAAAAAATGTAAATTATATTAGCAACATTCAAATGTTGTTAACTAATTAATTGAAATTTTACTCAATAAAACTATGTAATGGTAGAAAAGGTTATACATAGGTATAAAAGTTTATTATAAATACATTTATTTTAACTCACCACGGGTCAACTCCTTCCCCTCTTTGTTAATGTCATATTCATGAGGGACCTTAATAAGTATTTTTTAATAGATGTGCAATATGAGTAGTGTCTAAAGAGTTGTCCACAACTGGTCAATCACATCATGCACCACCTTCAAATCTTTATTTCCGTTCTCCAGTTTGCTCGGTTGGCACCTTAATCACGCAATAACCTTCTATAACAAGGACACCATGCTACTGACATGCTCCTCCCCACGATTTTGTTATCTAACAGTGAGTTGACAACCTGGTCCACAATGGAATCAAGTAGTAGCCGACAACTGTGAGCGATGAGTCCAAGGTGTTGGGTGGATATCGACTATGATAGCACCAACAAAGGCACTTTGTGTTTGTAGTGGTTTTGCCGTCTTCACAAATTCAGGTTATGTTTGTGTATTGAGGGCCTCAAGCACTCAGAAAGCTTCATTTACTAAATTAATCTACAATTGGAAATAATAAGATTGGCATGTTGTGTTGGAATTTCAAATGAACGTTGAGGTTTAGCAAGGTATGTTTTCTACTACATAACTACAAAACGGTGTGTCACATTGATAGTCCATACATTGATAATCCGTATGGATTGAGTCAATTTCTTTCCTCGTGGTGTCTAACAATAATTGTTAAGACATACACTGTGACAACTTTTTTGTTGTCCATCATTTTGAAATTGCGGGAGGTTGGTTATAATTGAGGACATGCTATTTTAGCCCCTTATTTTGAGTTAGCATGATCAACCAGCTTTAGATATCTCTACTAGCTAGTATGGAGATGAATTTAGAGTGGTAGTTTATTATATCTATTCAGCAGTGGGTGGTCATGAATATAATGGTTTCCGCTCTTTTACCAACAAATGTTATTTTTAAAATTTTAAATATAATGTATGTTTCTTAATATATGTGGTCTGGCATATTTCAACTCATTTTAGTATGGAATTTTCGAATTATGTTATCTACAATGTAGCCCATGTTAAATTAGTCACAATTGAGGTTGTTGTATGTAGAATAATAGACTCGGGCTGCAATTGTGCACGCCTCAAGAGTTCATTGATTCATATATATAACAGGTTTTGGAAGTTACAAACTTGCACAACAAGTTAGCCTAAGTCAGTTTGGTTTACAATACATAACCAACTCGACATGTCGTTGATCTCCTAGTCGTAGCTGATCCGGTGAATTGTCTAAGACGCCCCCACAGTCTGAACATGGGCACACATCGTCACCAATGTGAAGACTGGAACAAAACTCTTTGAACAATGGAGTCGTAGTCCTTCTGTGAAAATATCGGCAAATTGAGAACTCGATGGAACATGAAGAACACGGAGAGATCCAATAGCAAACTTCTCCCAAACAAAATGAATATCCAGCTCGTTGTGTTTTGTTCGCCGATGCTGCACATGATGTGCTGACATGTGAACAGCTGAGACATTATCACAATAAACAATTGTAGCACTCGCAAGGAGGCAGCCCAAGGATTCCTTCACAAAGAAGGGATTTGATTTGGTGAGGTTGTAGATCTAGATCTCCTCTCACAAGTCCCTCAAAATGATGCAAGAATCATAGGAGAGGGAAGAGGAGAGGACAAGCTCTTCAAGGTTAACAATGGAGAAGAGAGAGAAAGACAAGAACCAAGAAAAGAGCTTACCCAACGAAGGGGAAGAGGAGCCCCTTTTAAAGAGCTCCTAAATCTGAACGTTTGGATCATTTACGTGCCTAGCCGGTAGTACCGGTGAGCCAACAGAAGTTCCACTCAGCCTGGCTCCAACGGCTCAAAAGCAGTTGAAAAGACCTGGTTGTACAAACCCTGGGCGGAACTTCCGGTCAGTACTACTGGTCTACTACCAGTCAATTACTGGTCAAGTACTGATAATAAAACACGACCAAATAGAGAGATGACTGCGGGGTGTCACATGCTGAGCGGAAGTGAGCCAGAATTTCCACCGGTACTACCGGTGGAAAAATATGCCCGAGTGGTACTTCTGGTATCTGGCCAGTACTTCTGGCCGAGCTGCTCCAACGGCTCTTCCGACAGGTACTACTGGTCTCCTACTGGCCCAAGTACTAGTAAACATGCATCAAAAACAGAATGGATGCTGAGAGCATTCCATTCTCACCAGAACTAGCCCAGTACCTCAACCGGTACTACCAGTGCCAAAATTGGCCTAGCGGTACTTCCGGTGAGGCAGTGGTTCTTCCGGCCAGGAAAACTCTAGAACCAAAACCGCCATAACTTTTGCATCCGAACTCCAAAAGGAATAAAACCAATTTTTTTCGAAATATTGGATACCACCAAGGGAGAAAATATCAAGTATATATATGTGAGAGATTTCCCAAGGTGTGGAGCCAGAAAACCCGCAAGATAAAAAATGCAATAATATATTCAAGGAAAATCCATTTTTGATGAACTAGATTTTGTTATGAAGATAACCACAAGTTCTAGATCCTCACATGGACAATATCCAAACAACAACCAATAAAGATGATGCTATGCATGCAAAGGTTTGACCTCTCTCCAAAAGATACGATCGAGCTACTCATTCGAAAGCCCCTCTTGATAGTACGACTATCTATCCTAAACCCGGTCTCCCAACACTATAAGAGTTCGGTAAATAGAAAAACTATCAAGATCATGGCTTTGCCTTGAGCATAGCCTGATGTAGACAATTTTGTCTTCATCAAGATGGAACACCTTTCTTGATTGCATTTGCTCGCGTTTTCTTGATGAAGACTTGCGAATTGCTCCCCCATACTCAATGGGGAAACCTTTTTTTGATCTTGTCTTCATCACGCCATGATCACCTAGGATGGCATGCTACAAGCATGAGACCTTCTAGAGATGATGCATCTTGAGTTTGTACATCATTTATTCTTACTTCATTAGGATGATGTCTTCTAGAGATGATGCATCATAGGGGGTTCTTGAAACCCTAGACGGTTGTGTGGAAGTGGTGTGATACCCTTGGGGCCTCCAATTGTGTTGTGGATATTCCTCAAGCTAGAGGCCTTTGTGGTGATTCTTGGGAGCCTCCAATTGAGTTGTGGAGATTACCCTAAGCCTTGTACGATTCCATAGTGGATCGTGAGTAGGCCTTTGTGGTGAGATCACAGGATACTAAGATGAGCCTACTGTGACAACAATGAGTTATGTGCCTTCGCATCTTAGGGTGAGCCCTTGTGTGGCGTTGGGTGTGCATCGAGCCACCATAGCTTAAGGTGAGCCATTTGTGGTGTTCGAAGAGCATTGCATCATCGCACCTCTCCAACGGAGATGTAGCTTCTTTGGAAGTGAACTTTAGGATAAAAATCATCGTCTTCGTGTCCATCGGTTATCTCTCAACCGATCCCTTTACTTATGCAATTTACATTGAGATAGACATCATGATTGAAGTATTAGATCTTCTTAACACCTTGTTTCTTATCATGCTTAGCATAGGTTGTTGGTGCACTTAGTTGAACCTAAGGGTTTTAGGTTTTGTGCTTTGATTAAAATCCTATTTCACCCCCTCTAGGGGGCATCCTTTATCCTTTCACCGTAGGTTTTAAACCGTAATCATGTCCGACATAACCAGATATACGACTTGCATTATCAACACTTCAGGCTTCAGGCTTCAGACATATTGTGTAGAGTTCAGTGGCATCAACACCGACATTGCACAAATTAAAAGGAAAACGGTCAGCCTAAAAATTACACGACAAGGAAATATTAGAAGCCTGAATTATATGCACGCTAATAAATGTGCCTTTAGAGTGCAATGATGGAGGGAGCATTCTATCAAGTAGAGAACCAGATGTTTCAAGTACTAATTCAATATCTTGGTGAATGCAACTATCTATTACCAACTAATGCACAAAGAGCTCAAATCCATCCGATTCATGACCACTCACTATAATAGCAGTAGTGTCATACCAAATAAAAGTCTGAATTCGGGCCCATATTAGTAGAGCTATCTAACAGTTGATTGATCGCACCTATTTTGAATGAGGGGCTAAAGTAACAGGCACTTAATCATACCCTAACGATATCTCACACAATTTCAAAAATATGGGACACAAAACAAATTCCCATCTTGATCTATGTATGTCGGACATCACAAGTGAAGAAAGTGGGCCATGAGGGTCGCGGCAAAGTGTCACTAAACTATGAGGACACCGAGGATTGGTAAGATGAGATGATCTTCAACGCATCAACCTTGGGTGTGTGTTCCACTAGGTGGCAAGACCCCTAGGTGATGAGGAGTTGGGGTCTGGAAGATGACTTCGACCACTTCACTACTGTGACAGGATTGTCTGAATTCTTCCAATATAAGAAGAAAACTTATGCTGACTTGACCTGAGAGTTCCTTGCCACCTTCACGTTTGATCACAAGTGGCCCAAGCCAGGTAAGAGATATAAGGAAATTGTACACATGTTCGATGACCAATTTGTCATGCTAGGAAAGAGGTTGACTACATGTTGTTCGTCTCCCAAACGTTGGCATTTGGGATGAAATCCCTAGTGATTCTGATGCTGAGCTTAGAGCATTTTGGAGGACCATTAGTGTGGATGTTCTTGATGAGATCCATAGAGGGAAAATTAGTCACATTCAGCACCCTGGGCTTAGATATCTTACATTGTTTCTTGTTAGGGGATTCCTAGCTAGAGATAAATCCTCTACTTGCATAGGTCCTATTTTACATTTATTAAAATATGCAAAAGAAGGTAGGAGCTCGTAATATAATTTGGGAGTTCTGCTTGCTAGAACTTTATCCTATTCTGTTTCACATAACAATAATACACCTCTTTATTGTGGAGCAATTACCACCATGGTATTTGACTATATTAAGGATGACATGAATTTTATTAACAATTTAATCTCAATTGAGGAATCCACTCAACTAAATGAACATGTTTTGGAACACATGGGTATGTTGGAACGTTTCTGCTACGGTCTCTACTCTTACCGTTATATGGTTAGGAGTGGCAACTTTACCACCACATACCTTTCTTGTCTTGAGTATTTTGACAGGTTGACAGAAAAATGGATTGCTCCAGGCGAGATTCCCTCTCCTTGGGATAGCACGTCCACACCTCAGGAGCCTCCATCATGGGACATACGCCTGATTACTACGAGTCTGGACTGAGTAGTTGGGGGAAATACTACTACTAGCTTCCCCCAAGCTTGGTGGGGTATGATCTTCTCTCTTCCTTTTCATTGTCTATACCATGCTTTCATTATTCGCCATGCAACTTTAATGCCTTACGTTCTAGAAAATAAAAACACAAAAAGATTTCCGCTTTATTGTTTCATGCATATTTTTATATTAAGTATAAAACTTAAAACCAAAAAGATTACATTTATTTCTCTTGCTTATTTATTTTATGGTTATCTCCTTCGTTCATCCAAATTTGAGAAGAAACTTATAGCAGTCTTGGTTAACTTGTTGTGAACAAAGTTCCATATAAATCAAATGGTATTTGATCAACTTTATTCTATATGTGACTGAACCGTGTAGTTTCAGTTGGGAGAGGAAGAACAACAATGGTGGACCGACATGTATGGAGTGATTAAAAGGGTATGGTACCTTCCGCTATATTCGTGCATGCAATTTGACGATAGTAAGTACTTGCAAGATGGTTCCATTAATACTTAAGGAAGTGGTAATTAAATCTTATCTTATTTGTCTTCTTCTAGACGTACAATGCTGCAAATAAGATGATATTGGGTAACAATATTTAGCTTTGATTGAAAGATAGTAGCTCTGAAGAAAGGTCTTGGCATCCCATTGTGCTTGTTACTGCAAACATGGCACACATTCAATGATGAATATTTATATTCCTTTGTGGCTTTAAAATATAATGGCTAATGTTTGTATGACAGTCCAGTCTTTCAAATGATGAATATCATAGTAGAGTCATATATAAGTTTGACCGGTAGTATCTCTAGTTGACAATTCAAGCCTTCATTGCTAGCCTAAAACCAATTCCACCAACATGATGAAGTGTTGGTGGACAAAAATCCTTAAGCCATAAACTTGAATAATAAAAGCAAACCCAATGAGACGGATTATTTTCATTACTATTGTGGTTGATTTATATCAAAATCAAATAGACAAAGAAGTTGTGAATTATGCAAGTTCAAGTATGAAAAGGGACCAAAATCACCGTCGCTCATCTAGAAATGAAGCTTAGAAGCAAGTGTTTGTCTTATTTCCTTCCCACCTTTAAGTTGTCAACTAGAGATACTAACTTTTCTTACTCATATACAGATCCATTATGAGTGTTCAAATGTTGAAAGACTCGAAGGATACAACATTACTTGATTATTTAGTTTGCAATGCAAGCACGATGAATTACTAATTGTCAATTGAACGAATTCGATCTCTCAAAACCTTATCAAATAGTTCAACCAAAAGAGATACAAGCACTTTGTTTGTTGCCACTATCAATTAACCTTGCTAAATAGTGTCACTTTATATTATCTTCCTTTCAACATGTATGAACATTTGAACAATGATAGAATGAACTCCCGCTACCACTTTGTTATTCATTAGGGGAGCCATGTTATGAATACTTGATATTCTTAAACCATCATGCATGCATATAGAAAAATTCTTGTCAAAGTCTTTCATAGCTTCTTCACTATGTTTGAGTTGTTTGCGGATAAACAACGAGCTAAACTTGGGGGAGTTGATACATTCCAAATGTATCTAATTTTTTAAGTACATTGCTCGATGGATTTCTCCAGAATCTCCTCAGACTAGGATAAAAATGTTGAATCTGGCGTTGTTTTTAGCAAAAGTTTTCTTTCTATATTTTTCACACGAAATAAAATCGGAGAAAAATACCATGCCATTTTTCACTGGAACAAGAGCTATTGGACCTAGAAGCTCATGAGAGGGGCCACAAGGCCCGAACGAGTCTAGGTGACGTGACCCATGGTGGAGCCTGTGCCACCTATGGCCGTTCATCCCTCGAGCATCACCTCGTCCCCTCTTTTGGTGTACCCCCATATATACGCCAAAAAACTATCTTGCCATGAGCAGGGAGTGTTTTGCAAAACAGAGCGCCGCTGCCATCACGATCTTCATTTTTAGGGCCTGATTCATATCCTGATCTCCACGCCGAAGAGGGGGATTTCGACGATGTCTTCATCACCAATGTCATCTCCATCAACCACGTCTCCTTCTCCCTCTCCATGAGTGAGTAGTTCACTGTAGGCATGTGAGGTGGATGAGGATTGGATGAGATTGATCATATAATCATGCATATATGTCGAGATCTGAGGGGTTTATCTTGAGGATGTTCTTGTATGAGTGTTGATGCACTATTGCTATGTTTAATACTTGTTACGAGGGCCCGTGTGACATGATTTCAGTACTGTACTTTTATTGCCCCATTATATATATAAGTTTGGTAT
Source organism: Avena eriantha (assembly GCA_910589775.1). Taxonomy (NCBI): domain Eukaryota; kingdom Viridiplantae; phylum Streptophyta; class Magnoliopsida; order Poales; family Poaceae; genus Avena; species Avena eriantha. Next base: position 536,220,222 of record OU342745.1, read on the forward strand.
TTATCTGCGAAGTGTATTACCTATTGCTATGTTGATCCCGCAAACCCTAAAATGGTAGATAGGGGACTGAAGGGAGATATGTGATAGTCTAAAGGTTATGTGTGTTCATGGATTGTTAATGCAGTGTTCCAGGCTATTTGAAAGGATAGACTTTAATTACATGTAGTTCCAAGTTGGCCCCGGTGAAATGGGCAGTTAGGACAATAGATGCTGTGCAAATTCTCTTAGTTAGTATGCATGACTATATTTGGAACATATACCTAATTAGAGATAAGCACCATGTTATTTGTATTTATATTATATGATCAATATTATTCATGAAACGCCTCTCTATCACCTCATGCATACCCTTTTAGCTACTTAAAGTTACAAATTCACTATTTCCAATAAAAATTGGAAATTTGTTACTGTTGTATACTGTTTTGTTTCAACTACTGCAATCACTGCTTTTTTCTTGAGAATATTGATACACAGGTGTGGTTGGAAGTGACATCTCAATTGATTAACTCTTATTGGTATTCTTGTGCTTTCCTTGTGTCGAACTATAAATTTGGGTAATACTTTCCATCGAAAATTTTAGAGATCCCCTATAGTTGTGGGAATCAGTAAGCCATAAGGATGCGATACTAGCATCGTCGGTGTTGAGCTCTAGATGGCGGAGTGTTGACGGATCAGGAGAACCGGATGAGTGCAACCTATGGAGGGGTCGTACTTTTGATCCTTGTGTCGAGTGGATCGTCATGTTCTTCTTCAAAATCTTCATCAATGTCTTGTTCCGCATCAACGTTGGTGAGTTCTAGATCAACCCATTAATATATTCATGGTTTTATCTTGGTTGTTCGTGTAGGGCGATTTTATTTTGTTTTTGCATGTATGAACCCCTACACGGAGGAGGCAGTTTGACTTTTAGATGGGCGACAGATTTTAGAACTCTCTAATATGATATTTAAGGATATTAAATATAAACAAAAATGTAAGCTACAACATATACACATATATATAAATATAGTAACAAAATAATAATCCATATACCCTTTTCACAATATAGTGTTTAGATCTAGCACAATGCAATTTTTTTAGTAAATATACATTACAAGTGCATAAATATACATTACAAGTGCATAGCAAAAGAAACAATGTAATTTATATTAGCAACATTCATATGTTGTTAACTTTGCAAACTAATTAATTCAGAATTATAGTAATTAAAACTAAGTAATATAAAAGTTTATACATAGGTATAAAAGTTTATTATAAGTATAATTATTTGAACTCATTGCGGATAAAAAATATGTTTGGATCGCCCTTATTCACTAGAGTTGGTATAGCTACGATGACGCCATTACTCTCATGCTTCCCTCACCAGGATTTGAATTAGTCTTTGGCTTCTTTGTTTTGGGGCGCTTGCGCACGTCTTTCATCAGTTTATGTTGATGCACTTTATTGGGCCAATCAATTGACCTAACCTTCTTCGACGTCATCCTGGCAAGTGTTCGTCGGAGGTTATTTAGAACTTTATCTTGCAACCAATTCCTACACCGCCAAAAAAATAGCAGAAAGGTGACTATCCTTCCAATCGATGCCAAGAATTTTTAATAGATGTGCAATATAAGAGGGCGAAGAAGCTGTACACAACTGGGCAATCACATCATGCACCACATAATCAAATCATTCTATGCGTTCTTGAGCTTACCCGACTGGCACCTTAATCACACAACAACCTTCTATAACCAGGACATCATGGTACTGCGACGCTCCACCCCACATATTGTCATCTTACAGTGAATTGATATTCTTAAGAGAATTAGGCAGTAGGCAAGAACTATCTGTGAGGGACGAGTCTTGGGTGTTGGGTGGGAAATCGGCTGGGATGGTAATGATGTGGGGTGATCACGTTAATGCCCATGATTGATGGATTTGGGTTTAAGGAAGATCGCACGCTGGTAACTTTGTCGGCTAACAAACAAGCAACATGGGGACACGATGTTTACCCAGGTTCAGCCCCCCCGAAGGAAAAACCCTACTCCTGCTTGTTGGCTCTTGATTAATAGAGATCCGAAGGATTAGAGGGTGCCGAGATGGCGATGGAGCGCAGATGAGATCTGGCGGTGTATGACGGGGGTGTTTATTACCCTCCTCGTTGCTCCCTCCTGGCCCTCATATGGGGAAGCCGGGTCTCGGGATACGTCCGAGTCGGTTACAGAACGAGGATAAAATCCTAAACATGCATATCTAATTTTGCCGTGTTCGTTAAGGAGTCATGCCTTACATGGGCTCGAATTCAGCTAGATTGTCATGGGATTTATTGTCCTTAGCACATGTGCCTTCTGCTGGGCTAAACCAGACATGCCAAAGTTAAGTACCCGTAGGGTATACCTATGTCAGGTACCAACAAAGACACTTTGGGTTTGCAATTGCCTAATCATCTCCACAAAGATTATGTTTGTGTATCGAGGGCATCCAACACTCGTATAGCTTCAATTTCCATTTCAATTTTCAATTGAAAATAATAAGATTTACATGCATTGCTGGAATTGCAAATGAACATTGGGGTATAGCGAGTTATATTTTCTATGATATAAGTACATACCGTCTGACATCTAATATACAATAGCCAAATGATATAAACTCGATATATAATAGCCCAACAAAAATGAAAAACACAATTTCTCTAAAAGAGACTAACAAACCCGACTTGTGATCATTTGTATGAAGAACCCAAGATCGCTGGAGAAACGAAAGTCATATAGGAAAAACCAGCAACCGTTGATAACGAGCGGGGCGACGCCATGGCTTGACCTGGAGGTAAAGGTAGGTGTAGCTCAATTACGTGGAGATGGTAGGCGGATGCATGGACCAACTAGAAGCGAACACTATGGATTTGCAGGACGTATTTTTTTAGCAAAAGAGTTTTTTCGATTTTATTATGCAGAAATCTGAATCAAGTTATTTATAGAACTCAAATAAAAAACTTGTAACATCCCTTCATTTAAGACCAAAATGAGGGGTAGAAATGGGAATTGTGCATTGCATTCATGCATCTTAAGATGAGGGGAATTTTTCTCTAGTTGTTCAATACACAAAGTGAATGGAATCTCGCTTACTGAGATTACTTAAGTTAAGATCATGAGGTGAGTGCTATAAATTTTTAGATCTCCTCTGCTCCAGCCCGGTCGTCTCTGCCTGATTGCGTGCTATCTCGGGTTTGCTCTGGAGCTGCTTAAGCATTTCCATGTGAGTCATGTGTCCGCGAACCACCTCCCTAGGAGCACGTGCTTCAGCCGTCGTCCGTCGTCGACCATGAGGGAGGGGCTACTTGCAAAATCCTGGGAGCGTCAATTAATGGAGGAGATACAGGAGTGGCGACTTGTAAAAATTCAGTGAAGTCTGGGCAAAGCATCAAGGCAAAACTATACCTGACTTCTCAGGAGGCGATCGAGCGAGGCGGCTGAAAACCCCATCTAGGGGTTCGTTTCCCTTGTCGGTGCTACCACTCCATCTCGGGTGGCCTTGGATCTTGGAGGTGAGATGGATCACGGCCCCTCACCGGCGGAGGTTCCTTATTTGTTTGGGATAGTTTTCCGTGGTCCTCCTGCGTGTGGGATGGGACCCATGTCCGCATGTCATCCAGTCACCGTGATTTCAACAGCCCACCTGAAGTTCATATAACAATTTTACAATCCGCGAGTCAGGCGCGAAAATACAGATGCATATCCGTGTTGTGTTGGTGTCGGTGGGATGGTGGACGAGACACGCGCGTATCCAGTCTTACCCTGAACCGAATCGAACAAGAAGAGTGCTGAAGCCGCACCAAACCGAATCGATAAAAAGAAGCTCAAGCCACCACCACCAGATTCTCCGCGACGAGTAGAGGAGAGCGCGCCGATCGAATCATCAAACCCTCAACCCCCGACCGATCGAGGGGAACGGGATCCCAGTTCTCCAATCCCCGGCCGGCGACGATGTCCGCCTTCCCCGACTCCACGCGATCCCTTACACCGGCCGCTGGCAGCTCGCGCTTTCCCAACTTCTTCCTCCTCGACACGAGGGCCACCATCAGCGATCTCCGGAACGAGACCACCGCGTCAGCCTCGACGGCAGCGGGCCTCACCATCCAGGCATCCCTCGTCTTCGCTGATCCGCCGCGCCTCTCCTACTTCTGCGTCTACTGCCTCAACGGCCGCGACGAGATCCCGTCCGCGTACGCGCCGAAGGTCGTTTCCTCCGTGGAGGACACGGCCCTCATCCGAGTCATTCTCACCACCGAAAAGTCGCTGCAGTACTTCCTCTACCGGGCCAGAGGGCCCAACGGCGCGCCGTCGCTCGACCTCCTCCCGGACACCCGTCAGTATTCTCTGAAAGAGATTATTTTTCAACCCCTCGGTTTCGTCTCCCATGACAAGAGCACGCAGTTGGTCATGGCCGCTCTTAGTTACGGACCAAGTAACGGGCAGCGGTACTACAATCTCCATACCCTCGGTTCCGATCCGCATTCTTCTACATGGTCCAAGAAGCTGCTGCGGGTAGAGATCCCTGACGGCCTTCCCGTGAAATCGGCTGTGATTTATCCCAACAAGGTGATTGCCCTTGGAGGCGGACTGCTTGGCTGGGTTGATCTCTGGAAGGGCATTGTGATCTGCGACGTGCTCGACCCCGGGGCAGCGACGGCGTCTTTCGTCCCGATGCCCAAGCTCCTGCCCAGCAACTACGAACTCTACGGCAACCACTATTCTGCACGGCCTATTCGCGATGTCACCTTTAGTGGTGGTTACATCAAGTGTGTCGAGTTTGAGGAACTGGTAAAACTCAGACCCACAGCTCTACCAGCTGATCCATGGGACATGGATGAACTCCGAGACTCACAACTGGCCATCGTTCCACCCCAGGATGAGGAGGAAGTATATGATGTTGTTGATTGGAGGCTCATCACATGGTATAGGGCACTGACTTGGAACGGTTGGCGCAAGGGGACCATGGTTCACTCCGATGACATTATTGGTACTGTCTCCTTGCCTCAGCTAGCGGGCGGTGCGTGTGCTCATCTAAATGTGTCATTCAAGAACCTGAAAACAGCTGCTCCTACTCTGCGTGGTGGCGTCGGCGATGTTGTTTACCTCGTGTCTATGCTGGACGAGAGTGACCAAACAGCATGGATTGTCACTGTCGACACTAAGAGTAAAACACTTGGAGAGGTTATCCCGTTTCATGCAGAGCACTCCTCGATTTACGATCCACCCTTCGTTCCATGTGTTATGGCCAAATATCTGGATGCTAAATCAGGTAACCATATACTGTCACTTGTTTATCTTATGATACTCCTACGGTTCATTTCATTCTAGACGGTTCTCATTTCGTTATCTACATTGTAGTCCATTTTAAATTGGTCACAACCAGGGACATCGTTTACTGGAGAGTACAGTGTGTTGTGTGACATCAATAATCTGTACCGATTGGCCCACTTTATTCACTTGTGGTGCTGTCAGTAATAATTAAGGATTAAATATAATGATTAGATCACTTTTGTGCATGTTTAAGTTTAGAAATTGCTTGAGATGGGGTTGGATATACTTTTTTTTAGATGGGGTTGGATATACTTAACAACGTGTTAATTCAGACCCTTGTCTTAAATTGGTAATGCTCAGTCATCTGTTAGATTTCACTAATAATATGGGGCTGAATTCAGACTGATAGTTTGTTATTGACATCATTGTTATCATATCTATTGGGTAATGAGTGGTCATGAATCTGATGGTTTCCTGCTCTTTTGTGCATTAGATGGAGCTCGGGTAGTTGTGCGAAATCCTTGTGATGCCGCCCCACAAAACTTCAACAGATGCGAGAAGAAGCGGCAGCGACTTTCACAGTCAGAACCAGAAGAGCAGCCACCTGTATCACAGCTCCTGCAGCCCTCATGAGGCAACACATTGTAGCATTCACCAAGTTTGTGATGTAGTACTTGAAAAGTTCTTGGACATGATACTTGATAGAATACTCCCTGCATTATTGCTCTCTAATGTGTAGAATTCATGTCTAACTGCTATTTCGTCTCGTGTAATTTTAGGGTTCATATCTTTTAACTTGTGCAGCTCCAGGGAAGTGTTGATGATATAGTCATGAACTTTGAGGGAAGTGATGAGGCTTGTTCAACCTTTCAGGCCTGCGCACTATGTCGAACCAACAAGGCTCCAAGGATCATCCATACTGGCGGTCTCCGCTGCAGGATTGTGATGTGTGTGCAATGAGACGAGCGCTGTGGAATTGTGAAGAGCCTCTGCTCATCTTGGCGCATGTGATGGCTTCGATGAGACTGTAATTTGTCGCACACACACACTACAATACTGCTTGGTATAGGAGCAGCTATGACCAAATTCATGCAGGTGCATGTGTGTACCGCGTACCTATGTACTCCATAAATACAAAGGGAAAAAACAAATCTGTTGCAAACAAAAATTCAAGGCCAAGTGCAAAAAGGATGTTCTGCGTGCCTGGCTAAACGATTTGGTCATACTCTATTGGCTTGTGTAGAACTGGCCACTGTCAGTGATTCTAGTGTATACAGAAACAGAATATGTGGTTTACAGGCTGTAGTTATTATGGGTATTTATAAGGTATAAAGCACAATATGTAACTTGATCTGCTAGCTGGGGATCTCCTTGTTGAGATTGAAGTGCCGCTATAATTTCAAGGGATCCGTAGCCCATGTATGGTAGTTTTGACTTGTGAGTTGTGACCATCGAGAGAAAGCTCATCGAATTCTTTCCGGTCATCTTGACTTGGGAACCAAAGACTTCCTCAATTTTCTTGTGAGTAAATTATAAGTTGTCATGGTAATGTCCTAAAAACAGTTGCGAAAATTTACGAGATCTCGTGTGAAAACTTGGAACTATTAGGTGTAGTCCTCTCAAATTATCAAGCATAACATATGGAGTACGTCTCACAAAGTGGTAGGAGGCACAGTAATGCGTTATGGTATACTTTTAATTTAAATATTCGAAAGAGTTGAGAAAATGTGGACCTTACAATAATGGAAGATAATCTTCAATTGTGTAGTACATGCCATAACCTTGTGTTCCCAAATCGAGTTGCTCACTTTTGAGTTTTGCACATTATTTTAGCTTGGGTTAAGCCAGTCGGACTTAATTTAAAGTGAATCGATCTTTAATTTTGCAAGAAATAAATTGTGGGTTGCAAAACTAGAATGGTCGCAGGCATAAATAAATTCATTTTGTAGGGACTGGGTTGAAGAAACACATTGAACATGTCACAATTCTAGAATACATGGTCCCAACAAAATGACTTACAAAATGTAAATGCAACAAAGGATGACATGAGGGTCTCGTGTAAATTTGGAATGAAGCCAAGGGTATTATCTTATTTTCATTGTCATAAAGTCGTGATGAATAACCTGTAAAGTATGAGGACTTCACTGTGAAGTATAGACAAGCCAAGGACTGAAGCCTTGAGATCTGAAATCGAAAATTGATAGAAAGTACACGAAAGTGACAAATGAATTAATAAACATGTGTTATCTTTCTTGATGACTTGGATATGTACACATGGTGAACAAATTTGCAGTAAGATAGATGAGTGCTTGGGAGTCCCTCCCGAAAAAGTAGTGAATGGACGACTACTACTAGTTGGGAACGGCCAACAATTTCACTAATTCTAACAAATTCCAAACAATTCAATATATTTATGCATAAGAGCAAAAACACAAGTTAAATAAACTCGGTATCACCATCAACAACAAACACAAAACATATCATATAACACAACACCAAATACACGAGAATAGAAAACTATACGGTTCTAAACCATAGCCATGTCCACTTAAACAACTTAAATAAAACCATACCACACATGTTAACTAGAGGGTTTCACAGCATTATCTGCAACATGCGATGAACAGAGGTACGAGCTCCTCCTCTCGCCCCCGTGTGGCGACGGGGGGGGGGGGGGGGGGGGGGGGGGGGGGGGGGAGGGGTAACCACCGCCGCCTCAGCCCCCAACCCCCTCCCTCCTCTCTCTCCCCCGCTACCACCATGGTCATGGCCAGACAAAGCCTGGGCGCCGCCAGCGGCGGGGGATCTCTCGTCTTCCCCGGCGTAGATCGGCAGCGCGGGACGCCAATCCTCGTTGCGGATGAGGTGTGTGTCGGGCACTTCAGCGGCGTGGCATCTCTAGTGTGCGGCGGCAGCGGCATGGCCGGAGGAGTAGCGATGTGGCGGACGATGATCTGATGCCCCTCGTCCCTCTAGCCAAGAAAACTCTGGGGGAAACCTCAGATCCCGCGGGATCGAGCGATGGAAGTGTCCTGTGCATCGTTCCCCTCTTGAGGGCATCGCTTTTGGAGTTCTCACCGATTGTAGGGATCAGCAGCGGTGGTGTCGAGGTTGCACTGGCCTCGTTTCTTCATGTCGCTGGGCTGCAAGTGCGAGATGTGTAGCAACTTGCAGCATGGAGGTGGTGGCTGCAGGAAACAGCCTGCAGTCGGTCTAGCGGAGGTGCGTTGGCCGCACTTTTGCTCGCTGCATCGTCTCATGGCGTCGCAGGAGTTTGGACATGGGGCGGTGGCCCGGCTTTTTCGACGGCGGCAACCTCTGTGGTCATGTGGATGACACGAAGGCTGGATCTTTGCTAGTGGTTTCCACTTCGAGATCGGGTTTGTTTCGACTCAACAGGTGCTACGCACGATGGTCCTAGAGGAGGTGTCAAGTCATGCCTGACCGGTGGTGGCGATGTGGTGTCTCGATGGAGACTTCATGTTTGGCCTGATCCCGACGGGTGCTACGCACGACGGCTCCTCTGGGGCGTTAAGTCATGCCTCATTGGTCGATCGAAGGCGGTGCGATAATGCTGGAGGCGTGGCGGTATGGGAGTCTCATTTGCTATCTCTTCTCCAGCGGTATCTGGTCAGCGAGTTGTCATTCCCGGACAAGTGATGCTGGTATAAGCTTCTTCATCGAGTCTACACACTTCGGTGGAAACATTGATGGCACTGTGGACGTATGCTCGCGTCGTGTCCTTGATGAAGGCGGTGTCCTGAAGCTCGTCTTCGGGGATGAAAATCATGAGCTTGACCGTTGGTTGGACTTGTCACTAACGGCGCGTGTGCGGCTTTTCCTTCTTGAAGGCTGTGTCTAGAAGTTGTGTATTTTTCTCTTTGTTGTAGTCTTTGCCATAGGGTTAGTGGTAGTCCAGTGAAGTTACTATCTCGGGGCTTTGTCCTTGGGTTTGTTTACTTTGTAATTCTCGCACTCTTGAGGTAAACGGGTTGTGTGCATCACTTTGATGCAGAGGCCGAGGCTTTGTTCCCCTTTTCGAAAAAAACACATGTTAACTAGAGTTATATGTTTAAAATTTGAGAATTGTTGTATAAAATCTTACACATATGAAACCAAACATATTGTAATGAGTGTATTAACAATGAAATGTATATATATATATATGCAAAATTAGATTAAGGATGATTATTTCAATTGATACTATCTTAATACAAAGAACAAAGCAATGCATATATGTCAATTTAGAACTGAATCTAACTTGCATACACATCCTTTGGTGGTTTAGTTAGGGTTATAAAAGTTAAATATAAATGTGCTTACCTAATCATGCACTACAAACAACTATTAAGATATTTGTTAGATTTTCCACTTATAACTCTCTACTATGATATGTAAGGATATTAAATATAAACAGACACATACATTGTATATAGTAACAAAATAGTAATTCATGGAAATTTTACACAATATAGTGTTTAGATTTGGCACAACGCGAATTTTTCAGTAAATATACATTACAAGTGCATAGCAAAAGAAAAATGTAAATTATATTAGCAACATTCAAGTGTTGTTAACTAATTAATTGAAAATTATACTCAATAAATCTATGCATTTTTAGAAAAGGTTATACATAGATATAAAAGTTTATTATGAATATATTTATTTTAACTCACCACGAGTCAACTACTTCCGCTCATTGTTCATGTCATATTCACGAGAGATCTCAATAAGTATATTTTTAATAGATGTGCAATATGAGTAGTGTCTAAGGAGTTGTACACAACCGGTCAGTCACATCATGCACAACCTTAAAATCTTTCTTTGTGTTCTCTAGTTTGCTCGGCTAGCACCTTAATCACACAACGACCTTATGTAACAAGGACATCATGCTACTGCCATGCTCCTCCCCATGATTTTTTCATCTAACCGTGAGTCGACAATCTGGTCAACAATGGAATGAAGTAGTAGTCGACAACTGTGAGCGACGATTCCTAGGTGTTGGATGGATACAAGGAAGTTGTACACACGTTCGATGACAAATTTTTCATGCTAGGAAAGAGGTTGACTACATGTTGTTCGTCTCCTAAACGTTGGCATTTGGATAAAATCCCTAGTGATTCTGATGCTGAGCTTAGAGCATTTTGGAGGACCATTAGTGTGGATATTCCTAATGAGATCCATAGAGGCAAAATTAGTCACATTCAGCACCCTGGGTTTAGATATTTTGCATTGTTTCTTGTTAGGGGATTCCTAGCTAGAGATAACTCCTCTACTTGCATAGGTCCTATTTTACACTTATTAAAATATGTAAAATAAGGTAGAATCTCGCAATATAATTTGGGAGTTATGTTTGCTAGAACTTTATCCTATTCCGTTTCACATAACAATATTACACCTTTTTATTAAACTTTGTTAGAAATTAGCCCTTTCCTGATCCATATGAGGGTTGGGAAGAATGGTTGGGATAACAAACAACCATCTTCTTTGACTATATTAAGGATGAATTGAATTTTATTGACAATTTAATCTCAACTGAGGAATCCACTCGACTAGATGAACATATTTTGGAACACATGGGTATGTTGGAACGTTTCTGCGACGGTCTCTACTCTTACCATTATATGGTTATGAGTGGCAACTTTACCATCTGTCTTAAATTGGTAATGACCAGTCATCTGTTAGATTTCACTAATAATATGGGGCTGAATTCAGACTGATAGTTTGTTATTGACATCATTGTTATCATATATCTATTGGTAGTGAGTGGTCATGAATCTAATGGTTTTCTTCTCTTTTGTGCATTAGATGGAGCTCGGCTAGGTATGCGAAATCCTTGTGATGCCGCCCCACAAAACTTCACCAGATGTGAGAAGAAGCGGGAGCGACTTTCGTAGTCAGAACCAGAAGAGCAGCCACATGTACCACAGCTCCTGCAAGCCTCATCAGGCAACAGATTGTAGCATTCACCAAGTTTGTGATGTAGTACTTGAACAGTTCTTGGACATGATAATTGATAGAATACTCCCTGCATTATTGCTCTCTAATGTGTAGAATTCATGTCTAACTGCTATTCTGTCTCGTGTAATTTTAGGGTTCATATCTTTTAACTTGTGCAGCTCCGGGGAAGTGTTGATGATATAGTCATGAACTTTGAGGGAAGTGATGAGGCTTGTTCAACCTTTCAGGCCTGCGCACTATGTCGAACCAAAAAGGCTCCAAGGATATCATACATCCATACTGGCGGTCTTCGCTGCATGATTGTGATGTGTGTGCAATGAGACGGGCGCTGTGGAATTGCGAAGAGTCTCTGCTCATCTTGGCGCATGTGATGGCTTCGATGAGATTGTAATTTTTCACACACACACACACTATAATACTGCTTGGTATAGGAGCAGCTATGACCAAATTCATGCAGGTGCATGTGTGTACAGTGTACCTCTGTACTCTATAAATACAAAGGACACAAAAAATCTGTTGCAAACAAAAATTCAAGGCAAGTGCAAAAAGGATATTCTGCGTGCCTGGCTAAACGATTTGGTCATACTACTCTATTGGCTTGTGTCGAACTGGCCACTGTCAGTGATTCTAGTGTATACAGTAACAGGATATGTGGTTTACACGTATAGATGTAGTTATTATGGGTATTTATGACGTATAAAGCACAATATGTACTCCCTTCGCTCACTATTACCTCGTGTTCTGGGTTTAGTCAAAGTTAAGCTTTGCAAAGTTTGACCGACAATGTAACAAAAAATATCAACATGCATGATTTCCAATGCATATAATATAAAAATATAGTTTATAACAATTCTAATACAATAGTTTTTATATTGTTAATGTTTACATTTTTTTTAATATATGGTCAAAGTTTGTAAAGTTTGACTTTGACTAAACCTAGGATGCGAGGTAATTGTGAATGGGGGGAGTAACTTGATCTGCTAGCTGGGGATCTCCTTGTGGAGATTGAAGTGTCGCTATAATTGCAAGGGATCTGTAGCCCATGTATGGTAGTTTTGACGTGTGAGTTGTGACCATAGAGAGAAAGCTCATCGAATTCTTTCCCGGTCATCTTGACTTGGGAACCAAAGTCTTCCTCAATTTTCTTGTGAGTAGATAATAAGTTGCCATGGTACAATGTCCTAAAAACAGTTGCGAAAATTTACGAGATCTCCTATGAAAACTTGGAACTAAACCTCTCAAATTATCAAGCATAACATATGGAGTACGTCTCACAGTCGTAGGAGGGACAATAATGCGTTATGTTATACTTTTAATTTAGATATTCGAAAGAGTTGACAAAATGTAGACCTTACAATAATGGCAGATAATCTTCAATTGTGTAGTACATGCCATTACCTTGTGTTCCTAAATTTTTGAATTGGTCACTTTTGAGTTTCGCACATTATTTTAGCTTGGGTTAAGCCAATCAGACTTAATTTAAAGTGAGTCAATCGCTATTTTTGCAATAAATAAATTGCGGGTTGCAAAACTAGAATGGTCGTAGGCATAAATAAATTCATTTTGTAGGGACTGGGTTGAAGAAACACATTGAACATGTCACAATTCTAGAACACATGGTCCCAGGAAAATGACTTACAGAATGTAAATGCAATAAAGGATGACATGAGGGTCTCTTGTAAATTTGGAATGAAGCCAAGGGTCCGAATGGCATTTGTCAGTAAGCCTGGTATCTTATTTTCATTGTCATAAAGTCATGACGAGTAACCTGTAAAGTACGAGGACTTCACTACGAAGTATAGCAAGCCAAGGACTAAAGCCTTGAGATCTAGAATCGAAAATTGATAGAAAGTACACGAAAGTGACAAATGAATTAATAAACATGTGTTATCTTTCTTGATGACTTGGATATGTAAACATGGTGAACAAATTTACAGTAAGAGAGATGAGTGCTCGGGAGTCCCTCCCGAAAAAGTAGTGAATGGATGACTACTACTAGTTGGGAACGGCCAACAGTTTCACTAATTATAACAAATTCTAGAAAATTCAATATATTTATGCATAAGAGCAACAACACAAGTTGAATAAACTCTGTATCACCATCAACAACAAACACAAAACATATCATAAAACACAACACCAAACACACGAGAATAGAAAACTATACATTTTTAAACCATAGCCATGTCCACTTAAACAACTTAAATAAAACCATATCACACATGTTAACTAGAGTTATATGTTTAAAATTTGTGCATTGTTGTATAAAGTCTTGCACATATGAAAACAAACATATTGTAGTGAGTGTATTAACAATAAAATGTATATATATATATATATATGCAAAATTAGATTAACGATGATTATTTCAATTGATACTATCTTAATACAAAGAACAAAGCAATGCATATATGTCAATTTAGAACTGAATCTAACTTGCAGACATATTCTTTGGTGGTTCAGTTTAGTATGCTTACCTAATCATGTACTACAAACAACTATTAAGATATTTGTTAGATTTTCCACTTATAACTCTCTACTATGATATGTAAGGATATTAAATATAATCAAACACATACATTGTATATAGTAACAAAATAGTAATTCATGGAAATTTTACACAATATAGTGTTTAGATTTGGCACAACGCGAATTTTTCAGTAAATATACATTACAAGTGCATAGCAAAAGAAACAATGTAAATTATATTAGCTTCATTCAAGTGTTGTTAACTAATTAACTTAAAATTATACTCAATAAAACTATGTATTTGTAGAAAAGTTTATACATAGGTATAAAAATTTATTATAAATATATTTATTTTAACTCACCACGGGTCAACTACTTCCGCTCTTTATTCATGTCATATTCATGAGAGACCTCAATAGGTATTTTTTTAATAGATGTGCAATATGAGTAGTGTCTAAGGAGTTGTACACAACCGGTCAGTCACATCATGCCCAACCTTCAAATCTTTCTTTGTGGTCTCTGGTTTGTTCGGCTAGCACCTTAATCACACAACGACCTTCTGTAACAAGGACATCATGCTACTGACATGCTCCTCCCCATGATTTTTTCATCTAACAGTGAGTCGACAATCTGGTCAACAATGGAATGAAGCAGCAGTCGACAATTGTGAGCGACAATTCCTAGGTGTTGGGTGGATATCAACCAGGATGACACCAACAAAGGCACTTTGCGTTTGTAGTGGTTTGGTCGTCTTCACAAATTCAGGTTATGTTTGTGTATTGAGGGCCTCAAACACTCTGAAATCTTCATTTACTGTATTAATCTACAATTGGAAATAATAAGGTTGGCATGTTGTGTTGGAATTTCAAATGAATGTTGAGGTTTAGCGAGGTATGTTTGCTACTGCATAACTACATAACGTTGTGTCACATTGATAATCCGTATGGACTAAGGCGCTTTCTTTGCTCGTGGTGTCTGACAGTAATTGTTAAGACATACATCCTGATAAACTTTTTTTGTTGTGCATCATTTTGAAATTGCGCGAGGTTGGGTATAATTGAGACATGCTATTTTAGCCCCTTATTTTGAATTAGTATGATCATCCAGCTTTAGATATCTCTACTAGTATGGAGATGAATTAGAGTGGCAGTTTATTATATCTATTGAGCAGCGGGTGGTCATGAATATAATGGTTTTCCGCTCTTTTACCAACGAATGTTATTTTTCTAATTTTTTAATATAATGTATGTTTCTCAATATATATGGTCTGGTACATTTCAACTCATTTTAGTATGGAGCTTTCTCATTATGTTATCTATAATGTAGCCCATATTAAATTAGTCACAACTGAGGTTGTTGTTTGTGGAAGCACACACAGTTGTGCGGCATCGATAATACTGTACCATTTGGCTCACTTTCTTCACTTGTGGTGACAGCTATATTTAAGACTTAGACATGATACACCTTCTTTCGTGAGCGTTCACGTTTTCTGAAATTGCGTGCGGTTTGGTCGGGTATAATTAACTATGTGTGTTACTTCAGCTCCCTTGTTTTAAATTGGTATATGATGAATCATCGGTTAGATGTTGCTACCCAGGGCCGGCTCTATGTTTTGCGGGGCCCTAGGCAAAGTCGACTGCATGGCCCTTTAATTAAGTCTAATGTATATGAAGGCATATATGAAAAATATATATGTATCCAGTTTCACTTTTCCTTGTTAAGATTTTTGACTTTGATTATCGTTATTCACGTTAACACTACTTGCTGCTGGAAAATATCTTTGTAAAACACCTTTTTATGATTCAATAAATTCAATCTCTCGTTTATTATTCCTCTTCACAACACCGAACTTCTGTCTCGATGCCAAATTACCTAAAATTACAAAAAAAAATCGAGTACATCATATAGAGAATTAAAAATAGAATAAAACCCTAAAAGTCAAAGGACATGCAAGCAATCAGGGACGAGATTTAATCAGAGTATATATGAGTGGCGATCGATTATGATTGATGATCGTGGATCTGAGTCTCCGACGCCGTGTGCGTCTGTCGCCTACAGCCTACTCCGGACCGAACGGAAGACGTGAGGAGTGCTGAATAGTCAGGGACTCAGGAGGAGAACGACCACGACGCGAATTAGTCCCCAGCGTGGCGTCGTTCCTCGTGCGCTTCCAGGAAGCACGCACGGTGGGCCTTTGAAGAAAAAAATCCAGCCAGATGTATGTGTCACAGGGTATAGGGTATATGTACGTATACTCCCTTCATCCCAAGGCTTAAGGTATATAATTATTTTGAAAAATAAAGCCATGTAAAGTTTGATCAAACTTTTAGAAATCTATTAAGAACTATTATATTATATAGATACCATGTGAAAATATGTTTCATAATGTATGAAAGGGTATGGATTACGTAGTGTAAATATTAATATTTTTGTCTAAAAACTTAGTCAAACTTTAGTTGTTTTGACTTTTGAAAAAAATTATATGCCTTAAGCTTTGGAACGGAGGTAGTACGTTTTTAGGCCCACCTGTGCCATGGGCCCCTAGCCGTTCGCGGTGGCCTAGAGCCGGCCCTGTTGCTGCCAATAGGGATCGGTAGTTTCCTATGAAATCACAGTTGTCATATCTATTAAGTTAAGATTGATCATTTTCGAGAACCCGCAGAAGATCTGTGTGTCTTTGTATTAAGCTTGCGAGAGCTTAATTTACAGGAGAAGTCCACCGGAAATAAAACCAGCCGCTTTGGGCTAGCACCACATCGCCTCTACTATACTCTACCAGCGCGCACGAGGGAGACTGTCAAACACAACCGGCCACCACACCTTGAGGGTGATGTTCCTCGCGGCGTCACCGAGGTCCCACCCACGCCGTTCGAGAAGCCGGAACCAGATGTTACGATTGACCATGAATTTAAGAGGTCGTTTGGTATCCATCATTTGAGCCTGGAATCTTGAATTTATTTTGCAATTCCATTTCTATACTGTTTGGTTGGTACGGAATTGGGCTGTCATTTTATTTGGCAAATCCATCAAAATATCCTCATGTATAAATCCGATTCCTATTTAACAACCAAACATGTGGTGTTTTTGGAATCATAATATAAATAAAACGGCCTCTCTCCTTCTCCCAAAGCTTATCATCTCCAATACGGATCTGCTCTCGCCTCTCCTCCTCTCGGAACAGGCGGCGGCTCTCTCTCCCTCCAGATCTCAGCCGGCGAGAGCGCCGGTTCCCTCTCCCTCCGCTTGCCGCTCCGGCGGTAGGAGGGAGGGGGAACCTCGTTTCTCCGCCTAGTAGTTAGGGTTAGGGTATGTCTGCTGTAGGGTGTCGTTGGGGTGGTGGGAGCGACGTCCGGGCAATAAATCTGCCTCAACTCTACTCCCACACCGGCGACGACCTTCACGGTGGCGCCTCGGAGTTGATGGCAAGGTGTGCTGTTCGTTCCTTCAGATCGACAGCTTGGTCTTCTCGTCGTTCGTCAGATCTGGCGAGATCAATTTCTCAGTGTGTCGCTGGCGTTCGTTGTTATCCGCGACGGCGCTGGTGGCCGGGGCGAGATGGTTTCTCTGGAGCGAGGATGTTGGTCCGGAGGTGGTGGATCTGTCGTTTTTCTCCGACTTTGTCGATGAGAGGCAGCGGATCTTGGTTCAAGACAGCACGGGGATGTCCCCCGATCAACGTGCCACAACGACATGTGCCTCGCTGCGTGCAGCAGGCCTGTTCATCGACTCACAAAGCCTCATTAGCGATGGTGCTTTTTTGGATCTTGCAGTGTTGGAGGTTCAGCGTCTATTCTGGTGTGCGTCTTGGCGTCACTGGAGTTGGGCAGCGGCCGCTGGCTTTGGTGGTTGCGGAAAACCCTAGGGATCGTTTTGTATTTCTCGGTCTCTTAGGATTTTATCTGCATAATTTTCAGGATAATCATTTTATCCCGGTCTATCTTTTAGTGTCCACATGTGTTACTCCATGTAACTTGATTTTCGATTAATGAAATATGTGGTTGCTCTCAAAAAAAAAAACGAATCCATGATTCATTAAATGAACTAAATGAAATAAATACCTGGATGCCACTAATGGCTTTGGTGCATTAGATGGAGCTCTGACAGGTATGCAAAATGCTTGTCATGACACCCTACAAAACTTCATCATGCCTGAGAAGAAGCGGCATCGACCTACAGATACAAAACCAGAAGAGCAGGAACCTGTATCGCAGCTCCTGCAGCCCACATCAGGTAATAAATAGTGGCATTCACCAAGTTTTTGATGCACCACTTGAACAATTCTTTCTTAGGCATGCTACTTGATAGAATGCTTCCTGCATTATTTCTCTCTAAGGCACATGTATGTATATTTCCTATCCGTAATTTTGGGGCTGATAGTGTTAAGAGTATTGTACGGATACGATTGTTACAGTGGTTTAGGATAGTTAGGATCCCAACCTAACTTGACTTGTACTCCAAGAGGATCCCTCGTACGCCAATCCTTCTCTATCATTCTGCACGGTATCAGACTAACCTCGATCCAAACCCTAGTCGTCGCCGACACGTTTCCGCCGTGCCGCCACCGGGAGGATCGATCTTCATGATCTCCGCCGGGGGCCACACGATCCCTAGCTAGGCTCGTCTGCCAATCTTTGATCGGCTGCCCTGGTGAATCTTTTTTCCAATCTCTAGATCGGTTTTTCTCTCCATGGATCACTTGGCCGGTCTTGTTTTTTGGTTTATCGATCATAGATCGGATTGAGTCGTCCACCGTCATTGTCATCGCCACGCCTCTGTTCCGGCTATCGGCACCAACGATCTACACCGCGCTCATGTGCCTGCCTCCTCTGCTGCCGTATCTGCCTAGGTAGGCTGTCGCAGTCTCATGACAGGTTGCCGCGCACCTCGGCCGGCTAGTACACCTTCCTAGGTAGCCTGTCGTGGTTGTCTCCCTCGGATCGTCTTTGTCATCATCTCCCGGGATTTCACCGACAACGCCACCGTCGACTCCGATCTACACGCGTCATCCAGGCCATTGCGCATAGGGAGCACCGTCGGTCTGATCAACCGATCCCGCGCCCACCTACGCCAAGCACGTCCCCGAGCATGCGCCTACCACCAATCGAGCTACGGGCTGCCGCTGTGTCGTACCTTTGGGCCGCAGCCCCGCCGCCTTGGTCTTCGCCTACTGGTTGCTAATACGCCTCACAAGCGTGTACGCGCTGGTGGTCTCCAGCCGCTGCATCGACTCGCGTCTTACAGCTATAGCGCCCCATCGGGTCACAGCATCGCTGTCACAGCAGTCTACATCGTCGTCCTCGTGCACCGACGCCCTAGGCTATCTCCGTGCCACCTCCCACGGTGCGGGTCACCTACGTCCGTGCATGGTCTTTGTCATGTCGGATTCTTATTCGCCTATATCGAGTAC
The DNA here is from genome assembly GCA_910589775.1 of Avena eriantha. Lineage (NCBI taxonomy): Eukaryota > Viridiplantae > Streptophyta > Magnoliopsida > Poales > Poaceae > Avena > Avena eriantha. Next base: position 536,239,341 of record OU342745.1, read on the forward strand.
CATCGCTACGCCTCTCTAGGCATCCAGCATGACCACTTCGGGTTGACGCTGGTTTCGCCGCCTTCTAGATCTTCGTCCACAACAACCTCGTCGACATCATCATCTCGTCCCCTAAGACAATGGTGCACAGGTTCATTATGGTACCTACCCACGCACGCCCGGTACTAGCAACATCGGTACGTGCCTTCATCCCCGATGCGTTCCCGAGTCTAGCAAACTCCAACCGGCGTCTCGTCTATACATCATGAACAGCGTCTTCTTCGGCATCGACCTATAATACTACCTCGATCGCGTCACTAACGGGTTCTTCTTTGCGTCCTTGGTTCTGACAAAACCAATGGATGCATTCGTTAACGAAGTGCGCCGAGTTCTTGCAAAACTATGATCACACCTCGTCCTCGATGGCTCAGACTGCATCGGCTCTGGCATCGCCACCTTCGACGACTGGCTCGACGCGTCTCCGTTATCATCCTCGTGAACTATGCTCATGTGGCTTCACGTGCGGCTACCTCGACACCAACATCTCGACCACGACATCGACTACGGCGACCCTTCGCATGGGTACATCGATCAAGGTTGCACCACCCCACGCTCCCGGTTCCCTCGACATCAGCACAAAGGGCTACCACCTCGCTTGTGCTTCTCATCAGCTTCCTCTACAGTCCAAGCTACCGTGTCACGACACCGTCCATGACGTTCCCGCTCGGACTGCGGGAGGATATCAGCCCACTGGCTCTACTTTGTTTTATCTCCAGTCTGACCGTCTGCGACGTTCAGTTGTTCACGATGCTACCGCTACGGCTGCGGGGATGAAACTTTAGAGTATTGTACAAATACGATTGTTACGGTAGTTTAGGATAGTTAGGATCTCATCCTAACTTGACTTGTACTTTAAGATGATCTATGTACGTCTATATATACTCGTCCATGAGACTCAATAATACATTTGTCACGTTCCGCCAATCTCTCTATCTTTCTACAGATAGTTTTTGTTTTGACTTGTGCAGCTACATGCATGATGCCAAGTCAACTCTACAGAACATGCTTTCACCTGAAGTCTAATGTGTTGATGTATAAGTCATTATGAAGTAATGTGAGGATTAATGATGCGGCTTGTTTGACTGTCTCTGGCGTGGCAACATACAACATAATGCCTGCATTATATGTAAGGAGGGTGACTCTGAGGACATCTGCCCAGAGCGTATTCAGAGTGTTCAACGGCAAGTCTTAAGGCCTCCTCTTTTCAGCTTCTTGGGCAGCCCTCGACCAACTTCTCCCAGAATCTTATTTTTAAAATTCGTTTAAACTTTTTAACTAATAGTTTCAACGTTAATTTAAAAGTATAAACGATTTTGGCATATAACATTCTGTGAGAAGCTGGTCGAGGGTAGCTTCTGGGAGAAGCTGCCCAATAAACTAAAAAGAAGGGTGAAGGTGGTTGGTGAGCAGGCACGACGAAGGTTACCTAGCTAACGGGCACTATAGAATGGGGGACGTGTGCAACGGGAGGGCGCCACGGATGATGGAGCTGTGAAGAGAACGCAGTGGCTCGCTGTGCAACAGGACATAGATTCAAGGTTTTTTTTTTCTACTGTACTTTAGAGTACGCCCCAACAAGTTCGATCCAACCCTCTTAAAAAAACCTCTTCAAAGGTTGAAGATTACATAAGGAATAGCAACAACTTCAAAGAAAGGGAGCACCAGTGGTGAGATTTTCGTAGTGGTGCACCTTCTATGACCATTATAGTTGATAAAAGCAATGAAGATTAGGCACTTAAATTTGTCGGTGAATAACATAATGTTAGTAGTTGTGCTTCAAATGGTTTTTCCCCTTAAAAGGGTGCATTAACAAATGGTTCAAATAACCGAGCAGTCCTACAGTATCCAGATATTATAGATAGAATATGGAAAGTAAAATGAAACCAAAACTTGACCAGGTCTGAATTAAAATCTGTAGCCATCGAAAGTTGGACCGTAATCCATCTATTCAATATATTTTGGCAAACTAACCTTTACGAGTACTCAAAATAACTGACGCATCTTTGTATACATACACATGTATATAGACACGATTTAGTGTATGCCGCCTCCCCTCCCGTCTCGCGCCGCCTCCCCGCAGGCGGCCGGGGCAGCTCCCCTTCCTCCGCCTCTGGCCTCCCTCTCCTCCCCCTCCCCCTGCCACCGCCGGTAGGCCCTGACGGGCTAAGCCCGGGAGGGTGCGGCGGCGGCGGGATGTCTTGCGTCTGCGCGCTGGAGGGCCTCGCGGGGGAGGTTCCGTCCGTGGCGGCGCATGGTGCTGGTGGTCTCGGCCGACGGTCGGCGTGGCGCTGCAACGACGGGTGCTGGCGGCTCGCGTGCTGGCTGCGGCGGTCGCGCTGAAGATGGACTGCGGCAGGTGGTAGGGGGCTCCCTGCGGCCGTGCTCGTGGGCCAGATCTGGGCCGCTTCATGCCTAAGGGTTCGTGTTGTTGTCCCTCTGCTTGCGCGGGAGGCGGGATGATGCAGCGTCGGTGCGTCTGTGTGCGGCGATGCTTGGCGGGCGGTGCGTGGTCGGAGGATTCGTCATGGCGGCGCGGGTGTTTTGGTGGCGGTGATCTCCAGCCCTTTCACGGTGGCGGCTGCCCGGGTTCGCTCTGGTTGTTTTCGACAACTATCTCGCGATCAGTGGTGATGATCCGGACGGCGGCTTTTGTCGCGACGACGGGGAGCCTAGGTGTGGCAGTGGAAGGTTCTTGGTGATCATCGAGAGCTTGGAGGAGGAGGGGAGGTGTGGTGGTTAGTGTCGGTCCTTGTTGGGCGGGCGTGAGGTTTGAGACTCTTCGCTGGGCGAAAGCCTTGTCTTGGCGGTTGGCCGGGACCGACGACGGTGACGCCCGCGGGCGCCGCATCCTTCTTGAAGTCGTCGTCGAAGCGGGTGTTTCTTGCTCCTCCGCCCGGGCTCTCCGGGGGAAACCCTAGATCCCTCGCGGCATCAGGCGTGGGCGATGCTCTTGTGTCGGTTTGCCTCTTGGGGCCTCGCTTTGGACGTCCACCAGACTAAGGGACCTGAGGAGTGTTTTTTTTTGGTGGTTTGGCGGAGGCGGGTTCGTCTTCGGCTAGGCGGGGCGTGGCCCTGGGGCCGGCGTGGTAGTTGGAGCGGTGGCTCCGGTCTTTCGCCTTCGCCTGATGCGTTGAGGTGTGGTGTCGACATGGTTGGTCGTCGACCCGTGTGGAGCGTAGCCTCGGGGCTGTCGTGTGGTGTTGTAACGGTTTTTTGGTCAGTTTTCCTTATAAACTGGCCTGCTCTTTTGTGCTATATTAATGAAAGGCAAAGCTTTTGCCTCGTTTCAAAAAATAAATACGGAGTATGAAATTTTACAACTAAGTGATGCAACTTTGTCCTTGCATGTGAACGTGAAAGGAGACATTAGTGTCCACGACAGAATAAATAAGGCCTAAGTTGTCCAAGAATTACGACCATAACCCAATGAACTTGAAGAATTCATCATATGTATCTTTTACTCTGATTCTCTTCTAGACACTCTGCTCTCAACAAATGAATGTTACAGCCTAAATATCAACCAAAAAGAAATGAACAGCAGCATGTGTACTGTTCACATGTGTGTTAGGCTGTAAATACAATCAATTATTATTGACAGCATATAACGCTTATATCAACAAAACAAACATGTCTTTAAATACAAAAGATCTCTCTCCCCGCACACAATTACATGTGTTTCATCTAACGACCACACTAGGGACTCTTTAACTTAACAACAACAGATTTATACTTATTTTGACCCACACTTCTCACATCGCTCCACGCTCTAACAATTCCCATCTAAAGTTAGGTGCCGCATAAACCTTGGGGAGGGTATGGAGGAGTATGCCGACACAAACACAGATCACGGCGACGCCCATCACCGTGAACATTGCTGGCCTGTACAGGAAGGTCTTTGCAAATGAACTGGGGTACATCCGAGACTGACGACTGCAGATGTTGCACCTTGGTGCGGATGGTGGAGACATTGTCATGCTTTTGCAGATCTCGAGGCTAATATCACCAGGTTTCATCCCATCAGTTATTACAGGGCACATGCTGCTGGGAACACCAAGGACAACATGACCTTTGACAAGATGCTTATCTATCTTCTTCTGGACCAGATTCATGTAATCATCGTTGCCTCTCTGACGAGCATAGTCTTCAGGGGTGAAGCCTATCTCATCTCTCACATTTCTCCAGGAGTTGAGTCCAACCTACAAGAAGCAACAGTAGGGAGATTAGACACGATCCTCAAAATTAACTAAACAAACTAGATTTAGATAAGTAATGCATGTTGTACAGCATCGTTAATTTGTTGTTCATCGTTTAATTGGTGTTGCTCCGTGTTAGTGTTAAAAGATCAAAAAGAATGTTTTAAATAATAAGTTGTCATTGGTGTATGCCTGCAGGGCTATATTTTAAACATCTGGTCAACGGAATTTTGAGGTCAAGAAAATAGGCAAAATAGAACATGAGCAAGTATTTGAATCGTATTGCACAAAGTAGACGAGGGAATACCAGTCCAGGGTCATCAGTCAGTGCATCCAATACATCCTCCGCATCACTAGTAGCAGCTGCTATATGGAGGGGTGTAAATGTAGAAGGGCCCTGAGCATCAGGTCTGAATAGGTATGTCTCTGTGGTTTCCTTCAGATTTTTTTTTGGCTTGTATCTCAGCAGAAATCTAACCATTCGGACAGATTTCCCTCGCACAGCAGTGTGCAGCAATTTTTCTGACAATACCACCTCTTTTGGAGACTGCAACCCAGTATCAACAAATCCATCAAATAATAAATCTAACAGCATTTTGGTCACAGCACACCACTCCTGCTCCATGGCGAATATACCAAGATTCCTGAATCTCAACAGGTTAAACGTTGCTGCAGGAAGCTCCGCTTTATCATGCTTTGAAATTATGTTTACTCTATGAAGAAGCCAGCCCAGTTCATTTAGAAACTCAAAAGCTTGACTCCTGGCATTGTCATCATCTGCCTGTTCATGACTAGATGACTTAAATATGCTCTCCAGCTCACAAACCTCAGAGCATACATCCTGCTCAGCAATTATGAAGGGGAAGAAACCATTACTAAATCCACTATCTTCAACCTGAAATTGCCAATGATACTCAACAAATTAAAAATAAGTGAAGAGTTATGATAAAAAAAATCAAAACTCCATCGAAACAAAAGCTAACAAGTTGGTTACTTGTACCTCTATGAATCCTCTTCCTCTTGAACCAGGGAGAGAACAGTGGAAGCTGAGATATTCAATATCTTCATGCTCAGTGTCATCAGCCAAAATAGCCGTGTCTTCCTCAAATATACAACGCCCTTCAATTGAGCAAATTAGCCTGCGGACATGACATTCTGTATTTTTAGATAGCAGCATATTGGCTTAATTAAACATAAAGCTGTACCCGTCTTGTGCAAGAATGAGCATACGTAAATTGTATATGATAAAGTACCTTGAGGAATTACTGACTAAGTTAAAGCCTTCTACCCTGAAATTAGCTGTCGCTGAATAAGGAGCAGCAACCGGAGTAACACATAAAACCTTGCAGTAATGATGAGAATTAGGTGCCAATGGTCTGTCCAACACAACTTGACCTGCAGTAAAATGACCATAAGGTGACATTAGCAAAATCCCGACATAAAGCATAAATAAAACCTGAACAGCTATGCAAAACTATACAAGAGTTTAGACTCACCGTTGTGCATAAAAGCAAGTTGATGCCGTACCATCACAAATACCAAACCAGATGCCCAAAAGTTATGAGTGGAACCACTCAAAAGCTTATCCAGGTATAAGCTCATATTCTCAGAGAGCTGCAGAAAAAAAATGATTATCCACCAGCCAGAAAAAAAACACTATCATGACATGGAATGATTAACACATAAAAGAGAAGGTACCTCTCTCCACGTAGACTCAACTAACCGAAGATATACTGTCAGGATAATACAGCCAGGTCTAATATAACTCTCTATATCAGTAGGGCTAGTGGACAACCAACCAAGAATCTGAAATTCAGGTTTAGGTGTTAGATTCAAGATATGCTCTCTTGTGATTTGCTGAGAGAATGCATTTACCTGTGATCGCAAAATTGGAGGTAAATCGCTAGGAACTTTCTCAAAAAGCTTGAATACAATTTTATCAGTTCGACACTGCAAGCAGAACAATAACAATGTATGTTAGAGAGAGATAGAGAGACGTTCTGGGAGAAAAATACAATGTTTGAGCATATTTTAGGTGTGAATTCACACTGAAATATTGAGATGTCACTGACATTTCGTATGTCTGCAAGTATACAACAATAAGACAAGTTTTCCTTTTTCATGATACCCTAACATACAGATTTACAAGCTGCTCAGATAGCTTTGAGAATTTGGAGTATTCATGTGGAATACTGCACCAAAGAGATGAGATGAATCGGTTATTTATTAGGTACTCCCACCGTCCCATAATATATATGACGGGACAGAGAGAGTAGAAGTCAGTATCTTTGACGCCTATTTCGTTGGTGCAAGAAACTTCAGTCAAATTTACTCTTGCAGACTTGCTGAGCTTGGTTCTTGATATCAATCACTATTTCTAGTAGACTAATTGAAACGTTGTGCACTTGTAGACGTACATAGGTTCCAACTTCCAACACTACAGTTAGGAGTTGTTATATCGCTCAAGGCAGCAAGTGGACTAACAATCTAGTCCTGCATAAAGTAAACATTTTTTGACATATCACTCCAGCCCTCACCCTTCAGCCATGAATTCAAGACTAACCATCTACCTTCGTACCATATTAGCTATGAATCTTCATCCCTTATTAGCTTGTTCCCAAGGTTTACGTGTCGACATGTTGCAACTTGTCGCTGGGGTACCGACAAGTAGACAAGTCGTGACAAGTCTCGACAAGTGATAGACTTGTCGATGTGTTGTCGACAAGGAACTACTAAAAAATACTAAGTAACCAGACTATTAATTTTGGTGTACTGTAACAAATATTGATGGCGAGCAAGGGAGAGGCGGAGGCGACGGCGGTGCAGGGGAGAGGCGGAGGCGGCAGCGGCCAGAGGAGAGGCGGCGCCAGGGGAGGGAGTCACAACTCACGATCTAGGGCGTAGGGTTTCAGAAAAGACATCTTATATCCCAGCCCTTTAACTTGTCGCTCAACTAGTTGACAGAGACAAGTCGAGGTTTGTCGATCGACAAGTTCAACTTGTCGTGTCGTTCCAACTTGTCGACATCAGGTTTGCAACACATAGACTTGTCGTGCGAGAAGTCTAAACTTGTCGAGCGACACGTAATCCTTGCTTGTTCCGTAATTTGTCGCATGCTCAGTTGTGAACTGTTTGTGAACTTGTGGCCAGATTATCAAGTTGTGAGTTGCATGCTGAGCATTTGGCAAACCATATCAATTATCAATAATAATGTATTTTCACGAATTTTCACTATTCCCATCTTCATACAAAAATCATTCATTTTGATTATTTATTATATATATACATAAACGTATCGCCGTATCTGGGCAACCTAGTTCTTGCAGTTAGTGGCTTTGTTTTTACTTTAATTTATTTTATTTTTAGTTGTGGGCTTGTGACCACCATGAGTGGTGTTGTACACACGCACCTTTTTGGTCTTTTCTTCTAATACAAAATTGTACAAGTTTCGAGGTGTATTCTACCAAAAATCTAATAGCAAATTCACAGGTATTGAGTTGCTAATATCCCTTTGAAATTAATTGTATGTAGGATGATGATTACTGTTGTCAATAGATAAGGTTACTGATATATACACTGATATGTCATACTCCCTCAGTCCGAGAATAAGTGACTTGCATTTGTCTAGATTCAAATGTATCTATACATTAAAATATATCTAGATACATGCGAATCTAGACAAATCCAAGTCATTGGAAATTAACCATTTAGCTTTTATTTATCAGCACGTTGAAAGGAGAAAAATGATAACCTGAGCATCTCCATTTGAGCTTGACAATGACTGAGCCGACGTTGAATCTGAATTACCACTAGTCTGTGGTGGGCTTTGAGTAGAATCTTGGCGTATCCAAGATGGGCAATTTGAACCATCCTCAAAGCCTTCCATATCATTGCAAGTGTCATTCAAATCAAAATTCTTAAGCTTGCAAGCTGGAGTCTCTGTAAATACACAATGCATAAGTTAATTTTTTCATGAGCAAACATTTCCTCAAGAGTTAAAAAAAGGTTATATGTATTACCAGGAGTTGCCGCCATGGTAGCTTTTGATTGTACTGGTACAACAGCACATGGTGTCTGGCCACATTGACCACCATTCGCAAAAGGTGCCTTGGAGTTAGATGGTCCTGCAGCCTCTGCTGCAGCAGTATTCACCAAAGCATTAGCTGCTTCAGGGGTCCCAGTATTTGATCCATTTTGCATGCTCTGACATGCCTCCAAAAGTTTACAGAGTTCTTTTGGATCCAATGCTTTGGCAACAGTCCCAAGGTTTCTCCAAAGGTTAGATAGCAACTCCTGACCTTGTAAATGCTCAGCGTTTTCAGCTACAAGTACAAATGTTAAGTGTCATGTCTCTTCCTGAGTATTACCATCAGAGTTGTTTCGAAGAGCATTAAGTATGCTGATAAAAGATCAGCTTAGCCATAGATAGTGTTCCTAAACTCTATTTAAGAGACAAGCTATCATAGACAACAAATGGTAGCCAGTAAAGTACAAGGATTCTAAGCTCAGAGAATCTGAAATTGTAGCATTATATCACTGCAAATTTAATGGACATCATAGTCATACTACACCGCTGGTGGCAGAGCCTGTTGTGAGAAATTCAGAAATTGGACATCAAGCAATAGTAAGCCTAAAGTACACCAGGACCCTATTATATAACTTTACAGTCCAATTAACTCTAGTATTTCAGTCAAAATATCCGATAAATCAACAAAAACATTGACATTTATGTTGCAACTTGCAACTACATCTACAAGAAAACAACTAAGAACACCGTTACAAGTCCGATTTTAAGTCAACACAAGTAAAATTCAGTCAAAGCTATGAGTCAAACATATTTTCCCATGATTTAAGGGAATATAAACTGTGTGAGTACCAGTACTTCTATATGCAGAATAGTTAACTATATATTTTACTCTAGCAAGTTCAAAACTTTCAAAACATTACTTACAGTTCAAATTGGCACATACTCCAAGAAGACTCAACAACAAATAACTGCTAACTTTGTCTTCAATAGGGCTCCCGCCAACAGCAATTTCAGGGCGGGTTTTTCTCCTCCGTTTATTATGGCCTGCTAGACGCCGACGACAACTTCGCTTTCCTTCATCAAATTCTTGAAGAAGGTGGAACCTGGACAACATGTACGGTAGTCAAGACGATTTACCAATATTTAAAAGACACACGCAGTGTGTGCTCTATAATCATACCAGAAAAAAACATTATGTAAATCAAATGCTGTCAAAAGCAGTTCTTGGCTATGCCCAGGCCAAGATGAATTCAGTATCTCTTACAAGTGCATGGAGTCTACAGAGGTATAAGTTGTACAAGAACAGGAAAGAATGAACTACAGGAGGCCATTATTGTCGGCCATGTGCTGTCCAAAATATGTGTCCGATGAGATAATTACTTTTTAGGAAAAAAAGTATACGAAACATAGTCCTTAATATAGTTGGATGGATGGCTTGGTTGCTAGAGCAGCGTATAAAAATAATTATATAAGATTCTTCAAAAAAGAAATATTAGGTTTCCAAGTTTATCCACATCAGCTAATCCCCATACATAGGGAAGTAGTGAAACTATATTGATCCTGTTGAACTGAAAAGAGAAAACTGATGCAATGGGTACAACAGTAGCAATTGGTTATAACTTATAGCTCATGCAAACTTGTTAACCAAATTCATGAATGCTGATACAGATGAATAACTAATATATTTACTTCATAGTATATTCCCATGCATCATGTATTTATGTTTTCCACACTGTCCCTCCTTTTGTCAATAGTGAATGATTCACTCTAGCCACAGGAAATAACTAAGGCAAAGCTAACCTTTCTTAGCATGACACTATACAACCATTTACTCACAGCGACAACATCACAATTAAATCTTGTATACGCTCCTACAGAAGCTGGATGTTCATGTTTTTACTATTTCTACTTGTTTATTGTTGAAACAAATCTCTACATGCAGTTACTGTTTCAGCCTAAAAATGAGAGCTTGCTTTAAGTATAGCTGACAGATTATGGTGTTTCAGATATCACATGGAATTGCTTATGACATTAGCATCGCAGGAAGCTTGAACGCTCTACACATCTATTTGGCAACCCAAAACAAAACTTGCATCACATATATACATTCCCACACGAAGAAATTACTACATGTACACGAAAGGTAATAGCAGCAAAAACTAACCTGCTACATTGCTGGCAGAACCGCTGTACAGTATTCCCGACAACCGCAGTGTTAGCCTTAGCATGCATCTCGCAGACTTTGTGCCGCCGATGGTAATCCTTCGCCACACTAAGGTCCGCCCAGCAGCCCTCCACCTGGCAAGACGGACCACTCGAGCTTCCCCCCTGCACCCTGATCTTCTTACCATTTCTGTCCTCCTCATTAACACCACCATCCTCCACCGCTCCACTGGCAACAGCGCCGCCCCCGATTCTCAGGCTGAGCACCCTGCGACTGTTCTCCACCGGGTCCTCGTCATCGTCATCGTCAATGACCACCACTCGCTTCCTCTTATCAAAGTCACCTCTCATGCTACCATTGGTAAGCACCGCTTCCTCAGAGGAAGAGGGCGAGCTATTAAGCGACAGACCGTTCGCCGCTGCAGCGGGCACCGGTGTGGCGACAAAGCGCTCACTGTCCCAACTCCAGTCGTTGAGGTCCCAGCCAAACACCCTCTTCTCGCGCCTGGCCTGGTCAAGCTCACCACCTACCCCGCCGCCGTACAGGTGGCGGCTCTGCGACCCGACCCTGGCCGCCTCCATGGCCTGCCCCTCGAAACACTAGCGGAAGCTGCTATTGAAACCAACCTTCCTCAAACCGCCGAAATGCGCGGCAACAGCAGGGGCCGAGAGATCTAGTCGGCTTCCCTCCCGCCCAAGCAGTCGACGAACGTGACGCCGACGCAGCCGCGGATCCAGACCAGCGAAACCCACATGCCCGCGGTGGGAATCACCGCGAACCCGAGCTCATGCAGCTCGGACCGCCGTGGGGCCGCCGAAGAGGGAGCGGATCAGCGGAGCTGGCGGAGCGATCGAATTGGCGGCGGAGGGCGCTGATTCGGGGCACGAATCGAGCTCCGGGAGGTTCGTGCCGGGCGAATTCCGCCGGCGCGGCGGCGAATTTGGAAGGCAGGATTCTGGTGGGAATGGACTGGGGAGCAGAGCAACGGAGTCGAGGGAGACTGGGAGGGGAGGGGAAAGAGCGAGGCAAGAGATGGTGGAGACGATGGGGACGCGTAGCGCCACGGCTCGGGGTACAAATAGGCCCGCGAAAATGCTATGGCCACGAGGGAGGCTACACGTAACACCACACTTGTCACCTGAGACTATGTCATTTTTGGTTTGATCAAAATCTTCGAGCAAAATCCAATTTTATCGGTTTGTGTTTGTAAATTGTTGAAATGAAGCCCGCCCAAATTGGGTTGTGTAAAATAGGCAGAAACATCCAACCGCACACGTAATGTGATAAGTAGCCATTACGTCGTATATGATGGTTTGATAGATAGATAACCCCCGTCATGACGCACTATGTTAGAGATCTAGTCTTGAAAGGTACGCTATCTAAGGGGCGATGTTCGCATATATGGAAGTCAGACCTTGAGTCCTGGGTTTATACACAGTATGATTATGCAAAATATCATAATAAAAGTAGAAGAGGAATACCTCAAAAAGAATTGGAAGAGGAAAATATGACATATGATAAGTGAGGACATGGATTAAAGAAACATCCAGGATATTCGTGATACTTGGACATACATGTGCCAAAGTATGCAGCCCATGAAAGATGAACCTTGTGACCGTGAAACTTACGTTATTTCCACAGAAATATTGTGGCGTAATATGGTAAGTATGCATCGTGTCATTCATTAATGTGATAATTACTCATTGTGTCCTACATGATGGTTTGGTAGATAGATATGCCTGCATGAAACTTGGACATACCCATGCCAAAGTAGCCCATGAAAGATGGATCTTGTGAACGGTCAAACTTACGTCATTTTAGTGGTAACATTCAACTGCACACGTAGTGTGATATTTGGTAGATATCTAACGGTGGTGCCAGCCACAAGGCTTTATGTTGCAGATATCATCTTAAAACTTACGCTATTAAAGGGACGATTGACGTAAGCGGCCAAACTTTGAGTGTTTTATTTCTACATGATATTAGTTATGTCATATAATATAGAAAAACTATGCATATGATTTATCATAAGTACATACATCATATTATATGTGAATTTTTACTACCTAATAAGAATGTATTTTATGGATATATTTGAATATTTGATAATATGTTTTTGTGAATATATTTGTACGTATATGGGAAGTAATGCATAATTTGCATTTGATACTTGGTATATAAGTAATTAGTTAACTATAGATATAGAAAAACTGAATTGTTTGTTATATGTGTTACATTAGATGCATCGCTAGCAAATGTGTGCTCCCATAAAGAAGGAAGAGTAAATGTAGAATGCTCAAGAAATAAACCTATATGATAAGAATCCTTTAATTGATGTCATGTTTATAACAACTCCTAGTCATATAGTGATGTATTCTGTCGACATCTAAATCATAATTGTGACTTCAAGATAGCTATAATGTCGTTACAATAGCCAAGACACTATCATTCTCTCATGCAATGCGGTTATGTTGATGCCTACATGGGGCACTAACATCTTATGGAAAACATGCCCATCTAGTGGAACAATAGTGTTGTTGTATTTATTTTTTGGAAAAAGGTATGTTGACATTACCCTCAAAAGATTTAATAGATATACATAGTCTTGTACCAAAAATACCGAGCTCCAAATAAAATATTCACTCTAAAAGGAACCCCATATAAGATGACAACAATTAACTTATTATTTCCCAAGACATACCGCATACTTCAATATTCAATTGTAAGTTGGGTCCATTACCTTTTAACTTCTATTGGTAGACTTTCTTTGGAGAAATTTTGCTCCTTTAATTCTGAAATTCCACAATAGAATGGATCCTTGGCAAGAAAGACACTTATCTGCTGGGGGACATTGATTTGTTTAATTCATGCTTGGATAATATGCTAATGTATCAAATGAGTTTTTATGTATTAGGAGAGGGGTACTCATGTGGAAATATACTCATCTAGAGGGAAATTATACTACTCCCTCCGATCCAAAATAATTGATTTGGATGTATCTTGACATGTTTTAGTGCTAGGTACAACCGAATCTAGACAAATCCAAATAATTAATTTGGATAAGAGGGAGTAGAAAAGTTGTGGAAAAGAATTCAAGTATCATATGCTAAAATGGGATGTTGTCTGTAGACCTCAGTGGAGGGTTCCGTAGCAGAAAACAAAAAAATTCTAACTATGCAAACACTAATACCAGGATCTATACTATGTAGACATAAGTAACAGAAGAGAGAGGCGGTATTCATACCTTTGAAGATCGAGGCACGCCTTACGCAGGAAGGCGTATATTCATGAAGACGAGCAACACCTCAAGTGTGGTGCCTCCGAAGTTCCTCACACATCCGGTGTAGGTGACGTCTCCCGGACTCCGGTCCAGCCGAGCAGCGGAAGAAGTAGATGTCAGATCACTGATCACATGGCGGTGGTGTGAAAGTGGAGAACTCACAACCCACGAGGTCCTCTCCAATATTCTGGAGATGTCCTTAGTGGATGAGAGAGAGAGAATGGGAGAATGGGTGATTCCAAAGGAGGAGGGGCGCACCACCCAGGGGCCAGGCGGTATGGGACTAATCCCCACACCCACCGGCCACCTAGGGGTAGCTGTCGGCCCTAGGTGGGCCCCACTGGGGTGGCCCACTGAGCCCAGGCCGACTGGCCCCCTCTCCCTAGGCGCCTTGCCCCTTGGGCCTCCCCTTCAGGTGAGGCCCATTAGCATTGGGCTGCCTTTAGCCCTTGGGCCTCCCCTTCAGGTGAGGCCCATTAGCATTGGGCTGCCTTTAATAATAAAATAAAATATATATTTAATACTAATTCTCTAATTAACATTCAAATACACATATTACCTTATTTCTTCACTCCGGAACACCTTCCGGACCCCTTCCGATCTTCGTCGAATGTTACCCAGAACTATTTCGGTTTCTCTTTCTCTATTTCTCCTACGATACCTCATCTACCCTGAGCGTACCCACCCTTAGTTTGACCTTGTTCTTCTATAGCTTGACCTTGTTCTTCTAAAGCTTGACCTTGATCAACATTGTCTTGTGGAGTTTCACAATCTTGGAGAGGCGGAGCTTGAGGAGCTTGACATTGAAGGGGGCTTGGAGAGTCATGGTCATGAGGATCTTGGGAAGAGCCTGGAGAATCTTGAGGAGCAACAATTTTTCCTTGAGAAACAAGATGATATTGTGAGAGTGAGGGCTCCACTTGAGTAGAGCTTGGTCCTTCTCCTCCAGCCACGGGGGGTTCCTCAATGGGGTGGAAGACTCCCACACTCGTTCTTCTTATGGCTTGGGGAGGAATTTCATCACTTGGATCATGAACACCATCTTGCCTCACGAAAGACTCATGATTTTCATAGAACTCAACATTGCTAGATTCTTCAACTCTTCCATTGGCTTTATTGTAGACTCTATAGGCATGCGATTTATTGGAGTAACCAACAAAGATACCTTCTTGTGCTTTAGGCTCGAACTTTGACAACCAGACACCTTTCTTGAGAATGAAACATCTAGAAGCAAACACTTGGAAGTATTTGACATTGGGCTTGCGTCCGGTGAGGAGTTCATATGGGGTTGATACATCCAAAACGTATCTACTTTCCCAAACACTTTTGCTATTGTTTTTCCTCTAAACTTGTGTGATTTGGATACAACTAACACGGACTGGTGTTGTTTTCAGTAGAATTACCTTGGTGTCTAGTTTTTGTGCAGAAAATCAACTATCAGGAAAAATCCTGGAAAATATGCCAAAAATCCTATTTCACTAGAAGACTCACAGAGCCAGAAGACGATACAAAGGAGGGCCACGAGGGGCCCACACCACCTGGTCGCGCGGGCCAGACCAGGCCGCGCCTGGGGGTAGTGTGGCCGCCTCGGTCACCCCCTCAGCCTATCTCTTTGCCTATAAGTTACCTCTTGACCTAAAAACCAAGGGGGGTTCGATGTTTTTCCAAAAAGAGTTCCGTTGTGCCGCCACCACCAGATTCCGTGATTTGGAACCAGAAACTCCATTTTGGCACTCTGTCGGGACGGGGAATTGGAGGAGATCATCGCCATCATCATCACCATCGCTTCTCCATCGACCATCAATGTTTCCCCATCCATGAGTGAGTAATCTCCCGCTGTAGGCTATGGGAATGGTAGGGATTGGATGAGATCGTTCATGTAATGGCATCAGATTGTTAGGACATGGTGCCTAGTATCTATTATTAGTGCTTTTTGACTTTGTTGCAACTTGATATGCTTAATGCTTGTCACTAGGGCTCGAGTGCCATGATTTCAGATCTGAACATGTTATTGATTCATTATGATAGTATTGTTTATGGTCTTACCTGCAAGTTGTATACACATTTTGTTGTCCGAAACCAAAGGCCCCGAAGTGACAGCAATCAGGATAACCGGAGGGAATGGCCCCTAGAGGCCCCGCTGCAAACGGGCTAGCAGGACAAAAGATGGTGTGCAAGTTCTCATTGCGAGCACGTATGACTATATATGGAACACATGCCTATGATTATTTAGTACTTGGATGCTTTATCTTATTTATCTGCAAATGCCCTATGTCTTGATTGCCATATGAATTGTCTTGTCCATGCAATGCCCATCCATCCATCCCTATGCCTACCGCGCTTTAATCCTACTGTAAACTGCAATTGTTACTACTGTCTTTACTTTTACTACTGCTATTACTTTGCTACTGCTACTACAAAACTGTTGCTACTGATAAACTGTTGTGAGCAAGATTGTTTCCAGGTGCATCTGAATGGACAACTCAGTTGTTAAGGCTTATAAATATTCTTTAGCTCCCCTTTTGTCGAATCAATAAATTGTGGTTCACTTCCCTCGAAAATACTATGATACACCCCCTATACTTACGGGTCATCAAGACTATTTTCTGGCGCCATTGCCGGGGAGCATAGCTCTATTTATCAAGTTCACTTGGAATCAGTATTGTTCGCTGCCATCCATCCATCATGGGTAAGTCTCGTGATGGCAAGGTTCCTATTTTACCATCCACTACAAGGAGAGGTACAGTTCTGAACACCTCTGTTCTCTTGATTCACCATCTGTTATGAGTAAGTTCCTTACACCACCACATACACATGCTACACATACTGCTACTACTGCTGAATCTGAAACTTCTGATACTTATGACGCTGCTTCTACTATGCTTGATAAGAGTGGTTCATTAGGTCCTTTCCTAGATGCTACGATTGCTAGAACTATAGTTGGAAATACTAAAACTCCTAATGAAGACGCTACTACACCTGTCAGTTCACCTGAGTCTAGAGAAAGCTATGATATTGAAGACAGTTATATAGAGATGACCGATTAATTTATTAAAGAATGTCAAAAAACCCATGATAGGAGTGCTATTAAGAGTCTCCTTGAGAGGCGTACTATAAAACCCAAATTGTCTCCTAATGCTAAGTTTGTGATACATTGCAAATCTATCTATAATTTTTGATGTTCCATGCTTGGTTTTATCTACTTTCTTGTGTTTTGTCCACACTTTGGAGTACTTTTCATATGATTTCTTGGACTAACCTATTAACAAGAGCCACAGTGCCAGCTGCTTGTTTTCTGCTGTTTTTGGTTCCAGGAAAGTCAGAAAATGAATATTCTCGGAATTGGACGGGACAAAAGCCAAAGTCGCTATTTTACCGGAAGACACCTAGAGCCAGAATACGAGACGAAGAGGGGCTGGGGCCTGGCCACACCACCTGGCCGTGCGGCCAGGCCTGGCCCGCGCCAGGGGGTGGACTGGCCGACCCCAGCACCCCCTCGGCCTCTCCTTCCGTCTAGAAGATGCCTCCGATACAAAAACCCTAAGTACCTGATCAAAAATCCACGAAAGAGTCTGTAGCCGCTGATACATTGCAAATGTATCTATAATTTTTGATGTTTCATGCTTGGTTTTATCTACTTTCTTATGTTTTGTCCACATTTTGGAGTACTTTTCATATGATTTCTTGGACTAACCTATTAACAAGATGCCACAGTGCCAGTTGCCTGTTTTCTGCTGTTTTTGGTTCCAGAAAGTCAGAAAATGAATATTCTCAGAATTGGATGGGACAAAAGCCAAAGTTGATATTTTACCGGAAGACTCACGGAGCCAGAAGACGAGACAGAGAGGGGCCAGGGGCCAACCTCACCATAGGGTGGCGCGGGCCCCCCTTGGCCACGCCACCAGGTGGTGTGGGCCCCTTTGGCCTCCACCGCCCTTGCCCTTTCGCCTATATATTCCTCCCGATGCGAAAACCCTAAATCATCAAGCCTCTAGCCACGAAAAGTTCCGCAGCGCCGCCGCCACCGAAGGGGAGATTCGGGGGACAGAAAGTCTCTGTTCCGGCACCCTGCCGGGACGGGGAAGTGCCCCCGGAGCCATCTCCATCGATCTCCATCACCATCTCCATCACCGTTGCTGATTCCCATGATGAGGAGGGAGTAGTTCTCTCTCGAGGCTAAGGGTTCTACCGGTAGCTATGTGTTCATCTCTCTCTCTCTCTATGTGTGATCATATTGTGATCATGAGCTTGTAATCTATAGATCTACCTTGCTACTCAAGTGCTTTATTAGATCTCTGCTCTCCCCATGTGTGTGAAAGTGACAACGTGCTCACCATGGTGGCACTTAGGCTAGAGATTACATATACTTGTTATGAGTTATATTTGGAGTTGGATGTCTTTATGAAATTGTGGTGTTTGTTGGACTCATCTAGTACTCAAGGTGACAGTGTGGGGTTTTCTAGATGGGAAAGGCTTACTTTGAGGTGTGTTGTTATAGCCCTACCATCGATTAGAGTGTTCAACCGGAGAGTAGTTAAGAGTAGTATCATAAAGAGAATATATTTATATGAGAGTGTTCACTAGTGAAAGTATGATCCCTAGGCCTTGTTTCTAAGCATTGAAACACCGTTTGCTATTAGATCTGTTACTTGTTTGCTTGCTTCCATCTTTATTCTAGTTTGCCTTTAGTCTTTTCCACGCCATCAAGTTATTTCTATCACCATTACCACTTATAATTATCTATACCACTTGTATTTCACTATCTCTTCGCCGAACTAGTGCACCTATACACCTGACAAGTGTATTGGGTGTGTTGGGGACACAAGAGACTTCTTGTATCTTGATTGCAGGGTTGCTTGAGAGGGGATACCTTTAACCACTTCCTTCCTGAGTTCGATAAAGCTTGGGTGATCCACTTAAGGGAAAACTTGCTGCTGTTCTACAAACCTCTGCACTTGGAGGCCCAACAACTGTCTACAAGAATAGAAGTGCGTAGACATCAAGCTATTTTCTGGCGCCATTGCCGGGGAGGTAAGGTAAAAGGTATTCACACTGGAGGATTAAAGAAGAAGAAACTCCCACGGCAAACGCCTATTTTCTGGCGCCGTTGCCGGGGAGGTAAGGTAAAAGGTGCTCACATCCTCTGGTGTGAGTGCTCGAAGTTATTTCCTTTAGATTCTGCAATTTTGTCTTTCTGTTTCTTGTTTTCACTAGTTAGGCTTAATGTAAAACAACAACAAAATTAGAGAACTTTATAGTATTTATCTTGAGTTAGGACATGAAGTGTTTGAAGAGAAAATTAAAAAACCTATGGAACTTTATTTGCATGCTAATAGCAATGTTATTAGTATAAATTCTTTGGACACCATTATTGCTAATGCTATAGAAAAGTCTAAGCTTGGGGAAGCTAGTTTTTATGAAAATGATCTTTTTAGGTCCCCAGCTTTGGAAGATAGCTATTCAATTGCTTGTAATGATACAAAAACTCCAATATATGATGATTACAATGATGAATATGATATTTTCAGTCCACCTACTATTGAGGAGGAAATTAATTATGACTACAATATGCCTCCTATATTTGATGATTATGGTGATGATAATAATAATGATAGCTATTTTGTTGAATTTGCTCCCACTACAATTAATAAGAATGACTATGCTTATGTGGAGAGTAATAATTATTATATGCATGTGGCTCATGATAAGAATGTTTTATGTGATAGTTATATTGTTAATTTTATTCATGATGCTACTGAAAGTTATTATGAGAGAGGGAAACATGGTTTTATGTGTCTCAATAATATTAAGTTTCCCCTCTTTATGTTGAAAATTTTGAAGTTGCACTTGTTTTGTTTTCCTATGCTTGTTGCTTTGTGCTTTCATGACTTGTTTTCTTTACAAGATTTCTATGCATAGGAAGTGGGTTAGAGTTAAATGTGTTTTGAATTTGCTTCTTCATGCTCTCTTTTACTTCAATTCATATTTCTTATGTGAGCATCTTCTCAAACTATCATGCCTAACTTAAAGGCGTTAAAGAAAAGTATTTATTGGGAGATAACCCAAAAGTTTTATATGAGTCTTGGAAGTTATTACGTCTGTAATAACCGCTCTTATCCTTTTTATTTGCTTTTTCTGCCAAGAGTAACCTCTAATGAGAGAGAAGTAATGATTGGGAAAGTTATTGTCCCGAAACAGATTCCTGTGCTTCTCCGTTAAAAATCGTGTAATATCTCTATACGTCCTTTGGAGGTGTGAATTTTTGTTCTTCTGTCCTAGGTTGTTATTTAACTTTCGTTAGTTCAACACTTTTTGATTAGAACAACAGAAAGTCTTCTAAAAAAATCGTCTTTACCTGCTGGTCTGTTTTGACAGATTTCTGCCATTTTCTGCATTTGCTTCTTGTTGGTTCCTTTTTGAGTTCTTTTGGGGAATTGAGCTTTCTAAGGGAAGTGCTACAATAGCTAGTGTTCTAATGGAAGTTTATTTGGTGTTAGAACTGAACCTTAAGACTTATTTATCTTGAGTGCACTAATGTTGCTAATAAAGATTGTGTGAAGTTTTGTATGAAGGAAAAATTTCAGGTGTATGGAAGGAATGAGTAATGAGATGAAGGATGGACTAAATCTCAATCTTGGGGATGCCACACGTGTCATCCCAAGAAATATCCAAGAAGTACAAGCGTCAAAGCTTGGGGATGCCCAAGACATCCTCTTCTTTATCAATAAAAATCTCAGGTTTCTTCCAAACACTTCCATTTTATTGTTTTATGCACAGTTGTGTTGTTCTTGGAGCGTCTTTGTTTTCGTTTTGGTTTTTAGTTTGCTTGGTTTGCTTAGTTTGTTGAATAAATTGGTTGGAATCCCTCTTTCATACATTGGTTTTCAAATAGTTTGGTTTGGGTTGGAAAAGAGTAGGAAAGCTCATGCTTAAGTGGTAAAAAGAGCTTGTTTTTGACTGTGGCCCATGCTTTGTCATGCCATGCTTGATATTGTTTTGGCTTTATGCTTAGTATTCTTTGATGTAGCATGACTTGTTATAAACAATTGAGATTGCTTAATGTGCCTTGGATGAATCATGCGTTGTTTTAGCATATTAAAGCATGGTACTGTGGTATTCTCCTTTGATGCTTTATTTGGGTTGAGTTGGCGCATGCACACACCATGTTATGACTATCCAAAGTCACCATAGCCTTGATGATCCTTTAGTTTTCAACTTGTAGTATCACTTTATGCTTTGATCAATGATGTTTTGTCGCTCTGCATGATTATGGCCATTATTGCTCTCTTAGTTGGCCGCTCCCAGTCTTTTGCTAGCCTCCACAACCAAGTATGAGTTCTACTCATGCATCCAACTCCTTAAACCAAGTTATTCCAAAGAGTACACCATACCTACCTACTAGCTTACGCTATTCCAAGTATATTCATGTTTTTGTTTACCTTCCAAATTAAACTTGTTATGAGAAAACTAGTGATTAAATCTCTCACGAACTTGATGGCACACTTTACTTTTCTTGCCCTTAATAAACTTGAACCATTGTGTCGTCTATGTTATATATGCTTGCACTTATTTGTTGGGGATTAGCAGAACCATGCTGTCATGGGTAACACTTTCAACATTGCATGGGTACTTTGTACCTAGTTGATATCATGCTCTTTTGTCTATGGATGTCGTCGGTGTGAAATGAAAGGGGAGCTTGTAAGTCCATGGAGTTATGTATATGTGTTAGAGAAACGCTTGGGCCGCTGGTCTAATCCATGCTGACATGGTGGAAACCTGCAGCGTAACCATAATGAGCTTTCTATGAAGCATTCTTCTTATAAAAAAAGAGTCCTATATTGAGAAAAAAGAAAAGAAAAAGATTATGAAAAGAGGAAAGAGAGAAAAAAAAGCACCATATTCCCATGGTAAATAAGAAGATTGCTGAGATGCTCGTTGTCTGCTTGCCTTGTCATTTTGATATGGGGATTCTTCTGTATCATCGGGCAACGGGTACCCCGTTGGCGGTTCTCTATGATACACATGTACTTACGATGACAAGAACTTACCGGTGACTAAACTTGAGTAGCATGAGGAGCGGCCCTCGTATTCAAGGGACATGAGATTTCTAACTTATACTTCGTCAAGCATGTCCACCATAGTTTGTTCACTTTAACCTTAATCACTTCAAGATGCTTATGATAGGGGCAATGAGAGCTGAAAGCTAAAAAGTACCATAATTTTTGGAAGCTCTTTATGAAACTTGAATCCCTACTTCCTTCTATGAAGGCCTTTCTTCCACTTTTATATTGAGTCTCCACCTTCTACCTTTATGCACCTACTTTGAGAGCATAGTTGCCATTCTTAGTTCTATGTGCATTGTCCCAAGACTTGTTGATTGATGCATAACCTTGATATTGCTTATTTTAAACTATTTGTATCTAGTCACTCTTATGAACTTTGAAGGTGTCCTATGCATTTAAGTTTGCTACTCTATGAGGGACAAGTTGAATGCCACCATGCTATTTCTTTATGTGAAACAAACAAACGTCTTGCAAAGCATTGTTATTCATGAATCTTTTGTTTGTGCCTTTTCATGTTGCATCATAGTTTATTTTCTTATTGCTAGAACTTTGTCTTTCATGTTATGATTGAAGTACTATGATCCCAGCTTTGAATGTTTTACAAATACTTTGATCAAGTTTATGATGGTGCATGTCACCTCAAAAATTATTCTTTCTTTTTATCACTTACCTACTCGAGGACGAGCAGGAGTTAAGCTTGGGGATGTTGATACATTGCAAATGTATCTATAATTTTTGATGTTCCATGCTTCGTTTTATCTTCTTTCTTGTGTTTTGTCCACACTTCGGAGTACTTTTCATATGATTTCTTGGACTAACCTATTAACAAGAGCCACAGTGCCAGTTGCCTGTTTTCTGCTGTTTTGGTTTCAGGAAAGTCAGAAAATGAATATTCTCGGAATTGGACGGGACAAAAGCCAAAGTTGCTATTTTACCGGAAGACACCTAGAGCCAGAATACGAGACGGAGAGGGGCTGGGGCCTGGCCACACCACCTGGTCGCGCGGCTAGGCCTGGCCCGCGCCAAGGGGTGGTCTGGCCGACCCCAGCACCCCCTCGGCCTCTCCTTCCGCCTATAAGATGCCTCCGATACCAAAACCCTAAGTACCCGATCAAAAATCCACGAAAGAGTCTGTAGCCACCGTCGTCTCTGTCCCTAGATCGGGAGGGATCTGAAGCTCTTCCCGGCACCCTACCGGAGAGGGGAATTCACCCTGGAGGCCTTCTTCATCACCATGCAAGCCTCCGGTGTGATGCGTGAGTAGTTCATCTCTGGACTACGGGTCCATGTAGTAGCTAGATGGCTGGTTCTCCTCCTTTGTGCTTTCATGTCTAGATCTTGTGAGCTCTGTTCATGATCAAGATCATCTATTTGTAATTCTGCATGTTGTGTTTGCGGGGATCCGATGGATATTGAGATGTTATTTCAGATTGATTATTGATTCTATCATGTCTTTGTTATTTGTGATCTTGCATGCTTTCCGTTGTTAGTAGCTATCTTGGCCAAGTAGATGCTAGCAACTCCAAGAGTTAGTATTTATTCTCGATAGTGGGTTCATGCCTCTGGTAATCTGGGGAAGTGATAGGAATCTCTAAGGTACTAGATGTGTTGTTGCTACTAGGGAGAAAACAACGATCCTTTGTTCATAGAATAATCATATTGTTTACTTTACACACAATTCGTAATGCAATAATCTGTTGCTTGCAACTTAATACTGGAGGGGGTTCGGATGATAACCTGAAGGTGGATTATTAGTCATAAGTGCAGTTGGATGGAGGTCTATGTATAATGTTGTAATGCCCAATTTGAACTCAAAGGAGTCAAGATGATTAGTATATGCATGTATTGCTTTATCGATGTTTGTCAATTGCCTCGCTGTAATTTGTTCACCCAACATGTTATCTATCTTAAGGAGAGCCACCTCTAGTGAACTATGGACCCCGGTCCTTTCTTTTACATACAATCTACAAACTGTTTACTGCTTTCTGTTTACTTTCTGCAAACTATTACTTCCTTCCATTCGATATGTTTAATCCTTTGTTTTCAGCAAAACCGGTGATATTGACAACCTCATCGCAAGTTGGGGACGGAGTTCTGTGGTTGTGTTGTGTAGGTCTCCACGTTGCTGCTGGCACCGGTAGTGCGCCCTGCCAACGTTCAGCTATCTACACCTTTGGGGTGTTTCCTTGCTCCTACTGGTTCGATTAAACCTTGGTTTCATACTGAGGGAAAACTTGCCGTTGTGCTCATCATACCTTCCTCTTGGGGTTCCCCAACGAGCTCGATATATTTTGGGCTATCAGTTTGCTGCATCCCCCATAAACATTAAAGATAAGGATTATGATTTCTCTCTTGATCTATCTTACATAACTATTATTTAGAAAGAACCATTTTGTGGGACTAAGAATGAAAGTGCGGTAGCACATATGACTGAGCTTTCTACCATGAGTGGCTTGTTTTCTGATGATATTAAGATGCGCACCTACTTTGTTGCTAAAATTTCCCCTTTTTCACTGAAAGGAGAAGCTAAAACTTGGTTTAATAATTTACCTCCTGGATCTATTGATAGCCATGATTGCTTGATTAGTACCTTCCTTCTGAAATATTTTCCACCTAGTGCTAGACATGCTATTTTGCAGGAACTTTTTGATTTTAAACAGGGAGAAAAAGAGATATTGCCTGAATCATGGACAAGGTTTTGTGCTTTGATTCATGCACAGGCTGGATGTCCATTACCTAAGAATGAGCTTCTTGACATATTTTATAATGGACTAACTGAAGAATCTAGGACATACCTGGATAGTTGTGCTGATTGTGTTTTCAGGAATAGGACTCCCAAGGAAGCTGAGGAATTAATGGCTAAAATAAGAAAGAATTATGAAGATTGGACTCCTCCTGAACCAATTATACCTGAACTAACTATCCCTGCGCCTATACCAACATCAAAGAAGAGGGGAGTTATCGAACTAAATGATGAAGTAATGAAGGAAGCTAAGAAATGTCTTAAGGAGAAGGGAATTAAAGCTGCAGATGTCAAGAATTTACCTCCTATAGAAGAATTATGTAAGCCAATCTCCCACTCATCCACTATTGAGGTACACTCTCTCCAACATTTTGATGAAGGTGATATTCCTTACTCTAAACCTCCTGATCAATGCTTAGAAGAATTTGATGTTTTTATTGTTAAGCAAGATAATTTTAATAAAAGGGTGCAAAATCATCTAATGGAAAACTCTAGAGCTATTGTTGAGTTAAAAGATACTGTGGAAAGAATCTCTAATGATGTTAAAATGCTTGTTAAACATTTTCAAATGGTTCAAACTCAAATTGATCAGCTTATTAAGGTACGAAAAGACTTGCTAGTTAATGCTGCTAAAGAAAAACATGCTTATGAAATTAGAACTAGAAGTGGTGCTGCTACCCAGGATCCTCTATATCCCGAGGGGCATCCTAAAAGAATTGAGCAGGATTCTCAACAAGCTGAAAATAGTGGTACTACTCCTAAGAAAAGAAAGAAGAATCATAAAACTATTGTAGAACCTTCTGAACCTGCTAAAGATCCTAATAGTATATCTGTCTCTGATGCTGAAACTGAAAGTGGTAATGAAAAAAATTATGCTCCTGATAAATAAAAAGTTGAAGAAGAACCTGAAAGGCACACTAAGAATACTAAATACACTAAAGAAGATTTTGTTGCTAAGAAACATGGTAGTGAAAGAGAGCCTTGGGTCCAAAAACCTATGCCTTTCCCTGATAAGAAACACAAGTCAAAGGAAGATGAACACTATAACAAGTTTTGTGAGTGGATGAAACCTTTATTCTTGCAAATTCCTTTGACTGATGCTATTAAATTGCCTCCTTATTCAAAGTATATGAAGGATATTGTTTCAAATAAAAGGAAGATACCTAATGAAGAAATTTCTACTTTGCTTGCTAATTATTCCTTTAATGGTAAGGTTCCTAAGAAACTTGGAGACCCAGGGATCTCAACTATTCCTTGCTCTATTAAAAATAGTTATGTTAGAACTGCTTTGTGTGATTTGGGAGCAGGAGTTAGTGTTATGCCTTTTTCTCTCTATAAGAGACTTCAACTGGAAAAACTAATACCAACTGATATATCTTTGCAAATGGCTGATAAATCCACTACTATTCCTATTGGTATATGTGATGATGTACCTTTTAAAGTGGCTCACAGTTGCTTGATATTAACTGATTTTGTTGTGCTTGAAATGCCCGAAGATGATAATATGTCTATTATTCTTGGGAGACCTTTTCTTAATAC
This sequence comes from Avena eriantha, assembly GCA_910589775.1. Classification (NCBI taxonomy): domain Eukaryota; kingdom Viridiplantae; phylum Streptophyta; class Magnoliopsida; order Poales; family Poaceae; genus Avena; species Avena eriantha. The sequence continues at coordinate 536,265,389 of OU342745.1, forward strand.
TACAGGAGCTGTTATTAATTGTAATCAAGGAAAGGTGACTTTTAATGTTAATGACAAGGAGCATACTGTCTATTTCCCCAAGAAGATTGATAGGACTTATGGCTTAAATTCAATTGAACATATTGAAGGCATTCAAGTTGGAGAAATATATTGTCCCATACCATGAGAAAAATATGAAACTATTATGATTGAGACCATTGCTATCAAGGTTGAGGTAACATAATCATTAGTGGAATACAAAGTTTTGTTTCATATAAAATTGTTTTGGTAACAAGACTTGATCAACCTTGTTAACAAAAGGATTTTAATGAACAAAAAATGTGTTGACCATGATTATCTTTGCTTACTTTTATTTTTACCCATTTTTAGTTTTTGCTTTCGCTTAGTTTACTTTGTTGTTGCTAGTTGCTTGCATATTAGAGTTTCTTAGAACTTCTGAAGTTTTAGTTTTGTTTTTCTTTTGCATCTTTCCAAAAAAATCTTTCTGTCAGAAAATCATTCATCTATACCTGAAAATTGCCCAAAAATAAAATGTCTCAAAAAATTCCAGAAAATTCATATTAATTTTTTACATGAAAAAAGGGGCAGAGAAGTGCTTGGAGAGTACCAGGGGAGCCCACCAGGCAGGCACACCACCTGGTGGCGCGGCCAGCCTAGGGTCACGCCTGGCCATGGTGTGGGCCACCCCTGGCCCTCCACTCATTCTCTCACTTCCCACTTCTCTCTCTCTCCCAAGAAAACACCAGTTCATTGCTCGAAATCGCGTTCTTGCTGTTCTTGTCCATGATTTTTTGATCTCCTTGCTCAGCCCATCTTTGCTGCTGAAATTTGGAGCATTTTTCTCCGGTATGTGACTCCTCTGCTTGTCTAAGTAGATTTGTGTTTAGTGGTTTATATCTTGAGTATTTTGCTGATGTAGGTGACAGGTTATGAGAGCTTGTAAACTTGTTCAATGCTTAGAGATATTGTTTTGATGCATGTTTAGGCCTCTTACAAGTCCCCATGAGTAGTTCCCTTCATTATGTATTCACTTTGCAATCACTTGTATGATGGATGTTTAAATTTCAGAATATCAAAGATGAACCACCACACATTTGGAGAAATATTTGAGAGGGACACACCTAGAAGGTCAAGGCCCTGAAGATCGGCATCTCAGTTTAGGCCTTCATACAATGAAGATCTTATTACACCACGCTTTGGCAATGAAGGAGATGAGGGGGATGCTCACCCATCTACTTTCCCTTGTTTTACCTTTTTGCAAGCTGCAGGGATCCTTGATGATTTCTTACTACTGGTTCAGAGGGTCGGTTTGACCACTTACATGCAGGATGAGAGTGGTAAATATGTCGTGCTCACCAAAATTTTCATTGAGAGTTTTGTTTTCACTAACACCCCTTATCAGTCAACTGTTTCATTCAGAATTTATAATTAGCCTATTACCATGTCATTGGAAAGATTTTGCAGCATTATAGGTATAGGCATGACAGGGACAGTGAAGAAGATCCAAGGTCGACCCGCTGATTTGCTGGAGCTCTATCGAAGTGTTACAAATGATGATGACCGCGTAGCTCAGCGCAGGAAGATAAGGAACATCCAACTCCCAACTCTTAGATATTTTGCTTATTATCTTGCCACTAGCATTCTTGGTAGGGAGAACACTAGTAATATCTCTAATTATCATTTGGCCTTCCTCGCTGCTGCACTTAATAATGATACCAGGTACAATCTTGGCTCTCTCATTGCTCGCCGCATAGATGCTAGGGGACCTATTTATGGGGGCATTATTGCTTCACGTATGGTTGTTGCATCAGAACTTTCCGTGGATCCTAATGACACTGTGTTGGCACCACAAAGGCTTGATCTTGCTGCTATGAAAACACATCACTTCGTCACCGCTGACTCTAGTACGGAGGGTTTACTATACTGTTGGGTTCGCAGCATAGAAAACAAAAAATTTCCTACGAAGAGAACTATACGCCAAGATCTATCTACTAGATACAGATCAACGGGTGGATATACATCCATGGAGAACTTACCCTCGAAGACAACGAAGTTTTGTTAACGAGTTGGAACTCGTGGATGATGTAGTCATACGCTTGCCGATCTCAAGATCATGTGGAAGTTCGAGCGCCGCAAATCAGCAGCGCATCCGTCCTCTCACACATGTTCAAGCCACCGGACAACCTCCACCTCCTCGCTCCAGCGAATCAGCGGAAGCAGCAACTCCTTCCAGACGCAAGACCACCGGGAACATGTATCTCGCTAATCTAAGACCATGGGGGAATATCTAGAGGGGGAGAGAGATCTGATGACCCACAAGTATAGGGGGTGTATCGCAGTATTTTCGATAAGTAAGAGTGTCGAACCCAACGAGGAGCAGAAGGTGCTGGCTAGTTGTATGGATCAGGAATTCTCTGCAAATACTTAGCAAATGGATTTTTAGGGGTTTTTGATAAAGCAAGTATACAAAGTATGAGTAAATAAAAGACAGTAGGAATAAATGCAGCAAGTGGCCCAATCCTTTATGCAGCAAAGGACAAGCCGGTTGTATTACTTAGGATGACCAAACATTCTCGAGGACACATGGAAAGACTGTCAAGTGCTTTCGCTTCATATAGTTGATTAATCTTCTTTAGCTTGCTAAGTGTTGTGTGGGTGAACCTGTGCTAATGTACCGACCTACCTAGGACTAATACATACTTGTGATTATACCCCTTGCAAACATCCGTAAGTACAAGAAAGTAATTAAGGTAGAAACCTAACCACAACTTTAAACTCTAAGACCCTTACGTCCCTTGTGCAATGGTTTCCTAACGGGGGTTCAGGTTTCTGTCACTCCGGCAACCCCTACAATTTGTAGCCAAATACACGATGCATTCCCCTAGGCCCATATAGGTGAAGTGTCATGTAGTCGATGTTCACATGAAACCACTAGAAGAAGTACACCACAACTTAAATATCAAACTATTGAATCTTTCTCAACACAACTCCACTACTAACAACATGACTTCTCCCATGTCCTCAAGAACAAAACGAACTACTCACAAGACATCATATGGATCATGACCAGAGATGGAATAATGATGTATAACAATCTGAACATAAACAATAATTCAATGGTTCACTCAATAGCATCAACTACAAAGAGTAATCAACACCGGGAAAGTTTCCCCTATGAACTAATGCAAGATTCAACCCAATTGTTACAGCAATATGGAGATGGTGATGAGGGTGCTGATGGTGATGATGGTGGTGGTGATGATGATGATGATCCCGATGAAGTCCAGCTTGATGGTGATGTTGATGGCGACGATCTCCCCTCTCTGGGAAGGAATTCCCCCGGTAGAAATCTGTCTGCTGGAGAGATCTTTCTCTCTCGGTGTTTTCCGCCCCGTAGAGGCAGTGGAATCTTTCTGTGGTCGCTCCCCGAGGCTTAGGGTTTCGGGAGGATGATATACGCTAGAGGGGAGAGCCTGGAGTGGGCCAGGGCGGCCACACCACCTGCTGGTGCGGTCTAGGGCTACCAGTGCTAGGGGGTGGTGTGGGCCCCCTATGGCCCATCTCTAGCCCCCCTTTTGGCTTCCTTCGTCTTCTGGAAAAGTAGGATTTTCTGTATATTTTCCCGTATTTTCTGATCTTTGCGAATTTTGCCTCCAAACAACACCTTTTCCATCAGAATCCTGACTGCAGCGATCCATGCTCCAAAAGTCATCAACCATGCAAAAACAGATGAAATAACATAAGTATCACCTCTCAATACGAAATATATCAATGAATAATAGTGAATTATGACATAGAATAGTGATGCAAACTGGACGTATCAACTCCCCCAAGCTTAGACTTCGCTTGTCCCCAAGCGAAACTGAGCTCAATAAACATGGCCTCAGGTTTATGGAGTGAAGAGTCGATAAAAGAATACAGACAAGAAGCATCACATTCATCAAAAACATAGATCATAATAGAAGACAACTCACTATTATATAACTCAACTTGTAATGAGTAAAGGAAACACAATAAAGATACATAAAGTGAATCATAATTGGTAATGGCAAACTCAGCTCTTGGTCGAAGAATAGTTGATAATTTGCTGGAGTTCACAAATAGCTGGTTTTCAGTGATAGCTTTCAAAGCAGTAAACATCAAGATAAGAGCAACATGCAAAACAAGGAACATAAGACATGATTGAATAAACCATCATATGAATGAATGAAACACAACAACTCAAAATACTTGCTGAGATAGAATGGGATAGGTTTACTGACTCAACTACAAAGTAAAAGAAAGGCCCTTCAAAGAGGGAAGCAGGGATTGCAAGTCTCATAAAGAGCTCCCAAAAATGATGATACTTACTAGCTTTCAGCTCTCATTGCCCCTATCATAGGCATCTTTAGGTGATTAAGGTTAACGTGATCAAATATGAGGATATGCATTGACAAGTTGTAAATTGAGAATCTCATGTCCCTTGAATACGAGGGCCGTTCCTCATGCTACTCAAGTTTAGTCACCGGTAAGTTCTTGTCATCGTAAGCATATGTGTATCATAGAGAACTGCCAAGGGGGTACCCCTTGCCCGATGATACGGAAGAATCCCCATATCAAAATGACAAGGCAAGCAGTCAACAAGCATCTCAACAATCTTATTATTTACCATGGGAATATGGTGCTTTTTTTCTCTCTTTCCTCTTTTCATAATATATCTTTTTTTCTTTTCTCTTTTTCTCAATCTCTATCTCTTTTTTATAAGAAGAATGCTTCATAGATACTCGTTATGGTTACGCTGCAGGTTTCCACCATGTCATCATGGATTAGACCAGCGGCCCAGGCGTTTCTCTAACACACATGCGTAACTCCATGGACCTACAAGCTCCCCTTTCATTTCACACCGACGACATCCATAGACAAAAGAACATGATATCAACTTGGTACTAAGTACCAGTGCAATGTTGAAAGCATTCCCCATGACAGCATGGTTCTGCTAATTCACAACTTACAAAGCGCAAGCATATACGCAACATAGGTGAGCACAATGGTTCAAGTTTATTAAATGCAAGAAAGTAAAGCGTGCCATCAAGTTCGTGAGAGCTTTAATCACTAATTTTCACATAACAAGTTTAATTTGGGAGGTAGACAAAACAATAATTTACTTGGAATAGCAATAATGCTACTAGGTAGGTATGGTGGACACAAATGGCAGAGGTTTTGGTTTTAAGGAGTGGATGCACGAGAAGAATTCCCTCTCAGTACAGGTTTTTGGCTAGCAAAGCTGGGTAGCAAGTATAAGAGTTGAAGGAAACAAACAAACATACAAGTGATAAAGACAAACATGCAATCTTCCTTGGAAACACAAAAGATCTTAACTAGAGAATACTAGACTTATGAGCAAATCAAGAAAGAAAGATGATGAAATTATTTTTCTTTAGAGTACTTTTATCTTTTCATTCAAATCTCAAAAATAGTGTTGCTACTGACCGAGCCAAGTTTGCCAAAACCAACTAAATTAAATCGATGATCCCAAAGTGATAGCAATACTAACAACAAGGTCAATCATATTGAAGGAAATATGCCCTGAGAGGCAATAATAAAGTTGTTATTATATATTCCTTATATATGATAGATGTTTATTTTACATGCTAGAATTGTATTGATCGGAAACATCAATACATGTGTGTTTAATAAACAAAAAGGGTTCCTAGTTATGCCTCTCTTATAGACTAGCTTGTTGATTAACAAGATGATCAAGGTTTCCTGATCATGGACATTGGATGTTGTTAATAACAAGGTCACACCATTGGTGGAATGATGTGATGAACATTCATCCGAAGTATAGCATTACGATCAAGTCATTATGTTTATATTGCTATAACATCATACGAAGTAATCTTTATCCTTAGACCATGAGATCATGTTAATTGCTAACACCGGAAGAGTATCTTGATAACATCAAACGTCACACCGTAACAGGGTGACTATAAAGATGGTTTTGGTACTACGAAGGTGTTATGTTGAGGCCCATGGATCAAGAGTGGAATTTGTCAATCCAGATGATGGATAGATATACTCTGGGCCCTCTCGGTGATATCACATTAAGATAGCTTGCAAGCAAGTGATGTGATCACTAGAATGTTATATCACGGGAACGAGAAAAGAGTGCATGTCGGTAACGAGATCAAACTAGGTATGGAGATACCGATGATCGAATCTCGGACATGTAATATATCGAGAGACAAAGGGATTTAGTTACAAGCGTCAAAGGTTCTCACGATCACAGAAGTCATTGTTGAATGTGTATGAGTCAGTACGGATCTCTAGGTCCCGCTGCTGATTATTGATCAGAGAAGGGTCTTGATCATGTCTGCATTATTCGCGAACCATAGGGTGGCACACTTAAGAGTTACTGGACACCATTTTGGAGCACATATGTTTTAGACGAAAGAATTGCAAAGCGCAGGAATTGTTTCAATAGAAACCGGAAATTGTTTCGGGTGAAATTGCAGAAAGTGGTTCTGCATGTGATATTGAAATATTGCAAAGGGCTATATGTGAATGTTTGTTAATTAAAGTAATTAACAAAATTCTGAATAAATTTAATAAAAAGAGTTTTATTAAATGAGAGAGCATTAAATTTGGAGAAATTTAATGCATTTAAAGTGGAGACTTTAAAAGGGAATGTGAAGAGGCATTTTAATGTGGAGGGGTTACCACCACATGAATGGGGGAGGTGAGGGGTCACCCCCCATGCGCTGGCCATGGAGAGAGGGGCACCCCCTCCTCCTATAAAAGGCCACCCATTCCCTCCTTCATCCTCACACCTCCTTGTGAAGGATCTCTCTCCCCCTCTAGTATTATTCCCCCATGGTCTCAGATTAGCGAGATACATGTTCCCGGTGGCATTTCGTCTAGAAGGAGTTGCTGCTTCCGCTGGATTGCTGGAGCGAGGATGTGGAGGTTGTCTGGTGGCTTGAACGTGTGTGCGAGTGCGGATGCGCTGCTGAGTTGCGGCGCTCGGACTTCCTCATGATCTTAAGATCGGCAAGTGTACGACTACATCGACCACGAGTTCCTACTCTTGGATGCGCTGCTGAGTTGCATTAACGTGGTATGAACTACACGACTACATCTTGGCGTAGGATTTTTTTTGTTTTCTATGATGCGGACCCAACAGTGGTATCAGAGCCTGATCTATGCGTAGGTGCTTTGCACGGGTAGTACACATATGTTTATATGTGGGCGATGATGATCATGTTATTGCATCTTCTATGTATTTTGGATATTGGTGGCATAGTGGGATGAAGCGGCCCGGACCAACCTTACATGTCATCGTACATGAGACCGGTTCCACGACTGACATGCAACTTGTTTTGCATAAGTGGCTGGCGGGTGTCTGTCTCTCCTACTATAGTCAATATCTGATTTACAACGAGTTGCTAATAACTTAGTTATTCTCGTTGTGGTTCATGTTCGTAGGTGAGAACGGTTCTATCTCCGAAAGCCCTAAGCCACGTAAAACTTACAATTGATAAATTAGAGGCGTCTAGTTTAGATTGTTGCTGGGCTAGTGTATTGATATGGTATTGTTGTAAGTAGATGTATGATAGAAACTCTTACAACACACTCAACGTGTAAGTTCCATAGACCTTGGCCTTACACACAAAGGAATGATAGAGATCATACCACGATGCAAGTGATAGATATCAAATGCATGGACCATATCATCTCACTTTACACATTAGATGTTAGCATCTTATACTGCTAGTTTGGCGCTTTTGGTAGCATTATAAGATGATCCCTCATTTATATATCAAGATAAAAATGTGTTCTTCCTTAAGTATGCACCGTTCTGTGGATCGTGTTTCAAGACATCACGTGATGATCGGGTGTACTCGAATCTACGCTTTCATAGGAACGGATGTAAGACAGTTTTACACACGCGAATACTAAGGTTCTTACTTGGCGAGCCTAGCATGTACAGACATGGCCACGGAACACGGACCGAAAGGTTAAGCATGAGTCATATAGTTGATATGATGCCCATATAGATGCTCGCCTTTGAAGCTACATCAACTCACGTGATGATCGGACTTGGTGTAGTGGATTTGGTTCATGTAATCACCAAAAAGACATGAGGGATGTCGTTTTTGAGTGGGAGTTCATTAGTAATTTGGATTAGTTGAACTCAATCTATCATAAACTTAGTCTAAATAAACTTTACAAATTCTGTTGTAGATGGCACCACCTGCTTTTAATTTCAATGTGTTCATGGAGAAAGAGAAACTTGCTGCGAATGGTAGCAACTTCACCAACTGGGCTATGAATTTGAGGATTCTCCTCACTGCTGCACAAAAGCAATATGTGCTAGATGTGCCGCTAGGGCCCCCACCAGCTCCTGATGCCCCTGACGAGGAAAAGAATGTCTATGTCACTCGTCAGGAGGACCACAACTTAGTTCATTGCGGCATACTGTATGGGCTAGAGCCAGAACTTCAAAAGCGTTTCGAAAATGGCAATGCCTTTGATACCATGGGAGAATTGAAAATGATTTTCGATACCCATGCTGCCGTAGAGAGTTATAATGCTACAGAAAAGTTCTTTAGCTGCATGATGGAGGAAAACAGCTCCATTAGTGAGCACGTACTCAAAATGTCTGGGTACGCCGATAAGCTTGTGTCCTTGGGAACGATTCCCATTGACTTAGGCATACATCGTGTTCTCCAATCTCTGCCACCTAGCTACAAGAGCTTCATCATGAACTATAATATGCAGGGCATGAAGAAGTCTCTTCCCGAGCTTCTGTCAATGCTTAAGACTGCAGAAGTGGAGATTAGGAAGGAACAACAAGTGTTGATGATCAATAGGACCACCGGTTTCAAGAAAGACAAGAAAGGCAAGAACAAGGGAAAGAAGGGTGGCAAGTCTGTTGCCACGCCTAAAAAGAAACCCCGAGCTGGCCCTAAGTCTGACAACGAGTGCTACTATTGTAAGGGGACTAGCCATTGGAAGCGCAACTGCCCCAAGTATTTGGCGGACAAGAAGTCCGACAAGGCAAACAAAGGTATATGTGATATACATGTTATTGATGTGTACTTGACTAGTACTCGCAGTAGCACCTGGGTATTTGATACGGGATCAGTTGCTAATATATGTAACTCGGTTCAGGGGCTACAGAACAAGTGACAACTAGCAAGGGATGAGGTCAGAATGCGGGTCGGCAACGGATCAAAAGTTGATGTGATCGCCGTCGGGACGGTACCTCTCCATTTGCCATCAGGACTAGTTATAAACCTAAATAATTGTTATTTAGTGCCTGCACTGAGCACGAACATTGTATCTGGATCGTGTTTGATGCAAAGTGGTCATTCCTTTAAATCTGAAAACAATGGTTGTTCGATTTATAAGAATGATATCTTTTATGGTCATGCACCTATGTTGAATGGTTTATTTCTGTTGGATCTCAATAGTAATATTACACACATTCATAATGTTAATGCTAAAAAGATTAAACTTGATGATGATATGTCTACATATATGTCGCACTGCCGTCTAGGTCATATTGGCGTTAAACGCATGAAGAGACTCCATTCTGATGGACTTTTGGAATCACTTGATTTTGAATCATTTGATACATGTGAGCCATGCCTTATGGGCAAGATGACTAGAACGTCGTTTTCCGGTTCAATGGAACGGGCGACAGATCTATCGGAAATCATACATACTGATGTGTGTGGACCAATGAGTGTGTTGGCGTGAGGTGGATATCATTATTTTGTTAATTTCACGGATGATTTGAGTAGATATGGGTATATCTATTTGATGAAACACAAGTCTGAAACTTTTGAAAAGTTCAAGGAATTTTAGAATGAAGTGGAAAATCATCGTAATAGAAAGATCAAATTTCTACGGTCTGACCGTGGAGGAGAGTATCTAAGTTACGATTTTAGCACACACATGAAATAGTGTGGAATAGTTTCACAACCCACGCCTGCCGGAACACCACAACGTAATGGTGTGTCAGAACGTCGTAATCGTACCTTATTGGATATGGTTCGATCTATGATGTCTCTGACTGACTTGCCACTGTCATTTCTGGGTTTTGCACTAGAAACAGCTGCATTCACTTTAAATCGGGCACCATCTAAATCCGTTGAAACGACACCGTATGAATTATGGTTTGGAAACAAACCTAAGATGTCATTTCTTAAAGTTTGGGGATGCGATGTTTATGTGAAGAAACTTCAACCAGATAAACTCGAACCCAAAGCGGAAAAACGCGTCTTCATAGGATACCCTAAGGAAACAATTGGGTATACCTTCTATCACAGATCCGAGGGCAAGGTTTTTGTTGCCAAGAATGGATCCTTTCTTGAGAAGGAGTTTCTCGCGAAAGGTGTGAGTAGTCGGAAGGTAGAACTCGAAGAGGTTATTGAACCTTCTCTTCATGGAATGGCGAGTAGCGTAGCACCGGAAGTTGTTTCGGAGTTGACTTCACCTGATGAAGAGAGAGCTAATGATAATGATCATGAAACTCCGAAAGAGGACACTACCGAACCTCGCAGGTCAAGCAGGACACGTGCAGCTCCTGAACTGTACGGCAATCCTGTTGTGAATTTCATGGTTGATGAAATGGATGACCCTGCGACATATGAAGAAGCGATGATGAGTACGGATTCCAACAAATGGCTAGAAGCCATGAAATCCGAGATGGAATCTATGTACGAGAACCAAGTTTGGAACTTGGTGGACTTACCTCACGACCGAAAGGCTGTTGAGAATAAATGGATTTTCAAAAGAAAAACTGATGCTGATGGTAATGTGACCATCTATAAGGCTCGACTTGTCGCAAAGGGGTTTCGACAAATTCAAGGAGTTGACTCGATGAGACATTCTCTCCCGTAGCGATGCTTAAGTCGGTTAGCATTATGTTAGCAATTGCTGCATATTTCGATTATGAAATATGGCAGACGGATGTCAAAACTGCGTTCCTCAATGGTAATATTGAAGAAGAGTTGTATATGATACAACCTAAGGGTTTTGTCGATCCTAAGGATGCTAATAAGGTACGCAAACTTGAGCGATCCATCTATGGACTGAAGCAAGCATCCCGGAGTTGGAATCTCCGCTTTGATGAGGTGATCAAAGAGTTTGGATTTGTCCAAACTTATGGAGAGGCTTGTATTTACAAGAAAGTGAGTGGGAGCAATGTAGAATTTCTGATATTATATGTGGATGACATATTATTGATTGGAAATGATATAGATCTTTTAAACAGTGTTAAAAGTTATCTAAACAGCAAATTTTCGATGAAAGACCTTGGTGAAGCATCATATATATTAGGCATTAAAATCTATAGAGATAGATCAAGGCGCCTAATTGGGGTATCGCAGAGTACATACCTTGATAAGATATTAAAGAATTTTAATATGGACGAAAGTAAGAAGGGGTTCTTACCTATGTTGCAAGGCAAGACATTGAGTAAGACTCAAAGTCCGGCTACGACGGAAGAAAGAGAGATGATGGAAATCCCCTATGCCTCGACCATAGGCTCTATTATGTATGCCATGCTATGTACAAGACCGGATGTGGCACATGCTATTAGTTTGACTAGTAGGTACCAATCTGATCCAGGTTCGGAACACTGGATAGCGGTAAAGAACATCCTCAAGTACTTGAGAAGAACTAAGGATATGTTTCTTATATACGAAGGTGAAGAAGAGCTAGTCGCTAAGTGTTATGTCGATGCTAGCTTTGACACCGATCCGAATGACTCTAAGTCTCAATCCGGATACGTATTTCTCTTGAACGGAGCAGCAGTTAGTTGGAGGAGTTCCAAACAACCTGTGGTGGCTGGATCAACGACGGAGGCGGAATATGTTGCTGCTTCAGAAGCGGCGCAGGAGGTGGTTTGGATGAAAGAGTTTATTACGGAACTAGGTGTGGTTCCCAGTGCGTTGGAACCAATGGTGATCTATTTTGACAATAATGGAGCCATAGCCAACGCAAAGGAACCGAGGTCTCACAATAATTCCAAGCATATTAAGCGCGGGTTTCACTCCATCCGCGAGCATGCCAAGGATGGAGATATAAAGATTTATAAAGTACACACGGACCTAAATGTAGCAGATCCGTTGACTAAAGTTCTCCCTAGGGCAAAACATGATCAACACCAGAACTCCATGGGTGTTAGATTTATCACTATGTAAACTAGATTATTGTCTCTAGTGCAAGTGGGAGACTGAAGGAAATATGCCCTGAGAGGCAATAATAAAGTTGTTGTTATATATTCCTTATATATGATAGATGTTTATTTTACATGCTAGAATTGTATTGATCGGAAACATCAATACATGTGTGTTTAATAAACAAAAAGGGTTCCTAGTTATGCCTCTCTTATAGACTAGCTTGTTGATTAACAAGATGATCAAGGTTTCCTAATCATGGACATTGGATGTTGTTAATAACAAGGTCACACCATTGGTGGAATGATGTGATGAACATTCATCCGAAGTATAGCATTACGATCAAGTCATTATGTTTATATTGCTATAACATCATACGAAGTAATCTACATCGGATGCTATACTTCGGATGAATGTTCATCACATCATTTCACAAATGCTGTGACCTCGTTATTAACAACATCTAATGTCCATGATTAGGAAACCTTGATCATCTTGTTAATCAACAAGCTAGTCTATAAGAGAGGCATAACTAGGAACCCCTTTTTGTCTATCAAACACACATGTATTGATGTTTCCTATCAATACAATTATAGCATGCAAAATAAACATCTATCATATACAAGGAATACATAATAACAACTTTATTATTGCCTCTCAGGGCATATTTCATTCAGTCTCCCACTTGCACTAGAGACAATAATCTAGTTTACATAGTGATAAATCTAACACCCATGGAGTTCTGGTGTTGATCATGTTTTGCCCTAGGGAGAACTTTAGTCAACGGATCTGCTACATTTAGGTCTGTGTGTACTTTACGAATCTTTATGTCTCCATCCTTGACATGCTCGCGGATGGAGTGAAACCGGCGCTTAATATGCTTGGAATTCTTGTGAGACCTTGGTTCCTTGGCGTTGGCTATGGCTCCATTGTTGTCACAATGGATCACCATTGGGTCCAATGCACTAGGAACCACACCTAGTTCTGTTATGAACTCCTTCATCCAAACCGCTTCCTGCGCCGCTTTTGAAGCAGCAACATATTCCGCCTCCGTTGTTGATCCAACCACCACAGGTTGTTTGGAACTCCTCCAACTAACTGTTGCTCCGTTCAAGAGAAATACGTATCTGGATTGAGACTTAGAGTCATCCAGATCGGTGTCAAAATTAGCATCGACATAGCACTTAGCGACTAGCTCTTCTTCGCCTCCGTATACAAGAAACATATCCTTATTTCTTCTTAAGTACTTAAGCATATTCTTGACCGTTATCCAATGTTCCGAACCTGGATCAGATTGATACCTACTAGTCAAACTAATAGCATGTGCCACATCCGGTCTTGTACATATCATGGCGTACATTATAGAGCCTATGGCTGAGGCATAGGGGATCTTATCCATTATTTCTCTTTCTTCCGCCGTAGCCGGACTTTGAGTCTTACTCAATGTCTTGCCTTGCAACATAGGTAAGAACCCCTTCTTACTTTCGTCCATATTAAACTTCTTTAATATCTTATCAAGGTATGTACTCTGCGATAGCCCAATTAGGCGCCTTGATCTATCTCTATAGATTTTAATGCCTAATATATATGAAGCTTCACCAAGGTCTTTCATCGAAAATTTGCTGTTTAGATAACTTTTAACACTGTTTAAAAGATCTATATCATTTCCAATCAATAATATGTCATCCACATATAATATTAGAAATGCCACATTGCTCCCACTCACTTTCTTGTTGATACAAGCCTCTCCATAAGTTTGGACAAATCCAAACTCTTTGATCACCTCATCAAAGCGGAGATTCCAACTCCGGGATGCTTGCTTCAGTCCATAGATGGATCGCTAAAGTCTGCATACCTTATCAGCATCCTTAGGATCGACAAAACCCTTAGGTTGTATCATATACAATTCTTCTTCAATATTACCATTGAGGAACGCAGTTTTGACATCCATCTGTCATATTTCGTAATCGAAATATGCAGCAATTGCTAACATAATCCTAACCGACTTAAGCATCGCTACGAGAGAGAATGTATCATCATAGTCAACTCCTTGAATTTGTCGAAACCCCTTTGCGAAAAGTCGAGCTTTATAGATGGTCACATTACCATCAGCATCAGTTTTTCTTTTGAAAATCCGTTTATTCTCAACGGCCTTTCGATCGTGAGGTAAGTCCACCAAGGTCCAAACCTGGTTTTCGTACATGGATTCCATCTCGGATTTCATGGCTTCTAGCCATTTGTTGGAATCAGGGCTCATCATCGCTTCTTCATACGTCGCAGGGTCATCTATTTCATCAATCATGAAATTCATAACAGGATTGCCGTACAGTTCAGGAGCTGCACGTGTCCTACTTGACCTGCGAGGTTCGGCAGTATCCTCTTTCAGAGTTTCATGATCATTATCATTAGCTCTCTCTTCATCAGGTGAAGTCAACTCCGAAACAACTTCCGGTGCTGCGCCACTCGCCAATCGTTTCCTTAGGGTATCCTATGAAGACGGATTTTTCCGCTTTGGGTTCGAGTTTATCCGATTGAAGTTTCTTCACATAAACATCGCATCCCCAAACTTTAAGGAATGACAGCTTAGGTTTGTTTCCAAACCATAATTCATACGGTGTCGTTTCAACGGATTTAGATGGTGCCCGATTTAAAGTGAATGCAGTGGTTTCCAGTGCATAACCCCAAAATGATAGTGGCAAGTCAGTCAGAGACATCATAGATCAAACCATATCCCATAAAGTACGATTATGACGTTCTGACACACCATTACGTTGTGGTGTTCTGGCAGGCGTGAGTTGTGAAACTATTCCAAAGTCTTTCATATGTGTGCTAAACTCTCCACGGTCGGACCACAGAAATTTGATCTTTCTGTTACGATGATTTTCCACTTCACTCTGAAATTCCTTGAACTTTTCAAAGGTTTTAGACTTATGTTTCATTAAATAGATATACCCGTATATACTCAAATCATCCGTGAAAGTAACAAAATAACAATATCCACCTCGTGCCGACACACTCATTGGTCCACACACATCAGTATGTATGATTTCCAATAAATCTATTGCCCGTTCCATTGAATCAGAAAACGGCGTTCTAGTCATCTTGCCCATAAGGCATGGCTCACATGTATCAAATGATTCAAAATCAAGTGATTCCAAAAGTCCATCAGAATGGAGTTTCTTTATGCGTTTAACGCCAATATGACCTAGACGGTAGTGCCACATATATGTAGATATATCATTATCAAGTTTAATCCTTTTAGCATCAACATTAGGAATATGCGTAATACTACTATCGTGATCCAACAGAAATAAACCATTCAACACATGTGCATGACCATAAAAGATATCATTCATATAAATCGAACAACCATTGTTTTCAGATTTAAACGAATAAACACTTTACATCAAACACGATCCGGATAGAATGTTCATGCTCAGTGCAGGCACCAAATAACGATTATTTAGATTTATAACTAATCCTGACGGCATATGGAGAGGCAGCATTCTGACGGCGATCACATCAACTCTTGATCCATTGCCGACCCGCATCGTGACCTCATCCCTTGCTAGCTTTCGCTTGTTCCGCAGCCCCTGAACCGAGTTACATATATTAGCAACCGGTCTCGTATGAAATACCCAGGTGCTACTGCGAGTACTAGTCAAGTACACATCAATAACATGTATATCACATATACCTTTGTTTGCCTTGACGGCCTTCTTGTCCGCCAAATACTTGGGGCAGTTGCGCTTCCAATGGCCAGTCCCCTTGCAATAGTAGCACTCGGTATCAGACTTCGGGCCAGCTCGGGGTTTCTTTTCAGGTGCGGCAACAGATTTGCCGCCCTTCTTGTTGGGTTCACAGCATAGAAAACAAAAAAATTCCTACGGCGGGAACTATACGCCAAGATCTATCTACTAGATACAAGCAACGGGTGGATATACATCCATAGAGAACTTACCCTCGAAGACAACAAAGCTTTGTTAATGAGTTGGAACTCGTGGATGATGTAGTCGAACACTTGCCGATCTCAAGATCATGATGAAGTCCAGCAGGTCCGGCTCCAGCACGTCCATCAGATCCAGCTCCAGGATGTCCAGCACCACCAAGTCCAGCATCGCAAAGCAGCGGTGCATCCGTGATCACATACACGTCTAGTACCCCGACAACTTCCGTCCCTCGCTCCAGCAAAGCAGTGGAAGCAGCAACTCCTTTCGAGATAAAGCCACCGGGAACATGTATCTCGCTAATCCGAGACCATGGGGGAATAATACTAGAGGGGGAGAGAGATCCTTCACGAGGAGGTGTGAGAGGGGGGCCTTTTATAGGAGGAGGAGGGTGCCCCTCCCCATGGCCGGCGCCCAAGGGGTGACCCCTCACCTCCTCATTCATGTGGTGGTAACTCCCTCCACATAAATTTGCCCCTTCACATTCTCTTTTAAAGTCTCCACTTTAAATGCATTAAATTTCCCCAATTTAATGCTCTCTCATTTAATAGAACCCTTTTATTAATTTTATTCAGAATTTTGTTAATTACTTTAATTAACAAACATTCACATAAAACCCCCTGCAACATTTCAATATTACATACAGAACCAATTTCAGCAATTTCACCCGAAACAGTTTTGGTGTCTATTGAAATAATTCCAGCGCTTTCTTAAATCTTTATCTGAAACCTATTTGCTTCAAATGGTGTCGATATCCCTTAAGTGTGTCACCCTATGGTTCGCGAATAATGCAGACATGATCGAGACCCCTCTCAGATCAATAATCAGAAGCGGGACCTGGAGATCCATACTGACTCCTACACATTCAACGATGACTTCTGTGATCGTGAGAACCTTTAACGATAGTAACTAAATCCCTTTGTCTCGCGATATATTACATTTCCGAGATTCGATCATCGGTATCTCCATACCTAGTTTGATCTCGTTGCCGACATGCACTCTTTTCTCATTCCTGTGATATAACATTCTAGTGATCACATCACTTGCTTGCAAGCTATCTTAATGTTATATCACTGAGAGGGCCCAAAGTATTTCTATCCGTCATCGGGATGGACAAATCCCACTCTTGATCCATGAGCCTCAACATAACACCTTTGTAGCACTGAACCCACCTTTATAGTCACCCTGTTACGGTGTGACGTTTGATGTTATCAAGATACTCTTCTGGTGTCAGCAATTAACATGATCTCATGGTCTAAGGACTAAGATTACTTCGTATGATGTTATAGCAATATAAACATAATGACTTTGATCGTAATGCTATACTTCGGATGAATGTTCATCACATCATTCCACCAATGTTGTGACCTCGTTATTAACAACATCCAATTTCCATGATCAGGAAACCTTGGTCATCTTGTTAATCAACAAGCTAGTTTATATGAGAAGAAGTACTAGGAACTTTGTATTTTGTTTATTAAACACATGTATTAACGTTTCCAATTAATACAATTATAGCATGCAAAATAAACATTTATCATAAACATGGAATAAGATAATAACCACTTTATTATTGCCTCTCGGGCATATTCCCTTCCCTTCTTTCCCTTCTGCTTGCCTTTCTTGACCTTCTTGAAACCGGTGGTCTTATTGATCATCAACACTTGATGTTCTTTCCTAATCTCCACTTCTGCAGTTTTAAGCATTGACAGAAGCTCGGGAATAGACTTCTTCATGCCCTGCATATTGTAGTTCATCACAAAGCTCTTGTATCTAGGTGGTAGAGATTGGAGAACACGATGTATGCCTAAGTCAATGGGAATGTTTATTCCCAAGGACACAAGCTTATCGGCGTACCCAGACATTTTGAGTACGTGCTCACTAACGGAGCTGTTCTCCTCCATCATGCAGCTAAAGAACTTTTCAGAAGCATTATAACTCTCTACGGCAGCATGTGTATCGAAATCATTTTCAATTCTCCCATGGTATCAAAGGCATTGCCATTTTCAAACGCTTTCGAAGTTCTTGCTCTAGCCCATACAGTATGCCGCAATGAACTAAGTTGTGGTCCTCCTAACGAGTTATATAGACGTTCTTTTCCTCATCAGGGGCATCAGGAGCTGGTGGGGGGCCTAGCGGCGCCTCTAGCACATATTGCTTTTGTGCAACAGTGAGGAGAATCCTCAAATTCATAGCCCAGTTGGTGAAGTTGCTACCATTCGCAACAAGTTTCTCTTTCTCCATGAACAGATTGAAATTAAAAGCAGGTGGTGCCATCTACAACAGAATTTGTAAAGTATATTTAGACTAAGTTTATGATATATTGAGTTCAACTAATCCAAATTACTAATGAACTCCCACTCAAAAAGGACATCCCTCATGTCCTTTTGGTGATTACATGAACCAAATCCACTACACCAAGTACGATCATCACGTGAGTCGGTGTAGCTTCAAAGGCGAGCATCAATATGGGCATCATATCAACTATATGACTCATGCTTAACCTTTCGATCCGTGTTCCGAGGCCATGTCTGTACATGCTAGGCTCGCGAAGTAAGAACCTTAGTATTCGCGTGTGTAAAACTGTCTTACACCCGTCGTATGAAAGCGTAGAGTCAAGAACACCCGATCATCTCGTGATGTCTCGAAACACGATCCATAAAACGGTGCATACTTAAGGAAGAACACATTTTATCTTTATATCTAAATGAGGGATCATCTTATAATGCTACCAAAAGCACCAAACTAGCAATATAAGATGCAAACATCTAATGTGTAAAGTGAGATGATATGGTCCATGCATTTGATCTCTATCATTTGCATCGTGGTATGATCTCTATCATTCCTTTGTGTGTAAGGCCAAGGTCTATGGAACTTACACGTTAAGTGTGTTGTAAGAGTATCTATCATACATCTACTTACAACAATACCATATCAAGACACTAGCCCAGCAACGATCTAAACTAGACGCCTCTAATTTATCAATTGCAAGTTTTACGTGGCTTAGGGCTTTCGGAGATAGAACCGGTCTTTCCTATGAACATGAACCACAACGAGGATAACCAAGTTATTAGCAACTCGTTGTAAATCAGATATTGACTATAGTAGGAGAGACAGACACCCGCTAGCCACTTATGCAAAACTAGTTGCATGTCAGTCGTGGAACCAGTCTCATGTACGATGACATGTAAGGTTGGTCCGGGTCGCTTCATCCCACTATGCCACCAATATCCAAAATACATAGAAGATGCAATAACATGATCATCATCGCCCACATATAAACATATGTGTACTACCCGTGCAAAGCACCTACACATAGATCAGGCTCTGATACCACTATTGGGTTCGCAGCATAGAAAACAAAAAATTTCCTACGAAGAGAACTATACACCAAGATATATCTACTAGATACAGAGCAACGGGTGGATATACATCCATGGAGAACTTACCCTCAAAGACAGTAGAGTTTTGATAACGAGTTGGAACTCGTGGATGATGTAGTCGTACACTTGCCGATGTCAAGATCGTGTGGAAGTCCGAGCGCCGCAAATCAGCAGCGCATCCGTCCTCGCACACACGTTCAAGCCACCGGACAACCTCCACCACCTCGCTCCAACGAATCAGTGGAAGCAGCAACTCCTTCAAGACACAAGGCCACCGGGAACATGTATCTCACTAATCCGAGACCATGGCGGAATATCTAGAGGGGAGAGAGATCCTTCACGAGGAGGTGTGCTTTGTGAGGGAGGAGAGGGGGGATCCTCCCCTCCCATGGCTGGCGGCCAAGGGGGGTGCCCTCACCTCTTCCTCATTCATGTGGTGGAAGCTCCACTCACATCAATTTTGACTCCACCCAAAATTCCACTCACATGCATTAAATTTCCACCAAATCTAATGCAACTCTCAATTAATAAAACTCTTTTATTTATTTTATTCAGAATTTTGTTAATTACTTTAATTAACAAACATTCACATAAAACCCCTTGCAACATTTCAATATCACATGCAGAACCACTTTCTGCAATTTCACCCGAAACAATTCCGGTTTCTATCGAAACAATTCCTGCGCTTTGCAATCCTTTCGTCTGAAACATATGTGCTCCTAAATGGTGTCTGGCAACCCTTAAGTGTGTCACCCTACGGTTCGCGAATAATGCAGACATGATTGAGACTCCTCTCAGATCAATAATCAGAAGCGGGACCTGGAGATCCATACTGACTCCTGCACATTCAACGATGACTTTTTGATCGTGAGAACCTTTAACGCTAGTAACTTAATCCCTTTGTCTCATGATATAATACATGTCCGAGATTCGATCATCGGTATCCAAATACCTAGTTTGATCTCGTTACCGACATGCACTCTTTTCTCGTTCCCGTGATATAACATTCTAGTGATCGCATCACTTGCTTGCAAGCTATCTTAATGTGATATCACCGAGAGGGCCCAGAGTATATCTATCCGTCATTGGGATTGACAAATTCCACTCTTGATCCATGAGCCTCAACATAACACCTTCGTAGCACTGAACCCACCTTTATAGTCACCATGTTACGGTGTGACGTTTGATGTTATCAAGATACTCTTCCGGTGTTAGCAATTAACATGATCTCATGGTCTAAGGACCAAGATTACTTCGTATGATGTTATAGCAATATAAACATAATGACTTTGATCGTAATGCTATACTTCGGATGAATGTTCATCACATCATTTCACAAATGCTATGACCTCGTTATTAACAACATCCAATGTCTATGATCAGGAAACTTTAATCATCTTGTTAATCAACGAGCTAGTCTATAAGAGAGGCGTAACTAGGAACCCCTTTTTGTTTATCAAACACACATGTATTGATGTTTCCTATCAATACAATTATAGCATGCAAAATAAACATCTATCATATACAAGGAATACATAATAAGAACTTTATTATTGCCTCTCAGGGCTTATTTACTTCATATACAGGATGTTTTTTACTGACGGGGACGAGAGGGAGATTCCTTTGCGACAATCTACTTTGTTCAGTATTCATAGGAGGCCATGGTCACATTCCAAGGAGGAGGTGGACGAGCAGCTCCACTTGCTTGGTTTCCACAGGCAGCACTAGGAGGATGTGCCTTCTTACGACTACTCTGCGCACTACGGTGGGGCATCCTCGAGCTTGTACCAGGACGAGGGTACCTACTCGCCATACTACGGAGGCGCTCCATCTTGGCTAGCTTGGGATTGATACCCACTTAGGCGAAAAGCCTAAGCTTGGGGGGAGGTACACCGACATCACACTCATCTCCATATCATGTTCAGTCAGTACTTTGTATATCCATGCTTCGTTCTCCTTTTAGTTTTCATTCTTTCTTTGCTTTTGCTTTCTAAACACAAAAAGACAAAAAATATTTTTGTTGTTTCTCTTTATTTGCTTCTTTTTTCCTTGGTTTGCCTTTTCCTTTTTGCTTTGTTTGAACTATTCGAAAACCCCAAAAAGATTTTGCTTTGCTTGTTTTCCCTTTTTGTTCTTGCCTTTAAAAATCAAAAACACCAAAAACATTTGTTGTTCTTGTTTGGTTTTGTGAAGTTTATTGTAGGGTTCTGCAGTCCTCAGTGGAATTTGGTTTCATGTTATTATTCAAGCCACACAAGTGAAGGGCAATAATGAGGATTAATGACAACTTGAGGTGTGGTAAGAAGCTGGTAACGAACTCTATTTGTTTTCATTTTTTTTACATATACTCATCATTGTGGGCATGCTCGGTCTGTTCATGTAGGGTGTATGTTATTTATGGATGCCTAGTAGTTCTTGCTTTCTTATGATTACAGCTCCCTAATAGTTTGTAGCATGTCATATGAATGTTTGCTTGCATTTCTCTATTCATAACTTGGTATTACACTGTGGTATCCTGCTCTGAATGTTTCACTTGAATTGACTTGGCACATGCTCATGCATGCATATGACTGAAACAATAATCAGTTAAGCCTCGATGAATTATTTTGCCTCAGGGGTCTTGAATCACTTCCATGCCATGATTAGTCCTGTTTTTTTGCAAGCATGATTATGACAGTTATTGCTCTCTCGTTTGTCGCTCCCTTACTATTGCTAGCCTTCACTTGCACTGAGTATAAGCTTTACTCGTGTTTCCAACTCCCTAAAACCAATGTTGCCAAAAGAGTCCACCATACCTACCTATTAGCATCATTTGCTTTTGCATGCATATTCAGGATGCCTTGTTTTCTTCCGAATAAAATGTTTGCTTATTATGAGAAAGTTAGTTAGCAAAGCTCTCACAAACTTGATGGCACACTTTATTTCTTGCACTAAATAAACCTGAACCATTGTGACTGTCCATGAAAGTTATATGCTTACAAATTATAGGCTGGGGATTAGCAGAACTGTGCTGTCATGGGGAACACTTTCAACACTTGTAAATATATACCCAGTTGATATCATGCTCTTTTGTTTGCGTATGTCGTCGGTGTGAAATAAAAGGGGAGCTTGTAAGTCCATGGAGTTATATATGTGTGTTATAGAAACGCCTGGGCCGCCGGTCTAATCCATGTCGTCATGGTGGAAACCTGCAACGTAACCATAATGAGCTGTCTATGAAGCATTCTTCATTTAAAAAAAGAGTCAGATATTGAGAAAAAGAGATAAAGAAAAAAAGAGATATGAGAAAAGAGGAAAGAGAGAAAAAAGCACCATTTTCCCATGGTTAATAAGAAGATTGCTGAGATGCTCGCTGTCTGCTTGCCTTGTCATTTTGATATGGGGATTCTTCTGTATCATCGGGCAAGGGGTACCCCGTTGGCGGTTCTCTATGATACGCACGTATTTACTATGACAAGAACTTACCGGTAACTAAAGTTGAGTAGCATGAGGAGCAGCCCTCGTACTCAAGGGACATGAGATTTCCAGTTTATAGCCTGTCAAGCATATAACTCAGATTGGACCTCACTTTCACCTTAACCATTTAAAGATGCTTATGATAGGGGCAATGAGAGCTCAAAGCTAATGAGTACCATACTTTCAGCATTTGGAAGCCTTTCAAACCTTTCAAAACCTTTTCATTTCCTTGTCGAGTCACCACATATTCTATGAGCACTTTCTTGAGAGCATAGTTGTTATTCTTAGTGTAATATGCTTGTCTCAAAACTTGATTAATTGTGTCATGACTTTGATTCTTGTATCTTTGATATCTTTACTTCTAGTCTTCACATGAACTTCAGAGGTGCCTTGGCATTTATGTTTTCTCTACGATCAAAGGCAAGCGAGATACCACTCTATCATACCTTGTTATGAGCATTGCAATGTTGGTTATGTTTATGTTTCATGCTATTTATTATTTTTGAGTTGGAATCTCTTCATAGCTTGCAATGACTATTAAGTAAACTTAGTTGCATACTCTTTATTATGAATTGCTTGAGTAGTTGATCATATGATGAGAATATATACATCTTATAAAGCAAATGTGTTCATGAAAGTTTCTTTTATCGCACTCAGTTTTCAACTGAATTGCTTGAGGACAAGCAATAAGCTAAGCTTGGGGGGAGTTGGTACGTCCAAATCGTATCTACTTCCCCGAACACTTTTGCTATTGTTTTTCCTCTAAAGTTGTGTGATTTGCATACAACGAACACGAACTAACGCTGTTTTCAGTAGAATTACCTTGATGTCTAGTTTTTGTGCAGAAAATCAACTATCAGGAAAAATCCCGAAAAATATGCCAAAAATCCTATTTCACCAGAAGACTCACGGAGCCAGAAGACGAGACAAAGGAGGGCCACGAGGGGCCCACACCACCTGGCCGCGCGAGCCAGGCCACCCCTAGGGGTGGTGTGGCCGCCTCAGTCACCCCCTCGGCCTCCCTCTTCACCTATAAGTTGCCTCTTGACCTAAAAACCAAGGGGGTTCAACGTTTTTCCAAAAAGAGTTTTGCTGCGCCGCACCACCAGATTCCGCTATTCGGAACCAGAAACTCCATTCTGGCACTCTGTCGGGACGGGGAATTGGAGGAGATCATCTCCATCATCATCACCATCGCTTCTCCATCGAACATCCATGTTTCCCCCATCCATGAGTGAGTAATCCCCCACTGTAGGCTATGGGGATGGTAGGGATTGGATGAGATCGTTCATGTAATGGCATCAGATTGTTAGGGCATGGTGCCTAGTATCTATTATTAGTGCTTTTTGACTTTGTTGCAACTTGATATGCTTAATGCTTGTCACTAGGGCCCGAGTGCCATGATTACTGATCTGAACATGTTATTGATTCATTATGATAGTATTGTTTATGGTCTTACCTGCAAGTTGTATACACATATTGTTGTCCGGAACCAAAGGCCCCGAAGTGACAGCAATCGGGATAACCGGAGGGAATGGCTTTGATGTGAGGATCACATGTGTTCACGGAGTGTTAATGCTTTGCTCCGGTGCTCTATTAAAAGGAGCACCTTAATTGCCAGTAGTTCCCTTGAGGCCCTGCTGCAAACGGGCTGGCAGGACAAAAGATGTTGTGCAAGTTCTCATTGCGAGCACGTATGACTATATATGTAACACATGCCTATGATTATTTAGTACTTGGATGCTTTATCTTATTTATCTGCAAATGCCCTATTTCTTGATTGCCATATGAATTGTCTTGTCCATGCAACACCTGTCCATACATCCCTTTGCCTACCACGCTTTAATCCTACTATTTACTACAATTGTTACTACTGTCTTTACTTTTACTACTGCTATTACTTTGCTACTGCTACTACAAAACTGTTGCTACTGATAAACTGCTACGAGCAAGATTGTTTCCAGGTGCAGCTGAGTTGACAACTCAATTGTTAAGGCTTATAAATATTCTTTGGCTTCCCTTGTGTCGAATCAATAAATTGGGTTTCACTTCCCTCAAAAATACTGCGATACACCCCCTATACTTGTGGGTCATCAGGGGTCATGTTCTTCTTCTTGCATAGGTAGAGGCGATTGGTAGCATGACAAGCGGTGGAAATGGCTTCGGCCCAAAAGTTGTATGGTGACTTGAATTCCACCAACATGGTCCGTCCCATATCCATCAAAGTGTGGTTCTTCCTTTCGACAACACCATTTTGTTGAGGGGTGTAATGAGTTGAGTATTTATGCTTGATCCCCACATCACTAAGAAAATCATCCAAGATGTAGTTCTTGAACTCAGTCCCATTGTCACTCTGAATGGTAAGGATTGTAGCATTGTGTTTCCATTGAACTTTATTGGCAAACTCAATGATGGTTTGTTGAGTCTCGCTCTTGAACTTGAAGAATTAGACCCATGTGTATCTTGATAAGTCATCTATAATCACCGAACAGTACTTCTTCCCTCTAAGGCTATCATGAGATGGAGGCCAAAAATATCCATGTGAAGGAGTTCCAAGCACCGCTCACTGGTATTTGATTGAGGACCTTATGTGGCTTCTCATGCATCTTCCCTTCAATACAAGCCGTGAACACACGATCTTTAGAAAAGAAAATGTCTTTTAGTCCAAGGATGTGGCTCCTCCTGTAGAGAATTTGCAAAGACTTCATGTTTACATGGGCCAAGCGGCGATGCCAAAACCATCCCACGTCGACTTTCACATAGAGACATATAGCATGTGTAGAGGGTTTTTCAGAGAAATCCACCATGTACAAGTCATGCTCTACGTATGAGGACCACAGAATTCTCATTAAAGAAGGACGAAAGACCCATAATGGCTAAACATGAACGGAAAGGATATTATACCCAAGCGTTTTGACAAGCATGACATTAACTAAGGAAACATCCAAGGTTACTACCACCTTAGCAACACACAATACCCGATAACTTGTTTTATCACCGTAGGAGACCATAGTATTGGAAAATTTTGGCCTAATCTCCGACATGATAGACTTCCTTCTGGTCATATGGCTTGTAGCTCCACTATCAATCACCCATTTTGCTACACCAAAAGCAAAGTCCTACAAGAAAATCAAGCTTCGGTTTTAGGTACCCATTTTGCAATGGGTCCCCTTTTGTTAGTCACAAGGGTCTTTGGTACCCAAATAGTCCAATGATAATCATGAGTATAAGAAGTGCCAATGTATTTTGCATAAACATGACCATCAAAAGATTTGCAAAGAATATAGGAGGGGTTGTTCTTCCCGACAAAGCTATCACTTTGCACAAAGGTAGAACCATAAGCAGGTCCTTGAGCAAACTTCTTGCTCTTCTTCTTTTTCATGTTCTTCTTCTTCTTCTTCTTGGGCTTAGGAGCATACCCAATATCATTCTTGTCAACTTTCCCTTTTGCAAGTTGTTCTTTCAACTCCTTGTTTTCCTCAAAAAGTTTCACATGCTTGCAACAAGGGTTAGTAGAACAAGGCAAATCTATAATAGGCATAGCGGAAGACTTTGATTGTTCATTTTTCAATTGAGTTTGAAGTTTCATGCGCTTCAAAAAGACTTGAGAATTTTCTCTCCAAGGCGTGGTGTTCCTCTTTGAGTTTCTCAAAGTCCTTTAGACATTCATGACTAACACCAAACTCAACCTTTTCATTTTTAAGGACTTTAACCAAATCAAGAGCATGATCATGGTCTTTAACAAGTTGAGACATGGAGGCATTATGGTCATATACAAGCTTAGCAACACTCTCCTCGAGAGTTATTCTCATATTATGTTCATCTTCAAGAGATAGTGAGAGAGAGACAATTTCATCGGCGGCCTCTCTTTCATTTTTTGCATAGCATATCAATTAGTTCTTCCTTTTCATCTAGCATGGTCAAGTTGGTTTGCAAGAGTTTCAAAGAACATTCTAGTATCATCATATAGGTGCTCTATGAATTCATACATGCTTATCATCTCGTTCTTTACCTCTAGACCATCAAGATCATGCAAAGAAAGTTCATTTGAGGGAGTCTTGGAGGCGGCTGTTACCTCGGTGGCCGTGGCCATGAGACACTTTTGGTTGGGTGGATGATGTTCTCATTAGGCGAGTCGAAGAGAGACACTCATGGGGTAGAATAAGTGGAAATAGCGACAACTCCCATGATCTCTCCACCTTGACCTTCAGTATCATCATCATCCGCTTCGAGAAGTACTATTCATGGACCACCATTGCCCTTTCCTTGTTCGCAAGGTAAGTTCTTGTTCATTGGATGAGGAGGTCTTGGCTTGCTCTTGCAGATAAGACAACCACCATTTTCCTCTCTATTCTCGAAGTGACATTGGGCCACGAAGTGACTCTTATCATTGCAATTCTAGCAAGATCTTGCCTTAGGAGCCTTCATGGTTGAGTTGAATCTTGAGTTGTCCCTTGACCTTGACTTCATGCCCAGCTTGTTCCAAAAGGCTCTTGATGTGAGATCCAAATGTTCATTGAAGGCGTACTTGATGCCCTCTTGAGACCACTCACTAGTGTCTTCATCTTCATCGATTTCCACCACTTGGGCCTTCAAGGCAAGATTCACCTTTTGAGATCCATAGGCACGAGCGCGAGTGGACTCCGCATTCTTCTTGGCAATCGTCATGGCAATAACTTCACTCAACACATCTTAAGATGACATGATGTGATAGTTTCTTCTCCCCTTGATGGAGTTGAGTTTTTGCTTCTCAAAGGGAAGAAGGGCTTGAACAAACTTTCTCTTCATGAACTTGTCATCAACATAGGTAGCTCCAAGGTCCCTCATAGTGCAACAAAGAACCTTGAGATGGTGAGACATGTCTTCGGGAGTCTCATCATCTTGCATAGCAAAGCCATCAGACTCATTGTTGACTTCATAACACTTGGAGCTTTGAATGCTAGACTTCCCGACATATAACTCAGTGAGATGATCCCAAGCTTCTTTAGCAGTGGAGAATTGGTGAATGTGAGCAAATTCCTTGGGAGTCAACGCCTCTTGAATCATGCCCAAGGCAGTGGCATTGAGATGCTTGTCCACAACCTCGACCCGGGTCAACTTATTTGCATCATATGGCAAGAATCCTTCTTCCACAATCCTCATCAATTCAATAGAAGAGCTAGAAATGTGAGATTGCATTAGATATTGCCAATTGGCAAAATTTGAAGTATCTAGCATGGGAGGTGCTCCTTGAGGTATGATATGCGACATAAGTATAGGTGGGCCCGGAGTGTACTTCGGAGGTGGGGGCACCATGGAGTAATCCTTTCCCTCATCTTCCTCTTTGGAGGATGAGTCACCTAGCCCCTCGGTGCTCTCACTTGTGTGCTTGGAGTTTTGTGTTGTCACAAATTGTAAGCCCAAGTGATTAGAGGTGGCCACAGGATTCACCTCGGGGCAACCACGTGCACGGTCTCGGGGGGAGGCTCGGTGATTTGGGATGCAACATGAGGAGTGGCTACTATGGGGTTAGGCTTAAAGGATTGCAAAAGGGTCATCATTTCCTCAAACCTTGGTTATCATGGATGTCTCCAATCGATTGAGGTCATCCATGGAGGCCAAGTTCTTGGTGGTTCCAACCCCACTACCCTCTTCGTTTCCCATCGTCTCGTAGGCGGTAAAGCCCAAAGTAATAGCCTTGGCTCTGATACTAATTGAAATGTCGAACTTTGGTCAACTAGAGGGGTGTCAATAGGAGACTACCAATTTTTAGTGTTTTCTTACAAATTTGGGCTTTGCACAAAATTAAGTTCTCAAGAGATCCAACTAGATGAACAGTCTATATGCCAAACGATACAACAAGTAAAAAAAAGGTAAGTGCAAGTAGTAAAGGAGAGGAACAAGTAAACCGACGAGGGGACACGGAGATATAATTCCCGTAGTTCACTTCTAAGGAAGCTATGTCTATGTTGGAGAGGTGTCGGGACCACACAAGGTCACCCGGGTGCCACACAGGACTCACCTTCTTATCTCGTGAGCACCACCACAAAGGTGGCCTCACAATCCACTAACTGGTGAGACCTTGAAGGTGCCAACCAAAACCTTTACAACAAGGTTGAGGGGAGACTCCACAACTCAACTGGAGTCCCTCAACGACACCACGAAGCTTCACAACAATTGCCCCATCTACGAGGATGCCCTACACCGTCTAGGGTTCCAAGAACCCAAGAGTAACAATATACACTAAGGATGGGTGAGGGAAATCACGATTCCTTTGGTGGAAGTGTAGATCTAGGTCACCTCTCCCACTCCTCAAAATATCAAGAGGTTTGAGTGGCTAGGGAGAGAGATCTAGGTAGTTGAAGCTCTTGTATTAATGGAGGAGAGAGAAAAAGAAGCGATGAACTGTGAGGAGGAAGAAGGGTGCCTTAAATAGCCCCCCTTAAAATTGAGTCGTTGATGTCCCCGCGACACCACCGGTACTACCGGTGGGGAACCGGTACTTCCGGTGAGAGTGCTCCAATGACACTAAAGCAGATGGAGTGTCCCCCAGTATAGTAGGAAATTCCAGCTCAGTCGAGCGAAACTTCCTGACCGGTACTACCGACAGAAGTTTCGGCCCAAATTCCGAAAAATATGACACTTCAAAACATAAGCATACTAAATTGATTTTGAGTACAAGCAGAATTTGGACCGGAACTAGCACCAGAATTACTGGGTTGCGAGGTTCCTAACCGGAACTACCAGTGCCCATCAGTAGTACGGCTCAAGACAGTGGGCCAGGTAGTGATGGCCGGAAGTTCTAGTCAGGGATGACCAAAACTTCCAATCGGTACTACCGGACAAACTTCCGGTGTTATTTCTAACAAATATAGCACTCTCAAACAGAGAGTTACTGAACGTGAGCGGAAGTTCCACCGAAACTTGAGTTAGAACTACAGCTAGGCTAGCCCCACAAAAACTGTGAGTGGAACTATCGACGCCTGGCTGATACTTCTGGTCAGGACAGAAAAGGCCCAAACAACTCACAGGGTCGTTCTCTCACGAAACAATGGTAAGGCTGTGAATGTGCAAGTATAGTCTGTGCATGAAAACATGATTTCCCATAACCTTCCTAGGTGGACCCCCTCTTGATAGTACAAAGAGAAGTCAATATCCTTTCAGTTGTTCGCCATGATCAAGCATGCTGAGGTGTAAATCAGGAAGGAGCACACCGTCTTGATGGTCAACTGGACTGTTGACTTCAAGAAATCCGCCTAGAAGGGCAAGGGGAAGAGGGGAATGCCCAAGAAGGATGGCAAGCCTGTTGCCTCCTCCTCCAAGGCGCCCAAGGTCAAGCCTAGCGCCACGTGCTTCTATTAAAAGGGTGAGGGTCACTGGTAACGCAACTGCTCCAAGTACACGGATGATAAGAAGGCTGGCAAGATTTTTACCAAAGAGAAAGGTATATATGATATACACGTTATTGATGTTTTCCCCACTAGTGCCAGGAGCAACACTTGGGTATTTGATACTGGTTCTGTTGCTCATATATGTAACTCTCCACAGGAGTTATGGAATAGCCGGCACTTGGTGAAGGACGAGGTGATGATGCGTGTCGGCAGTGGCCATAAAGTGGATGTGATGGCTGTCAGCACTCTCCCTCTGTGTCTCCCTTCAGGATGAGTTTTAATATTGAATAAGTGTTACTGTGTACCGTCCTTGAGCATGCATATTATCAGTGGGTCTTGCTTGTTGCAAGACCGTTATTCATTTAAATTAGAGACAAATGGTTGTTCTATTTATATGAATAATATGTTTTATGCTCATGCGCGACAGAGTAAAGGTTTATTCTTATTAAATCTTGATTGTGATGACACACATGCATAGAATTTACGTGAAGCGATGTAAGAATAGGAATGATAATTCCATGTACATATGACATTGTCGTCTCGGTCATATCTGTGTGAAATGCATGAAGAAGCTCCATTTGGATTTTAAATCTCTAGATCGATGCGAGCCATGCCTTATGGGAAAAATGACCAAGACGTCATTCAACGGTATGATGGAACATGATGTAGACCTATTGGGAGTCATTAATTCAGATGTATGTGGACCAATGAGCATCTCCACGCACAATGGTTATCATTACTTTGTCACCTTCAATGACAATTTGAGTATATACGGGTATATCTACTTAATAAAGCACAAATATGAAACCTTTGAAAAGTTCAAAGAATTTCATAGTGAAGTTGAGAATCAAATCGAAAAATCAAACACCT
Organism: Avena eriantha; assembly: GCA_910589775.1. Lineage (NCBI taxonomy): Eukaryota > Viridiplantae > Streptophyta > Magnoliopsida > Poales > Poaceae > Avena > Avena eriantha. The sequence continues at coordinate 536,296,585 of OU342745.1, forward strand.
TCGTACTGATCGAGGGGGTGAATACTTGAGTTTCGAGTTTGACACACATCTGAAGGCTTGTGGCATTGTACCACAACTTACGTCGGCTGGAACACCATAACGTAATGGTGTGTCCGAGCAACGTAATCGCACCCTATTGGACAACGTGCAGTCTATGATGTCTCTCACGGACTTATCTGTATCATTCTGGGATATGCATTTGAGACTGCTGCATTCGTTCTAAATAGGAAGCCATCCAAAGCCATGAAGACAATGCCATATGAGATATGGCATGGCGCAAAGCCAACGTTGCCTTTTCTGAAGGTTTAGGGATGTGAGGCTTACATTAAGAAACTGCAGCCTGAAAACCTCGAACCGAAGGCAGAAAAAATGCATCTTTGTAGGATATCCAAAGGAGACTATTGTATACACCTTCTACAACCAAGCTGAGGGCAAAATGTTTGTCGCGAAGAATGGTACCTACCTCGAGAAAGAGTTTCTCACAAAAGGTGTAAGTGGAAGGAAGATAGAACTCAATTAGATTATTGACCTTGATCTTCAAATACCGAGTGACGCAACGGAAGTAGTGTGGGTTCCCCGGATTATTTATCCGAGAAAACCCTGTTATGCATATTTCCACGATCGCATGATCAGTTAGTCGTGGCACATAACCGACAAGTATCATTACATCACTCGAGAATGGACCGAATTACAAGACTTACATAAATGCCGTTATGGCTACATCAATAAACAGCAGCGGATCTTCATCGAGCGTAGAGCCCGAGCCATGCCTTAACCTATAGGCAATTGACTGGGAGAACGTCCTAGCTCGCATAGTCGTCCACTTCACCTCGTCTTGATATCTGACCAAGATAATAGCCAGGGACAATGCCGATGAGTACATTGAATGTACTCGCAAACCACCTTAATAATAATAACAAGAGGCTAGGCAATATGGCTGTGGTATTAGGAGGGCTCCAAGAGAGGTTCTTTTCTCAAATAGTTTCTCGTGTAGATATAGCATCTACATATCTTTGTTGAAAACCTTTGTAAACAGTTTTGGAAACCTTTTTGAAAAGTTTTGGAAAACATTAGGACTGGGTCACCCCTTTGTTCCCGTTTTCAGGTCGTCCCACGACCAAGCTCCTTCCATACCCCCTCTGACCATCCCATGGTCAAAGAAGGTATCCTTCCCGACCATCCCATGGTCAAAACATTTCAAAGTCAGTTCTTTTTCGAAATCCACTTTGAAAAGAAAACTAGCACCGCTCTACAGAAGTTTGTCCAACCCGTCCTTAACCGCGGACCCAGCTATTCGAATAGATTTACACTCTGCAGAGGTTGTACACTTTACCCACACCATCCGGGTACACTACCCTGATCTTCATCGATCGTGGGTCTAGTATCCGATCAAGACTCTCCGGATGCCCACTCCAATATAAGTGCCTACCCTATGGGTGTTAATCCCCTCAACACCGAGACGTCGGGAGAGGACCAACCGGAGCGCTTTTTCCACTCCTCAAGAGTGTGCGCTTTTCAATGAGGGGCCCATAGTAACGCGTGGAGGCCTGCCGACCCTTCGTTCCTTCTCCAGATCCCACCTTTATCGGAGAAGGCCCACCCTCCAGGGATCCCCGATCCCCTGTAGTAGTTGCGAGGCAGCTCATACCAGAATAGACAACCATCAAATCCAGCCCTGTCCCATACCAGAGTAATGTGGTTGCACAGGGTTAAGTTGTTATAGCTAGACTGCAAAGAACCAGGTGCGTTTTTGTAAACCTTTTTCCTCCGGTTTTCCTCCACCATTTTGTAAAACAAAATCTTCTTCTTTTTCAACATCTCTTGGGAGGTCCCATCTCACCAAGGTTTTATCATAAAACATTTGGTAAAACTTTTTCCGGGGTCTTCCCATCCGCTAGTTTTTGCTTCAGCTAAAACAGGGTCTCCAAAGGGGCATGGTGGATATGCACCATCTATTCTACTAGGGACACGTAGGTGTCACCAAGGGGGTTGTACTTAGTAGTACCAAAGTGTAATGGATTGGAGGGTCCAAACCACTACCATATACATGTATATATCCACATATAGCAAAACAATGTAATTTTGATAAATAGTTGATAAAGCATGCATAAGTAAAATAGTAGGACAAGGCTTATGAGCAAGAAGGTGGCTTGCCTGAGATCGGCAATATGGCATAATTGTCCCTGGACTTCTTTTTAGAAAACCATAATAACCAATAGAAACCATCTCCTTCTACTCTCCGATATAATCGCAACTATCATCGATAGGGAACATATGCAAACAAACAAGAGGGCACAATCAATACAAGGCATTCAACATCAAATCATACAGCAAACAAACATAAGAAATACTACTGGACTTGGGAGGGTTTTGGAGGAGTGGGATTCAAAGGGTGGAATTTACAAGATTGCCACTAAGGTGGTTTCTCTTGGAAGATAGTGGTCTAGGATAGATACAAGGGACTTGGGTTAGGGATCTGTGGTCAGTAGGTTATCAATGGATAACTATGATATCCTCTGATACGTCTTGACAAGGCAAAACCATCCCAAGTGGATTATACTTGATTATTCATTTTATAAAATTAGTTATCCTTTTTATAGTGGGGAATAACTCTACTTTGAGGAAATAATTCACCAGAAAAGTTTTGGAGCTCCAAAAATTATTTCCTTGGATGGTTCGGTAGTACTTACTGTACTTAACCACCTAGAGTTAGAATCAAGTTCAAAGAATTAGCAGAATACCCTCAGGAAATTCCCAAAGATAGTTCTGTATGATTCTTCTTCTTTTTACCAGACTAATTCTACAGAGGCTAAAGTGTTGGTTCCAAGGGCATGTGATGGGTATGTCCAATACCTTTCTGTAGAAACTGGATTCACTCAAGTTGGAGTTGCCAAACTTCTGGAGTGATTTCTTTAGTGGAAATACCCCTTTTAGAGGTATTTAACTCACCAGAATTCAACCATGGCTCAATAATTTATGAGCTGCTGGGGTTTGGTAGATATTGGTTCTAGGGTGTACTAGGAGGTGGAATCAGGTCAATACCACATTTGGTTAGAACTGGGGAATTTATCTAAGGCAAAAAGTTGCTAGTTTTGTTATTATTTAGTAAAGGCAGAATACAGTTCACCTTGGTAATAGACCTGTGCTGGATGGTAGGTATTTCAAATACCTTCCAGTAGGTCTTTGGTTCAACTCAAATGGAGTTGTAAAACTCCCTGTGGAATTTAATTAGTGCCCTAGAAACATTCTAGCAGATTAATTACTAGTAATTAGAGGAAATCATTTTGGACATGGTGTTGCCTCTGCATGTTTGAGAAATCATCAGAGAACCACCAGAAAATTAGATCTAGGCATTTGGAAATGATTTACCATTTTATTTGAATTTAAACCTAGCAGGAGCTTTTCTGGAATAAAGATCTGCTAAAAGAAAAAGAAAAGGGGTGCAATGGGGCCGGATCTGGGGAGCTACTAGGCCGGCTAGGGGGATTCGGCTCACGGCACACGGGGCGACGCGCGGGAGGGATCGTTTTGAACCTGACGAGCGGGGCCCACGGTCAGCGAGCAAGAGCGCCGAAGCGGTATCAGCCAGATCTGGCCGTTCGTTTAACTGGCGATGGCCGGCGCAACGTCGCCGTCCACCCGGGGCTTGCCAGTGACGAGTCTAACCCTAGCAGAGGGTGGCGCGGAGCGGGGAGCTCACCTGAGGGCTCGAGGAGGGTTGAGGACGGTGTAGGACGATGCGGTTGACGACGGCGTGTAGATCGGTGGGCGGCACGACGGCGGAGGACCACGGGAAGGAGCTCGCGTGACGGCGGCCGAGGAGGATCTCGTCGGTGCTCAACGGCGACGGCGGAGGAGATGGTCCTAGATAGAGATAAGCGCACGGTTAGGTAGAGGAGAGCTAGGGGAGCTCGTGGGCTGACATGCAGAGGGAATGGAGTGGAGGAGAATTTGCCTTGCTCGATTTTGGGAGAGGAGGCCGAAGCCTTCCTCTTCTTCTTTCTCGGGCAACACAGGGCAGGGGAGAGGGTGTGGTGCCCGGGGAAGGCAAGTGGGGTGGAGAGGGGGCAAATGAGGGCAGAGGGCCGGCTGGGGGAGTGCTGCTAGCTTTATACCAAGGTGGGGTGCTAGGTGGTGTGAATTACCAAATTGGACATGGTGGGGAGGGAGTGTTGGCCATGGATTGGTCCAGGGGAAGGTGGAGAGGGGTAGTATAGGTATTTGCTAGTGCTAGAGCTCAAAGAGAGTGGTGGCATCAATGGTAATTAATTAGAGCAGATCTTTGTAAGATTTGTGGTTTATCTCTCTCTTACTACTAGTACAAGGGCACAATGGGGATTTGTTGGGGTTTAGCTACAGTGGTGGTCGTCCAGTGGGGTGTCCTGGTGCTGAGGATGAGCTTTGATCAAGCTTTGGTGAAATTTAGAATTGGTTTGAGGAATGGATTTGCTATAATGGCAAATTTGATCCAATAGATGGTTGTGATGGAATTCCAAATATTTGCATTGGACCAGAGGAGAAAATGGTACTGGTAGTTAGATAGGGTTAAGGTAGACTCCTAGGATTTAATTGGGATTTTTAGGTGGAGTTTTAGTCCACTTAAATCCAATTACTCAAAAAGGTCAGAAATGATTTCTAGGAGATCATTTGATAAATTCCCATTGGACAAGGGTGGATTTTGATGGGGAAGGGTCCCAAATGTGAATACACACTTAGGGGAAATTTCCCAAGATCTATTGAGGCATAAAAGTAATTAAAACTATTATTATTCCATTTCAGCCATTTAAGAAATGGACAAAAAGAAATAATAAAGCTTCTCAAAAATATTTATTTTTGGAGATGGGAAGGTAGGGTATGATATGTGGAACTCACATGGGTCAAAGGTTTGGGAAGTGGTTTGGTAAAAACCAAACTTTCCTTTAGGGATGGAGTTTTGGAGAATTTATCTATTTAAGTAATTAAATAGTTTTGGGGCCATAATAATTATGGATAATCTTTGATAAATCTTGGAGATCATGGTAGGTGATGTGGACAAGGTATATCAATCATCTGAAACCTGGTGTAAAGGAAATCCAAGTTGAAAAGGAGGGAAAACAAGGAGTTGATGATCTAGGGTGGTGTTATTTTTATACCACCAAAACATGCTTGCATCTTGGAGCTCAGAGCTCACCTTGGTGCAAGGGATAGATGGATGGGTAGACCAGGTAATATAGATGACCATGGCAGGAGGAGTTTGAATTTATTGTATTTGAGGTGATCTAGAGGTGATGGCCAACTTTGTTGAAAATAAGGCTGCCATGAAATATGGGTCATGATGCCTTATAAACCATGTGGGTTTAATAAGCTGAAGGGTCCACTTGGGACAAGTGAGGTAGGTTTTGATAGACACCAATGAGTAGATCACAACCATGCAGAGAGTTGGTCCATAGGAGGTTGTGATCTTCTACCAAAGTAGGCATGATGACTAGTTTGGTAGGAATTGATATTCTCTTGTCTGCAAAACCATCATGGACAAGTGGGTGGGAGGAGGATCTTGTTGCGACCTTGGATCGATAAGGATCCTAAGTCCCTGTGATTAATATGCTAGTCCCTGGATCAATAGCTAGCACTTCACAGTCGATGAATATCATGTAAAACACAAGTCATTATTACACGAATAATCCAGAGTATAATTATTACAACTTGCATAGCTCATGGATAGCTTAAATAAAACAGCGGAAACTAAGTAAACTTGAGTCCATCAACGCCTCAGGCTAGCTGCGTGAAGACCTGTGATCCCTACGCACCTTTCAATCTTCGGATTCTGCACATAAGACGTGCAACCAACAAGTTGGGTCAATACTTTGAATGTATTGGCAAATTACACCAAGGAAAGAGTAAGACTATCTCTACATGCAAAGCTAAGAGTAGGCTCTGGGGTTCATTTGCGTAAAGCCAATTTTATCAATGTAATAAGAAAATAGGAAGAAAGTTTTCCCTACTTTGTAAACTGTGATGAATAGTATAGGGTCGTATGGAACACATGGATATTACTCACCAAGTGCCCAATTCAACCTAGCACTTGGATATTACGCACCAAGTTCCCACAATCCCACCCAATGGCGATATTACTCATGCCCTGGGGTTTATAAAACGTTAAGTTTGGAAAAGAGAGAGGAAGATCTTCTAGAGGCTCCATCCTTCAGATGCTCAAAGTTGTTCTGTTTCCATGAACACGGCTGATCGATTAGATTGCAATACTCTCGAGAGGTTGTGCACTGTCCCCACAGTCCACGATCAAGTCCTATTACGGACAAGACCATGGCAAAGCCTTCCCTTAGTAGCCCCTATACCAGCTGGATCCAACCGTGCCAAGAACCTCCAAGTGTTGGTACCCCGGTGAGGTTTCCCACTAAGTACTAAGCCAAGACAGAGCCCATATGTATTGTGGTTGCACGGGAAGCTTCTGAATTCTGAAACATGGTAGACTTCTTTGATTCCTAGGCGGCCGTCCTCCACCAAAGTCTCACTCGTTGACCCGATAACCATTCCGCCCAGAAGAAAACTTAGTTTATTTTGAAGGGGTTTTGGAGAAGAAAAGTTCGCTCGAGAGAGCTCTCATACTTAGAAAAAATTTGAGTCTTTCGAACCCTCCCAACGATACTTGATATAGATAAGTATATAGCATAGCAAGCATAACTTAGTAAAACAGGGTAACCTATTGGGATGGAAATTCCTAAGCATAGAACTACTCATGGCATACTACAAAACCACACTTGCAAAATAGTACTAAGAAAATCTACCAAAATCCTACACATGCATATTACAGAATTTTGAAGAGTAGAAGATGCATAGTCAAAACTGGGACATAAATATGAACAAGTGGTGTAACTTGCCTTGATCCGAGCAGCAATCTACACAACAGTACTCCTCAGCGCACTCCGAGCAATCTAACGAAACAAACATGGATCCAATCACAATTTGCACAAAACAAACCACGAAATAGATTATGCATGCATGCAACATGGTAATATGCAAGGATGGAGTTGATTTCGACCAAGGGTTTTATCCAGGGGTGTTGTTGGGTTGGGGATGTCATTAGAATCGATTCCCCATAGATTTTAGGTATTTTGGGTTAAACCCTAATTAACCAAGCTCAAAACTAGATCTACAACTCTAATCTACCTCGAGACAGATCTGAACACCCTAAGAATGATATGATAATATTCTACAGAAGGTCTCGACGATACAAAGCCAACGCAACAAGAATCAACAGAAACGGAGCTACGGATAATTTTCTAGAATTAAAATACTCTAATCTAATCTTCAAATCTTACTGCAAGATTGCTGTGGCAAAACAGTAATATTATTGTAGATCTGTGTTCTACTCGAAAATATAAATCCAACGGTATATTATACGCAATTTTTGGACTAATATTCGAATTTCTATGAATTTTACGAGATTGGAACTATTTCTGCCTATTATAAAAGAAAAACAAAAAGGGTCAGTGACGCGGCAACACGTGGCGCAACATGATTGGTCCGCGAGGCGCGCGTGACGTCGACGCGCTGCTGACGCGGCGACGACACGGCGGCTGCCACGTGGCGCGGCGTGATTCGCCGGTACCGCTTCGGTGCGGCCAGCCTAATCTGGGTCGTTGGATCGGTATCGGACGGCGGAGGGGATGCGGCCGGCGGCTTACCGAGGTGGGCGGCGACGTGATCGACGGTGGACGGCGGCGGCGCATTGGTGATGGTCGGCGACGGGCGGCGGAGCATCCACGGCGTGACGGAGTAGTGGACGACGCGCGGCTCCTCCTCGCGGTCCCGTTCCCGAGGGCGGCGTCGGCCCTCGTTCTCCGAGGCGACGGCGAACGACGGCTGGAGGCGGCGGAGGCGGTGGGGTTCCGGCGAGGAATTGGCGGCGCTCGGTGGCGGTGGCGGCGGAAAAGAGCTAGGGTTTTGGGGAGGCGTGCCCGGGCTTAAATAGGGGCGAAGACTTGGGGCGGGGGTCGCGGAATCCGCTCCGGATTCGCCGGAGACGGTTGGTGTTGGCGCGGCGGCGGCCGTGCTCGAGCCGGACTCGGGGAAGGCGGGCTAACGGGCGAGGCCCGCCTGTCGGCGGCTGCGGCGCGGGAGCGGGCTGGCGCTGCTGCTGGGCCAGCCCAGCCGGGCGTCCGCGGTAAGCGCCACCTGCTTGCGGCGTGCGCGGTTTGACTATTTGACTATTAACTTTTGCAAACAGACTCCGAATTAGACGAAATTTGTTTCTAAAATTTTGTAAAAAGAAGAGGGTTGGAGTAGGACTATAAAATAACACTTTTGCAAGGGTTTTGATGGTTCAAAAAGGTTTTACCCCTTTTAGTCTATAAGTGACTATGGGGTTTAAGAAAATACCTGATGTAGTTTTTGATATGTGATGCCATGATGCAATGATATGATGCATGCTTCTAGTAACATCTGTAATTGCAAAAATATGGGATGTTACAGATCTAACCAGGGGCCAATGTGGGACTTGGTAGTCTTTAGGATGGTTAACAATATGGTTCAAGTGCATTTCCAAAAATGCACATGGTGTGAGAAAAGGAGCCATTCAAAAAGGTGATGCTGAAACTGTTTCCAGACTTAGCCAAATTTGGCAGTTTTGGGGAGTTTGACTAGAGTAGGAGAGGGAATGTTCTTGGAGGAGTTGCAAGGTATCAGAGCTTTAACAAGTGGGTGATATGGAGGTGTAGAGTGAGTAGAAGAGATCCTTGCTTGGTATTGGTCTTCATGGTTTTGGGAACATCTAGAATGGAAATCCTCAGAATAGATCTGGTTGAGGGTTTTAGATAATCATCTATTGGTTAGGGATCACATCTAGGTTTTAATCTTGCTTAGGGATTGATGATTTGAAAACATCTAGGTCCTAGTGATGAGCTCCTAGAGTGGCTGATACTACTTCCTAAGCAAACAAGTCAATCAGCAGATCAAAGCAACTCACCAGGAAGCAAATCCAGGCAACTCATCTTAAACTAAGCGTAACCACTAATGATTTTACATCAAGCCTAGCTTGGGGTAAGGTTGGGGAATTTTGAAGAGGTTGAGTTTTGAATAAGATGAGGGTTCTTGGTATCTCTACCAAGAGTAGAATTCAAATGCTTAGAGCAAGAGCTTTGGGAAAACTAGAGGTAAGATTAGTTGAGTGTTCTAGCTTGAAAACATAAGGAGATTGTATTATATATCTCTCCATACTTTTGTTAATAGAGGCTACCAAAATAGTTTTGGTTACATAGGCATCTTGGCTCATGTTTTGAAATGCTAGAACGTTTGAGAATATGTAAAGTAAGCCAAGATAGTTTTGGTAAATAGCTTTTGTCAACTGAGGGTGAGGTAGGGAATATCCTAAGATACACTTTCATAAGCACAAGTGCAAACAAACAACAGGCAAGTGCTGCACTAAAACACAAGAAAAAGTTTTTGTTCCCCCTGATTTTTTGCATTCTAGACAATAAATCAGGGTTGCTGAAATTGGGATGTTATAGACCTTTCCCCCTTAAAAGAATCTCATCCCGAGATTTCGGAGAGTAAGGTTAGGGGATTTGTCTTAATTAGTGCTATTTGGTTCTTGCGGACTAACTTGCCGACCTTGCCTTCGGGTGGAACACCTTGAAAGTGAGGTTGAACTTCACTCTTCTTGAAACTCGGGGGTCGAGCTGGCTTCCACCTTTCTTTCGGGGTGGCAACTTCCTGCTGTATGGGTTTACTGTACTTCTCTTAAGTGGGTTATTGTATCCAAGTCGGTGGCCAGTCTGTGCTCTGAGATTTGAGTCTTCGGGTCACAGGGTCGGGCAGAGAGGTTATCTATTTTGCGGGAAAGATGCAGTCTTTCCCCCTTAGGATTGGATTAAGGTGGGTCGGATGGTTACAAATAGGGGACTTACTTAAGAGGGTGGCAAAAGAGAGTTTTCAAGGTAGCATAAGACAACATAGGGAGGGTGGCATCCTAGCTGTCTTTTCAGGGGGACATGAGCTAGTTTATTTCCGGCTGGGCTTGCCGACAATCGGGGAAACCTTGAGGAGTTAAGGGGCTTCTCTCTATCTTTACTTCCACGGGGCGCTGTCACCTAGGAAGGCGCGGGACATCTTCAGTCTTGAGCTGCGTGGCAGCGAGCGGTAGGGTGACCATCTTTTATGAGGGAGGGGACCTTGGATGTCTTCGAGCTTCTCTGCCGGGTAGGTCTTGGCAGATTTTCTCTCGGGGCATTCTCGGCTGAAGTGACCGGGTAGTTCGCACGTGAAGCAGATGCCCATCCTTTGGCGTAGCTGTTTTGACGCCTTGCCTTTGCTGGTACCGGGAGGTTGATGGGCTATGCTAATGAAGGGATATACTGGACACCTTTATGGGAACATGGTCTTGGCCTTCACAGATGAAACAGGTGCTAAGTTGAGTTGGGCAAACTTTGGGTGGATGGGGGTTCTCCACAGTTGGGGCAGTGGTCGGAACATCTATTGGCTTGGTGCCCTTCGTCTCCGCACTGGCTACATGCCATCTTTGAGCTTCCGGTCTTCATGGCCATCCTGGGGGAGGTCTTGTTGGTGGAAGACGAGGTGGTTTGGGTCCGATGCAACGACTTGGGTAAAACACGCAAAAAGGAACAATTCAAGAAAGCATAGCAATCAAAGAAGTCATTACATACCAACCAAACTGCACCCGAGGGTGCTAATAGTACTTAGGCATTACAAAACGCGTTCAGGGATGGTACATGACTCTACCCTATTTCTAGGTGGGGCAAGTACAAGCGACGTGGGTGATTATTCGGAGGGTGCACCTGCGGAGTCTTGGATAGCTTCGGGGTCTCCAACTACTACAGATCCTCTGGGGTTTGCGGGATATTCAGCTCGTCTTCGGTGAAGGTAAGAGTGACGCCTTCTCCTGGTGCAGGGTTGGAGGTTGACTCGGTCGGCGCGGGTGACTGGACAATTGGGTGGTACTCATTGAGGAAGGAGAGTTTGTCATCAGTCCAGGGTTCTCGTCTTCAGGGGTTGGGGGTACTTCAATGCTCAGCTTCCTTGCCAAGTGGGCATTGGTGGCTTGGAGACTTCTTTCGCGCTTGCGGAGTAGGTTGATATCCATTTTTAGAAGCAGATTCTCGCGTCTGGACTTGTCATCTTCCTGGGAGCGCTAGAGTAGGTATTCCATGTTCTCCAGCTGATTTCCGATGCAGCAGGTGAGGAAAGACTCAGTAGGTAGTCCATCATCATCTCGCTTTCCAAAAAAGTGGTAGGGAGTATCCTTCAACTCATCTTCGTGGATCTTGCAGAGGCGCGCCATGATCTCCTGTATGGCTCTCACCACGCCATCTACCCAGTTGCTATCGAGGAAGGTGAAGATTGTGGGCGCGGTGTCCTCATCAGGGGAAGGAATAACAGCCTTGATGACCCATTGCATCACATTGGTGTTACTACGAGGAAGTTCGGTTCCTTCAATAGTTGGCGCGGGTCTCTTGACTAACTTCAGTAGGTTTTGAAGTTGCTCTTCAAAGGGCCAGAAACTGTTTCCAACGATGATGCACTCTGAGCGGAAAGAGGGCATCTACAGCAGATTTGTGAGATGGGGTTGGGTTAGTGATAGTGTGCAGGATTCTAAGCTTAGGAATTCCTATTAATTTAAGTAATTTTTCGAAGTATAGGGGGAGAAGACATAAGCACCTTTTGCAAATAGTCATCTTTTCTCCCTTGTCTTTTAGAAAATAGGTTTGTTGTTCCCTGTCTAACGTCCATGCTAACTAAGGTCTCCTACAGTTAGGATGGCTCTGATACCAAGTCTATGGGCTCCCCGGATTATTTATCCGAGAAAACCCTGTTATGCATATTTTCACGATCCCATGACCAGTTAGTCGTGGCACATAACCGACAAGTATCATTACATCACTCGAGAATGTACCGAATTACAAGACTCATTATTACACGAATAATCCAGAGTATAATTATTACAACTTGCATAGCTCATGGATAGCTTAAATAAAACAGCGGAAACTAAGTAAACTTGAGTCCATCAACGCCTCAGGCTAGCTGCGTGAAGACCTGTGATCCCTACGCACCTTTCAATCTTCGGATTCTGCACATAAGACGTGCAACCAACAAGTTGGGTCAATACTTTGAATGTATTGGCAAATTACACCAAGGAAAGAGTAAGACTATCTCTACATGCAAAGCTAAGAGTAGGCTCTGGGGTTCATTTGCGTAAAGCCAATTTTATCAATGTAATAAGAAAATAGGAAGAAAGTTTTCCCTACTTTGTAAACTGTGATGAATAGTATAGGGTCGTATGGAACACATGGATATTACTCACCAAGTGCCCAATTCAACCTAGCACTTGGATATTACGCACCAAGTTCCCACAATCCCACCCAATGGCGATATTACTCATGCCCTGGGGTTTATAAAACGTTAAGTTTGGAAAAGAGAGAGGAAGATCTTCTAGAGGCTCCATCCTTCAGATGCTCAAAGTTGTTCTGTTTCCATGAACACGGCTGATCGATTAGATTGCAATACTCTCGAGAGGTTGTGCACTGTCCCCACAGTCCACGATCAAGTCCTATTACGGACAAGACCATGGCAAAGCCTTCCCTTAGTAGCCCCTATACCAGCTGGATCCAACCGTGCCAAGAACCTCCAAGTGTTGGTACCCCGGTGAGGTTTCCCACTAAGTACTAAGCCAAGACAGAGCCCATATGTATTGTGGTTGCACGGGAAGCTTCTGAATTCTGAAACATGGTAGACTTCTTTGATTCCTAGGCGGCCGTCCTCCACCAAAGTCTCACTCGTTGACCCGATAACCATTCCGCCCAGAAGAAAACTTAGTTTATTTTGAAGGGGTTTTGGAGAAGAAAAGTTCGCTCGAGAGAGCTCTCATACTTAGAAAAAATTTGAGTCTTTCGAACCCTCCCAACGATACTTGATATAGATAAGTATATAGCATAGCAAGCATAACTTAGTAAAACAGGGTAACCTATTGGGATGGAAATTCCTAAGCATAGAACTACTCATGGCATACTACAAAACCACACTTGCAAAATAGTACTAAGAAAATCTACCAAAATCCTACACATGCATATTACAGAATTTTGAAGAGTAGAAGATGCATAGTCAAAACTGGGACATAAATATGAACAAGTGGTGTAACTTGCCTTGATCCGAGCAGCAATCTACACAACAGTACTCCTCAGCGCACTCCGAGCAATCTAACGAAACAAACATGGATCCAATCACAATTTGCACAAAACAAACCACGAAATAGATTATGCATGCATGCAACATGGTAATATGCAAGGATGGAGTTGATTTCGACCAAGGGTTTTATCCAGGGGTGTTGTTGGGTTGGGGATGTCATTAGAATCGATTCCCCATAGATTTTAGGTATTTTGGGTTAAACCCTAATTAACCAAGCTCAAAACTAGATCTACAACTCTAATCTACCTCGAGACAGATCTGAACACCCTAAGAATGATATGATAATATTCTACAGAAGGTCTCGACGATACAAAGCCAACGCAACAAGAATCAACAGAAACGGAGCTACGGATAATTTTCTAGAATTAAAATACTCTAATCTAATCTTCAAATCTTACTGCAAGATTGCTGTGGCAAAACAGTAATATTATTGTAGATCTGTGTTCTACTCGAAAATATAAATCCAACGGTATATTATACGCAATTTTTGGACTAATATTCGAATTTCTATGAATTTTACGAGATTGGAACTATTTCTGCCTATTATAAAAGAAAAACAAAAAGGGTCAGTGACGCGGCAACACGTGGCGCAACATGATTGGTCCGCGAGGCGCGCGTGACGTCGACGCGCTGCTGACGCGGCGACGACACGGCGGCTGCCACGTGGCGCGGCGTGATTCGCCGGTACCGCTTCGGTGCGGCCAGCCTAATCTGGGTCGTTGGATCGGTATCGGACGGCGGAGGGGATGCGGCCGGCGGCTTACCGAGGTGGGCGGCGACGTGATCGACGGTGGACGGCGGCGGCGCATTGGTGATGGTCGGCGACGGGCGGCGGAGCATCCACGGCGTGACGGAGTAGTAGTGGACGACGCGCGGCTCCTCCTCGCGGTCCCGTTCCCGAGGGCGGCGTCGGCCCTCGTTCTCCGAGGCGACGGCGAACGACGGCTGGAGGCGGCGGAGGCGGTGGGGTTCCGGCGAGGAATTGGCGGCGCTCGGTGGCGGTGGCGGCGGAAAAGAGCTAGGGTTTTGGGGAGGCGTGCCCGGGCTTAAATAGGGGCGAAGACTTGGGGCGGGGGTCGCGGAATCCGCTCCGGATTCGCCGGAGACGGTTGGTGTTGGCGCGGCGGCGGCCGTGCTCGAGCCGGACTCGGGGAAGGCGGGGCTAACGGGCGAGGCCCGCCTGTCGGCGGCTGCGGCGCGGGAGCGGGCTGGCGCTGCTGCTGGGCCAGCCCAGCCGGGCGTCCGCGGTAAGCGCCACCTGCTTGCGGCGTGCGCGGTTTGACTATTTGACTATTAACTTTTGCAAACAGACTCCGAATTAGACGAAATTTGTTTCTAAAATTTTGTAAAAAGAAGAGGGTTGGAGTAGGACTATAAAATAACACTTTTGCAAGGGTTTTGATGGTTCAAAAAGGTTTTACCCCTTTTAGTCTATAAGTGACTATGGGGTTTAAGAAAATACCTGATGTAGTTTTTGATATGTGATGCCATGATGCAATGATATGATGCATGCTTCTAGTAACATCTGTAATTGCAAAAATATGGGATGTTACAGATCTAACCAGGGGCCAATGTGGGACTTGGTAGTCTTTAGGATGGTTAACAATATGGTTCAAGTGCATTTCCAAAAATGCACATGGTGTGAGAAAAGGAGCCATTCAAAAAGGTGATGCTGAAACTGTTTCCAGACTTAGCCAAATTTGGCAGTTTTGGGGAGTTTGACTAGAGTAGGAGAGGGAATGTTCTTGGAGGAGTTGCAAGGTATCAGAGCTTTAACAAGTGGGTGATATGGAGGTGTAGAGTGAGTAGAAGAGATCCTTGCTTGGTATTGGTCTTCATGGTTTTGGGAACATCTAGAATGGAAATCCTCAGAATAGATCTGGTTGAGGGTTTTAGATAATCATCTATTGGTTAGGGATCACATCTAGGTTTTAATCTTGCTTAGGGATTGATGATTTGAAAACATCTAGGTCCTAGTGATGAGCTCCTAGAGTGGCTGATACTACTTCCTAAGCAAACAAGTCAATCAGCAGATCAAAGCAACTCACCAGGAAGCAAATCCAGGCAACTCATCTTAAACTAAGCGTAACCACTAATGATTTTACATCAAGCCTAGCTTGGGGTAAGGTTGGGGAATTTTGAAGAGGTTGAGTTTTGAATAAGATGAGGGTTCTTGGTATCTCTACCAAGAGTAGAATTCAAATGCTTAGAGCAAGAGCTTTGGGAAAACTAGAGGTAAGATTAGTTGAGTGTTCTAGCTTGAAAACATAAGGAGATTGTATTATATATCTCTCCATACTTTTGTTAATAGAGGCTACCAAAATAGTTTTGGTTACATAGGCATCTTGGCTCATGTTTTGAAATGCTAGAACGTTTGAGAATATGTAAAGTAAGCCAAGATAGTTTTGGTAAATAGCTTTTGTCAACTGAGGGTGAGGTAGGGAATATCCTAAGATACACTTTCATAAGCACAAGTGCAAACAAACAACAGGCAAGTGCTGCACTAAAACACAAGAAAAAGTTTTTGTTCCCCCTGATTTTTTGCATTCTAGACAATAAATCAGGGTTGCTGAAATTGGGATGTTATAGACCTTTCCCCCTTAAAAGAATCTCATCCCGAGATTTCGGAGAGTAAGGTTAGGGGATTTGTCTTAATTAGTGCTATTTGGTTCTTGCGGACTAACTTGCCGACCTTGCCTTCGGGTGGAACACCTTGAAAGTGAGGTTGAACTTCACTCTTCTTGAAACTCGGGGGTCGAGCTGGCTTCCACCTTTCTTTCGGGGTGGCAACTTCCTGCTGTATGGGTTTACTGTACTTCTCTTAAGTGGGTTATTGTATCCAAGTCGGTGGCCAGTCTGTGCTCTGAGATTTGAGTCTTCGGGTCACAGGGTCGGGCAGAGAGGTTATCTATTTTGCGGGAAAGATGCAGTCTTTCCCCCTTAGGATTGGATTAAGGTGGGTCGGATGGTTACAAATAGGGGACTTACTTAAGAGGGTGGCAAAAGAGAGTTTTCAAGGTAGCATAAGACAACATAGGGAGGGTGGCATCCTAGCTGTCTTTTCAGGGGGACATGAGCTAGTTTATTTCCGGCTGGGCTTGCCGACAATCGGGGAAACCTTGAGGAGTTAAGGGGCTTCTCTCTATCTTTACTTCCACGGGGCGCTGTCACCTAGGAAGGCGCGGGACATCTTCAGTCTTGAGCTGCGTGGCAGCGAGCGGTAGGGTGACCATCTTTTATGAGGGAGGGGACCTTGGATGTCTTCGAGCTTCTCTGCCGGGTAGGTCTTGGCAGATTTTCTCTCGGGGCATTCTCGGCTGAAGTGACCGGGTAGTTCGCACGTGAAGCAGATGCCCATCCTTTGGCGTAGCTGTTTTGACGCCTTGCCTTTGCTGGTACCGGGAGGTTGATGGGCTATGCTAATGAAGGGATATACTGGACACCTTTATGGGAACATGGTCTTGGCCTTCACAGATGAAACAGGTGCTAAGTTGAGTTGGGCAAACTTTGGGTGGATGGGGGTTCTCCACAGTTGGGGCAGTGGTCGGAACATCTATTGGCTTGGTGCCCTTCGTCTCCGCACTGGCTACATGCCATCTTTGAGCTTCCGGTCTTCATGGCCATCCTGGGGGAGGTCTTGTTGGTGGAAGACGAGGTGGTTTGGGTCCGATGCAACGACTTGGGTAAAACACGCAAAAAGGAACAATTCAAGAAAGCATAGCAATCAAAGAAGTCATTACATACCAACCAAACTGCACCCGAGGGTGCTAATAGTACTTAGGCATTACAAAACGCGTTCAGGGATGGTACATGACTCTACCCTATTTCTAGGTGGGGCAAGTACAGCGACGTGGGTGATTATTCGGAGGGTGCACCTGCGGAGTCTTGGATAGCTTCGGGGTCTCCAACTACTACAGATCCTCTGGGGTTTGCGGGATATTCAGCTCGTCTTCGGTGAAGGTAAGAGTGACGCCTTCTCCTGGTGCAGGGTTGGAGGTTGACTCGGTCGGCGCGGGTGACTGGACAATTGGGTGGTACTCATTGAGGAAGGAGAGTTTGTCATCAGTCCAGGGTTCTCGTCTTCAGGGGTTGGGGGTACTTCAATGCTCAGCTTCCTTGCCAAGTGGGCATTGGTGGCTTGGAGACTTCTTTCGCGCTTGCGGAGTAGGTTGATATCCATTTTTAGAAGCAGATTCTCGCGTCTGGACTTGTCATCTTCCTGGGAGCGCTAGAGTAGGTATTCCATGTTCTCCAGCTGATTTCCGATGCAGCAGGTGAGGAAAGACTCAGTAGGTAGTCCATCATCATCTCGCTTTCCAAAAAAGTGGTAGGGAGTATCCTTCAACTCATCTTCGTGGATCTTGCAGAGGCGCGCCATGATCTCCTGTATGGCTCTCACCACGCCATCTACCCAGTTGCTATCGAGGAAGGTGAAGATTGTGGGCGCGGTGTCCTCATCAGGGGAAGGAATAACAGCCTTGATGACCCATTGCATCACATTGGTGTTACTACGAGGAAGTTCGGTTCCTTCAATAGTTGGCGCGGGTCTCTTGACTAACTTCAGTAGGTTTTGAAGTTGCTCTTCAAAGGGCCAGAAACTGTTTCCAACGATGATGCACTCTGAGCGGAAAGAGGGCATCTACAGCAGATTTGTGAGATGGGGTTGGGTTAGTGATAGTGTGCAGGATTCTAAGCTTAGGAATTCCTATTAATTTAAGTAATTTTTCGAAGTATAGGGGGAGAAGACATAAGCACCTTTTGCAAATAGTCATCTTTTCTCCCTTGTCTTTTAGAAAATAGGTTTGTTGTTCCCTGTCTAACGTCCATGCTAACTAAGGTCTCCTACAGTTAGGATGGCTCTGATACCAAGTCTATGGGCTCCCCGGATTATTTATCCGAGAAAACCCTGTTATGCATATTTTCACGATCCCATGACCAGTTAGTCGTGGCACATAACCGACAAGTATCATTACATCACTCGAGAATGTACCGAATTACAAGACTTACATAAATGCTGTTATGGCTACATCAATAAACAGCAGCGGATCTTCATCGAGCATAGAGCCCGAGCCATGCCTTAACCTACAGGTAACTGACTGGGAGAACGTCCTAGCTCGCATAGTCGTCCACTTCACCTCGTCTTGATATCTAACCAAGATAATAGCCAGGGACAATGCCGATGAGTACATTGAATGTACTCGCAAACCACCTTAATAATAATAACAAGAGGCTAGGCAACATGGCCGTGGTATTAGGAGGGCTCCAAGAGAGGTTCTTTTCTCAAATAGTTTCTCGTGTAGATATAGCATCTACATATCTTTGTTGAAAACCTTTGTAAACAGTTTTGGAAACCTTTTTGAAAAGTTTTGGAAAACATTAGGACTAGGTCACCCCTTTGTTCCCGTTTTCAGGTCGTCCCATGACCAAGCTCCTTCCATACCCCCTCTGACCATCCCATGGTCAAAGAAGGTATCCTTCCCGACCATCCCATGGTCAAAACATTTCAAAGTCGGTTCTTTTCTGAAATCCTTTTTGAAAAAAAACCCAGCACCGCTCTACAGAAGTTTGTCCAACCCGTCCTTAACCGCGGACACGGCTATTTGAATAGATTTACACTCTGCAGAGGTTGTACACTTTACCCACACCATCCGGGTACACTACCCTGATCTTCACCGATCGTGGGTCGAGTATCCGATCAAGACTCTCCAGATGCCCACTCCAATATAAGTGCCTACCCTATGGGTGTTAATCCCCTCAACACCGAGACGTCGGGAGAGGACCAACCGGAGCGCTTTTTCCACTCCTCAAGAGTGTGCGCTTTTCAATGAGGGGCCCATAGTAACGCGTGGAGGCCTGCCGACCCTTCGTTCCTTCTCCAGATCCCACCTTTATCAGAGAAGGCCCACCCTCTAGGGATCCCCGATCCCCTGTAGTAGTTGCGAGGCAGCTCATACCAGAATAGACAACCATCAAATCCAGCCCTGTCCCATACCAGAGTAATGTGGTTGCACAGGGTTAAGTTGTTATAGCTAGACTGCAAAGAACCAGGTGCGTTTTTGTAAACCTTTTTCCTCCGGTTTTCCTCCACCATTTTGTAAAACAAAATCTTCTTCTTTTTCAACATCTCTTGGGAGGTCCCATCTCACCAAGGTTTTATCATAAAACATTTGGTAAAACTTTTTCCGGGGTCTTCCCATCCGCTAGTTTTTGCTTCAGCTAAAACAGGGTCTCCAAAGGGGCATGGTGGATATGCACCATCTATTCTACTAGGGACACGTAGGTGTCACCAAGGGGGTTGTACTTAGTAGTACCAAAGTGTAATGGATTGGAGGGTCCAAACCACTACCATATACATGTATATATCCACATATAGCAAAACAATGTAATTTTGATAAATAGTTGATAAAGCATGCATAAGTAAAATAGTAGGACAAGGCTTATGAGCAAGAAGGTGGCTTGCCTGAGATCGGCAATATGGCATAATTGTCCCTGGACTTCTTTTTAGAAAACCATAATAACCAATAGAAACCATCTCCTTCTACTCTCCGATATAATCGCAACTATCATCGATAGGGAACATATGCAAACAAACAAGAGGGCACAATCAATACAAGGCATTCAACATCAAATCATACAGCAAACAAACATAAGAAATACTACTGGACTTGGGAGGGTTTTGGAGGAGTGGGATTCAAAGGGTGGAATTTACAAGATTGCCACTAAGGTGGTTTCTCTTGGAAGATAGTGGTCTAGGATAGATACAAGGGACTTGGGTTAGGGATCTGTGGTCAGTAGGTTATCAATGGATAACTATGATATCCTCTGATACGTCTTGACAAGGCAAAACCATCCCAAGTGGATTATACTTGATTATTCATTTTATAAAATTAGTTATCCTTTTTATAGTGGGGAATAACTCTACTTTGAGGAAATAATTCACCAGAAAAGTTTTGGAGCTCCAAAAATTATTTCCTTGGATGGTTCGGTAGTACTTACTGTACTTAACCACCTAGAGTTAGAATCAAGTTCAAAGAATTAGCAGAATACCCTCAGGAAATTCCCAAAGATAGTTCTGTATGATTCTTCTTCTTTTTACCAGACTAATTCTACAGAGGCTAAAGTGTTGGTTCCAAGGGCATGTGATGGGTATGTCCAATACCTTTCTGTAGAAACTGGATTCACTCAAGTTGGAGTTGCCAAACTTCTGGAGTGATTTCTTTAGTGGAAATACCCCTTTTAGAGGTATTTAACTCACCAGAATTCAACCATGGCTCAATAATTTATGAGCTGCTGGGGTTTGGTAGATATTGGTTCTAGGGTGTACTAGGAGGTGGAATCAGGTCAATACCACATTTGGTTAGAACTGGGGAATTTATCTAAGGCAAAAAGTTGCTAGTTTTGTTATTATTTAGTAAAGGCAGAATACAGTTCACCTTGGTAATAGACCTGTGCTGGATGGTAGGTATTTCAAATACCTTCCAGTAGGTCTTTGGTTCAACTCAAATGGAGTTGTAAAACTCCCTGTGGAATTTAATTAGTGCCCTAGAAACATTCTAGCAGATTAATTACTAGTAATTAGAGGAAATCATTTTGGACATGGTGTTGCCTCTGCATGTTTGAGAAATCATCAGAGAACCACCAGAAAATTAGATCTAGGCATTTGGAAATGATTTACCATTTTATTTGAATTTAAACCTAGCAGGAGCTTTTCTGGAATAAAGATCTGCTAAAAGAAAAAGAAAAGGGGTGCAATGGGGCCGGATCTGGGGAGCTACTAGGCCGGCTAGGGGGATTCGGCTCACGGCACACGGGGCGACGCGCGGGAGGGATCGTTTTGAACCTGACGAGCGGGGCCCACGGTCAGCGAGCAAGAGCGCCGAAGCGGTATCAGCCAGATCTGGCCGTTCGTTTAACTGGCGATGGCCGGCGCAACGTCGCCGTCCACCCGGGGCTTGCCAATGACGAGTCTAACCCTAGCAGAGGGTGGCGCGGAGCGGGGAGCTCACCTGAGGGCTCGAGGAGGGTTGAGGACGGTGTAGGACGATGCGGTTGACGATGGCGTGTAGATCGGTGGGCGGCACGACGGCGGAGGACCACGGGAAGGAGCTCGCGTGACGGCGGCCGAGGAGGATCTCGTCGGTGCTCAACGGCGACGGCGGAGGAGATGGTCCTAGATAGAGATAAGCGCACGGTTAGGTAGAGGAGAGCTAGGGGAGCTCGTGGGCTGACATGCAGAGGGAATGGAGTGGAGGAGAATTTGCCTTGCTCGATTTTGGGAGAGGAGGCCGAAGCCTTCCTCTTCTTCTTTCTCGGGCAACACAGGGCAGGGGAGAGGGTGTGGTGCCCGGGGAAGGCAAGTGGGGTGGAGAGGGGGCAAATGAGGGCAGAGGGCCGGCTGGGGGAGTGCTGCTAGCTTTATACCAAGGTGGGGTGCTAGGTGGTGTGAATTACCAAATTGGACATGGTGGGGAGGGAGTGTTGGCCATGGATTGGTCCAGGGGAAGGTGGAGAGGGGTAGTATAGGTATTTGCTAGTGCTAGAGCTCAAAGAGAGTGGTGGCATCAATGGTAATTAATTAGAGCAGATCTTTGTAAGATTTGTGGTTTATCTCTCTCTTACTACTAGTACAAGGGCACAATGGGGATTTGTTGGGGTTTAGCTACAGTGGTGGTCGTCCAGTGGGGTGTCCTGGTGCTGAGGATGAGCTTTGATCAAGCTTTGGTGAAATTTAGAATTGGTTTGAGGAATGGATTTGCTATAATGGCAAATTTGATCCAATAGATGGTTGTGATGGAATTCCAAATATTTGCATTGGACCAGAGGAGAAAGTGGTACTGGTAGTTAGATAGGGTTAAGGTAGACTCCTAGGATTTAATTGGGATTTTTAGGTGGAGTTTTAGTCCACTTAAATCCAATTACTCAAAAAGGTCAGAAATGATTTCTAGGAGATCATTTGATAAATTCCCATTGGACAAGGGTGGATTTTGATGGGGAAGGGTCCCAAATGTGAATACACACTTAGGGGAAATTTCCCAAGATCTATTGAGGCATAAAAGTAATTAAAACTATTATTATTCCATTTCAGCCATTTAAGAAATGGACAAAAAGAAATAATAAAGCTTCTCAAAAATATTTATTTTTGGAGATGGGAAGGTAGGGTATGATATGTGGAACTCACATGGGTCAAAGGTTTGGGAAGTGGTTTGGTAAAAACCAAACTTTCCTTTAGGGATGGAGTTTTGGAGAATTTATCTATTTAAGTAATTAAATAGTTTTGGGGCCATAATAATTATGGATAATCTTTGATAAATCTTGGAGATCATGGTAGGTGATGTGGACAAGGTATATCAATCATCTGAAACCTGGTGTAAAGGAAATCCAAGTTGAAAAGGAGGGAAAACAAGGAGTTGATGATCTAGGGTGGTGTTATTTTTATACCACCAAAACATGCTTGCATCTTGGAGCTCAGAGCTCACCTTGGTGCAAGGGATAGATGGATGGGTAGACCAGGTAATATAGATGACCATGGCAGGAGGAGTTTGAATTTATTGTATTTGAGGTGATCTAGAGGTGATGGCCAACTTTGTTGAAAATAAGGCTGCCATGAAATATGGGTCATGATGCCTTATAAACCATGTGGGTTTAATAAGCTGAAGGGTCCACTTGGGACAAGTGAGGTAGGTTTTGATAGACACCAATGAGTAGATCACAACCATGCAGAGAGTTGGTCCATAGGAGGTTGTGATCTTCTACCAAAGTAGGCATGATGACTAGTTTGGTAGGAATTGATATTCTCTTGTCTGCAAAACCATCATGGACAAGTGGGTGGGAGGAGGATCTTGTTGCGACCTTGGATCGATAAGGATCCTAAGTCCCTGTGATTAACATGCTAGTCCCTGGATCAATAGCTAGCACTTCACAGTCGATGAATATCATGTAAAACACAAGTCATTGTTACACAAATAATCCAGAGTATAATTATTACAACTTGCATAGCTCATGGCTAGCTTAAATAAAACAGCGGAAACTAAGTAAACTTGAGTCCATCAACGCCTCAGGCTAGCTGCGTGAAGACCCGCGATCCCTACGCACATCTTCGGATTCTGCACATAAGACGTGCAACCAACAAGTTGGGTCAATACTTTGAATATATTGGCAAATTACACCAAGGAAAGAGTAAGACTATCTCTACATGCAAGGCTAAGAGTAGGCTCTGGGGTTCATTTGCGTAAAGCCAATTTTATCAATGTAATAAGAAAATAGGAAGAAAGTTTTCCCTACTTTGTAAGGATGGAGTTGATTTCGACCAAGGGTTTTATCCAGGGGTGTTGTTGGGTTGGGGATGTAATTAGAATCGATTCCCCACAGATTTTAGGTATTTTGGGTTAAACCCTAATTAACCAAGCTCAAAACTAGATCTACAACTCTAATCTACCTCAAGACAGATCTGAACACCCTAAGCATGATATGACAATTTTTTCTACAGAAGGTCTCGACGATACAAAGCCAACGCAACAAGAATCAACAGAAACGGAGCTACGGATAATTTTCTAGAATTAAAATACTCTAATCTAATCTTTAAATCTTACTGCAAGATTGTTGTGGCAAAACAGTAATACTATTGTAGATCTGTGTTCTACTCGAACATATGAATCCAACGGTATATTATACGCAATTTTTGGACTAATATTCGAATTTCTATGAATTTTACGAGATTGGAACTATTTCTGCCTATTATAAAAGAAAAACAAAAAGGGTCAGTGACGCGGCAACATGTGGCGCAACACGATTGGTCCACGAGGAATTGGCGGCGCTCGGTGGCGGCGGAAAAGAGCTAGGGTTTTGGGAAGGCGTGCCCGGGCTTAAATAGGGGTGAAGACTTGGGGCGGGGGTCGCGGAATCCGCTCCGGATTCGCCGGAGACGGTTGGTGCTGGCGTGGCGGCGGCCGTGCTCGAGCCGGACTTGGGGAAGGCGGGCTGACGGGCGAGGCCCGCCTGTCGGCGGCTGCGGCACGGGAGCGGGCTGGCGCGGCTGCTGGGTCGGCCCAGCCGGGCGTCCGCGGTAAGCGTCACCCGCTTGCGGCGTGCGCGGTGAATAGCAGCGGGCTGGCTTCGGTTGGCCCGCCTAGGTTAGGTTTCCTTTTTTTTTCTTTTTATTATTTTCTGATTTGCTATTTGACTATTAACTTTTGCAAACAGACTCCGAATTAGACGAAATTTGTTTCTAAAATTTTGTAAAAAGAAGAGGGTTGGAGTAGGACTATAAAATAACACTTTTGCAAGGGTTTTGATGGTTCAAAAAGGTTTTACCCCTTTTAGTCTATAAGTGACTATGGGGTTTAAGAAAATACCTGATGTAGTTTTTGATATGTGATGCCATGATGCAATGATATGATGCATGCTTCTAGTAACATCTGTAATTGCAAAAATGTGGGATGTTACAGATCTAACCAGGGGCCAATGTGGGACTTGGTAGTCTTTAGGATGGTTAACAATATGGTTCAAGTGCATTTCCAAAAATGCACATGGTGTGAGAAAAGGAGCCATTCAAAAAGGTGATGCTGAAACTGTTTCCAGACTTAGCCAAATTTGGCAGTTTTGGGGAGTTTGACTAGAGTAGGAGGGAATGTTCTTGGAGGAGTTGCAAGGTATCAGAGCTTTAACAAGTGGGTGATATGGAGGTGCAGAGAGAGTAGAAGAGATCCTTGCTTGGTATTGGTCTTCATGGTTTTGGAAACATCTAGAATGGAAATTCTCAGAATAGATCTGGTTGAGGGTTTTAGATAATCATCTATTGGTTAGGGATCACATCTAGGTTTTAATCTTGCTTAGGGATTGATGATTTTAAAACATCTAGGTCCTAGTGATGAGATCCTAGAGTGGCTCATACTACTTCCTAAGCAAACAAGTCAATCCGCAGATCAAAGCAACTCACCAGGCAGCAAATCAAGGCAACTCATCTTAAACTAAGCGTAACCACTAATGATTTTACATCAAGCCTAGCTTGGGGTAATGTTGGGGCATTTTGAAGAGGTTGAGTTTTGAATAAGATGAGGGTTCTTGGTATCTCTACCAAGAGTAGAATTCAAATGCTTAGAGCAAGAGCTTTGGGAAAACTAGAGGTAAGATTAGTTGAGTGTTCTAGCTTGAAAACATAAGGAGATTGTATTATATATCTCTCCATACTTTTGTTAATAGAGGCTACCAAAATAGTTTTGGTTACATAGGCATCTTGGCTCATGTTTTGAAATGCTAGAACGTTTGAGAATATGTAAAGTAAGCCAAGATAGTTTTGGTAAATAGCTTTTGTCAACTGAGGGTGAGGTAGGGAATATCCTAAGATACACTTTCATAAGCACAAGTGCAAACAAACAACAGGCAAGTACTGCACTAAAACACAAGAAAAAGTTTTTGTTCCCCCTGATTTTTGCATTCTGGACAATAAATCAGGGTTGCTGAAATTGGGATGTTACAAGCAGTTCCAGAGCCACACTCATTAATTGAAGTGGGAGAAAACGGTGATGATCATGAACCTCATGAGGAGATAGTTGTCGAACCCCGCAGGTCAACAAGAAAACGTGTTACCCCTGATTGGTACAATTATCTTGTGAACATGGTCATGTTAGTTGAACATGATGAACCTGCAACCTACACAGAAGCAGTGGAAGGCCCTGAACCCGAAAAATGGCGAGAAGCCATGGAATCCAAAATAAATTCCATGAATGACAACCAGGTATAGATCTTGGTAGATATTCCCGAAGGCCAAAAGGCTATCGAGAATAAATGGATCTTCAAGAAGAAGACGGACACTGACGGAGACGTAACTGTCTACAAAGCTCGATTTGTCACAAAAGGTATGAGATATGCCCTAGAGGCAAATAATAAATAGGTTTTTGTTGTCATATCTCAGTTAGTTTATAATAGTTTCATATTATGCTATAACTATGCCAAGTAGAAACATTGGTACAGGTGTGGTATGAAACAACCAAGTCCCTAGTAGCCTCTATTCATACTAGTCCGTTGGTCATGAGGATGATCTGGGTTTCAAGATCATGGGCTTTTATGCCAATTGACAACATGGTTATATCATTGGAGAATGATGTGATGGGCATTCCTCGAAGGATTATAACATCATCAAGTCATAGTTCATTGTTGCAACAGCTATACCTAGACTCCTTTTCCTTAGACCATGAGCTCATATTACTCACTGTTTTCCGAGGCTGCTTAGACTGCATCAACCATCATCTGGTAATACGGTGGCCATAAAGGTGTACGTTGGGTATTCTGAAGGAACATTAGATGACATGCGACTGCAAGACCGGGATTTGTCCACCCACATGACGGATAAAGATACATACGTCCGGCTTGTAAATGTTGCAACATGTGACTCGGTCACGGGGATGTAATATCACGGTAACAAGAAAATATAACTTGTTGTGAATGAGATTGAACAAGGTATGTGATACCAATGATCAGGTCTCGGACAAGTCGAATCAAGAAACAAAAGGAATTGGATGCTACATTTAGCGGTTCAAACGACATTGTCATCAGGAATGCATAGGGTTCACATGGATATCCCTGGTCCCTCTGTTAATCATTGATACAGATCATGTCTAGAGCATTCCCGAGCCATGAGAGGATACACTTAAGAGTACGATGAGAGCGATCATTCGTAAGACAGAATCACAGTAGAGAAAGAGAAAGCCGGAAATGTTCCACAGAAAGATCCGAAGTCGTTCGGAGGAAATCGAAAGGGAATCGAAAGGTGTTTCGGGTCAAGACGGATTTTGTAATATGTATTTACATATTAATTAATGTAATTAATATTAAATATAATATTAAAATCTAATTTGAAGGGTTATTCTACTAATGGGCCAAACTTCCTAGAGAAAAAGGGCCCATGATGGAAAAACCGAAGGAGGGAAGGGCCAAGGGCCAAAGGGCCATGGCCCAGCCGCCACAAGGGGGCCCAACCAGCCAGCCTAGGGCTGTGCGCAGGGTGGGTCCCACCCCTAGCCGGCTGGCCCATGGTGCCCTAAGGGCCCATGCGCCTCCCCCCTTTCTTCCCCTTGTTTAGTCCCACATGGCTTAGCCTTTGAGAAAGGCACACCCCCTTAGCCTATATAAAGGGGTGCCCATGGGTGGGATTGAAACACACCAACACACCAATATTTGGAGAAGTCCTTTGGTTGACTTCATCCTTCCCTCTCTCTAGCCCTTGTGACCATGGCCCCAAGTTTGGGCTGTGCAAATGAGGCACACCTGTAGTACGTCGTTGCGTTGTAGGGATTCCTAGCCGGATATCAACTTCCGCACTCTAGGCAGGATCGGGGAGCCGGAGGTCTCATCGTGCACCGGATGTGTACGAAGACATGAGGCGCAACACTTGGGGTGCTTAAATGTCGTGAGATGGAGTTGCTGCACGGTGAAGAAGGAGCAATGGGTGACCTACGAGGAGCTTCGCAACCTTGAGGTCGGCTACGCGACTACATCAACCACGTTCCCCTCGGAATGTTAAACGCGTATGGTCTACAAGGGTATGTATTCTCTACGTATTGGCCGTTACCGCATTACTACATAGATAGATCCTAGGCAGTTTTGGGGCACTAGTGGAAACGAGGCCTTTGGTTGAGCCTGGAAATGGGCTTTAACACCGGTTCTTCTACGAACCGGTGTTAAAGGGGGGGCCTGTACCAGCGTGGCCCGTGCACTAAAAAGGAGCCCCCCTTTAACACCGGTTCGTGGCACGAACCGGTGTTAAAGGCCCCTGCACCAGTGGCCCGCGCAGCCCCCCCTTTAACACCGGTTCGTGGCTTGAATCGGTGTTAAAGGGGGGGGGGCTATATAAGACACCGCAGCCCACACCCCACTCTTCCATTTTTTCACTATCTCATTTTGGAGCCTAGCAAGAGGGTGTGAAGTGTGCTAGTTTGTGTTTTTTTCGTATGCACAAGAGGTGTTCGGTGAAATGCCCGAGAGCTCAAAATAAGTTTTCTCGTTGCTCTTTCCTTCTCGGTCGAGGTTGGCAACTATCCTTTCATGTGTCATTGATGTACTATATATATAAATGGTCATCTCCCTATTATTTTTTGATATATACTATATATTAATGCAGATGAACCGGCAATGGATGTACGGTGACCGCCGCACTTCCGAGTACATTATGGGCCTCCAAAATTTCATCGTTGTGGCTAATGCAAACCGTGGTCACAATGGTTTTATGTGATGTCCGTGTGTTCACTGTCAGAACAAGAAAGACTACTCAAATACCAGAACCATTCACGCCCACCTGCTTCGATCCGGTTTCATGCCCAGCTATAATTGTTGGACCAAGCACGGAGAAAAAGGGGTTGTGATGGAAGACAACGAAGAAGAAGAGGATGATGACAACTATCATAATATGTATCCTGAATATGATGATACTGCAACGGGGGTAGATAATGAAGATCAAGAGGCAGCAGATGGGCCCGCTGATGACGATCTTGGTCGGGCCATTACTGATGCAAAGGAAGAATGTGAAACTGAAAAGGAGAAGGAGAAGCTGGAGCAGATGTTAAAGGATCACAAAACATTGTTGTACCCAACTTGCGAAGATGGCCACAAAAAGCAAGGTACCACACTGGATTTGCTGCAATGGAAGGCAGAGAACGGTGTGACTGACAGCGCATTTTCAAAGTTGTTGGTAAAAATGAAGAATCTTCTTCCAAGAAATAATGAGTTGCCCGAGAGTACATACCAAGCAAAGAAGGTTGTCTGCCCTCTAGGATTAGACGTGCAGAAGATACATGCCTGTATCCTCTACCGCGGTGAGAAGTACGAGAATTTGGATGCATGCCCGGTATGCACTGCACTGCAGTATAAGATCAGACGAGACGATCCTGGTGATGTTGAGGGCGAGGCCCCTAGGAAGAAGGTTCCTGCCAAGGTTATGTGGTATGCTCCTATAATACCACGGTTAAAACGTCTCTTCAGAAATAAAGAGCATGCCAAGTTGTTGCAATGGCACATGGAAGACCGTAAGAAAGACGCGATGTTGAGACACCCCGCTGATGGGTCATAGTGGAGAAAAGTCGAGCGAGAGTACCCGGACTTCGCACGTGACGCAAGGAACTTAAGGTTTGGTCTAAGTACAGATGGCATGAATCCTTTTGGTGAGCAGAGCTGCAGTCACAGCACCTGGCATGTGACTCTATGTATCTATAACCTTCCTCCTTGGTTGTGTATGAAGAGGAAGTTCATTATGATGCCAGTGCTCATCCAAGGCCCGAGGCAACCCGGCAACGACATTGATGTGTACCTAAGGCCATTAGTTGAAGAACTTTTACAGCTGTGGGCCAAACCAGGTGTACGTATGTGGGATGAGCACAAAGGGGAGCCATTTGACCTACGAGCATTGCTTTTCGTAACCATCAATGATTGGCCTGCTCTTAGTAACATTTCAGGGCAGACAAACAAGGGATACAATGCATGCACACACTGTTTAGATGAGACTGAAAGTGTATATTTGGATAAATGTAAGAAGGTTGTGTACCTAGGGTATCGTCGATTTCTTCCGAACCTGCATCCAGTAAGAAAGAAAGGCAAGCATTTCAAACGTCTGGCAGAACCCCGGAGGAAGCCTGTCCTCCGTACCGGTGAGGAGGTATTTGGTATGGTCAAGGACCTAGAAGTAATCTTTGGAAAAGGTCCTGGCAGTCTATCTGTTCCAAATGACGATGCCAGACACGCGCCCATGTGGAAGAAGCAATCTATATTTTGGGACCTACCCTATTGGAAAGTCTTAGAGGTCCGCTCTTCAATCGACGTGATGCACGTGACGAAGAATGTTTGCGTGAACCTTCTAGCTTCCTAGGAGTGTATGGGAAGACAAAAGATACACCGGAAGCACGGCAGGACCAGCAACGTCTGAAAGACCCTGAAGAGCCTATGCATCCTGAGAACGAGAAGGGTAAACGATGCCACTTAACTCCTGCCATCTACGCTCTTACCAAAGCAGAGAAGGAAATCTTTTTTGAATGCCTAAGCAGTATCAAGGTCCCGTCTGGCTTCTCGTCGAATATAAAGGGAATAATAAATATGGCAGAGAAAAAATTCCAAAACCTGAAGTCTCATGACTGCCACGTGATTATGACACAATTGCTTCCGATTGCATTGAGGGGGCTTCTACCTGAAAATGTTCGAGTACCCATTGTGAAGCTATGTGCATTCCTCAATGCAATATCTCAGAAGGTAATCGATCTAGAAAGCCTAACAGGGTTACAGACAGATGTGGCCCAATGTCTTGTCAGCTTAGAGTTGGTGTTCCCACCATCCTTCTTCAATATTATGACGCATCTTCTGGTTCACCTAGTAGAAGAGATTGCCATTCTCGGTCCTGTATTTCTACACAATATGTTCCCCTTTGAGAGGTACATGGGAGTCTTAAAGAAATATGTTCATAACCGTGCTAGGCCAGAAGGAAGCATCTCCAAGGGCTATGTAACAGAGGAGGTCATTGAGTTCTGTGTTGATTTTATTCCTGACCTTAAGGCGATTGGTGTTCCAGAATCACGACATGAGGGGAGACTGCGTGGAAAAGGCACCCTAGAATGTAAAGCAATGATATGTAGGGACGGGCATTCTCTCAATCAAGCACACTACACGGTTTTACAAAGATCTATCTTGGTTGCCCCGTATATCAATGAACACAAGAATTTAATACGCCTCAAACACCCGGGGCAGTCTGATGAATGGATTATAAGTGAACACATGGCGAGTTTTGGCGGCTGGCTGCAAAGACTTCTCACAAATAACACCACTGTTGGGGATCAGCTGTACTTGTTGGCTAGGACACCATCTTCGACTGTATGTACTTTCCAAGGGTACGAGATAAATGGGAATACATTTTACACCATAGGCCAAGATAAAAAGAGCACCAACCAAAATAGTGGTATCCGCTTCGATGCAGCAGAAGACAATGGGCAAAAGACCACGTATTATGGGTTCATAGAGGAGATATGGGAACTTGACTATGGACCTAATTTTAAGGTCCCCTTGTTTCGATGCAAATGGGTCAAGCTAACAGGAGGGGGGGTTGAGGTAGACAAGAAGTACGGAATGACAACGGTGGATCTCAACAATCTTATGAAGGTAGACAAGAAAATAGACGAACCATTCGTCTTAGCCAATGATGTGGCTCAGGTTTTCTATGTGAAGGACATGTCTACCAAACCGAAAAAAGAAAAAAATAAGCAAACAGATACATCACACGATGAGCCAAAGCGTCACATAGTTCTTTCAGGGAAAAGAAACATCGTGGGAGTGGAGGACAAGACAGACATGTCAGAAGATTATAATAAGTTTGATGAAATTCCGCCCTTCAGAGTGAAGACTGACCCAACCATCATGTTAAACGGTGTTGATACTCCATGGTTACGGCCGACGCGATCATAAGATTGACTATATGTATTAATTGAGCCATTTTTGGCACACATATGTATCTCAACATGGAAATCAATGTCATATTTCTTCTGTTAACAGTATATGTATTAAATGAGCCATTTTTCTTCCTTCTATTTCTTCCCTCCATTTTTCTTCCCGCCATTTTTTCCCGCCATTTTTCTTCCCGCCATTTTTTCCGCCAGTTCTTCCCTCCAGTTCTTCCCGCCAGTTCTTCACTATATATATATGTAGGGTTGGCCTCCATTGTCATTGCACATCTCTAGACTCATATATGCAACCTCATCACTCTTTCCCATGGCTTCCACCGTAGCACTAACCCCAGGGAGGCGGAGGCGCTTTGCGCCTCGAACTACCCCTGCCCGCCGGGCTACTGTGTCCCCGTCGGCTGGATGCTAAGCGCCGGAGGCGTGCCGGTTCCTCCTGTCCCTCTAGGTGTGGCGCGTCGGATGGCCATCACGAACCACTACTACGTCGAGCTCACGCCGGAGCAGCGGAGGAATCCCAGATGGCATCCCGACTATTTCCCTACTTGGGAAGCCTTCTTCGTGGATCGGCGTGAGAGGGCGCTCGCCAGGCACGAGGAGGACGGCCCACCTCCTCCGGACTTCAACGAGGCCGGCTGTCGGCTATGGTGGCGCGGTCGGACTCTTTAGAGCGTCATGGCCTATGACACTGCCGCCAACTCTAACCCCCGTCTGCGCTACCCTCAAGTCCAGCCCACGCGTACTCAGCCTTCAAGGTTCAATTGAGGCGACCCCGATGACGACAGCGATGACAGCGGCGGCGAGTACGACAACTACAGTGGCGAGTATTATAGGTGTAGGCAGGAGCATGACTGAATCACTCCAACATTCCGAAACAAGTTCGGCCGATTGTTACTTAATCTGGCCATGTATCTTAATTTTCAGTTCTTTTATGTATCTTAATTTTCAGTCGTGCTTTATGTAACTTACTATTAGTTGCATTCTGTATTTTAATTCCAGTTCTATCTCCTTCACAAAATGACCTATCTCATTCGAGGTTTCTTGGCTTTCGGGTCAAATGACCAATGTTATGGCTAGAATCAAGGAAAAGTTTGTGATAATATGGCCATATTGTGCATACATGTGCATCATGGCATGGCAAACAATGTTGCAAGAGGAAGTTTTCCTTTTTATCGCACCAAAAAGGCATTTTCCATTTTCCGAGCATAAAAAACGGACGGTTTTGTGAAGCAACCACCAAATGGCTAATTCAAAAAACCACCACCACATTTTACAAAAATACTAGACCACCTTATATGGACAATGTACCAACAGGGGGATCTGAAACCTTTCCGTCCACCTCTGGTGAAAAAGACAAATTCCTGCCGAATCGGTAGGAAGTGGGTCAGATATGAACTACAGGTATATGATACGATGCTCATGATTTTTTACAAAAATCATTTTTAGGTTCACAATATGCTATTTTATAAAAAATCCAATGCAAGTTGAGCGAGGCTTTGTCAGATTAGAGTGTATACAAAAGATGCGTCATTTAAATATCCAATCAATTCAAAAATGTTAATACAAAATAAAATATGATTTTCTCTAATAAAATAGGGTTAGATTTCTTTTTAGATGCTTAATATTTCTTATGTTCAAAGTTTTAGGATTTGACAATTTATTTTTGTTTGAATTGAATAATCAAAATTTATATGTAAGTGTTTTAATCATTTTGAAAATTTTCATCTAAAGTAAATATAAATGGATAGATATTATTTTTCTGAAAATTATGATATATTATTCATATTTTTCTGAGTTGAAATGAATAAGATATGAATTTTCTAAATTCATATCCTATTTTTTGAATTGTAAATGCCCCCACCCCTTTAATGCATGAAATAAATGCCCCCCCATTTAACACCGGTTCCAGCCACGAACCGGTGTTAAAGGGGGGGCGCATTTATTTTGTTTCGCGCGCGCACACCCCCCCTTTAACACCGGTTCGTGGCTGGAACCGATGTTAAAGGGGGGGGGGGGTGCGGGCGCGACACCCCCCCTTTAACACCGGTTCCAGCCACGAACCCGTGTTAAAGAGGGGGGTTATAACGCGCGCCTTCCCCTTCCTTCTTCCCCCCAGCCAGATCGAAAGCGCGCGCGCAGAGAAAAGCAGAGGAGAGCCGGCGCCGTCCAGCCGTCGCCGTCCAGCCCTCGCCGTCGCCGCCCTCGCCGTCGCCATCCCGCGGGAGCGCCGTCGCCCCCCTCCCCACGCGCGAGCCGTCGTCGTCGCAGTCGACGCCCCCCGCCGCGCCAGCACCGTCCGCCACCGCGCGCGCCCGCGTCGGCCGCCACCCCCATCGCCGCCGCTCGGATCCGCCGCGTGCCAACACCGAAGCCTCCGCCAACTCGGAGCCGCCGCCGCCAACCCCGCGTCCACGACCGCTGCCGCCGACCCCGTTCGCGAGAGTTGCCGCCACCGGCGGTGAGAGCTCTCTGTTTGTGTTTTGGAGATATTGGATATTGGTGATAAATGTTATTTGTGTGTATATTGGATAAATGTTGCATATATGTATATATATTGTTGTGTATGAATAATTTTATTTGTGTGTAATTGCATATATATATTGTTGCATATATGTTGTATATATTGTTGCATATATGTATATAATTAGTTATTAGTATTTTATAAGTGTGTAGTTTAGTGTGTATTATTAGTAGTTTAGTGTTAGTATTAGTTTAGGGTTTATTTAGTTTAGGGTTATTAGTTTAGGGTTTATTTAGTTTAGGGTTATTAGTTTAGGGTTATTTATTTAGTTTAGGGTTATTTAGTTTAGGGTTATTTAGTTTATGGTTATTTATTTAGTGTAGTTTAGTGTATTTAGTTTAGGGTTATTTAGTGTATTTTATAGTTAGTATTAGTTTAGGGTCGTCACCTCGCTGCTCTGCAAGCGCCGCCGCTGGCCGTCGTCGTTAACATCGCTCCGGTGACCCCTAGGTAGTGGCGCCGCCCGTTTTAGGTAGGCCGCATCACGCTGAGGCGAACCCGCTACCTCGCGCGCCCTAGGTTGCTCTCCAGCGCCGCCAGCCACCGCTTTCTGGGGCATCCTCCGGTCAGCCACTGTAGCTAGCCCCTCTCATATGCATCCGGGATTTCTCCAAATTAGGGTTTGGACCCCTCGGAACTCGTTTAAAATGATCAAGCATCCTTAGGGTTTTAATTTCATTTGTGTATTTATTTGTGTATTTTTGTATGAATAATATGTATATTTGTGTATGAATCCAAGTCCACTTGAATGTTTACTCTCTTACTCTAGATAATATTATTGTTTTAGAAACTATGGATCCACTTAGTAGAAACCTTGAAGAAGAAGAAATAATGGAGAACATTATCGATGAGGACACCTCACAATATCTGAACTTGGAGGGACATGATGACAGCTCAAGTAGTCATGGAGAAGATGAAGACTCCGGTGAACGCAATTTAGTGATTACAAAGTCCGGCGAGGTATATGCATTGATTAAGCCTCTGCTGACTTCCACCAACAATCTTCTTCTACATGTATTAATTAACGCTTCTTTCTTATTTTAGCCCTCTGGATCGACCAGCCAGCAACCATCTTCTTCTACGAAAAAGAGCAAGCGAGGCGTGAGCCATCAGTTGAAAGATCGTGCAAAGTTCACGATCGAAGGAGTCCGTGTTGATGGCAGGCCGATGGAGCCCAAGAAGGCCGCAGACAAATTTGTACGTCCGGCTGGAGTTCTTGTTAGGGACCACATCCCAATCATAATTTAATATTGGAATAAGCCAAAGAAGGGCGATGGTACCTTTGTCGATGAAAGATCCAAAGAAACGCTTTGGAATTCGCTGTTGGTAAATTTCACCCTTCCGCCAGAGGAGGATGAAAACAAACCGGTTATAAAGGAAAAGGTCAAAGAGTGGACTCTAAAGAAGATGGCTGACGCTTTCCGCAACTGGAAGACAAAATTGAACAAATTTGTCAAAGCTCGCGAGACTCCAGATTTCGAAGACGCATATTATGCGAAGATAAGACCTCACTGGCGCGAATTTGTGGCATACAAGGAAGGTGCTATAGCTACAAAGAGGTCAGAAACCAATACGCTAAATGCCCAGAAGAAGGAATATCACCAGAGGACAGGGTCAGGTGGCTACATATCTCAGAGGCCTAAGTGGGAGGAAGCTGAGAAGGCCCTGCGCGACAGAGGGATCACACCCCAGACACATGGGTGGGACCTACGTGCAAAGACTTGGTTCTACGGAATCGGGGCAAGGTTGGACCCAGAAACAGGATTGTGTATCTTCCCAACCCACCTTGCCAAACCCGTCACTGAACTCATCACGGCATACGAGGAAACAGCCGCCAGGACCTTCCATCCCGACAGAGAGAATGACCAGCTCACACGCACCATCGGTAAAAAAGAACACCCTGGACATGCACGATGCACAGGGGGTATGACGTGGAAGGATGGGTTTGCCGAGTGGAGCGACTCTTACAGATGGCGTGGCAGAAAAGAAAAAGAGCGTACAGAGCGGATGACACGGATAGAACATGCACTTGTGGCGCTGCAGGCGCAAGTGAATGCACAACAGAGCCATCAAGCTACCGGCCCATCTCAGCGGCACGAAGAGCCTGCATTGTAAGCTGCCGGCGGCCCAGAATCTGCGTGGAAAAGCAGCGTGGCTTCCACGGAGAACGTGCAGCCCACGCTTGAAATGGCGGGTCCTCGATACCCCGTGGATGAGATCACGGAGAGCGAACACGCTGAGCTGCATGTGAGATTAATGGGCTTATCCATTAAGGTGGTTGTCGGCTATGCCTTACCTCCTGTAGCTGGTGGAACTTACCACTGTCGACCGATTCTAGATGGCTATGCTATTGTCGTGGTGGATGAGGTTGTGAAGGAATATGAGGAAGCACAGCTTGACCATGCTACAGGTGAAGGGGAAACTCAACTCAAATTTGTAGTGAAAACAACCATTCTTTGGAAGAAGGAACACATCGTGCTTCCAAATTGGAGGCCACTGGCACCCCCGCCGTCTCCGCAGCGTCAACAGTCTGAGCCGCTTCAGCCATCTCCTGCGCGGCAGCCATCTCCGACGCTTCAGCCATCTCCTCAGCGTAAGCGGAAGAGCACTGCCACGAAGAGCATCACTAGCACTGCCACAAAGAAATCCGCAGGAAACCGTACGCCAAAGAGTTCAAAAAACTACGTCCCGCAGCCTTCCGCCAAGCCATTGCCAGTTTTACCGTGGAATCGCAGCGACGAGGAGACCAATAGGATCTCGGAAGAAGAGGTCAAGAAATTCTTTGCACCTAGACGGGCCGAGCCAAAGGAGAAAATAGATCCGGTGGTGGTGGAGAAGTTTTACAAAAATCTTTTGAAACCTGAAACCCCACTTGTGCCGGACTACGAGCGTCAGATTTTGAAGGCAGATGCAAGGCGCCGTAGGGAGACTGAAAGTAGCAGTCGTGCGGCACCCCAGAAAACAGTTCCCATGCTCGGATAGCAGGAAAACCAATCATGCGCCCCGCTCCAAGTGTTCGACACACAGGACGCTCCTCCCGTAAATGATTACGAGGCAGAGCTACAAAGAAAGGCCAATGAGATGGGGATGACTTACATTGCATACTTGAACATCATGGGAGACAACTTGCCCAAATGCGATGCCAACCCCATACAGCCATGGAAGTATGGGAAGAATCTCGTCAAGAAAGAGGAGCTCAAGAATCTACCAAGAAAGATGCGAAGATTGCACAAGTGGTACCTTGATTTCTGCAAGACGAGAAAGGAAGAATGGATCACGGCGCATATAAGAGATGAGATTTTCTTGTGCGGAGACGACGAGATCGACTTCAACATTCAAGACTTGCATTTTCTATTCAATCAGAAGGAACTCAACAAAGCTGCCATCAGCCTTTATTGTGTGTAAGTACTATTTCTGTATTTTCTATCTCATCTCATTCACTTCATTAATTGCATGTATATATATGCTCACCATATATGTATATACTATTATGCAGGAAAAAGGTTATGGAATGCATGAAAGGAGGACCTTTTGACATTGGGTTCGTTGACCCAAATAGAGTTCATGAAGAAGTGGTAAGAACCAAACCCGGGCAAACAGAAGATTTATTGATAAGGTCTTTACTGAGACAACAAACCAAAAGGGAAATACTATTGCCTTACAACTTCTCGTGAGTACTGTTACCCTCTCTTGTACACATTCTGTTTCGGCTTACTCGATGTTAAGTGTAACTGATGATGAGTTATGCGTGCGTAGGTTCCACTTTATTCTGCTAGTCATTCAACCTGACTCAGGAAAAGTCCTTGTCATGGACTCGTTACGAAAAGAAAAAGAGCTATGGGCAGACTTTAGAGAGATGCTCCAGAGGTAATTTCAATCATATTATCGCACTAGATCGGCAACTTTCGTGACAACAAGTAATTAATTACTCCTTTATCCATTTTCTTTGCCGTACAGGGTTTGGAAAAGGTTCACGGGCAGGGCCGTGGGTGAATGGTCAGAAGAACTAAAATTTGTAGACCAAAATGTAAGTAATACTAGCTAGCTAGGTCTGCGTATCTCTTTGATTCTGCTTCCAATTCCATTATATCATGCTTTATTGATTATTATTTTGATTGAACTCTCTATTCTCGTAAAGTGCGCGTATCAGGGACACGGCAATAACTTATGTGGGTACTATGTTTGCCAGTTCATTCGCAACACGATATGTGCGACCGGCCAAGCCGCACTAGAACAACTTAGAGTAAGTAAACAAAGTACACAACATTATTTTATTACCATCAATTGTGTTGAGTTTTATTCTTATATATATATTGACCCCATTCTTCATATATATTCAGATCGAACGGATGCGGGACCAACTCCTACCATTTGACCGCATACGAGCCATTCAAGAGGAATTGGCGGGGTTCATACTTGATGAGGTCGTCACGCCTGGCGGAGAACTCTTTAGATATCCACCAAAATGAACGTTGTATATATGCTTGAACGTGTTTGTCTTGTACTTGATGCTTCAACGTTTACGGAGAATACCACACAATGACGATATTGTGTATAATAATAGTTGCTTAATTATTCATGTACTCGTATGTACCGATGACGATGTATGTGTATACCGTTCCCGATCGATTCCCCCTCCCCCCCTCCCCGTCCCCGCCGCGCCGCAGAAATACGCCCAGAACGGGGCAGGGGCAGAACTCTGCTGCGGCAGAGATTTAGGCTGTTTTCCTGCCGCGGCAGAGTTAGATTTATCTCTTTTTCCTGCCGCGGCACAGAACCTTTAACACCGGTTCGTGTTACGAACCGGTGTTAAAGGGGGGGGTGTGCACTAGTGGGGTTCCATCATAGGATTTTTTTTGTTTTCTGCTACGGATCCCCTTCAGTGGTATCAGAGCCGATCTATGCGTAGGAGTGTTGTACGGCCAGTACGCACATGTATTGTGCGGGCATTGATCCCTTAGTTGTTACCCTCTAATGTGTACTTGTTTATATCGCGGTATTGTTTGATGAAGCGGCCCGGACCGACCTTACGCGTATACGTACGCGAGACTGGTTCCATGCTCAACATACGGCTTGTACCATATAAGTGGCTAGCGGGTGTCTGTATCTCATTCAATAGTTGATATAGCATTTACAACGGAGGGCCCCGAAAGGGGTGTAATAGAGACAACTGTCGGATCCATGTTGTGGTTGGAAAGTTCGTAGTTTAGAGACGGTTCTATTACGAAAGCCCTAACAACCACGTAAAACTTGCAATAGATAAAGTAGAGGCGTCTAACTTTATTTTGCAGGGGGCATGTGATTTGATATGGTATTGGTCGTTACTAAGGTAAAGTAGTTTACTTTTCTATTACTAAGTAGTATAGTAATTGTCATCATTCCGATGGACGACCTGGTGGAGGCGTGATACGTTGCAAACGTATATATAATTTTTGATGTTCTATGCTTGGTTTTTATCTACTTATGTTTTGCCCAAACTTTGGAGTACTTTTTATACACTTTCTTGGACTAACCTATTAACAAGATGCCACAGTGCCAACTGCCTGTTTTCTGCTGTTTTTGGTTCTAGGAAAGTCAGAAAATGAATATTCTCGGAATTGGACTGGACAAAAGCCAAAGTCAGTATTTCACCGAGGGGGACACGGAGCCAGAATATGAGAAGGAGAGGGGCCAGAGGGCCGCCACACCACCTGACCGTGCAGCTAGGCCTAGCCCGCGCTAGGGGGTGGTGTGGCCACCTAGGGCACCCCCACGGCCTCCCCTTTCGCCTATAAGATGCCTCCGATACAGAAACCCTAAGGACCCGATCAAAAATCCACGAAAGAGTCTGTAGCCGCCGTCATCTCCATCCCTAGATCGGGAGGGATCTGAAGTTCTTCCTGGCACCCTGCCGGAGGAGAGAATTCACCCTAGAGGCCTTCTTCATCACCATGCAAGCCTCCGGTGTGATGCGTGAGTATTTCATCCTTGGACTACGGGTCCATGTAGTAGCTAGATGGTTGGTTCTTCTCCTTTGTGCTACCATGTTTAGATCTTGTGAGCTCCATTCATGATCAAGATCATCTATTTGTAATCATACATGTTGTGTTTGTGGGGATCTGATGGATATTGAGATGCTATTTTAGATTGATTATTGATTCTATCATGTCTTTGTTATTTGTGATCTTGCATGCTCTCTGTTGTTAGTAGATATCTTGGCCGAGTAGATGCTAGCAACTTCAAGAGGGAGTATTTATGCTCGATAGTGGGTTCATGCCTCTAGTAATCTGGGGAAGTGACAGAAATCTCTAAGGTACTAGATGTGTTGTTGCTACTAGGGAGAAAATAGCAATCCTTTGTTCATAGAACAATCGTATTGTTTACTTTACACTCAATGCATAATGCAATTATCTGTTGCTTGCAACTTAATACTGTAGGGGGTTCGGATTGATAACTCGAAGGTGGATTATTAGTCATAGATGCAGTTGGATTACGGTCTATGTATAATGTTGTAATGCCCAATCAAATCTCATAGGAGTCAAGATGATTAGTATATGCATGTATGCTTTCTCGATGTTTGTCAATTGCCCCGCTGTAATTTTTTCACCCAACATGTCATCTATCTTAAGGAGAATCACCACTAGAACTATGGACCCCGGTCCTTTCTTTTACCATCAGTCTACAACTGTTTACTGCTTTCTGTTTACTTTCTGCAAGCTTTTACTTTATTCCACACAATATGTTTAATCCTTTGTTTTCAGCAAAACCGGTGAGATTGACAACCTCACTGTAAGTTGGGGGCAAAGTTCTGTGGTTGTGTTGTGCAGGATTCCAAGTTGGCAACAACACCTTGGAGGTGTTTCCTTGCTCTTACTGGTTCGATAACCTTGGTTTCATAACTGAGGGAAACTTGCTGATGTGCTCATCATACCTTCATCTTGGGGTTCCCCAACGAGCTCGAGATATCTTGAGCCATCAAGCTCTTTTCTGGCGCTGTTGCCGGTGAGTCAAGGACATCTTTACAAGGAGAGTCTCTCATACCAATCTCTTTACTTGTTTTATTTGTTTTGCTTAGTTTATTTCTGCTTTGTTTTCTTGTTTCTTTATAAAAACACAAAAAATAGTTGTACTAGTTTACTTTCTTTATATAAAACACAAAAAATGACTAATCTTGAAAAAAGTGAGTTGTGTGACTTCACTAGCACCAACAACAATGATTTCATGTGCACACCTATTGCTCCACCTGTTCCTGAAGCTACTTTCTTTGAAATAAAACCTGTTTTACTCAATCTTGTTATGAGAGAACAATTTTCTGGTATTGGTAATGAAGATGTTGCTGCTCATCTAAATAACTTTTTTGAACTTTGTGAGATGCAAAAGCATAGGGATATAGATGGAGATATTATTAAGCTTAAATTGTTTCTTTTCTCTTTGAGAGCAAAAGCTAAATAATGGTTGCAATCCCTAACTAGAAATAGTATTGATTCTTGGACTAAATGCAAAGATGCTTTCATTGGAAAATACTATCCTCCTGCTAAGATTATATCTATGAGAAGTGAAATAATGAAATTTAAACAATCTGATAATGAACATGTTGTTTAAGCTTGGGAAAGAATGAAATCTTTGGTAAAGAATTGTCCCACTCATGGACTGACTGCTTGGATGATTATCTAAACCTTTTATGTAGGATTGAACTATTCTTCAAGAAATCTACTAGATTCTGCTACTGGAGGTACCTTTATGACCATTACTTTGGGTGCTGCAACAAAGCTTCTGGATAATATGATGGTTAACTATTCTGAATGGCACACTAAAAGAGCTCCACAAGGTAAGAAGGTAAATTCTGTTGAAGAAACCTCCTCCTTGAGTGATAAAATTGATGTTATTATGTCTATGCTTGTTAATGGGAAATCTCACATTGATCCAAACCATGTTCCATTAGCCTCTTTGGTTGCTCAAGAAGAGTAAGTTGATGTGAACTTTATAAGAAATAATAATTTTAGCAACAATGCCTACATGAATAATTTTGGTAATAATAACTATAGGCCTTATCCTCCCAATAATGGTAATGCTTATGGAAATTCCTACAACAATAATAGGAGTGCTCCCTCTGAACTTGAAGTTATGCTTAAAGATTTTATTAGTAAACAAACTGCTTTCAATAAAACTATTGAGGAAAAACTCTCTAATGCTGAAAGAAATATAGCATCATTGGCTGAAGCACAATCTTCTTTGAATAAAATGGCTGCTAAACCTGAAACTATTGATAATCCCTTTGCTGCTACTAATGCCATACAAGTTAGAATTGATGAAAATGTTAGACTATTAGCTGAATTGCATGCTAAGTGGGAAAGAGAAGATGAAATTGCTAGAAATATTAGTGTTTCTACTATCACTACCACTAGTATTGAAGCTAGTAATAGCTCTACTACTTTTGATGATAATTATGATTTTGATCTTGATGGTTGTAATATCTCTGAAGTAATTAAGTTCCTACAAAAGCTTGCTAAAAGTCCTAATGCTAGTGCTATGAATATGGCCTTTACAAAACACATTACTGATGCTCTCATAAAAATTAAAGAAGCAAAGATGAAACATAAAGCTTCGATTCCTATAAAACTAGAAAATGGTTGGGAACCCATCATTAATATGAAAGTGAATGATTTTGATCTTAAAGCTTTATGTGATCTTGATAGTAGTGTTTCTATTATGCCTAGAAGGATTTATGATATGATTGATTTGCCACCATTGGAAGGTTGTTATTTGAATGTCCCACTTGATGATAATGCTAAAAAGAAACTCATGTGGAGTATTAATGATGTTCTTATTATGGTTAACAAGGCCTATGTCCCCATTGATTTCTATTTTTTGGATGTTGAATGCAATGCTTCTTGTCCTATTAATTTGGGAAGACCTTTTCTTAGAACTGTTGGTGCCATTATTGATATGAAAGAAGGCACCATTAAATATCAACTCCCACTCAAGAAAGGTATAGAACACTTCCCTAAGAAGAGAGAGAAGATTTCTTTTGCCTCTCCTATGAAAACAAAATTTTCTCTTAATGCTTCTTCATTTGAGAACACTTGATGCTTTTCTTGCTTCTTATGCCTAACTTAAAGGCGTTGAACAAAAGTACTTATTGGGAGGTAAACCAAAAGTTTTAGATGAGTCTTGGAAATTATTACCTCAGTAATAACCTCTCCTTATCCTTTTTATTTTCTTTTTGTGCCAAGAGTAACCTCTAATGAGAGAGAAGTAATGCTTGGGAAAGTTGCTGTCCCGAAACAGATTTTTGTGCTTCACCGTAAAAATTCGTGTAAAATCTCTATACATCATTTTTAAGCGTCAATTTTTGTTCTGCTGCCCCAGGTTGTTATCTAACTTTCATTAGTTCAACACTTTTCGATTTGAGCAACATAAGGTCTTCGAAAAAGTTGGTTTCTACCTGATGGTCTGTTTTGGTAGATTTCTGCTATTATTTGCATTTGCTTCTTGTTGGTTCCTTTTTTGGGTTCTCTTTGGGGAATTGATCTTTTTGAGCGAAGTGCTACAGTAGCTTGTGTTTTAATGGAAGTTTTATTGGTGTTGAAACTGAACCCAAAGACTTATTATCTTGAGTGCACTAATGTTGCTAATAAAGATTGTGTGAAGTTTTGTGTGAAGGAAAAAATTCAGGTGTATGGAGAGAATGATGTAATGAGATGAAGAATGAACTAAAGCTCAAGCTTGGGGATGCCACGCGTGTCAGCCCAAGAAATATCCAAGAAGTACAAGCGTCAAAGCTT
This sequence comes from Avena eriantha, assembly GCA_910589775.1. Taxonomy (NCBI): domain Eukaryota; kingdom Viridiplantae; phylum Streptophyta; class Magnoliopsida; order Poales; family Poaceae; genus Avena; species Avena eriantha. The sequence continues at coordinate 536,340,489 of OU342745.1, forward strand.
GGGGATGCCCAAGGCATCCCCTTCTTCATCAATAAAAATCCCAGGTTTCTTCCAAACACTTCATTTTTATTGTTTCATGCACAGTTGTGTTGTTCTTGGAGCGTCTTTGTTTTTGTTTTTGGTTTTTCATTTTCTTGGTTTCCTTAGTTTGCTTGAATAAATTGGTTGGACCCCCTCTTTCATACATTAGTTTTCAAATAGGTTGGTTTGGATTGGAAAAGAGTAGAAAAGTTCATGCTTAAGTGGTAAGAGGAGCTTGTTTTTAACTGTGGCCTATGCGTTGTCATGTCATGCTTGATATTGATTTGGCTTTATGCTTAGTGATCTTTGCTATAGCATGACATGTTATAAACAATTGAGATTGTTTAATGTGCCTTGAAAGAATCATGCGTTGTTTTACAATATTAAAGCATAGTATTGTGGTATTCTCCTTTGATGCTTTATTTGGGTTGACTTGGCACATGCTCACACCATGTTATGACTATCCCAATTCACCATAGCCTTTATGATCCTTTGGTTTTCGACTTGTAATATCACTTTATGCTTTAATTAATGATGTTTTGTCGCTTTGCATGATTATGGCCATTATTGCACTCTTAGTTGGTCGCTCCCAGTCTTTTGCTAGCCTCCATAACCAAGTATGAGTTCCACTCATGCATCCAACTCCAAATAAAACCAAGTTATCCCAAAGAGTCCACCATACCTACCTATTAGCATTTGTTATTCCAAGTATATTCATGTTTTTATCTACCTTCTGAATTAAACTTGTTATGAGAAAACTAGTGATTAAATCTCTCACGAACTTGATGGCACACTTTACTTTTCTTGCCCTTAATAAACTTGAACCATTGTGTCGTCTATGTTGTATATGCTTGCACTTATATGTTGGGGATTAGCAGAACCATGCTGTCATGGGGAACGCTTTCAACATTGCACTTGTACTTTGTACCTAGTTGATATCATGCTCTTTTGTCTATGGATGTCGTCGGTGTGAAATGAAAGGGGAGCTTGTAAGTCCATGGAGTTATGTATGTGTGTTATAGAAACGCCTAGGCCGTCGGTTGATGACCCACAAGTATGGGGGGTGTATCGCAGTATTTTCGATAAGTAAGAGTGTCGAACCCAACAAGGAGCAGAAGGTGCTGGCTAGTGGTATGGATCAGGAATTCTCTGCAAATACTTTGCAAACGGATTTTTAGGGGGTTTCGATAAAGCAAGTAAACAAAGTACGAGTAAATAAAAGACAGTAGGAATAAATGCAGCAAGTGGCCCAATCCTTTAAGCAGCAAAGTACAAGCCAGTTGTATTTCTATAGAAGACCAAACGTTCTCGAGGACACATGGGAAGACTGTCAAGTGCTTTCGCTTCGTATAGTCGATTAATCTTCTCTAGCTTGCTAAGTGTTGTGTGGGTGAACCTGTGCTAATGTACCGTCCCATCCAAGACTTAATACATACTTGTGATTAAACCCCCTTGCAAACATCCGTAAGTACAAGAAAGTAATTAAGGTAGAAACCTAACCACAGCTTTAAACTCCAAGACTCTTACGTCCCTTGTGCAATGGTTTCCTAACGGGGGTTCAGGTTTCTGTCACTCCGGCAACCCCTACGATTAGTAGCCAAATACACAATGCATTCCCCTAGGCCCATATAGGTGAAGTGTCATGTAGTCGACGTTCACATGACACCACTAGAAGAAGTACACCACAACTTAAATAACAATCTATTGAATCTTTCTCAACGCAACTCCACTACTAACAACAAGACTTCTGCCATGTCCTCAAGAACAAAACGAACTACTCACAAGACATCATATGGATCATGATCAGAGATGGAATAATGATGTATAACAATCTGAACATAAACAATAATTCAATGGTTCACTCAATAGCATCAACTACAAAGAGTAATCAACACCGGGAAAGTTTCCCCTATGAACTATAGCAAGATTCAACGCAATTGTTACAGCAATATGGAGATGGTGATGAGGGTGCTGATGGTGATGATGGTGGTGGTGATGATGATGATCCCGATGAAGTCCGGCTTGATGGTGGTGTTGATGGCGACGATCTCCCCTCTCCGGGAAGGAATTCCCCCGCCAGAAATCTGTCTGCCGGAGAGATCTTTCTCTCTCGGTGTTTTCCGCCCCGCAGAGGCGGCGGAATCTTTCTGTGGTCGCCCCTGAGTCTTAGGCTTTCGGGAGGAAGATATACGCCAGAGGGGAGAGGCTGGAGTGGGCCAGGGTGGCCACACCACTCCCTAGCGCAGCCTAGGCCTGCCCGCGCCATGGGGTGGTGTGGGCCCCCTATGGCCCATCTCCACTCCATCTTCTGGCATCCTTAATCTTCTGGAAAAATAGGATTTTCCGTATATTTTCCCTGATTTTCTGATCTTCGCGAATTTTGCCTCAAAACAGCACCTTTTCCATCAGAATCCTGACTGCAGCGGTCCATGCTCCAAAAGTCATCAACCATGCAAAAACAGATGAAATAACATAAGTATCACCTCTCAATACGAAATATATCAATGAATAATAGTGAATTAAGAGATAGAATAGTGATGCAAAATGGACGTATCAACTCCCCCCAAGCTTAGACTTCGCTTATCCCAAGCGAAACTGAGCTCAATAAACATGACCTCAAGTTTATGGAGTGAAGAGTCGATAAAAAAATACGGACAAGAAGCATCACATCCATCAAATACATAGATCATAATAGAAGACAACTCACTATTATACAACTCAACTTGCAATGAGTAAAGGAAACACAATAAAGCTACATAAAGTGAATCATAATTGGTAATGGCAAACTTAGCTCTTGGTCGAAGAATAGTTGATAATTTGCTGGAGTTCACAAATAGCTGGTTTTCCAAAGAAAGCTTTCAAGGTAGTAAACACAAGATAAGAGCAATGTGCAAAACAAGGAACATAAGAAACATGAATGCATAAATCATCGTATGAATGAATGAAACACATCAACTCAAAATACTTGCCGAGATAGAAGGGAATAGGTTTACTGACTCAACTACAAAGTAAAAGAAAGGGCCCTCCAAAGAGGAAAGCAGGGATTACAAGTCTCATAAAGAGCGCCCAAAAATTATGATACTTACTAGCTTTCAGCTCTCATTGCCCCTATCATAGGCATCTTTAGGTGATTAAGGTTAAAGTGACACAACTAAGAGGATATGCTTGACAAGTTTTAAGTTGAAATCTCATGCCCCTTACTTACGAGTACCGATCCTCATGCTACTCAACTTCAGTCACAAGCAAGCTCTTGTCATTGTAAATACATGTGTATCATCGAGAACCGCCAACGGGGTACCCCTTGCACATGACACATGAGCTATCCCAAATCAAAATGACAAGGCAAGCAGACAGTGAGCATCTCAGTGACCTTTTTATTTGCTATTTGCATAGGTTTTTATTGAGGAGGCTTCATATAATGCTCACTATAGTTATGATGCAAGTTTCCACCATGATTAGGCATGGCTTAGGCTAGCAGCCCAGGCGTTTCTCTAACACACATATAAACTCCATGATCTTACAAGTTCCACTTTTATTTCACACCGTCAGGATCCATAAGCAAAAGAACATGATATCAACTAGGTACAAGTACCAATGAAGTGTTGAAAGTGGTCCCCATGATACATGGTTCGGCTAACTTCAAATCATAAAGCGCAAGCATATACGCAACAAAGAAGGACCCAATGGTTCAAGTTTATTAAATGCAAGAAAGTAAAGTGTGCCATCAAGTTTGTGAGAGCTTTAATCACTAAATTTCACATAACAAGTTTAATTTTGGAGGTAGATAAAACACGAATTTACTTGGAATAGCAATAATGTTACTAGGTAGGTATGGTGGACACAAATGACAAAGGTTTTGGTTTAAAGGAAGTGGATGCACGAGAAAAATTTCCTCTCAGTACAGGTTTTTGGCTAGCAAGGCTGGGTAGCAAGTATAAGAGTTGAAGGAAACAAACAAACATACAGATGGTAAAGACAAACATGCAATCTTCCTTGGAAGCACAAAATATCTTAACTAGAGAAAACTAGACTTATGAGCAAATCAAGAAATAAAGATGATGAAATTATTTTCCTCTAGAGTACTTCCATCTTTTTCTTTTCAACTCTCAAAAAGGTGTTGCTACTGACCGAGCCAGGTTTGCCAAAACCAACTAAATTAACTCAATGATCCCAAAGTGCTACCAATACTAACAACAAGATCAATCATATAACCACGAATTGAAAACTATCATAAGCTATGCAAAAGAGTGAATGATAGAACTTCTCATTAATATTCCATAACGAAAACTCACACCAAGGGATACATATCTAACGAGAGAGGGGACACTTCTATAATGCAAACCATACTACATAATAACTCCTCTATTCATGATATGACTCTACTAATAAGGTAAAAAGATAGAAGATAGTGATTTGATACCGCGACACTCCCCCAAGCTTGGAACAAACCAAGGGGATGCCAAAGCTGATGACAAATTACTCCTTTGGTGGTGGTGGTATCTTCTCATCTTTGTCCGTCTTCCAGGGTAAAGGCTTCCCATCAACAAAGGACATCGTGGTTTCCAACATCCTGAAACTTGCAGCATCACTTATGCGTTTAAACCTAACCTCATACTCACAGTTTTGATTTTGAACGTCATAGAACTGTGCTTGCAGTTTGTTGGTTGTTTGGCGGAGTGAGAGGACTTCTTCTTTGAGTTCAGCAGTCTCCTTTTGGTGCTCAGTGATGAGTTCGGAGCAAATCTTATGGATGATATCCACTTCGCGCTCCGCCATCCTCCTGTACCTAAAGACTTCATGCTCTAGTGCTTCCATCCTATCCTCCAGACTTCCTTCACCTTTAGGGCCTTGAACCTCCTTAATCCGGACCTCCCCACCTTCGAGCAACAACTCCTTGGGATGAATCTTCAATTCTCTCATATATGGGTTGATGATATCTTCTAAGGGATCTCCCTTGGATGTTCCAGGGGAAGACATTGTGGCTCCAAATCTGAGATTACACCTGGCAGAAACAGATCGAAACAAAAACACAACGAAAACACGATATACGAACCTCGGAAGATCCGGGGGGTTATATATTACGAAGTTTCATATCAAAAGGAAGGTACTGGGAGAAAACGGGTCGGAGATGGAGTCCTGGGTGTCCTCACCACCTGGTGGCGCGGCCAGGGCTGGGCCCGCGCCATGGGGTGGTGTGGGCCACCCTGGCTCCGGTTCCGTCCCTTTTTCGCTTCATAGCTTTCCTTATTGACTGAAAACTGCAAAAATATAGTTGGATTGTATTTTCACGGAACTTTTCTTACCAGAATTGTTACCTAGTTGGAAACGGACTCTGCAGGTCTCTGAATTTGGTCCTCAATGAATTTCTCTGGAGTTATAACTTGAAAGGCATCAACATCTTCATTGTAAGAATCTCCAGCAATATAGTGTTTGAGTCGTTGTCCATTCACTACTTGTGTAGTATTATCTTTTAGAGAAAAAACTTTTATTGCTCCTGAACGGTATACTTCTTCAATGATGAGAGGTCCTTCCCATTTTGATAGTAGCTTACTTGCAAAAAATCTGAAACGAGACCTATACAATAGAACTTTCTCACCAACATGAAATTCTCTCTTAAGTATTCGCTTGTCATGCCATCTTTTAACTTTTTCTTTAAAGAGCCTAGCATTATCATAGGCTTCACTCCTCCATTCATCTAAAGAGCTTAAGTCAAAAAGTCTTTTCTCACCAGCTAGCTTACAATCTCTATTTAGTTCTTTCACTGCCCAGTAAGCTTTGTGTTCTAATTCTAAGGGTAAGTGGCAAGCTTTCCCATAAACCATTTTATAAGGAGACATTCCCATGGGATTCTTATAAGCAGTTCTATAAGCCCATAAAGCATCATTCAACTTCTTAGACCAGTTTTTTCTAGACCTATTAACAGTCTTTTGTAAGATAGATTTAATTTCTCTATTTGATAACTCTACTTGCCCGCTAGTTTGGGGGTGATAAGCTGAAGCAATCCTATGATTAACATCATACTTAGCGAGGGTCTTCCTAAAACCTCCATGAATGAAATGAGAACCCCCATTAGTCATGAGATACCTAGGCACTCCAAACCTAGGAAAGATAACATCCTTAAGCATTTTTAGAGAGGTTTCTCCGTCAGCACTTTTCGTAGGAATGGCTTCTACCCACTTAGTAACATAATCAACGGCAACAAGAATATGAGTGTAACCCTTCGAAGGAGGGAAAGGACCCATAAAGTCGAATCCCCAACAATCAATAGGTTCAATTACTAGAGATTAATTCATAGGCATTTCATTACGTCTAGAAATATTACCAACACGTTGACATTCATCACAAGATAAAACAAATTTTCTTGCATCTTTAAAAAGGGTAGGCCAGTAGAAACCTGATTGTAATACCTTTTGTGCAGTTCTATCTCCTGCATGATGTCCTCCATAGGTGCTCCCGTGACATTTACGCAATATCACTTTTTGTTCATACTCTGGAACACATCTTCGCATAATACCATCAACCCCTTCTTTGTATAAGTGTGGGTCATCCCAAAAATAATGCCTCAAATCATAAAAGAACTTTCTTCTTTGCTGAGCTATAAAAGTTGGAGGCTAATACTTGGAGACAATAAAGTTAGCATAATCAGCATACCAAGGGCTTCCTCGCGAGTTCACCCCTACTACGGCTAATTGCTCATTTGGAAAACTATCATTAACATGCATAGGATCAAAAGAGATGTTTTCCAAGCGAGATAAATTATCAGCTATAGGATTTTCAGCACCCTTTCTATCTACTATATGTAGATCAAACTCTTGTAAAAGCAGTACCCATCTAATAAGCCTAGGCATAGCGTCCTTCTTTGTCATAAGATATTTAATAGCAGCATGATCAGTATGAATAGTTACTTTTGAGTCCACAATATAGGGCCTAAACTTATCACAAGCAAAGACAACAGCTAGAAATTCCTTTTTAGTAGTAGCATAATTCCTTTGAGCAGCGTCTAGAGTCTTACTAGCATAATGGATAACGTTCAGCTTTTTATCAATACGTTGCCCAAGGACAGCACCTACAGCAAAATCACTAGCATCACACATTATTTCAAAGGGTAAACTCCAATCAGGTGGTTGAACAATAGGAGCTATTGTTAAAGCCTTTTTAATATTTTCAAAAGCTTCCTTACAATCGTCATCAAAAATGAAGGGTACATCCTTTTGAAGAAGATTAGTAAGGGGTTTTGATATCCTAGAAAAGTCTTGAATAAACCTTCCATAGAAACCAGCATGACCAAGGATACTACGAATACCTTTTATGTCTCTTGGGCATGGCATCTTCTCAATTGCCTCAACCTTAGCTCTATCAACTTATATTCCTCTTTCAGAAACTTTATGCCCAAGAACAATCCATTCGTTAACCATGAAGTGGCATTTCTCCCAATTAAGAACAAGATTAGTTTCTTCACATCTCTGCAAAACTTTATCAAGGTTGTGCAGACAATTATCAAAAGAAGTTCTGTAGACAGAAAAGTCATCCATGAACACTTCTACAATTTCCTCACAAGAGCCATGAAAGATAGCAGACATGCACCTTTGGAAAGTAGTAGGAGCATTACATAAACCAAAAGGCATACGTCTATAAGCATAAGTTCCATAAGGGCAAGTAAAAGTAGTTTTTTCTTGATCTTGTTGTTTAACAGCAATTTGAGAGAAACCAGAATAACCATCAAGAAAACAAAAATGGGTCTTTTTAGACAACCTTTCCAACATTTGATCAATAAAAGGAAGCAGGTAGTGATCTTTCTTAGTGACTTTATTGACTTTCCTAAAATCGATGCACATCCTATAGCCTACTACTATTCTTTGAGGAATAAACTCATCGTTATCATTAGGGACAACGGTAATACCTCCCTTTTTAGGAACACAATGAACAGGACTAACCCATTCACTATCAGCAATAGGGTAAATAATACCAGCATCAAGGATTTTCAATACCTCATTCCTTACCACTTCCTTCATCTTAGGATTTAAACGTCGTTGGTGCTCCACTACTGGCTTCACATCTGGTTCTATGTTGATAGAATGCTGACATATAGTAGGTGAAATCCCTTTCAAATCATCCAGACTATAGCCCATAGCTCCTCGGTGTTTCTTCAAAACTTCCAATAATCTTTCTTCTTCCTCCCCTGAAAGTTTAGCGCTAATAATAACAGGATATATCTTTTTATCATCAATAAAAGCATATTTAAGATCATCAGGGAGAGGTTTTAGATCGAAGACCGGGTCCTTTTTAGGTGGCAAAGTGGTACCCAAGTCTTCTACAGGCAAGTCATGTTTAAGCAACCTGGGTTGACGACGGAGGATCTCGTCAATCGCATTCCTTTCATCCATGAAGATCTCACTTTCGTGATCTTCCATAAATTGTTGCAAAGCATTGTTAGGAGCAAGAGAGATAGAAGCAAGTTGTTCAACTATAAAATCCTCATTAGGGGTTTCCTCTTCGCAAGGTTCTTTAGTAAATTTCAAAAAATTAAACTCATAAGATTCCCCATCAAACTTAGTCAAGTACTCAAGTAAATTGCAAGGTTCTCCCTTGTCAAACTCATAAGATTCCCCGTCAATCTCATTCCTTTCATCCATGAAGATCTCACTTAGTCAAGTAAATTGCAAGGTTCTCCCTCTTGCAATCAATAATAGCACCACAAGTACTCAAGAAAGGTCTACCGAAAATGATAGGATAAGTTTTACTAGCAGCTAAACCAAGTACTAGAAAATCAGCAGGATACTTGATCTTACCACAAAGGACTTCCACGTCTCGCAGAATGCCAATTGGAGAGATAGTCTCTCTATTAGCAAGGTGAATAACCACATCAATCTCCTCCAACTCGCAAGGACTTATTTCATGCATAATTTCTCTGTAAAGCTCATAAGGAATAACACTAGAGCTTGCACCAATATCACATAAACCATAATAGCAATGATCACCAATTCTAACAGAAAGCACAGGAACACTAGCATTTTTAGATCTATTGGGATGTGAAACAATATTGGAAGCATCCTCATAGAAGACTATGTGCCGATCTTCTACACTTTTAGTAACAAGGTCTTTCACAATTGCTACGACAGGTTCAATGTTTATTTGTTCATCAGGTTTTACAGTTTTCTTTCCACTTTTAGTGATTACATTAGTTATCATAGGATGATCCTTTACCTTATCTGGGAAGGGAATCTTCTCGATGTAAGGTTCAGGTAGGATATGATCAAAAATGCAACACTCAGTGCTCCCAATAGGAACATGGTCAACAATATCTTTATAAGACGCATGGTACTTATTCCATCCCTTTTTTGGAATTTCAATATAAGAAGCAAAAGCTCTAAAGAAATTCGTAATAACTTGCAAATCAAGACCATAAGCATTATTAATATTTTGAAAGTCATCAGTTCCCATAAAAGATTCAATGCATTCATATCATATTTTATACCTGACTTTCTACCTTTGTCGTTCTCCCAAGCTTCAGCATTGTCTTGAATACGGTCCAGAAGGTCCCATTTAACTTCTTCTTCCATGCGAGTGAATGATCTAGCACAAGAAGCATCCAATAAATCCATGTCATGTAGAGGCAGCCTTGCATAAAAGTTATTGATAATAATATTGTCGGGGAGCTCATGAATGGGACATTTGAGCATTAGTAACTTCAATCTTCCCCAAGCTTGAGCAGTATTCTCTCCATCAAGAGGCCAAAAGTTGTATATTTGATTCCGATCTTTATGAATTTCACTAGGAGGATAAAACTTTGAATAAAAGAGAGGCACTATTTCCTCCCATTCCAGAGCTTGACCATTCTTCAGCAGCTTATACCACTCCTCAGCTCTTCCTTTCAGTGATAATGAGAATAACTTCTTCTTAACTTGATCTGTAGTAATACCTGCACACTTGAACAACCCCCATAATTCGTGTATAAAGATCAAATGATCACCGGGATGGACAGTTCCATCCCCAACATAGTAGTTATCCATAACACGATCAATAATTCTTGTAGGTATTTTGAAAACATCTTTCTCGGCAGGTGGTGGCTTATCTACTACCTTAGCAGTGGTAGTAGCATTACCAAATAAGAAACTCAGTGAATTATCCATAATGAAAATAAAGCAACTAGCAGAAGTAAACAATACTCACAGTAGAAGTTTCCTTTACCAGTTCTACTCTCCAATAGCGCTTCACTCCCCGGCAACGGCGCCAGAAAATAGTCTTGATGACCCACAAGTATAGGGGGTGTATCGCAGTATTTTCGATAAGTATGAGTATCGAACCCAACGAGGACCAGAAGGTGCTGGCTAGTGGTATGGATCAGGAATTATCTGCAAATACTTAGCAAACAGATTTTTAGGGGTTTTTGATAAAGCAAGTAAACAAAGTACGAGTAAATAAAAGACAGTAGGAATAAATGCAGCAAGTGGCCCAATCCTTTATGCAGCAAAGGACAAGCCGGTTGTATTTCTATCGATGACCAAACGTTCTCGAGGACACATGGGAAGACTGTCAAGTGCTTTCGCTTCATATAGTCGATTAATCTTCTCTAGCTTGCTAAGTGTTGTGTGGGTGAACCTGTGCTAATGTACCGTCCTATCCAAGACTTAATACATACTTGTGATTATACCCCTTGCAAACATCCATAAGTACAAGATTGTAATTAAGGTAGAAACCTAACCACAACTTTAAATTCTAAGACCCTTACGTCCCTTGTGCAATGGTTTCCTAACGGGGGTTCAGGTTTCTGTCACTCCGGCAACCCCTACGATTAGTAGCCAAATACACAATGCATTCCCCTAGGCCCATATAGGTGAAGTGTCATGTAGTCGACGTTCACATGACACCACTAGAAGAAGTACACCAGAACTTAAATAACAATCTATTGAATCTTTCTCAACGCAACTCCACTACTAACAACAAGACTTCTCCCATGTCCTCAAGAACAAAACGAACTACTCACAAGACATCATATGGATCATGATCAGAGATGGAATAATGACGGATAACAATCTGAACATAAACAATAATTCAATGGTTCACTCAATAGCATCAACTACAAAGAGTAATCAACACCGGGAAAGTTTCCCCTATGAACTATAACAAGATTCAACGCAATTGTTACAGCAATATGGAGATGGTGATGAGGGTGCTGATGGTGATGATGGTGGTGGTGATGATGATGACGATCCCGATGAAGTCCAGCTTGATGGTGGTGTTGATGGCGACGATTTCCCCTCTCCGGGAAGGAATTCCCCCGGCAGAAATCTGTCTGCCAAAGAGATCTTTCTCTCTCGATGTTTTCCACCCCGCAGAGGCGGCGGAATCTTTTTATGGTCGCCCCCCGAGTCTTAGGGTTTTGGGAGGAAGATATACGCCAGAGGGGAGAGGCTGGAGTGGGCCAGGGTGGCCACACCACTCCCTGGCGCGGCCTAGGCCTGCCCGCGCCATGGGGTGGTGTGGGCCCCCTGTGGCCCATCTTCACTCCATCTTCTGGCATCCTTAATCTTCTGGAAAAATAGGATTTTCCGTATATTTTCCCGGATTTTCTGATCTTCGCGAATTTTGCCTCAAAACAGCACCTTTTTCATCAGAATCCTGACTACAGCGGTCCATGCTCCAAAAGTCATCAACCATGCAAAAACAGATGAAATAACATAAGTATCACCTCTCAATACGAAATATATCAATGAATAATAGTGAATTAAGACATAGAATAGTGATGCAAAATGGACGTATCACCAGTCTAATCCATGCCTAATCATGGTGGAAACCTGCAGCGTAACCATAATGAGCTGTCTATGAAGCATTCTTCTTATAAAAAAGAGTCAGATATTGAGAAAAATAAGAAAAGAAAAAAAGAGATATGAGAAAAGAGGAAAGAGATAAAAAAGCACCATTTTCCCATGGTAAATAAGAAGATTGCTAAGATGCTTGTTGTCTGCTTGCCTTGTCATTTTGATATGGGGATTCTTCCGTATCATCGGGCAAGGGGTACCCTGTTGGTGGTTCTCTATGATACACATGTACTTACTATGACAAGAACTTACCGGTAACTAAACTTGAGTAGCATGAGGAGCGGCCCTCGTATTCAAGGTACATGAGATTTCCAACTTATACTTTGTCAAGCATATACTCCATAGTTTGTTCACTTTAACGTATATCACTTCAAGATGCTTATGATAGGGGCAATGAGAGCTGAAAGCTAATAAGTACCATAATTTTTGGAAGCTCTTTATGAAACTTGAATCCCTACTTCCTTCTATGAAGGCCTTTCTTTTAATTTTATGTTGAGTCTCCACCTTCTATCTTTATGCACCTATTGAGAGAGCATAGTGGCCATTCTTAGTTCTATATGCATTGTCCCAAGACCTGTTGATTGATGCATAACTTTGATATTTTGCTTATTCTTAAACTATCTGTATCTAGTCACCCTTATAAACTATGAAGGTGTCCTATGCATTTATGTTTGCTACTCTATGAGGGACAAGCTGAATGCCATTATGCTATGTTTTCTTTATGTGAAATAAACAAACGTCTTGCAAAGCATTGTTATTTATGAATCTTTTGTTTGTGCCTTTTCATGTTGCAACATAGTTGCTATGTCTTATTGTTAGAACTTTATCTTTCATGCTATGTTGAAGTACTATGATCCTAGCTATCAATATTTTACAAATACTTTGATCAAGTTTATGATGGTGCATGTCACCTCAAAAATTATTCTTTCTTTTTATCACTTACCTACTCGAGGACGAGCAGGAGTTAAGCTTCGGGATGTTGATACGCTGCAAACGTATCAACAATTTTTGATGTTCCATGCTTGGTTTTTATCTACTTTATTATGTTTTGTCCACACTTTGGAGTACTTTATATACACTTTCTTGGACTAACCTATTAACAAGATGCCATAGTGCCAACTGCATGTTTTCTGCTGTTTTTGGTTCCAGGAAAGTCAGAAAATGAATATTCTCGGAATTGGATGGGACAAAAGCCAAAGTCAGTATTTCACCGAGGGGGACACGGAGCCAGAATACGAGACAGAGAGGTGCCAGAGGGCCGCCACACCACCTGGCCGCGCGGCTAGGCCTGGCCCGCGCTAGGGGTGGTGTGGCCGCCTAGGGCACCCCCTCGGCCTCCCATTTCGCCTATAAGATGCCTGCGATACAGAAACCCTAAGGACCCGATCAAAAATCCACGAAAGAGTCTGTAGCCGCCGTCATCTCCATCCCTAGACCGGGAGGGATCTGAAGCTCTTCCTGGCACCCTGCCGGAGGGGAGAATTCACCCTGGAGGCCTTCTTCATCACCATGCAAGCCTCCGGTGTGATGCGTGAGTAGTTCATCCTTGGACTACGGGTCCATGTAGTAGCTAGATGGTTGGGTCTTCTCCTTTGTGCTACCATGTTTAGATCTTGTGAGCTCCGTTCGTGATCAATATCATCTATTTGTAATCATACATGTTGTGTTTGTGGGGATCCGATGGATATTGAGATGCTATTTTAGATTTATTATTGATTCTATCATGTCTTTGTTATTTGTGATCTTGCATGCTCTCCGTTGTTAGTAGATATCTTGGCCGAGTAGATGCTAGCAACTCCAAGAGGGAATATTTATGCTCGATAGTGGGTTCATGCCTCTAGTAATCTGGGGAAGTGACAGAAATCTCTAAGGTACTAGATGTGATGTTGCTACTAGGGAGAAAACAGCAATCCTTTGTTCGTAGAACAATCGTATTGTTTACTTTACACGCAATGCGTAATGCAATTTTATGTTGCTTGCAACTTAATACTGGAGGGGGTTCAGATTGATAACCTGAATGTGCATTATTAGTCATAGATGTAGTTGGATTACGATCTACGTATAATGTTGTAATGCCCAATCAAATCTCATAGGAGTCAAGATGATTAGTATATGCATGTATGCTTTCTCGATGTTTGTCAATTGCCCCACTGTAATTTGTTCACCCAACATGTCATCTATCTTAAGGAGAATCACCACTAGTGAACTATGGACCCCATTCATTTCTTTTACCATCAATCTACAAATGTTTACTGCTTTCTGTTTACTTTCTGCAAGCTTTTACTTTCTTCCACACAATACGTTTAATCCTTTGTTTTCAGCAAAACCGGTGAGATTGACAACCTCACTGTAATTTGGGGGCAAAGTTCTGTGGTTGTGTTGTGCAGGATTCCAAGTTGGCAACAACACCTTGGAGGTGTTTCCTTGCTCCTACTGGTTCGATAACCTTGGTTTCATAACTGAGGGAAACTTGCTGCTGTGCTCATCATACGTTCCTCTTGGGGTTCCCCAACGAGCTCGAAATATCTTGAACCATCAATGCGTCATGGACTTGGCGTTAAACCAAGGGCAATATGGAGATCTTGCCGAGGCGCTCGATGGAGATCAAGGTGCAAGAAAGACCATATGATATCACAATATACATATGATGTTGATATCTGATTTACATCTTATTGTGTGTTAGTATTTAGATACTCAACGGTAGCAAATAAGAAAATCCCTGTTGAATTCCAATGTTTCGTGTTCCCCTTGTGTGTGCACCACCAAGAAAGTTCTTCGGTATGAGGTGCCCTGCGGTGGGTAGGGGTCAGACATATCTACGTTTGCATACAATGGGTGTAAGCCATGTTGCACAACGAATACACACTGGTTAGATTTGGCAAGCCTAGCATGTTACAGAGACATGGTCTCGGAACACAAGAGATCGAAAGATCGAGCATGAGTCACATGGATGATGTGATTGGCATTAATGAATGTCTACCTTTGATACTGCACTGATGGGCTTGATGATTAGGGGAGGTGCAGAGGTTAGGGATCATGTGATCACTAAAATCGTCCAAGGGATGACAATTTTAGTGGAGACCAATTATAAATTGATTTCTTATTATGAACTTAGTCTAGTTGTTTGTTTGCAAATATCTTAGTAGATCATGGCCTACCCCATTGAGGTCCTTTCCGACCATGGGAATATATTGCTTAATTTGGAACTTAGCAAAAGGGTCCAACTTCATAGATTAACAACCACGCCTAAGGGATATCCTCGTAAAAGGGAATCTTCTCTTCTTGATACAATAACCATTAGGAGATAATTCGATGACTCCGGAATGTTTGTGTTTTCTCCATAATCATCCAATAAGCCATTCTCCATTCGATGGAGAGTTGGGCTACATTTTGTATTCTACAGAATAAGGCACATAGAGTATGAGTCGTTAGATGGGTTTTCCTCCATCATGGATGAAAAAGGAATATTTGGAAAAACACTTAGTGATCTTGCATTAGAGTTGAGAACTCTTGGAGGGGCTTGATTGCAATGGAGGTCATGGATGAAAAGGTATATGGAAGATATACAAATTATAAATGTGGTTCTTGCAAAACTCGTTGCAGTTCGCAAAGTATTTGATACTTGTCCCATTTTGTGAAAACAAGAGGATCTGCTTGAGAATTGCTGGTTTTTGAGGCAACGTGACTTGATGACGGCAAACAAAAACAGTTAATGGCCGACATCACCTCTTCCCTCAAAGTTTGTCATTTGGATTAGTGGACTTGAATATAATTTGTAATCATTGTTTGTGTGTCTTGCTTATTGCGAGACAATTATTCATATGAACAAGTTACAAGCCAGTTTGTACTATTCTTATGAACAATACCTTATGGTCACATTATGATTATAAATAAGTTATTCTCATCACTATGTTAATGATAATGGTTTAAACATTTATAAAAGGATTAGAATGCTAAAATATATCCAAAGTTTAATAATGAAATAACACTATAGTTTAAGTCATTTTGGTTATTGCATGTTATTTATGAAGATCAGGGTCCTAGATGCTTAATCTAGAGACTTTGCAAAACCATGCCTCTTGGGCAGAATGACTAAAACTCCGCATTCTGGTAAAACGGTGATATGCGAAGAAATCTTGAATCTTATACATAGTGATGTATCGTGTTTTCAGTAAATAGTGGAAATCATTAGTTAATTGTGGACTTAAGTGAATAAGCGTATTTACTTAATGAAACATGAAGTTTGAAATGATTTGAATTGTTCAAATAAGTTCACAACAAAAGGAGGATATTGAAATTAACAAGAATACGAAGTCTCTTCGACTTGATCGACATGACTAAAGTATTCAAGTTAAGTTTAGCATAAAAGGAACTTGTGAAAGATGTTCCACAAATTATGATAACTGGATAAATTCAAAGTGTGTTGAAATATCTGAACATCATAATCATTATGTATAAGATACATATGGTATAATATCATCTCTTATAGGGGTTATAGTTATCGTTTAGAGTTAAAGATCAAAATAAGCAAACATACATTTGAAATACAAAGGAACATCTAAAGATTCATGGAAACAACACCATAAGTGTTATGGCAAGTTCGAGTTTCTGGAAATTTCGATAAGTCGAAATCATGGCGAATAAACAAGACTTTGAAGAGCATTCTTAGGAAGCTATGAATGCATCGTCCACAAGGGGCAAACCTGTTGTTGTCCTAAGTTGATGTGTCTTGATGAAGATACAGGTGGAAGAAAGTAAAAGATCAAAATAAGGTATTTGACCTTACCTCCAGATTGTTGAGTGGCATAGCGGAATTTGTTCCGTGAATCCAAACTCTACAAATAGAGGAGAAACCAATGATAATGATCATAAAGTTTCAGGGAATACTTTTACTGAAGAAGGTATGATTCAACTATATATTCTACAAGTTTGTGGAATTATATTGTTGATTCACTTGTCATGTTTTGAACAAGACATACCTACAAATTACAAAGAAAGCGTGATGGACCTGAGTGCGAGAAATGACTAAGAGTCATAAAATCCTATATTAAGTTACATTTAAGATTGCAAAGTAACATGTTACTTGATCTTATTAAAGTAAAGAAGTTTACTTGATATTTCTGAATGACTGCAAAGTCATAAGAAGGAAATGAAACTTAATGAATGACAAAAAGCTCGATTTGTCACAAGTTTGCACAAATTCAAGGAGTTGACTACAACAGTAGTGATTCTTAAGTCTTTTGGATTTACACTAGAAATATATGGATATTGAAGTCTTGTAATTGGAATCCTCAAATTGATGATGATCAAAGAATTTTGGAATGTCCAACATTATCGAGAGGACCTGGTTTTGAGTGGGAACAAATCAGCTTGGCTAATTCATAATATGTAGCTGACATATTTTGAGTGGGAGCTAAGTGAAATCCCTAGATCTCAAACATGAATGTCATATTTGAGCGGGAGCTAAGTGAAATCCCTAGATCTCTAACATGAATGTCATTTTTGAGTGGGAGCTAAGTGAAATCCCTGGATCTCAAACATGAATGTCATATTTGAGTGGGACCGTGAAATCATTCTGGGATATGTGGACGACATACGTGAATTATGTGATTGGTGTTAATAATATTTAAGTTAGATAAATAAGGATGAAGTTGAAGTTATTAAACAATAAGGTCTATCGATATAGATTGGCGAGTTTAATAAACACTGAATGTCGAATGCTTCCTGGACTTGATTCTGGAAGATGTTCAGAATGTCCTAAGACAAGATTCTAAAGACGCTCATAATGGAACAAGGTAAGAAAAAATTTCTTGTTGTATGAAGCATTGAGTTAGTATTGCAACTATGGTTGAAAGAAACACATGTGTTGCATCTCCTATGCCTCAGTCATAGGTTCTTCCACATAACCATGTTGTATACTCGACGTAATGTGACCCAAAGTTTTGGTTGGTAGGATAAAGTCTTAACTGTGAGAACATGTCTTTAAGTGATTCCTGAGTTGATCACAGAACCAGAATTAAGTTTGTACTTAAATGGCAAGAAGCAAAGTAAGTGGCATAGTTGCATTTCATGCACTAGGATCTACGTAGATATAGAAGTATAAAGGCTCCATCTGATGAGATATATAATGTTATGGCAGGGCTAGTTCGCTTTTAACGTAGAATGATGTGTCCTAGGGCCCAGGGCCCAGTGCCCATGAGAAATCCCTCGAGGTTGATCTAAAGTCAATGTAAGCTCCTGGAATCCGGCCTCGTTCTGCTGCCATGACTACAGTATATACACAAAGGATAGCAAAGTGTGTTTCAAAGTTTAGATGACAATAGTGAAAACGACTGTCATTATAAACACTAGAAACAAAGTCTCACTTTGTTGCCAAACAAATGCTTCGACCCATTATACGATAATGGTGTGAATGTCAAAATTAGGAAGACATTAACGATTTGCAAAAGACATAATGATCTGGTAAAACAGAACATGGACATGACGTTTCCCATGAGCATGCATGATCTGTAAATGCATATGTTATATGGTTTATATGAGTAAAATGCAAGCTAGATTATTTGTACTCTAGTGCAAGTGGGAGACTAAAGGAGATATGCCCTAGAGGCAAATAATAAATAGGTTTTTATTGTCATATCTCAATTAGTTTATAATAGTTTCATATTGTGCTATAACTGTGTAAGGTAGAAACATTGGTATAGGTGTGGTATGAAACAACCAAGTCCCTAGTAGCCTCTATTCATACTAGTTCGTTGGTCATGAGGATGATCTGGGTTTCGAGATCATGGGAATTTATGCAAATTGACAACGGGGTTATATCATTGGACAATGATGTGATGGACATTCCTCGAAAGATTGCAACATGATCAAGTCATATAAGTTCATTGTTGCAACAGCTATACCTAGACTCCTTTTCCTTAGATCGTGAGCTCATATTACTCACTGTTTCCCGAGGCTGCTTAGACTGCATCAAACGTCATCTGGTAATACGGTGGCCATAAAGGTGTACGTTGGGTATTCTGAAGGAACAGTGGATGACATGTGACTGCAAGACCGGGATTTGTTCACCCACATGACGATACATACGGCCGGCTTGGTGAGATTACATCCATAAATGTTGCAACATATGACTCGGTCACGGGGATGTAATATCACGGTAACAAGAAAACATAACTTGTTGTGAAAGATATTGAACAAGGTATGTGATACCAATGATCGGGTCTCGGACAAGTCGTATCAAGAAACAAAAGGAATTGGATGCTACATTTAGCGGTTCAAACGACATTGTCATCAGGAATGCATAGGGGTCACATGGATATCCCTGGTCCCTCTCTTGATCATTGATACAGATCATGTCTAAAGCATTCCCGAGCCGTGAGAGGATACACTTAAGGGTACAATGAGAGCTATCATTCATAAGATGGAATCACAGTAGAGAAAGAGAAAGCCGGAAATGTTCTGCAGAAAGATCCAAAGTCGTTCAAAGGAAATCGAAAGGGAACCGAAAGGTGTTTTGGGTCAAGACGGATTTTGTAATATGTATTTACATATTAATTAATGTAATTAATATTAAATATAATATTAAAATCTAATTTGAAGGGTTATTATACTAATGGGCCAAACTTCCTAGGGAAAAAGGGCCCATGAGGGAAAATCGAAGGAGGGAAGGGCCAAGGGCCAGCCGCCACAAGGGGGCCCACCCGGCCAGCCTAGGGTTGTGCGCGGGGTGGGGCCCACCCCTGGCCGGCCGGCCCATGTGCCTCCCCCCACTCTTCCCCTTGTTTAGTCCCACATGGTTTAGCCTTTGAGAAAGGCACACCCCCTTAGCCTATATAAAGGGGTGCCCATGGGTGGGATTGAAACACACCAACACACCAATAGTTGGAGAAGTCCTTTGGTTGACTTCCTCCTTCCCTCACTCTAGCCCTTGTGACCATGGCCCCAAGTTTGGGCTGTGCGAATGAGGCACACCTGTAGTACGTCGTTGTGTTGCAGGGATTCCTAGCCGGATATCAACTTCCGCACTCCCGACAGGATCGGGGAGCCGGAGGTCTCATCGTGCACTGGATGTGTACGAAGACATGAGGCGCAACACTTGGGGTGCTTCAATGTCGTGAGACGGAGCTGCTGCGCGATGAAGAAGGAGCAATGGGTGACCTACGAGGAGCTTCGCAACCTTGAGGTCGGCTACGAGTACGACTACATCAACCACGTTCCCCTCGGAATGTTAACCGCGTACGGTCTACAAGGGTATGTATTCTCTATGCATTGGTCGTTACCGCATTACTACATAGATAGATCCTAGGAAGTTTTGGGGTTCCATCATAGGATTTTTTTGTTTTCTGATGCGGATCCCCTTCGGTGGTATCAGAGCCGATCTATGCATAGGAGTGCTGTACGGCCAGTACGCACATGTATTGTGCGGGCATTGATCCATTAGTTGTTACCCTCTAATGTGTACTTGTTTATATCGCGGTATTGTTTGATGAAGCGGCCCGGACCGACCTTACGCGTATACGTACGCGAGACTGGTTCCACGCTCAACATACGGCTTGTACCGTCTAAGTGGCTAGCGGGTGTCTGTCTCTCATTCGATAGCTGTGCGAACGAGGCACACCTGTAGTACGCTGTTGCGCTGCAGGGATTCCTAGCCGGATATCAACTTCCTAGGATCTCATCGTGCACCGCATGTATATGAAGACACGAGATGCAACACTTGGGGCGCTTAAATGTCGTGAGCTGGAGCTGCGATGACCCACAAGTATAGGGGGTGTATCCCAGTATTTTTGAGGGAAGTGAAACCCAATTTATTGATTCGACACAAGGGGAGCCAAAGAATATTTATAAGCCTTAACAACTGAGTTGTCAATTCAGCTGCACCTGGAAACAATCTTACTCACAGCAGTTTATCAGTAGCAACCGCAAAGTAACAGCAGTGGTAAAGTAAAGACATCAGTAACAAAAGCAGTAAATAATGGGATTCGAGTGCGGTAGGCATAGGGATGGATGGACGGGCATTGCATGGACAAGACAATTCACATAGCAATCAGAACATAGGGCAATTGCAGATAAATAAGATAAAGCATCCAAGTACTAGACAATCCTAGGCATGTGTTCCATATATAGTCATACGTGCTCGCAATGAGAACTTGCACAACATCTTTTGTCCTGCCAGCCCGTTTGCAGCGGGGCCTCAAGGGAACTACTGGCAATTAAGGTGCTCCTTTTAATAGAGCACCGGAGCAAAGCATTAACACTCCGTGAACACATGTGATCCTCACATCAAAGCCATTCCCTTCCGGTTATCCCGATTTCTGTCACTTCAGGGCCATAGGTTCCGGACATCAACGTGTGCATACAACTTGTGGATAACACCAAAAACAATACTATCATAATGAATCAATAACATGTTCAGATCTGAAATCATGGCACTCGGGCCCTAGTGACAAGCATTAAGCATAACAAGTCGCAACAAAGTCATAAAGCACTAATAAAATATACTAGGCACCATGCCCTAACAATCTGATGCCATTACATGAATGATCTCATCCAATCCCTACCATCCCCATAGCCTACAGCGGGGGATTACTCACTCATATATGGGGGAAACATGGATGGTCGATGGAGAAGCGATGGTGATGATGATGGCGATGATCTCCTCCAATTCCCCGTCCCGGCAGGGTGCCAGAACGGAGTTTCTGGTGCTGTTTCGTGGAATCTGGTGGTGGCGGCGGAGCGGAACTCCTTCTGGAAAAACGTCGACCCCCCCGGAGTTTTTAGGTCAGAAGGCTCCTTATAGGCGAAGAGAGAGACCGAGGGGGTGCCTGGGGGCCCACACCACCCCCTGGCGCGGCCTGGCCTGGCCCACGCCAGCAGGTGGTGTGGCCACCCCCTGGCTCTTCTCCGTCTCGTACTCTGGCTCCTGGAGTCTTCGGGTGAAATAGGATTTTTGGCGTATTTTGCCGGATTTTTCCTGATAGTTGGTTTTCTGCACAAAAAGTAGACACCAAGGCAATTCTGCTGAAAACAGCGTCAGTTCGCATTAGTTGTATCCAAATCACACAAGTATAGAGGAGAAACAACAGCAAAAGTGTTCGGGAAAGTAGATACGTTTTGGACGTATCAACTCCCCCCCAAGCTTAGCTTATTGCTTATCCTTAAGCAATTCAGTTGAAAACTGAGTGCGATAAAAGAACTTTCACGAACACATTTGCTTCATAAGATGTAAATATTCTCAACAATGTGATCAACTACTTAGACAGTTCATAATAAAGAGTATGCAACTGAGTCTACTTAATAGTCATTGCAAGCTATGAAGAGATTCCAACTCAAGAATAATAAGTAGCATGAGGCACAAACATAAGCAACATTACAATGCTCATAGAAAGGTATGATAGAGTGGTATCTCGCTTGCCTTTGATTATGAATGTCAAGGCACCTCTGAAGTTCAAGTGATGACTAGAAGTAAAGATATCAAGGATACAAGCATCAAAGTCATAACACAAATAATCAAGCAATGGGACAAACACAAAGAATGACAACTATGCTCTCAAGAAAGTGCTCAAAGAATATGTGGAGACTCAAGAAGTAGAAGAAAAGGTTTTGAATAATTTGAAAAGCTTCCAAATGCTGAAAGTATGGTACTTGTTAGCTTTGAGCTCTCATTGCCCCTATCATAAGCATCTTTAATGTGGTTAAGGTGAAAGTGACACAACTAAGAGGATATTCTTGACAAGTTATAAATCGAAGTCTCATGCCCCTTACTTACGAAGACCGATCCTCATGCTACTCAACTTCAGTCATGAGTAAGCTCTTGTCATTGTCAGTATATATGTATCATAGAGAACCGCCAATGGGGTACCCCTTGCACATGACACGAGAGCTATCCCATAATCAAAATAACAAGGCAAGCAGACAATGAGCATCTTGGCGATCTTTTTATTTACTATGTGCATATATTTTTATTGAGGATGCTTCATAGAGTGCTCATTATGGTTATGCTGCAAGTTTCCACCATGATTAGGCATGGCTTAGGCTAGCGGCCCAGGCGTTTCTCTAACATACATACAAACTCCATGATCTTACAAGTTCCACTTTTATTTCACACCGCCGGGATCCATAAGCAAAAGAACATGATATCAACTAGGTAAAAAGTACCTATGAAGTGTTGAAAGCGGTCCCCATGATACATGGTTCTGCTAAGTTCAACTCATAAAGCGCAACCATATGTGCAACATAGAAGGATGCAATGGTTCAGGTTTATTAAATGCAAGAAAATAAAGTGTGCCATCAAGTTCGTGAGAGATTTACTAACTAACTTTCTCATAACAAGCAAACATTTTATTCGAAAGAAAACAAGGCATAATGAATATGCGCGGAAGTAGCAAATGATGCTAATGGGTAGGTATGGTGGACACTTTGTAAATATTTGGTTTAGGGAGTTGGGAACATGAGTAAATCATACTCAGTAACAGTGAAGGCTAGCAATAGTAAGGGAGCGACAAACGAGAGAGCAATAGCTGTCATTATCATGCTTGCAACAAAATAGGACTATACATGGCATGAAAGTAATTCAAGATCCTCAAGGCAAAATAATTCATCGAGGCTTAACTGATTATTACAGTCATGTGCATGCATGAGCATGTGCCAAGTCAATCAAATGAAACATTCAGAGGAGGATACCGCGGTGTCATACCAATTTATGAATAGAGCAATGCAAGCAAACATTCATAAGACATGCTACAAACTATTAGCGAGCTGGAGCTAATCATAAGAAAGCAAGAACTACTAAGCATCCAAAGATAACATACACCCTACATGAATGGACTAAGCATGCCCACAGTGATGAGTATATGTACAAAAATGAAAACAAATAGAGTTCGTTACCAGCCTCTTATCACGCCTCAAGTTGTCATTAATCCTCATTATTGCTCTTCACTTGCGTGGCTTGAATAATAATATGAAACCCAATAATCCACTGAGGACTGCCGAACCCTGTAGCAACCTCGCAAAAACCAAAGAAGAACGACAAATATTTTTGGTGTTTTCGATTTTTAAACAAGAACCAAAAGGGAAAAACAAAGCAAAGCAAAATCTTTTTGGGTTTTTCGAGAAGTTCAAACAAAGCAGGCAAAAACAAGAAGCAAACCAAAGAGAAACAACAGAATTATTTTTGGTCTTTTTGTGTTTTTGGAAAGCAAAAGCAAAGAAGAACGAAAACTAAAAAGGGAACGAAAACATGAATATACAAAGTACCGACACAACATGATATGGAGATGAGTGCGGTGTCGGCGTACCTCCCCCCAAGCTTAGGCTTTTGGCCTAAGTGGGTATCAATCCATGTACGAATAGGGGTTCCAAGCGGGCGGATCTTGGTAAGAATGGTCATAGCTGGGCCCATGAGAAGAAGAAGAAGCTCCCCAATCATAAGCGGGCTGCTGATATGAAGATTCTCCCTCATTCAAGGGCTGGACCGAATCATCCGTGACCTCCCTTCTAGTGTCCTGCTCCTATTGGGAGAGCTCTCCCAGGTACGCCTCAACCTCCTCCTTAGTGAGGGACCATCCTTCCCTGTTATCAAGGTTAAACAAAACAGGTGCAGGCAAAAGAACAACATGCTCGGACTTGCTCTTTCTCCAACCAGCTTTGAGAAAGGTTATTTCATAAGATAACTCACTCATACTAGCCCACGAGGAAACAAATTTATGCTGTATCATGGAATTAAGATCAAGCCTCTCTATGAGAAACTGTAGGTCTAGATGATGAGGCACTAAACCATGCAATGCTAGTAAACGAGAAGCAATGAGGCCCCCACAAATTCCACCTTTCTCACGGTTAGCAGCAAGACGGAAAGCTATCAAAGCACCCAAGTTGTAAGACCTATCTCGTCTAAGAGAAGCAGAGATAAATGCTAGATCAAACGAAGATAACATATTAGCAGTTTTCCTAGCAAGAACACACTTGGCAATAAAGTAGGCAAAGTAGCGAATGCATGGAAGATGAATGTTATGGATTTTTCCACTCTCCTTTGAGAAGCTACTCCCTTGGCAAATTTCTGCATATAAATCCATTAGTGGTTCAGGTCTCTCCTTAATCTTCCTACATGATCCCCATTGAGGTACCTTAATAGCTGCACAAAAATCATCAAGAGAAAGGTTGACAGCAATATTGTAAATTTTGTAATGGACCATGGGGTTAGTCAAAGAGTGACTAAATTGGAAATCCTACACCACAGACATGGTTAGCTTCACAAATTGACAAGGTTCATCTTCCAAAAAGTGCTCTAACCCTGCATTGGAAACCAAAGTGTGGAAATCTTGTAGAATTCCTGCAGCTCTCATAAACTCAGAGCATGGATAAATGGAGGGAAAAACTTCTTCCTCCCGGTGGACCTTCATGACCTCAGGTACCCAAAGCTCATGTTGGTTTAGGTGATGTTCACTCATCTTCTATTCTGAAATTTAAATACTTATTAAACAAGTGATTGCAAATTCAATATAATGAAGGATTCTACTCATAGGGACTTGCAAGAGGCCTAAACAAGCATCAAAACTATACCTCTAAGCATCAAACAAGCTTACAAGCCCTCATAACCAGTCACCTACAGCAGCAAAATACTCAACATATAATCCACTAAACACAAATCTACTTGGACAAGGGGAGGAGTCACATATCAGGGAACAAATGCTCCAAATTTCAGCAAGAAAGATGGGCTGAGCAAGGAGATCGAAAAAATCGAGAGCAAGCACTACAAGAACGCAATTTTGAGATATGAACTAGAGCTTACTCGGGAGAGAGAAGAAAGTGGCAGGTGAGAGAGTTAGTGGGGGCCAAGGGTGGCCCACACCAGGGCATGGCGCCGCCCAAGGTTTGCCGCGCCACCATGTGGTGTGCCTGCCTGGTGGGCCCCCCTGGTACCTCCCAGATACTCCTCTGCCCCTTTTTCACGTAAAAATTTACTATGAATTTTCTAGAATTTTTCGAGACACTTTATTATTGGGCATTTTTCAGAACATTTTTCAGAAATAGAAGAATGATTTTTGTGACAGACAGATTTTTTCTTTTTTTGGAAACATGATGCAAGGACAAAACAAGGCTAGAACTACAGAAGTTCTAAGACACTCTAACATGCAAGCAACTAACAACAAAAATAAAGCTAAACAAAAGCAAAAACTAAAATGCAAAGGATAGAAATAAATAGAGATAATCATAATGAAAACATTGTTTTATTCAATGGAATACTTTTGTTAACAAGGTTGATCAAGTCTTTCTACCAAAACAATTGCATATGAGACAAAACTTTGTATTCCACTAATGATTATGTTACCTCAACCTTGATAGCAATGGTCCCAATCATAATAGTTTCAATTTTTTCTCTTGGTATGGGACAATATATTTCTCCAACTTGAATGCCTTCAACATGTTCAATTAAATTCAAACCATAAGTCCTTTCAATCTTCTTGGGGAAATAGACAGTATGTTCCTTGTCATTAACATTGAAAGTCACCTTTCCTTGATTACAATTAATAACAGCTCCTGTAGTATTAAGAAAAGGTGTCCCAAGAATAATAGACATATTATCATCTTCATGCATTTCGAGCACAACAAAATCTGTTAATATCAAGCAGTTATGAGCCACTTGAACAGGTACATCCTCACATATACCCATAGGAATAGTGGTAGATTTAACAGCCATTTGCAAAGATATATTAGTCGGTATTAATTTTTCAAGCTGAAGCCGCTTATAGAGAGAGAAAGGCATAACACTAACTCCAGCTCTCAAATCACACAAAGCAGTTCTAACATAACTATTCTTAATAGATCAAGGGATAGTTGGAATCCCTGGGTCTCCAAGTTTCTTAGGAACATTACCATTGAAGCAATAATTAGCAAGCAAAGTAGAAATTTCTTCATTAGGGATCTTCCTTTTATTTGAGACAATGTCCTTCATATACTTTGAGTAAGGAGGCAATTTAATAGCATCAGTCAAAGGAATTTGCAAGAATAAAGGCTTCATCCATTCACAAAACTTATTATAATGTTCATCTTCCTTTGACTTGTGTTTCTTATCAGGGAAAGGCATAGGTTTTTGGACCCAAGGTTCTCTTTCACTACCATGTTTCTTAGCAATAAAATCCTCTTTGGTGTATTTAGTGTTCTTAGTGTGATTTTTAGGTTCTTCCTCAACTTTCTCTTCATCAGGAGCTTCATTTTCTTCCTTACCACTTTCAGTTTCAGCATCAGAGATAGATATACTATTAGGATCTAAAGCAGGTTCAGAGGGTTCTACAATAGTTTTATGTTTCTTTTTCCTTTTCTTACGAGTAGAACCACTATTTTCAGCTTGTTGAGAATCCTGCTCAATTCTTTTGGGACGCCCCTCAGGATATAGAGGATCCTGGGTAGCAGCTCCACTTCTAGTTCTAATTTCATAAGCATGTTTTTCTTTAGCAGCATTAACTAGCAAGTCGTTTTTCACTTTAACGAGTTGATCTATTTGAGTTTGAACCATTTGAAAGTGTTTAAGAATCATTTTAACATCATTAGAGGTTCTTTCCACAATATCTTTCAACTCAACAATAGCTCTAGTGTTTTCCATTAGATGATTTTGCACCCTTTTATTAAAGTTATCTTGCTTAACAATAAAGATATCGAATTCTTCTAAGCATTAATCAGGAGGTTTAGAGTAAGGGATATCACCTTCATCAAAGTGTTGGAGAGAGTATACCTCGATAGTGGATGAGTAGGGAATAGGCTTACATAATTCTTCTATAGGAGGTAAATTCTTGACATCTGCAGCTTTAATTCCCTTATCCTTAAGACATTTCTTAGCTTCCTTCATCACTTCATCATTTAATTCAATAAGTCCCCTCTTCTTTGATGTTGGAATAGGCACCGGAATAGATGGTTCAGGTACAATTACTTCAGGTATAGCTTGTTCAGGAGGAGTCCAATCTTCATAATTCTTGCTTATTTTAGCCATTAATTCCTCAGCTTCCTTAGGAGTCCTATTCCTGAAAACATAATCAGCACAACTATCTAGGTATGTCCTAGATTCTTCAGTTAGTCCATTATAAAATATATCAAGAAGCTCATTCTTAGGTAATGGACTTCCAGCCTGTGCATGAATCAAAGCACAAAACCTTGCCCAAGATTCGGGCAATACATCTTTTTCTCCCTGTTTAAAATCAAAAAGTTCCTGCAAAATAGCATGTCTAGCACTAGGAGGAAAATATTTCTGCAGGAAAGTACTAATCAAGCACTCAGGGCTATCAATAGATCCAGGAGGTAAATTACTAAACCAAGTTTTAGCTTCTCCTTTCAGTGAAAAGGGGAAAATCTTAGCAACAAAGTAAGTACGCATCTTAATATCATCAGAAAACAAGCCACTCATGGTAGAAAGTTCATTCATATGTGCTACTGCACTTTCATATTTAG
This sequence comes from Avena eriantha, assembly GCA_910589775.1. Classification (NCBI taxonomy): domain Eukaryota; kingdom Viridiplantae; phylum Streptophyta; class Magnoliopsida; order Poales; family Poaceae; genus Avena; species Avena eriantha. Next base: position 536,368,766 of record OU342745.1, read on the forward strand.
TCCCACAAAAAGGTTCTTTCTCAACAATAGCTATGTAAGATAGATCGAGAGAGAAATCATAATCTTCATCTATAATGTTTATGGGAGAAGCAACAAACTTAGCAATAGGAGACAATTTGGGTCTAATAGTACGCCTCTCAAGGAGACTCTTAGCAGCGCTCCTATCATGGGTGTTTTTACATTCTTTAATAAATTCATCGGTCATCTCAACATAACCATCTTCAATATCATAACTCTCACTAGACTCAGGTGAGCTAACAGGTGTGGTAGTGTCTTCATTAGGAGTTTCGGTATTTCCAACTATAGTTCTAGCAATCGTAGCATCTAGGAAAGGACCTAATGAACCACTCTTATCAAGCACAGTAGAAGCAGCATCATAAGCATCAGAAGTTTCAGATTCAGCAGTACTAGCAGTGTGTGTAGCATGTGTATGTGGTGGTGTAACGAGCTTACTTATAACAGATGGTGAATCAAGAGTAGCAGAGGTGTTCAGAACCGTACCTCTTCTTGTAGTGGATGGTAAAATAGGAACCTTGCCATCACGAGACTTACCCATGATAGATGGATAGCAGCGAACGATAGAGAATCCAAGTGAACTTGATAAATAAAGCTATGCTCCCCGGTAACGGCGCCAGAAAATAGTCTTGATGACCCACAAGTATAGGGGGTGTATCGCAGTATTTTCGAGGGAAGTGAAACCCAATTTATTGATTCGACACAAGGTGAGCCAAAGAATATTTATAAGCCTTAACAACTGAGTTGTCAATTCAGCTGCACCTGGAAACAATTTTGCTCACAGCAGTTTATCAGTAGCAACAGTTTTGTAGTAGGAATAGCAAAGTAATAGCAGTAGTAAAGTAAAGACAGCAGTAACAAAAGCAGTAAACAATGGGATTTGAGTGTGGTAGGCATAGGGATGGATGGACGGGCGTTGCATGGACAAGACAATTCACATAGCAATCAGAACATAGGGCAATTGTAGATAAATAAGATAAAGCATCCAAGTACTAGACAATCCTATGCATGTGTTCCATATATAGTCATACGTGCTCGCAATGAGAACTTGCACAACATCTTTTGTCCTGCCTGCCCGTTTGCAGCGGGGCCTCAAGGGAACTATTGGCAATTAAGGTGCTCCCTTTAATATAGCACCGGAGCAAAGCATTAACACTCCGTGAACACATGTGATCCTCACATCAAAGCCATTCTCTTCCGGTTATCTCGATTTCTGTCATTTCGGGGCCATAGGTTCCGGACATCAACGTGTGTATACAACTTGCAGATAAGCCCAAAAACAATACTATCATAATGAATCAATAACATGTTCAGATCTGAAATCATGGCACTCAGGCCCTAGTGACAAGCATTAAGCATAATGATGCGCTCGACTTTCGACGTAGAGCTCGTTGGGAACCCCAAGAGGAAGGTATGATGAGCACATCAGTAAGTTTTCCCTCAGTTATGAAACCAAGGTTTAATCGAACCAGTAGGAGCAAGGAAACACCCCAAAGGTGTTACTAGCTGAGCTTTGACAGGGCGCACTACCAGTGCTAGTAGCAACGTGGAGACCTGCACAACACAACCACAGAACTTTGTCCCCAACTTGCGATGAGGTTGTCAGTCTCACCGTGTTTTGCAGAAAACAAAGGATTAATCGTATCGAATGGAAAGAAGTAAAAGTTTGCAGAAAGTAAACACAAAGCAGAAACAGTTTATAGATTGTATGTAAAGAAAAAGGACCGGGATCCATAGTTCACTAGAGGTGGCTCTCCTTAGATAGATAACATGATGGGTGAACAAATTACAGCGGGGCAATTGACAAACACCGAGAAAGCAATACATGCATATACTAATCATCTTGACTCCTCTGAGACTTGATTGGGCATTACAACATAATACATAGACCGCCATCCAACTGCATCTATGACTAATAATCCACTTTCAGGTTATCATCTGAACCCCCTCCAGTATTAAGTTGCAAGCAACAGATTATTGCTTTACGAACTGCGTGTAAAGTAAACAACACGATTGTTCTATGAACAAAGGATTGTTGTTTTCTCCCTAGTAGCAACAGCACATCTAGCACCTTAGAGATTTCTGTCACTTCCCCAGATTACCAGAGGCATGAACCCACTATCGAGCATAAATACTAACTCTTGGAGTTGCTAGCATCTACTTGGCCAAGATAGCTACTAACAACGGAAAGCATGCAAGATCTCAAATAACAAAGACATGATAAAATCAATAATCAATCTGAAATAGCATCTCAATATCCATCGAATCCCCGCAAACACAACATGTATGAATTAAAAATAGATGATATTGATCATGAACGGAGCTCACAAGATCTAAACATGAAAGCACAAAGGAGGAGAACCAGCCATCTAGCTACTACATGGATCCGTAGTCCAAGGATGAACTACTCACGCATCACACTGGAGGCTTGCATGGTGATGAAGAAGGCCTCCAGGGTGAATTCCCCTCTCCGGCAGGGTGCCGGGAAGAGCTTCAGATCCCTCCCGATCTAGGGATGGAGATGACGGCGGCTACAGACTCTTTCGTGGATTTTTGATCGGGTCTTTAGGGTTTTCATCCCGAGGGCAATATATAGGCTGAAGGGAAGGCCGATGGGGTTCCAGGGCTAGCCTCACCACCCCCTGGTGCGGGCCAGGCTGGGCCGTGCGGCCAGGTGGTGTGGTGGCCCCCTGGTCCTTCTCCGTCTCGTATTCTGGCACTTGATCACTTCCAGAAAAATAGGCACTTTGGCTTTTGTCCCGTCCAATTCCGAGAATATTCATTTTCTGACTTTCCTGGAACCAAAAATTGCAGAAAATAGGCAGCTGGCACTGTGGCTCTTGTTAATAGGTTAGTCCAAGAAATCATATGAAAAGTACTCCAAAGTTTGAACAAAACACAAGAAAGTGGATAAAACCAAGCATGGAACATCAAAAATTATAGATACATTTGCAATGTATCACATAACAAGTCGCAACAAAGTCATAAAGCACTAATAAAAGATACTAGGCACCATGCCCTAACAATCTGATGCCATTACATGAACGATCTCATCCAATCCCTACCATCCCCATAGCCTACAGCGGGGGATTACTCACTCATAGATGGGGGAAACATGGATGGTCGATGGAGAAGCGATGGTGATGATGATGGCGATGATCTCCTCCAATTCTCTGTCCCGGCAGGGTGCCAGAACAGAGTTTCTGGTGCTGTTTCGTGGAATCTGGCGGTGGCGGCGGAGGGGAACTCCTTCTGGAAAAACGTCGAACCCCCTAGAGTTTTTAGGACAGAAGGCTCCTTATAGGCGAAGAGAGAGACCGAGGGGGTGCCTGGGGGGCCCACACCAGCAGGTGGTGTGGCCACCCCCTAGCTCTCCTTTGTCTCGTATTCTGGCTCCTAGAGTCTTCGGGTGAAATAGGATTTTTGGCGTATTTTCCCGGATTTTTCCTGATAGTTGGTTTTCTGCACAAAAAGTAGACACCAAGGCAATTCTGCTGAAAACAACGTCAGTTCGCATTAGTTGTATCCAAATCACACAAGTATAGAGGAGAAACAATAGCAAAAGTGTTCGGGAAAGTAGATACGTTTTGGACATATCAAGTTGCTGCACGTTGAAGAAGGAGCAAGGGGTGACCTGCGAGGAGCTTCACGACCTTGAGGTCGGCTACGAGTACGACTACATCAACCACGTCCTCCTCGGAACGTTAACAGCGTACGGTCTACAAGGGTATGTATTATCTACACATTGGCCGTTACCGCATTACTACATAGATAGATCCTAGGAAGTTTTGGGGTTCTATTGTAGATATTTTTTGTTTTCTACTGCAGATCCCCTTCAAAAGGTTTCCGACAAATTCAAGGAATTGACTACAAAGAGACATTCTCTCCCGTAGTGAAGCTGAAGTCTATTCAGATTCTACTAGCAGTTGTTGCACATTTCAATTACGAAATATGGCAGATGGATGTGAAAACCGCCTTCCTGAATGGCAACATCGAGGAAGAGTTGTATATGATACAACTAGAGGGTTTTGTTAATCCAGGGGATGCTGGTAAGGTATGAAAGCTTCAGAGGTCCATTTATGGACTGAAGCAAGCATTCAGAGATGGAATCTTCGATTTGATGAAGTCATCAAAGGATTTGGATTTGTCCAAAAAGTAGAAGAGGCCTGCGTATATAAGAAAGTGAATGAGAGTTAAGTGCCATTCCTGGTACAATAGTGGACGACATATTGTTAATAGGGAATGACGTGAATCTTCTGAATAGTGTGAAAGATTATTTAAACAGTAAATTATCTATGAAGGACATGGGTGAAGCTGCCTACATATTAGGCATTAAGATCTATAGATATAGATCAAAGCGTCTGCTAGCACTTGGTCAAAGCACTTACCTAGAGAAGATTCAGAAGCGTTTCAGAATGGATCAGGCAAAGAAAGGTTCATTACCAATCATAAAAGGTAACAAGTTGAGCATGACTCAATGCCCTGTAACGAATCATGATAAGGAAGCAATGAGAGACATTCCTTATGCCTCGGCCATTGGCTCCATCATGCATGTCATGCTGAGCACTAGACCAGATGTAGACTTGGCTCTTAGCTTGACGAGATGTTTCCAAAGCAACCCTAGGCTAGTTTATTGGAATGTAGTTAAGAATATCCTCAAGTATCTGAAAAGAACTACTGATATGCTTTTAGTCTATGGAGGTCATGAAGAAGAACTTGCCATACATGTTAATTGGATGCAAGCTTCTACACGGATCTAGATGACTCAAAGTCTCAAACAGGGTGCGTGTTCTTGGTGAATGGTGGCGCGGTGAGCTGGGGGAGCGGGAAAGAAAGATCGGTGGCTCAATATACAATGGAGTAGGAGTACATGGTTGTCGGTGAATTAGAAAATGAAGCTTTTTGGATGAGGAAGTTCATTACTGAACTTGGAGTGTTCCCAAGCGCACGAGACCCTGTATGCATCTACTACGACAACATGGGGGCCATTGCGAATGCAAAGGACCAGAGGTTCCACTCCACAGCCAAGCACATACTCCGTTGTTACCATGTAATAAGAGATTACATAGCAAAGGGTAACAATATAGTTTGCAAAAGTACATCCAAATGTGAATGTAGATGATCCATTCACAAAGCCTCTTCCACAGGAAAAGCATGATCAACACCGGAATGTTATTGGTGTTAGATTATTGCTTGATATAAACTAGTGTAATTCTACTCTAGTGCAAGTGGGATACTGAAGGAGATATGCCCTAGGGTCCAATAATAAAGTGTTTTATTGATATATCTCTAATGTTCATAATAGTTTTGTATCATTCTATAACTGTATTTAGTGGAAACATGAATACATGTATGGTATATAAACAACCAGGTCCTTAGTATCCTCTAGTACTAGTTCATTGGGCAGATGATGATCGAGGTTTCCCAATCATGGACTTGATTAAAACATCAACTGATAACAAGGTCACTTAATGAAGTGATGGACACATCCGACCATAGAATTGCAATGTGATCCAGTCACAATGTTCAACGTTGTGATATCTAGCAGAGCGTAGACTTAATCCTTCGACCTTGAGATCATGTTTAATCACTATCTCCCACGACTGCTTTGATCACATCAAACGTCATGACTGTAACTAGATGACCATAAAGGTGTGTGTCAGGTATTCCATAGGAATAGTTGAGGCGTATGTATCGAGATCGGGATTTGCCTATCCGAGTGACGGATAGATACTCTAGGACCACTCGGTGAGATTACATCAATGAGCTTGCAAGAATGGGACTAGGTCACGAGGATGTAATATCATGGGAACGAGTAAATGTGTTTGTCGATAACAAGATCGAAGTGGTATATAGATACATGCGATAAGGTCTTGGACAAATGATGTATCACTATGCAAAAGGAATAAGACTCAAAGTTTAAAAGGTTCAAGCAAACAACCAAATTCATGGAATGTGAAGGGACCATCATGTGTTTCTAGATACCGTTGTTGGTCATTGATCAGAGATATGTCTCATTCATGTCTAAACATTCCCAAATTGTAAGGGTGTCACACTTAAGGTTCGAAATGCCGCGGGTTGATCTGCAATCGAAAGAGAAATATGAAGAGAGAGAACTGGAAGCGTTATGGAGATATACCGAAGTGTTCAGAAGTTATTCAAAAGGAGTTTTGAATAAAGAGGAATTAAATAAAAGATATCTAATATTTAATTAATGAATTGATATTAAATATATTTATTTAATAAAAGGAAAAGGAAACCCCCCTACATGGGCCCTCCGCGGAAGAGAGAAGGCCCAAGAGGGGGAGGCGGCTAGGCCTAAGTGGGCCAAGGCGCCAAGGTGGGGGCTCCCACCTAGGACTTGGAGGGTGGGAGTGCCTAGATTTTTCCTATATATAGGGGTGCCATGCCTCCCCAAATCTCATCCCACAATTGGCTTTTGCCATTACCTCTCTCTCCCTCTCGTGCATGTTCCCAAGTTTGGAACGTGCTCCATGAGGCAGAGAATTCTCCACCAAGAACACGTTGTCATGCACCTGGAATCGGTCCGGGTCTTCTTCTTCTGCTGCCTTGCTGGACCAGGGCCCAAGAGACGTCTTTTACATCAGACGTGTGTAAAACTCCACGAGGCACTGTCATTAGTGGTGCTGGACGATTGAAGATTTCTAGAACTTGAGGTCTGCTATGCTCCGCTTCATCATCAACATTTGTGCATGAACATAATCATGTGTTTGGTCTTCAAAGGTATGAATACCATATCCCGCTCGTTACTGTACTTCTCCATTGATAGATCTTGGGTTGGTGCGTTCCCGTAGTAGGAATTTTTTCCTGCCATGGAACCCCTTCATTATTCTCAACCAGATGCTGAGAGTGATGTGTTGATGTCTACCAAGTGCAAGAGATCTATTGTAGTACCTTTAAATAAGAAAAGGTTGTTGAACCCACGAGGAGCTGAAGGTATTGGTTACTAAGTCTAACAGGTAAACAATAAAATATGCAAAGATTTGGTGTTTTGTGGTTTATAGTTTGTAGAAAAATAAGTTGATGTAAAGTAAATTGCAAGTAAAGTAGATTACAAGTAAAGTAAATGCTCTGTTGAGAGATAGCCCAATCCTCTATGCAGCAAGAGGACAATATCAAGTCTTTGTTCTTATATGAATTTACTTAGCATAGATTTACTTAGCATAGAGATTTCTACAACAACAAGTAAATATCTTGTCAAGTTTTATTCTCTTAGAACGGAGCCTAAAATAGGTGAAACCATACACATGAGAAAATACACCCCTCATGGTTGGTCCCAAGACCATTTTCATGAGCAAACAAAGGATTCATTGAGACATAAAGTCCAACCACAACATAAAGTTCTATGGTCCCCAATATAAAACCCCCTTACTACAACTTGAAGACTCGGGATACGGTTTCTGTCATACCGTACCTCCTTACTCTCGCCATTACACTAAGGTGCGACCCTATGAGCCCATATAGGTGAAGTACTATGCAGTCAACATTCGCATAATACCATCATAGAAACACACAAAAGATTAAAACTTGACCAAATACTCATTGCATACTATAGGAAAGTCATAGCCAATTCATCCTATGCCTTTAGGAACATGGAGAACTACTCACAATGATTAAACATGATATAGATCAGAGGCATGTGGGGTATAACACAATCTGAATTATAACTTCACCACAAAATAATGACAAGTCACCTAGCACAATCATGCATAGGGCACTAAAACAATATATAGGGGTCAATCTAATCACAAACTATGAGGGGAACTAGATGGATCTTCGAGATGGAGATGGTGCTGATGTTGGGGATGATATAGATGGTGATGGATATGCCCCCCTATGCCAAGGAGGAGTGGTGATGATGATGGATTTGATTTCCCCCTCTCCGGTGGCCTCAGAACAGTAGGATCTTCCCTCTCCCAGAGTAGGAGAAGACTCTCGCCTCTGCCGCCACCTCTGTAAATAATAGGGAAAATATGGCATTGGTTTTTGGGCGATACGATGCCATATGTAAAAAGGGGAGCTGAGGCGATGCTCGAGGCTTGAACGGTCCTAGGTGGCGCGACCTACATGTGTGCCCGTGCCACCATGCCTCATTCATCTCTCGTGGCTCCCCTCACATGCTTCAAAAGTCCAATGCCCTTCTCGTGATAAAAAACTTCTATGGTATTTTTTCTTGAATTAATTGGTGTCAAGAATGTCCCTAAAACAACAAAATACGAAAAGGAGGTTTTCTGCCCAAAAATTACATATCAAAACAAAGGACTTTGTAGGAAAGTCCCATAAATCATCTACAAATTGCATAAACAATGATATATCAATGCCAATAACAATATTAACTAGTCCTATATGATACGATTATGATGATACAAAATGCAAGTACCACGTGTAGGTCTCGCAATGTGTTGCAACCAACTGCAATGATCATGTGCGGTCCCTAGTGAGGAGGTTGCTACAAATATTTCAAAGGACAAGAATACTGAGAAGGCGCACATGGACGACATGGCTGAGGAGGTTGGTGCAAATATTGCGAAGGACAAGAAGACTGAGAAGACACACATGGACAACATGGCTAAGAAGGTTGCTGCATCGAAGGGTACCATGAAATGGCTACCCTTCATTTCCACCTTTTTCCCTAAGAAGATGTATGAGATCATCAAGAGTGGTGTCCGAACTGACAAGGGCTTCAAGGAGGTCCATCTAACAACTTGTGCAAAGGCTATATTCGAGCACTTTAGAGTAGATTGTATCCACACTCGGGTGTACAATCACTTGAGGAAGTGGAGGGCGAGGTGGCTCAACATTAGCAGGCTAAGGGATATGAGCGATGCTCAATGGTGTGAAGACACCAAAACCATCATCCTGAGGAGTGAGAACTATCTTGGTCACGTCACGGTTATCACACTTCTTTGTACATTCTTTGCACACCATTAACAATCACAATTATGCACAATTTACACACTCTTGCAATCGTAGGATCATTCGAAGGATGCTGAGTTCCTGAACATGCCCATCCCCAACTACATTGAGATGTAGACCATCTTATCGTTTGGCTTGGCCATTGGTTAGTACGCCATGGGCTCAAGTCAGGTCCTCAGGACACCTCCAACAACACCTACACCTTCATCTAATGGTCATGACACACATGAGTCAAACACGATGATCATCGATGGCCCTGACAAGCTATTCGACGACATCTCTGACATGCCATATTCTATAGGGAATAGGAAGCGGGGTGGCGCCCTTGCCGATGATGAGCTCATGGTCTTCAACAACATGATCTTCGTCGTGAAGGACGTGCCCGAGGCCATCCGGGAGAACAAGCCAACATAATGCACCCATACCTCTACATGGCCATCATGGACATGGTTGGATTCACTGAGGAGTCTCTCGTGGTGGCTCTCATCTACCTTTGTTGACAACAAGGCCCAGGGTACAAGATTCGTGAGCATGGTTGAGCCACACAGGGTGATGTGGCTTAGGACATACCTAGGCAAGTACTACAACAAGATGTAGAGCTAGGGTTCATGGGGGACCTAGGGGTGAGGATGCGTGCTTGTGATGAATATGATTCTGATGTTGATCCTTGATGTATATTTCGGTGGTAGCTAGGTCTTACACATTTCTTATGGACTATGACGATGAGGTGGTATATACCAACCCCTCATGTGATGGTGAACTTGTTAGATGCGGTGGCAGGATGACACCCTCTTTTGTTGTTGGTGCTAGGTTGACACTATAACTATAGGATGCACTTGTGATCCTATTTTGGTAATGATCATGCATTATCCTCTTAGTTTATGATCATCTTCTTACATTGTGCTGTCATCCGTGATGAATGTATGATCTGGTGTGAAAATTTCATGGTTTGTTATGATATCATTCATGCTTCTCATGTTGTACCTAACTTATTCTATCTGTTTTATCTTAGCGTGGTATGTGGTGTACAGAGGGAGATCACCAGGGTGTCTATGCTTGATGAAGGATCTGCCAAGATCAAGTCGATGGTTTCTCGAACAACAACTACGGATGTTATCAAATTAGAGAGGAGGCAGAAGTGATGAGGTTGTGACTGATCAAGCTATGGCACCTCCACCCATGACTCTTCAAGCTGTGCCAATGGAAAATGCTATGCCTGTAGGCGAAGGGGCAATTCAGGGTCGAGAGACTAAGCTAAAGTTCATCGTCGTCGCCCTCCTTGTGATGATCGTGAAGCTTATTTTGTTCTGATTTCTATCTATTATCGGATGTAATATGCAATAACATTGTAAGATCATCATATTTGGACAATGGTAAGAATATACAACCTCACGTGGACAACCAACACCATTGCTTTACATCAGCGCAACCAAAACTATACGTGTGCAACCTAGCAAAGAACATGGGATTGTTGGCCATCCCATGCAACCAATAAAAAACTGGACAACCAAACAAGACAGACAATTTGAACAAAAAACGTTTTAACGTGTACTCCCTCGTTTTAAAATATAAGATGTTTTAACTTTGTGAAATAATTGTATCTGTAAATCTAGATAAACCTACACACTAAAAGGAGGCTAGATATATTTTTTCCGAAGAATAAAACATCTTATATTTTAGAACAGAGGAGTACATGCCTAAGGCCTAACCAGAACGAGGGCACAAATTGCATGCAACCTACCCACCTCCCAAATGACTGAGCTACGTACCAATAAACAACTCTTTCTAGAAAAGAAAACACGCGTTTTTTTCCCGGGGCATAGAGTACTTTTCCTCGTTCTTAAAGATGGAGAGGCACCTCCACACGGAAAGTAATGCACGAGCGCGCGTTCTCGAAGAGTCAAATCAAACATGGCTTCGTGAGTTGCAAACTTTTCGGTAGTTATTAACTAATCTGCAAATGACAGGTTCCCTCGCGGCACAGGTTCTCCCGCGAATCGCAACGCACGTGCGTTGCTCTCGAAGAGTGGGCTGCTACGAGTACATAGTGCCGTCTCGGGCGTTTCTCTTTGGACCTGGGTGCCATGCCTGCAGCTGCAGGTACCGGTCTGGATGTTGGGCTTGGCCGGCCTTTTCATGTTGCCGCGCAACACGTGCACTCGGGGAAAAAAACACAAAAGATACGCGGCACGTGCATAGCGTATAGGCAGGGGAAACGAACCTGATTTGCAAGGGGTCTAGGCGTCAACGCGAGCTCTGGTCCGGTCGTTGGTGGAGCAATGTTCAATGTTCAATCCTGCTCGATTTTTTCTTTCATTTTATTATTATTATTTTTTCGAAAATACCAATTAGAGGGACACGTCCTTCGCACCTCACTTAATCAGCTACGCGTCCCCACCGGCAAACACGACTCACGCTGCCATCCGCCATGGGAGGATCACCACACCAGCTCCCGGAGCTGCTGCTGCCGACCGAGCAGGCGTTGCGCGCCGGCGTCCTCCGCCAACATCAGGGGAGGCAGCGAGCAGGCATTGAGGGTGAGTGCTAGGGTTGCTGCTAGTAGTATAATACTGGTGAGTTAGCAGCCACCGGAGAAAAACGAGAACGCCTGGGTCGCTCCCGCGTGCGACATCGGCGAAAATCCTAGAACCCAGGCCCGCGGCCCTCCTTCTCCTCCTCCCCGACCGCCCCGGCCGCCGGCAAAAACCCTAGAACCCAGGGTCTGCCCTTGTGGTGCTCTGGTCTGCTTGGGGGGGAGGAGGGGGTTGCTCTCGTTGGGTTCACCGTTGCCGGTTGCTGTCCTGGTTGCAGCGTGGCAGCGGGCTTTACGGGCTCTCTTTTGGACCCGGCCGAACCTTCTTGGGACTGGTATGCCTCCGCGGAGGCTTTATGGGCCCGACCGGACCCGACTAGGACTGGTATGCCTTGTGGCCACGTCCGGTCGACTACCGCCATAGGCGGTGGAGGTTGTTTCCTCCCGCGCAGTCACGGCTCTGCTGTCCTCGGCTCGAGCATCCCTTCGCCTCTAGTTTGCAGACCTCGTGACGACGACTTCTGGGAGACGGAGATGGAGGCTTCGTAACCGTGGTGGCACAGGCTGGTTGGTGGCAAGATCGGTGGCGTCGAGGCCTCGTCCTCGAGGGGCTCCTCTGTATCTTCGTCCAGGGGTCGTGGATGGGGTTTTCAGGAGAAATCCTTTGTCGGCTTGCCTGACACCGACGCGGTGCTGCCCGCGGGTGGCACCATTCCTTCCTGAAGGGCGTCATGGATGGCCCTTCATCTGCTTCCTCTTGTGTGCCGAGGGAAACCCTAGGATCAGCTGATCCGGGCAGCAACATTGGCTCTCCTTCTTGAAGGTGCTGCTTGGCACTTGGCGAGTCGGTGTAAGGAGCGTGGTGGTAATTTTCGGGAGGGCGCAGCGGTTGCGGGTCGCCTGTGCTTAGTCGATCCACCTCTGTTTCCATTTTTTGTTGGGCGTGTGTTGGTTGCTGCCCTAGTCTTTTCCTTTTTTATTTTTCTTCTTATTTTTCGTCTTGGGCTTGGGTTCTCCCAGCCTCTTGTATCGTGTTGTTCCTTTGGGCGTTGTGTTGTCTAGCCCAGTAGCGGTCTCACATATATGCTTTATTTATAAAGCGGGGCGAAAGCCTATTTCGAGGAGTAGTATAATACCCACTCGTGCCATCATATATCATGATCATGTCGGATTGAGGGCATCTCCACCGGGCCGACCCAAATGCGTAACCAAAACAGTATGTTTCTATCCGTTTGGGTCGGCTCGCGGTCACTTTGGGGCCACGGTCCGGCTTGTCCGGACGATCGCGCCCAGCGGCATGACCCAAATGCCCGTGCCTGCAAATAGTCAGTCACCGACGCCGGCGCTGGTGTATATCCGGTTCGTTCCCGCTGCGCCGCCGCCTGCCGGCTTTTTTCTAGTGGTTTCCCGCCTCTTCCCCGCGGATTCCCATCTCTTCTAGGAGTTTCCCGCCGCATCCAGGCGCGTCCATAAAAAGGGGAGGCCAGCCGATGTAGGCACAAACCAGAAACCCTACCTCCCCACGCCGCCATGCCTGGCCTTCCTCGTCGCCGATCTAGTGGTTGCGACAATCGCCCAAAAATCCCACCGTCCCCAGAGCGACCGTTGCCGTCGTGGTGGCCGGAGTCGCCGGAGGAACCGGACGTGTTGCCGCCTCCAATCTCGGGGCGCCCGCAGATATACAGGATCTGCACAGGGCCGCGACACTCTTTCTACGACCGCCATGTGACCACCGGCGAGCCTTTCACGATGGAGCTGGAGGAATGCGTCTTCCTGCCGGAGCACCGGCGATGGGACCAGCTCGCATTGGTGCGGGCCGACCTCCGGGAAGCGGTACGGGCCAATCCCGATGACGCCTCCCTACGTACCCGCCTCGACCGAGCTGAAGAGGAGGTGCAAACACAGGAGGCGATCATCCAGTCTCTGCAAGACGAATGGTGTATCTGATCCGTCGGGGCGATCAGCGTGTAGTTTTAGGTGTGCGTGTGGTGTGTTTGTACCAAATGTTCTAGGCCTTGAATACATAGTACATGGCGCGCACAGCCTAACCTACTCGTCGGTGTCGGAGTCGGAATCGGAGATCGGGCGGTACCGTCTCCGACACATGCTATCATCGAAGACGCTGACACCGAGCCTTCCTTCTCCATCGTACTTGAACACGACGATGTTGCCTGCTTCGATCTGGTGCGCGCGGGCGAAGCACTCCCAGCCGTCGCCGAGGTACAACTGGCCAAGGTGGTCGAACCGCAGATCGACTAAGTACCTGGTGGTCCTGAAACCATTTACCCGCATGATGACAAGTGGGGGCGGTGGGTCGCCGACCAGGGTCACGAACTTGCGTGGCAGGAGGAGCCTGTCAGTCGGCATGCCGAGGTGGAGGGCCACCGCAAACTGGATGCCTGGGTCGACCTTGTCGGGCGACGACGGCGTTGAGGGAGACCGTGGTGGCGCGCTGGCTTGGCCGCGTCCTCCACGCCTCCCTCAACGTCCATGACTGGCACCCCTCCCCTCGATCCTTCGCTGCCGACCATGGCTAGGTACAAGGTAGTGGGGAACAGAAAGGAGGAGGGGGGAGAGAATGGTGTGGTGTGGTAGCAATTTGCCGCGAGCGGCTAGTTAAAAAAGGCCCGGTGTCGGATATCGGCGTGGAGGCCGAAGAGTCAGCCAGTGCGTTGTCTCGTCGCCATTGACGGCGCAGGCTGCCGCTGATCAGCCTTCTGCCATCGACTCTGAATCGCTATCGCGGCCTTTGCGTCTGAATCGGTGCCACGGTTGCGTCTGAATCGGCGACACGGTTGCGCCTGTCACTGGCGGGTGGGCCACTAACGCGCTCGCGGAGGACATGCTCGCGACCCGCGCGTGTCCGGACCGACCCAGCGGTCACGCAAATTAGATGCACGAATGGGTCGAGCTGGACGCGTCGGGACGAATGGGTCGTGCCGCTGCGGCACCGCGCACGTCGCGCGCGTCCGCGCGGACGGGTTCGGACACGCCGGGACGGGTTGGGTCGGCCCGGTGGAGATGTCCTGATAGCTAGTTGGCCTTAAATTTGGAAACAATATTTCATTAACTAGGTTAAACGGGCTGGTTTCATGTTGTGGGCTTAACTGGTTTGGGTTGTGATGGGTCTAGCCTGTGAACAATTTAGTTTAGTTTGGGTTTATATGGAGCAAATAGTTGAATATGGTTTGGTTCGGGCATGTTTAGTTCAGTTCCTAATAGTTACGAGCTATGGTCCATAACAGGTTCTTCAAATCCGTTCTTCCTCGTGAGCCTCTGAACCACGAAGGAGAGGTCACCGGCGAGGAGAAGCGGCCACAGACAGAGAGAGAGGGAACCGCCGGTCGCCACGGCTTTCGAGGGGCATATTGGCGGTGTTCTCCCACGCCCTGGCAACGAGGGTTTGTGGTCTCATGGGGTTTGGACGAGGCAGAGGAGGCGGCAACCGACGTTTTGTAGAGGAGCTCGGCTGGGCCCGACGATGCACGCCGTGCTGGCGGCGCACGCTAATGCTTTATTACTACCTTTTGCTCTTCTTCATGGTGAGTGAGCACAAGCAAGTCTAGTTACTATCCACCGTTTTCTCCTTTGAGAAAGGTCAAGTCCACTATATGCCTAGGGGTTAACATTTAAACCACTCGTTAGCAGTTAAAAATAGACCTTGGAGATTTTTGTGTGCTTATTATAGTGGGCCAGGCTCGATCAAATCTGACATAGAGCCAGCACACACTGGTGGCGAGTAAGAAAACTTCAAATCGATCAAGGGACGAGATAGTTCTACAGGTACGGAAGCTCGATCCCACCGGCCTATAAGCCTACATGAAAAGATGAAAACATGCAGAGATTGCGTAGAAAAATACCACAACTCCAGAAGAGATGCATGATGAGATAAACGATCACATGACATAATGGACAGAAAAGTTGTCATTGTTCATCGTGATCAACGGTCAGGACATCAAGCATCCCCCTTCCAGTCCGATCGACTTTTTTTTGGAGGGAAAACCATCGAAGCGACTACAACAAATATTGTTACATTGTCCATAAGAGCTCTCAGTCGATTGTTTTGATCAGACTCCGTCCGATTTCAGTCCAATCGACTTGGTGATGCAGCGAAATGGCCAAGGCGAGGTCTTCGCCTGGTTAGCGGCACGAGCGCTGGACAACTGATAGGTTACAACATCGCAGACTGCCTCGACCGGCGGTGTGCCCGTCCTGCGATCAACAGTCGGAGACCCTTCAACATCTTCTCGTCGGATGTGTGTTGGCGAAGCAAGTTTGGACAGTGATACTTCGTGGCATTAAAATGGTAACCTACTCCTACTAATGTGAGACCTTCTGTTTTTTGTTTTGTTTTGAAAAGACATGTATCTATATATGTTTTTTTTGTTTAGTTTCATCCACTTTAATCCGAATCTAATCTATTTAAAATATCTAGAAAGTCTTACATTAGTGAAAGGAGGGAGTAAATTTTTCAATGTGATTTGTTAACATCGCGCACATGTTTGCGCCGTAGCACATCCCAAAAATACTAATGGTAATGTACATTTTGTATGAGAATGCATGATAGACGTGACAATATTCAGAGTTGTTGTACCTATCGATGTAGAGTTTTTTAAATAATGGATACTTTATTACTTAAACATGGTCTCACGATGATACAATAAGAGTTTACACGCGCCCTCTGCATATCATAATGACTAAATTAAAAAGATTACATAGGCGAAAAACAAGAAATTAGGTTCGTCGAACACCTATGTTGTTGCCCACTCCGTAGATCACACTACCATCCATGCGGGATACTATTCCTTATTGTATGCTCCAACCGTGTAGATACCTTCACAAACAAATCGTGATTCTCCACATGTTGTAGAGCAGACCACGAATATTGTCATGTATATCATGCATTCTCATATGAGTACACCGATAGATAACCTGCATAAGAGAAACACTTTTACTATCAAGAACTTGTTATTTCTACATAGCCAAAGCTACTATATAAGGGCAAGAGCTCCCACTCTAATAAGAATTTTATATTTGTGACCAATACTATGTAACCAGTTGCTAAAAATATTTGCAACACTACGTCATGGATACAAGTTAGATACTACTTCGATGACTGAACATACAAAATGAGCGAACTTATGCCAGTAGAGAAACCTGTATTAACGTCGTGAAAAAATTAGAGTTAGCGGCATCCACACGCCATGCTACTGGTAAGTTGTACCGGTAGCATGTTGCTTACACGCTGCCTAATCTTAAATAGGCTACCTGTTCGTACACTCAAATTGTTACTCCTGAAATCTATTGCTTCCTGATATATTAATTTATGCATCTACAAAGATGTACTTTCTTTATCCCCCCTAATATTACTACGATGGGCAAGTATCTCACGTCACTTTTTTGCCTAAGATTAAGATTTCAGAGACTGTTCTTATCTGGCACTGAGGTCAAGTAAGAGGTTATTGGTCATGGGCATTCTGTTTCTATTTTTCCTATTGCTGGCAGTACTATTGGCTAATGTGTTAGCCCTATGTATTTCAGGAGACCCTTCAACATCTTAGGCCTCGTTTGGATTGTTGTTTTTTAGTCTGGTCGTTTTTGTTTTGTGAAGATGTTAAGCATGAGAAGTCCGGGTAATCCGGCAGTTTTGGTTAAAAAACGACATTCCAAACGGGGCCTTAGTGTGTAGGTATGAACCTACATACTAAATGGGTCTAGATACACTTCTTCACAAAGCTAAAACATCTTATATTTTGGAACGGAAGGAGTAAAACAGATGCATTACATGGAGGATACATGATCGGATATCACATGCTTTACCTAGACCTGAATGGAGGAGATCAGGAATGTCGCCCTCGTCTTCTCTTCGATCATATCGTCTTGCAGATGTTCCCGCACCCGTATAGGTATGACTGACGGCACCCCCGCGGCTTCCCGTCCATTTGTTGCCACGGGAGGCCGGGCGCTTGCCTCTGCTTGGTCTCTTGCGTGGATATCTGGATAGTGAGAAGTAGAAGGGAATTAGAGTGGATCTGAACCAGCAGCAGGTTATGTTGATTGGGTGATCGCGTGAGCGACGGCTGGCGGCGCAGAAAAGTGAAGTGTATGTATTATTGGCATCCAGTGACGGAGAGACGCATCGTCTGCTACAAAGCTGCGAAGCCCCGGTGGCCGGTAAGATACTTAAGTAAGAATGGGCCATCCAAGAAACACGTCATGACAACACGACAAGGCCCGGTAAACCACGAGCCATGTAGATTGGTTTTCGGAGTAGCAGCCCGTTTACGTCGGGCTGAGCATGACTCGCAGGTTGACGCGGTGAAACTGCCTAGCGATGCTGGTGGGACATGTGCCACATCTCAGACGTCTAACGTTGTGGTTGCTCCTAGGTAGTTGAGTTTTATTGAACCATATCCAAGTACTAGTTGGCATCATGCAACCCACTGTACTATTTATCATGGGAAACTGGGGATGGATCAAAATGGTTTAGAGTAAACCCTGCCAAAATTTATTCACCCCCCTTCCAAACAGGATCAAATGCAGGCCTCCCACGTGGAGAAATGTGGCAAGCTTCACCAAGGCAGGCATGAGTGCAGTCATAGAGGCAGCGAGGCCATGCTCATGTATTACGCCCATTTTGAGCATTTCGTCCACTGTGCTCACTCGTGAGCTGAGAGGGATGGTAAGATTGTTCGCTAGCTAGGTATACATCCTATCTCTCCTCACACCCTGGGCCAAGGGAAGATGCGTCTGCACGAGATGGCGGCTGCGGTCAGGATCCTCCTCCTGCTACCAGTTTTGCTGTTGACACTGGTGGGCGTCAGAGGAACTCCGCATGACGCCTCACGGACTGGGTATCACTTCAGCCACAAAGCAATTGGATGGACGACCCGACCCAAACAGTGAGCGAGTATCTCTTGTTCTTCTTCCTGCCGTGTGTTCGCGTTCATAGTTGGATCTGTTCTGTATGCCGAGTCGCTGACCACAGAGCACTAAAAGTCGGTGGGATCCTAGGGCAGATTTTCGATGGGGTCAAGGGGGGCAATGGTCCCCCTACTGTAGAAAATTTCATAAAAATATCTTTAATATTTATATTAAAACTTTAAACATTACTCAAAGTTTAAGCACCGGTGAGATCCCATTCTCGAAAACTACCATATAATATTTAGATCTTATTTGTGTGCTGCATGTGTGCGTGTCATGTCCAGCGCCACCTAGTTTATAAGATCCTTGATACTGAATGTGCCCAAACAATGTGCTCCTAGACGGCACCCTTCGCGCTATCCAATGCAGCAGGAAAACAACTTCTCATGCAACCCTGTGATACCTGACACGTAACATACGGAGAAAGAGTCTTTAAGCTGCACAACCAATTTTGCTCTTGGCGCTACGGGAAAATTCATGTAATCCGAGTATTTGGCTGTTTGCTGAGTGTATTCTTCCTGAATCTCGACAGACATCTTATATGCCGAGTGGCGAACAATATATACTAGGCAAACAAACAACACTCGGCAAATGTGTGGTAAAATACTTGGCAAAATGAAGGGCACTGTGTCCACTCTCCCGTGCTTGACGGCTCCATGACGGAGGTCCGTGTTTGCCGAGTGTCTCTCTCTCCCGGCAAATATTTCTGTTATTTCTTGCCACCCTTTTCTCGCCGAGTGTCGGGCACGTATAGCTCCATGTTATGGTCATAAGCGCCCATGGTGTAGTGATTGTAGCGGCGTGTGTCGAGGTTGTTCTTCAGGATATGTTTGATCCGGGCAGTATCCATCACAGATGTATCGAGTCCCTTTTGCCAGCCGCCCACCATTACCGGATAGAATTCGGGGCACTCCCACATCCCCGTGCAGGGGCGGAGGTAGGATTAGCACATTAGGGGGACCAATCATGCTAATCTGGGAATAAGGGAGGCCATCCAAACTAATTCTTCATTGATAGACCATATTACATCATCTAAAGCAAGCATTATTTGCTGTTGCACCATGTCATAGGGGGGCCATGGCCCTGCTGGTCCCTGTGGGCGCCGAGTGCATCGGCTGCCTCACTCGTTTCCACAGCTTGAAATCGTGGCTCCTGTAGAGGTAAACTACACCTCGGGTAGTCCCTTGACGGCCAGGCCTACCAGGTGGTGGTAGGGTCCTGGAACAGCGTCTTTTTCATTTCGCGATTAGGCACAATCACTAGATTGCTTGCAGGCTTGATCCACTAGCGGAGGAGTGGATCATACATGTTCTGGGGCAGGCTAGGTTCTGTATAATTCCAGTCCTTGATCTTCTCGGAGATTCCTGTGTACATAATAACGGGCGTGTTGCTGCCAGGTAGCATTGCCGCTGAGCCGACCAGCAGCCGTACTTGTCCGCCTTGGTGCTGGTCCTGAGAGCTGGCTCCAGCGCCCCCAGTTTATAAGATCCCTTGATACTGAATGTCCCCGTACAATGTGCTCCCAGACGGTGCCAATCAGGTTATACTGATAGAAGAGATGCTACCAACCCTTGTAATACATGGGTGCTCCAAACACGAAATTATTATCAGAAGTTTATATAAGTTAATTTTTTGATAAAATGCTGATGAAATTCTATCCAAATGGCCGTGCAACATTCTAGATGTAATGATGACTCCCACAAGAAGAAAATAATAACAATAATTTCAATGCTAGATGACCCTTCATTTTAGTGCAATTATCGAAAGTCTTAACCTGAGAGAATTAGTGCTTTTAGGAAGACAATTTACTTAGGCCAATCGTAAGGAAAATCCCACTTATGATAAGTTGGATAAAGTGTTGGCAAGTGTGCCGTGGGAACAAAAATTTCCTTTCTTTTCGGTGAGAGCACTATCCACAACTGGTTCAGTGAACAAGCTCTCCATGGAAACAATGCAAAGCTATCTTTTGAGCTCTCTTGGCTTCGACCAAAAGGTTTCTATGATATGGTGGCCAATAGGTAGAAATTCAATGGAAGTATGGAAAAATAAGATTCGCCACCTAAGGAATTTCCTATGTGGATGGGTGAGAAATCAGAGTAGTGTTTATGAAAATAAAAAATAGTGCATTCTTCAGATTATAGATATGTTAGACCTTAAAGTGGTGATGAGCTCACCTCTCACTGCTTCCGAAAGGGAAGAAATGAGAGAGGCAAATGATAAAATGGAAAAACTGAGACGACACGAGGAGTCAAAATGGGCTCAGAGAGCGAAGG
Organism: Avena eriantha; assembly: GCA_910589775.1. Taxonomy (NCBI): domain Eukaryota; kingdom Viridiplantae; phylum Streptophyta; class Magnoliopsida; order Poales; family Poaceae; genus Avena; species Avena eriantha. Next base: position 536,389,448 of record OU342745.1, read on the forward strand.
TAAAGCATATACATGAGAAGGGTAATAATTCAAAATACTTTCACTTGATTGCAAATGGCAAGCACAAGAGAAAGAAAAAAATTCAGTTAGAGCAAGATGAAGGCACAATTATTGTTCATGAAAATCTAAACAATTATATTAGTGACTTTTATAAGGGATTGTTTGGAGCACCAGCTCCAAACTATTTCTCTTTAATTGAATCAGTGAGTACGGATATCTCGCAGATTTCTCAATAAGAGAATGACATTCTCATAGATGACTTCACAGAGAAGGAAGTTTATGATGCGATTATGCAAATGGAGAAGAACAAAGCACTGGGACCAGATGAGTTCCCTTCGGGGTTCTATCAACTTTTTTGGGATATTATAAAAAATGACTTAATGAACATGTTTCTTAGGGAAACCACAATGTTGCCAATGCCAGATCTGACATAAAGTTGAATTTGGCTTTGGTATGAAATATAAGAGCTCCATAATGTAGTGGTTCCAAATATTTTCGAGCTAAAACAACAAAAAAAGAAAATATGGAACTATCCTCACAGTGTAGGGAACTAGTTTAAATGCCAAAAGACAAGTTTGGCATCAGAGCAACTATTTGCTCTGGTTCCTAGTTTTTTCTCATTTCGAATCACCTCCATAGTGTAGGGAACTAGTTCCCAAAGCCAAAAAGCAAATTAGAACCACTTTTGGCTACACATTGTGGGTTCCCTTAGTTTCTAACAAGGAGAGTTGCCTTTATTTCATTTAAATTTTGGCACAATTATCCTCCTTCCGAAAAAACAAAATGTGATTCAAATTCAGCAATATAGACCCATTTCTCAATTGAATGTTAGCTTTAAGATCTTCACAAAGGTCGGAACAAATTATATAGTGGAGGCGACACACAAAGTTATTCGTCCAACACAAATGACTTTTATGCCAGATAGGCTTAATTTAGAAGGTGTTTTAATTTTAAATGAAACTATCCATGAGCTTCGTAGGAAGAAAATGGATGGTGTCCTCCTGAAAATTGATTTCGAGAAAGCTTATGATAAAGTCCAATGGCCTTTTTGCAATAAGTGTTGCGTATGAAAGAGGGAAGTGTTGGCATTAAGGTTAACAATGACATATGTCATTATTTTCAGACAAAGAAGGGTTCGCGACAAGGTGATCCTTTATCACCAATCCTATTGAATATAGTGGCTAGTGTATTAGCAATTTTAATTGCAAGAGAAAAAGAAGATGGTCAAGTCGATGGTCTCGTCCCTCATCTAGTCGAGGGTGGGGTCTCAATTCTTTAATATGTGATGATACTACCATTTTTATGGAGGATGATCTAGAGAAAGCTCTAAACATGAAGTTGATTTTGTGTATATTCGAACAACTATCGAGACTGAAGATCAATTTCCATAAGATGTACAAAAGAGGTTAGATTTCTACTTGTCACATTTATTTTGGCAAAGTGATGGACATAAAAAAAATAGTCTCACGAAGTGGAACATAATATGTAGGCCAAACGACCAAGGGGGTCTCGGCGTGGAGGTTTTGGAGTAAAGAACAAATGACTTGTGAGTAAATGGATTTTTAAATTGTGAAGAAGGGGTATGGCAGGAGATCATACAAAATAAATATCTTCACTCAAAAAATCAATCTCAAGTTAAATCAAAACCAATCGATTCCCTATTTTGGAGAGGCCTAATGCGAGTGAAAGATAACTTATTTAGTAGAAGCTTATTTCGTGCCAGAAATGGCAAACAAACTCATTTTTGGGAAGACACTTGGCTTGGAGATAGGCCATTGTCTCTCCAATATCCTTCTTATATAACACTGTCCAAAGAAAACGAGCCACCGTGGCTCAAGTTATGTTCCAGATCCCTTTGAATACGCCTGGGGCCGGGGACCGAGGATGCCGGGGTCGTAGGATGCGCGCCATGGCTCTTCCCCCGGGGAGAAGCACACCCACGGTCCAGTGGGTGCGGGTGTCGCCGCATGTGGAGCACCGCCCTGCTTGCCACCGCTCTTGGTCTTGGGCTTGTAGGTGGACTTGGGCTTGTAGGTGGACTTGGGCTTGCCGGAGTTGTGGGACTCGCCAAGGTATCTAGTACCGGTGCACGCCACCTATTGGGGCGGGCTTGGGCGACGAGGGCGCTGGAGACGCCGTTGGCGGCTGCATTAGCCTGCTGCATCTCTTGCATAATGAGCATGCTCCGAACACAGAGGAAGGAGGGCAGGGGATCCGTCATGGAGATCACGGTGGCCGCAGAGGAGAACCACGGCCCGAGACCACGTAGAGTGTTGAGAACGAGAGCGTTATCTGTCACGGGAGAGTCGTTCCCGGAGAGGGCATCACCAATCCTCTTCTGACTACATCAGTACTCAGTGATGGAGGAGCCACCCTGGGACATCTGGGGAAAGTCAAAGTCGAGGTAGATCGCTTTGCTGGCCTTGTTGGAGGAGAAGAGCCAATTCAGACACAACCACGTCAACAATTCAGAGGCGCGGGCGGTAGCCTGTCTGGCGGCACCGAGTTAGACGCAAACGGCGGCAACCTTCGCCATCAATGCCGACGGGACGGGACATCGCCTGAGTTCCCGCACCGGCATTGATAGCGAAGGCGTGAGAACCTGCGCGCGCTCCCACCGGCAAGGGCTACTTAAGCAGGCCCCTGCGACCGTCGGTGCCGCACTTCCCTCCTCTCGCCATCGCCAGATCCTCCCAGTGCCTCACCGCCACAGCCATAGCCACCGGCAGCGATGAAGAAGCCGGGGTGGCTCAAGAAGGGCAAGAATGAAAACGAGGCCGGTGATTCGGCTCGAGCGGCTGGCGCCTTCAGGGTAGCGCCATGCCGGCCCTACTTCGGTGGGTTGTGTCGCTGCTGCCCAGGGCACAGGACTTCATCGGTGTCACCGCCGCGCCAGGAAGAGGAGGGGCCAGCCCGCGACCGCCGCTACTTCCGCGTGGCGGAGTGCGAGCGGCGGTGGAGGGAGGCGAGAGGCATCACCCACCATGATGTCTCCCTCCCAACGGGCTGGCACCTCAACCGGGAGCGGGTGCTGGTGCCGCCCGCGCCGAAGGAGGGCAAGGCCTTGGATGAGGAGATCGCCCGCCGCATTCGCAAGCTCTCGCCCGTCGTTCAATACGACCATGCCTACCACAACCCGGCGTTATGGAAGCGGTTCCTCGAGTGGGAGCACATGGCGCGACGCACGAGCTCCTACCGGGGCGAGTTCAACCCTTGGGGGTCCCGCACCCTCCCTGCCTTCGAGCCCGACAACGACGGTGTCGTCAACCACTCCGACGCTAACCTCAGTGACAACGATCTCGACTTCATCATCAAGGAGGAAGAGGAGGAGGGGACCGTGTCCGCCACCGCGCACCTGCCCCAGGAGTACCAGGAGGTCCTGGCACGGGGCTACGACGAGGACGGCTTCTTCGAGAAGGCCATCGCGGCCAGCGCGAACGCGAAGGAGGTGGAAGCCATGTGGGACAGCTACCAGTAGGCCGTCCAGCTCACCGGCCTGGTGGCGCAGGTGAACGCGAGGCTACCGCTGCCACCGCCACCGCAGCCGCTATAGGGTGGTATGCTCCGCCCGCGCTGGGGTGGTATGCTCCGCCCGTGTCAGCTGAGTCAGATGCGTGGCAGCATGGCCCGGCCAAGTGATCGACCAACCCGCGCCTCCCGTACCCTCACCCGCACCGGCGCCAGCTCCGGGCCTGCCGCCGGCCCACCTCTGGACGCCACCGGAGTACATTGGCTTAGATCCATAGATGGACGGGGCGGCGCCGACGGCAGGGAGATCAATAGCTAGGGCTAGGGCTAGTTTTTTTCTTTTTTTCATATTTTGAATGTAATATATTTTGTGTAATTACATACGAATTTTGCCAGTTTATTACGTGCGAATTATCTTGGTTTGAATTTCGAAAGAAAAGGCGTGATCCTATTGGCCAGGCGCGGACAGATGGGTCGTGCCGCTGGGCGTGGCTGACCGGACATGCCACGTAACCCAAAAACGACTCTAGCCCAATCCAAACTGGTAGAAACAGACCGTTCGGTCACCCGTTTGGGTTAGCCCGGTGGAGATGTCTAAGTGCAAGTGCAAATGTTGTCTGTACAAACCATCCTCTCTTGGTCCTCACCCTTCTTCCCCGTGGCAAAACCACCAGATGAGCTGGTGAGATTCGCCCATGCTAGCCGAGCGGTAGTCCCTGCCTTATATTTCTCTTACACCAACAACACGCGTACTTGTTTAAAAAAAAAAAAAACACGCTACTGCGTCTTCCTGCACCAGCGAGCCGTAGCTGCCACCGCCTCGTGATCTCCTTTAGTTCTTGGCGTCCCGGAGCCGTTAACGCTGCCGCCTCCTTGCCATCACCCGTCGCTGCTGTCACCATCAGTCGCTCGCCCGTCGTCGTTGCTGCTATAATCTCCGGGACAGTCACCAAAAGAAAAAACACCAGGAATTAGCACCTATATATGGTATGAAATAGGGTGAGGCAAAAATCAAATACTTGCAGGCAAAGGTAGAGGGCGTGGGGACCCGGGACCTACGCTCGACGTTCATCAAGATCCCTAATGTTAAACTTTTTTTGGCGTCGTGGTGACGCATCTCAGATGACGGTGGATGCGCTACATCGAATAATGGTACCCCGGCTTCAACCCCATCTCGGCGATGTTTACGGCGTCGAGAAGCTTGTGGGGTTGTGTCTTTGCCGGGCGTGTGCTCCGGCTTTGTGTCGTGTTGATCTCGTCGCCGATCTGGTCATGACGGCCTTGGAGTGCGGCGGTGCGGACTACTGCTGGTTTGTGGTGGATGGTGGAGGATCCGGCCGCTTGGCGCTGGCCCCGGATCCGACGTTGAAGATGCTCGGAGGGATCCTCCGGCCGATGTTGCATAGCAGCAGGCTAGATCCAGTCCTACGGGGCCGGTGGTTATTGCGGCTCATTGACGCCTTATGGCTAGGTGTTTCTTCAGTGCCAAAGTGTGGACCGGCTGCTGGTGATCTTCTTCTTCTCCGGCGACGGCGAAGGATTTGGATCCTTAGTAGGTGCGGCGAGGACGGTTTGCAGCTGTTCAACCGTTTGTTTTCTCCTTGTTTTATGTTGCTTGTCTGCGTTTCATCTTTGTATTGCTACAGTTATAAATACAAATAGTCTATGCTGCCTCCGGGCGTACGTATTAAAAAAAAGGTAGAGGGGACCTTGGCACTAGAAATGGCCGTCCACTGCAACCGGAAAGGAAGGGAATATAAAGGCCAGTGGCAGCACAGTTTCTAGGTCATTGATTTCGATAAGAAACGGCAGCGCCATCATAGCATGCGCATCGCCGGGGCCAATGTACACCGGAGAGAACCGGAATAGAACGGAAACAGCATCATTATTTCTAGTATTTCTTTCTACTCCCTTCATTTTAAAATATAAGATATTTTAATTTTATAAAAGGAGTGTATCTAGATCATTCTGAGTTTGTAGGTTCACGTAGGTTGAACATACACGCTCAGGCCGGTCCTGACCTATCACGGGCCCGGTGCAGGGGAAAAAATGAGGCCCTTATCTACAGATAATAAGGATGTTTTTTGAGAAAGGTTGGTTAGAGTTTAATTCACGAATCAGCTACATTTGTCCAAGGCAATGACCTGACATACTTTCTAGATGACGTCTTGGAACACAAGCAGAAAAACAAAAACTAGTCCATGGATTAGCACATGAAATTAAAAGTTGGAACAAATGCACCTGGAGCAGTGTTAAAGATTGACTCGCTCGCTGCAGCTAGCCGCCGCCATGCCGGCCCCTGCTTCCCTTCACTGCCGGGCTGCCGCCACTACCGATCTGCTGGCCCTACTCCCACACCCCTGCATATTCTTCTGCCTTGCGGGATTGCCCTTTGTTCAATCTTTTATATCTCTCAACCCTATAGGAATTTGGAAATAAAAGGAGCCGCGGAGAACAAATCAAATCAATACGGATGAAAAGGAACGTACTACCTGGAAGAAGAAATAGGAGGGGATTGCACTGACTATTATTGCAAAATCTGGGAGGGATTTCTTGGGAATCAGTGAAGCATGATCTCCTCCTTCATTAATTCCGAAAAACAGCTCGAAATCTTTGACGGGAGAGCGACGCTCCATCGTCAGCGGTGATTTCGGAACTGGAAAGGAGAACGAGGAGGCGCGAGGCAGGGCCCAGGCGAGACCAGAAATCTATGCCACCGTTTTTTTCCTTAGTAATTTTTTCTAGAGCGAAAGGATGTAAACTTACCCTGAATCGTATCTGGGAGACCCCCCTAGCGATCGGAGGCCCCGTGCGGCCGCACCGGTTGCACCGGCTCAGGGCTGGGCGTGTACACGGTAAAAGTAGTCTAGATATACTTCTTTTATAAAGATAAAATTTCTTATATTTTGAGAGTAGTAAGAAATATACGACGTTTTAGATTTGTAAATGAAATGTATCTAGACGTCTTTTAGTGTATAGGTTTATAGAGGTTTGGTGTGAATTTATATACTAAAAGTGAATTTATATACTAAAAGACGTCTAGATACGTTTATTTTGTAAAGCTAAAATATCTTATATTTCTAAACATAGGGTAGATAAAAGGAAAACGGTATGCTGCCATATCAAACGGAAGCCAGCTTACTAAGAATGCCAGCTTCGTGTTTAGTAGGGCACATCTTGGCCCGATCCACCAGAAAACGCCTAGTTCCATCGGAGATGGTGTTTTGGCTTATAGGCGTAAATACACCTATTATAAAAAATGTATAAAAATATATTTTAAAATGTTAAAAAATTCTGAAAAAAAATTATGTGTACATCCGAACACTCTATGTTGGCTCACAAAAGTTTCGGAAGAAAAAAGCATTTTTGTGGCTTGTACAAAAAGACAAAAAAATGCCATGTGAATAGTCATATTGAAACATTAAAAATTGTATTTTGTACTGAAGCCACAAGAAATACTATTTTGTGCCAACATTTTGTGAACAAACATAAAATGTCTGAACGTATATGGAGATTTGTTTCCAGATTTTTTTAACATTTCAAATTATGTATTTAAATAATGGATGCATTTCCCTAGTTCCATCTCCATAATAACTGCCCATAAATGTCTGGCAGGGCCGTGACGCGCGGGCAAGTGGAAAAGGCCTCGAGGCCCCGAGGCGTGTAGTCGGATGGCAAGGAAAAATCCTGAGCGTTTAATGGTTAAATCAGGCGGTTTAGAACATCCTGTCAAAGAGCCTAGATAGGTGAGTTAATATACGGAAATACATAGATTGTTTCTTTCTGAGTCTTAAGTTACGAGAGGTCTAAAACTTAGGTGTTCCTTCTTACTGGTCACTTGGAACTTTGTCATTCTTACCTGAACTATATAGTTTCAACTTTCTGTACTAGTAGAGTCTCGTCTTTTATCATTCTTTGCTCCTTTTTCACTCAATGAATCCCCAGAGAATGGAAAATTCAGAACTTATAAATTCGGATGAAATTCGGCTACAAATTCTCCATGCACAAGATGTATCCACCCATATGAGGTGCAAGGACATACTCCCTCCGTTTTAAAATATAAAATATTTTAGCTTTTGTGAAACTAACGTACCCCTTCTGATCTAAATTAAAGTTTTTAGATTTGTCTAGATTCGAATGTATCAAGCACTAAAACTTGATTAGATACATCCGAATCTAGACAAATCTAAGAACACTAATATGGATTGGATAGAGTTTCTAGATTCCTTTTAGTGTAAGGTCTAGTTACATTAGTTTCTTCTCAAAAGATACAACATCTTATATTTTGAAACAGAGTGAGTAGGTGATAAGCTTAGCTAACAATCTACGGCGTGGTCACTGATAATATCAATGTTGGATACATATAGAAGCGCGTCACTTGTGTTCAGATTGGGAATGGCGAGTGCACGGCACTTGTGGAAAGACAAGTGGACTAGCAATGGACCTCTATTCCTACAATTATCTGCCTTATTCACTCACATCAACAGACCAAACATTGAAGTAGTAGCTGATTGTTGAAAGAATGGGCAATGGGTGCTTCCTATGAATCACATTACTTCTGAGTTCTGACCAAGCTGGACGAGAAAGGGTGACCTTGATTACCTTCCTGAACACTTGCATCCTAGACCCACTTGCCCCCTCGCCGCCGCTGGCTCACACCGATTGGTACCGCTTTAAGTTTTGCCTACCAAAATTTACCACTCAAATTCGAAGTTGTCTCAAAAAAACAACAAAAACAAGGAAAGTTTTCGATGATATTGAGTTGCCGGTCGAAGTCGTCGCTCAGCAATGTGCGGAAATAGTGAAGCTCTGGACCTTCAGAGGTAAGGAGGAAAAAGGTGTGGCCAAACTTTGGACTGCTGAATGGCAGTGCCAGCACGGTTGAGTATAGGTAAGTTAAGGTCTACAGTACCATGGATGTACATTCATTTTACCACGAGTAGCTGCCAGTTTATCTATGCCCAAAAATTACAGTTAATTAATTTCTAACCGGTACACATGCGAGTGCGAGAGATGAAATCAGGAGCTAGCTAGGCAACGAACAAGAAGCACGGACGTCGAGGCATCGAGCTACATGGCCTCCTCACGAACAATAGCCATGGTGATCTCTAGCTTACTCTTCTTCTCTTCCGATGCTTATTCCTCAGACGGCTTCCTCCTCTGCCTCTCGGCGTCCATACCGAGCCAGCTTCTCTTCACCCAGACCTCCCCGTCGTACACGCGCCTCCTTGCCTCCTCCGTCCGGAACCCCAGATTCCTCACGCCCGGGACAGTGCGGCCGCTCTGCATCGTCACGCCCACCAACGCCTCGCACGTCCAGACCGCCGTCCTCTGCGGCCGCCGGCACAGCGTGCGCCTCCGCGTGCGCAGCGGCGGGCACGACTACGAGGGCCTCTCGTACAGGTCGGCGCGACTCGACGGTGCGGCGTTCGCCGTGGTCGACCTCGCCGCCCTTCGCTCCGTGCGCGTCAGCGGGAGAACCGCGTGGGTGGACTCCGGCGCGACGCTCGGGGAGCTCTACCACGTCATCGGGAAGGCGAGCGGGCGCCTCGCGTTCCCGGCGGGCCTGTGCCCGACGGTGGGCGTCGGTGGGCACCTCAGCGGCGGCGGCTTCGGCACGCTCCTTCGCAAGCACGGCCTTGCCGCCGACCACGTCGTGGACGCCACGCTGGTGGACGCCGAGGGGAGGCTACTGGACAGGGACGCCATGGGGCGCGACGTCTTCTGGGCCATCCGAGGTGGCGGTGGTGGCGGGAGCTTCTCGGCATCGTGCTGTCTTGGAAGGTGAAGCTCGTGCCCGTGCCGCCGACTGTCACGGCGTTCACCGTCGCCAAGTCCGCCGAGGAGGGCGCCGTCGACATCCTCGCCGAGTGGCAAGAGGTCGCCCCAGCTCTCCCCGACGACCTGTTCGTCAGGGCGTTCCTCGAGGGACAGGTGGCCAGGTTCCAGTCCTTGTACCTGGGTACCTGCGACGCGCTCCTGCCGGTGATGCGCCACCGCTTCCCGGCGCTGGGCGTGAGCCGGGAGCACTGCAAGGAGATGACCTGGCTCCAGTCCGTGGCCTACATCTACCTCGGCGCCGGCGCCAGCGTGGTTGACATCCTAAACCGGACGGACCCCGTGGACGGCCTATCCAGCAAATCCACGTCCGACTACGTCCGGCGTGCCATCCCTACGGACATATGGGCGGAGAGCCTCACCAGCCTGCTCGCGAGGCCGCACGCCGGGCTGATGATCCTGGACCCCTACGGCGGCGCGCCTGAGGTGGGTCAGAGACGTGTACGCGTTCATGGAGCCGCACGTGAGCCAGAATCCGAGGGAGACGTACGCGAACTACAGAGACCTTTGGCTCGGCGAGAACGTGGTCGGCGCCGGCGATGCCGGGAGCAGCTACGAGGTCAGCAGGGATTGGGGTGAGAAGTAGTACAAGGGTAACTTCAGGAGGCTCGCCATGGCCAAACGTGAGATCGATCCCGACGACTACTTCAGGAACGAGCAGAGCATCCCGCCACTGACCAGCTCATCTTGACTAATGGCGCGCCTTATTCTGTTTGAATTGTCCGGGTCATATTCTGTTGCATGGTCTCCGGCGACGCTTATTAGCGATTAGCAGTAATGAACTAGCTATACAAGAATTGGTCCATGTGAATGTGACATGTTTAAAATATAAGATGTTTTACCTTTATAAACGGAGAGTATGGCCGAAATTGATAAAAGCATAGCCAGCAAACTAAGGGCGCGCTAAATAAACCGCCAAATATAGCGCGGGAGCGAACGCGCGAAGCTCCAGCAGACGCACGAAAACACAGCGCACGGCAAACTTTTTATTGCGCGCGGGCTTTGGCGCTATCTCCCACGCCAAATCTCCCGCGCCCACTACCGCGCTATAGAGAGGACACACGCACGCGCTTCCAACTGCCACGCGCCACTGGAAAGTTTCACCGCTCTTCGCCTCTTCCCCCTTCCACACGCGCGCACTCTGCTCCTCTTCCCCTTCCGCGCCGCCATGCCGTCTCGCCGTCGCAGCGCCTACGGCTTCCGCGGTGTGCGCCCGCGCCCGAGCGGGCTGTACTATGCTGAGCTCCGTGCCGCAGACGAGCGGCTCACCCTCGGCACGTATGCCTCGCTGGAGGAGGTTGCCCGCGCGTACGACGCGGCGGCGTGGCGCCTGGGCCGCCCCCGATGCAAGATGAATTTTCCGGAGACGGAATGGCTCGCGGAGGCTGAGTTCCTCGCGCCACTAGCGTGGCTCGTCACCAATGAGGACCGTCGCCGTCACCGCATGGCGCAGCGGCGCCTCGCCTTGGCCGAGCACGACGAGTGCGCCAGGGCAGAGTGGCGTCGGAGGTTTCCCGAAGACGTGCAAGCAGAGATGGACTTCTACGCGTCCAAGAAGGCCAAGAAGAGGGCGTACTGGGTGGAGCGCCGCCGCCGCAAAGACTTCATAAAATCCCAGCTTGAGGGCCCTTGCACCATCGCCGACGACGATCCGAGGTGGGACGATTGGAGGACGGACTTCGACGACACCTCCTCGGAGAATGATGATGAAGAGTAGATTAGGTTTATTTTCTGTTTTTCGGAGTTCGTCATGTTAATATTTATGTTTGTTCTAGAATATTTTCAGTGCATTTTCTAGATCTTTTATGTATGCGAAACTAGGCGTGCACGGTCTTGGGCGCTGGAAAATTGCGCGCCTGACGAGGGCACGTTTCTGCGCTCTATTTTACAGTGCCGTTTGCCGCCTCTGACGAAGGACGCGCTGCATCCCGTTAACGCGCGCTGCATTTGAGTTTTGCAGCGCGCAGATATCCAGCGCCTGCTGAAGATGCTCTAACATTCGAGATTATACAGGATTATACACGAAAGATTCTTTTTTGGCTCTCTCTTTAGCCCTATGTCTCTTATCCCTAGGAGGCCTTCCTCCACTAGCAGGTTTCTTCGGAAAACTCTATCTATTCTGGTGTGGATGGCAAGCAGGCATATATTTCTTGGTTTCAATAGGACTCCTTCCGAGCGTTCTTTCTATCTACTATTATCTAAAAATAATCAAGTTATTAATGAAGGGACGAAACCAAGAAATAACCCCTTGTGTGCGAAATTATAGAAGATCCCCTTTAAGATCAAACAATTCCATCGAAGCAAAGACTACTTTGACTTGCAATTGGTTTATAAAATGGTGGATACACTCCGTTTATAAAGGTAAAACATCTTATATTTTAAAACGGAGGGAGTATAATTTTTAATTCCAAAATTACTAATCCATTTTTCTGGTAAACCTAAATAGTAAACACTGGTCGGCATACAGGCATGAGACTGGCCAAACGTACCAATTGTTGATTAGAGCTAAACAACAAGCGGAAAATGATTTTGAGCAAATCTTTTAGAGCAGGTAATATTCTATCAGGCCTATGTGTGGTTTTGGTGTAGCCTTGTAGGGACTGCGTCAGCGTCCTTGATGAGCGTGTGGGGGGTGGACAGCCATGGGCGGCCCAGATGTGGCCCGAGCCCAACCTGACGCATGCTGCTGGCTTTGAACCAGCGACTACTCGAAAGAGGAAGACTACGACGACTTAACGAGGATGATGCTGAGACCGAGGGCAGGAACCACCCCCCCCCCCCCCCCCCCCCCCCCCGGCGCCTTTCTAGATTGTTTATAAATTTACCCCAATATTTGGGTTTACATTATGTTTGTGTCATAAGAGCATTTCTAACAGATACCGCATATTTGATTAAACCCGCAAAATTTGTAGTATTGGTCTAAAAGCGGCTAAGCAGGGCCCGGACAGATCCCGTAAAAAAGTGATCAATACCGTAAAATATTTGTAGCTCCCCCCAAATTAATCCTCGTATACCGTATATATTCAGTTTTGGAGGCTGATTTTTATAATAAAATACAAAGCGGTCAACGCTTTCCTCCACCGAAAATACACCGCCAACTACTCCCGTCCGGCTCCGCTGGCGCCACTGCCCGCCGCCCTCCGAGCTCGATTCCATGTTGATGAGCCTCGATTTGGGTATCAATCTTCTATTCTCGTTGAGTCTATTCGATTCCCAACAGCTATTTCCGGTGTGCGCGCATTTAGTTAGCCTGGCGGTGTGGGCGCTAGCTAGCTACGATTGCATCCACGACATGACCTAGCTACGAGCTATATAGCTTCCTCTAGCTCTAATCGATCCAGCACCCTACCTAGTTGCTTAGCTAACTCGGCGGTGTGCGCGCAGCTTGCCGGATTCCCGTACACCGCAGCTCTAGGCCACGCCGCAGCGGGATCAAGCGAGCGGCGGCGACCGGCACAAGAGCTGAGTAGTAAGCAATAGCAGGGGCGCGCGCCATGACGGTGGCCGGGCATAGGGCGCTCGCGAGGAAGACGACTCTCTGAAGAATACGATAGAATATTCCATTTTGCGGTCAAAATATACGGGATCATTTCTGTCGACACACAAATTTTACCACAAAACAGGTTTGCGGTTCTGAGTTTTGCGGTATCTTCTAGAGATACTCTAATGTGGTTTAAATGAACCTGTCATGTTTCATTATGTCAAACAGTTTACTCGCATTGACATGCCGATGATAGAGGGTATGGTTTATCTAGACAGGTCATCACCATTTAAGGCACCTATTTTGAAATCAATGAAAGAAAATAAAAGAGAAAACTAGATTTTTAAAACTTGTGCATATAGTCATTTTATGTGACCTAGTTCTGTGGAATTATCAAATTTTTGGTACTTGGAAATTTGAAAAAGTGTTCCTAAAATTATCTATCATGTGTGATTTGATTGTCTGGGTTCAAAGCGTTCTTAAAGAAATGCTCAAAGTGTACTAAAGAAAAGTAATCTCAAAATTTGCACAAATTATGTGTATCTTGGCATCGCAAACAAAAGTCACAAATACAGTTTCTAGCTTCTTTTCAGAACATATGAATTTTCTATAATTGCCAAAAATTGGAGTTTTGTGAAGCACCCAGAAAAAATAGGGTCAGATAAATGAGCAATGACAATGATCCAAGGACAAATCCTTCATAAATGATTTATATTTTCCTATTTTAATAGTATTCTCTCCCATTTATTTAAACTTCAAATCACGGACTCTATAAACCAATAGTAGCTTTAAATCTCTCATGATATTCAATGATACTAATGTAGACACGAATACATAGATATGTATACTTGAAATTTATATAAGTGGTATATAAAAGAGAGCGTCGATTTGGTTTTTTTCCTCGAAAAATCCAAATTTAATGATTAAAAAAATCCAAAAAAACAGGATATAGCCGGACGTGAGCCAGAATCCAAGGGAAGCGTACGCGAACTATAGAGACCTCTGGCTCAGCGAGAATGTGGTCGGCGCTGGCGATGCCCGGAGCAACTAGGGGCGAGAAGTATTACAAGGGTAACTTCAGGAGGCTCGCCGTGGCCAAGCGTGAGATCGATCCCGATGACTACTTGGGACCAGCTCATCTTGACTAATGGCACGCCTTAATCTGTTTGAATTGTCCGTATCATATTCTGTTGGATGATCCCCGGCGAAGGTTATTAGCGATTAGCAGTAATCTATAATCTACAATTTTTAAATCCGAAATTACTAATCTATTTTTCTGTTAAATCTAAATATTTCCTCCGTCCACAAATAAATGATTTGGATTTGTCTAAATTCACATATATCTATACCTAAAACATGTTAGATACATGTAAATTTAGACAAATGGCAGTTATTTCTTTACGGGTAGTAGTAAACACTGGTTGGCATACACGCATGAGACTGGCCAAACGTACCAATTGTTGATTAGAGCTAAACAACAAGCTAGGCGGAAAATGATTTTGAGCAAATCTTTTAGAGCAGGTAATATTCTATGACGCCCCTCTGTGCTTTTTGGCTTCAATTTTGTAGGGACTGGATGTGATTGATGAGCTGGTGGGGCTGGACAGCCATGGGTGGCCCAGATGTGGCCCGAGCCGAACCTGACGCGTATGCTGCTGGCTTGACCAGCGACGACTCGGATGACGGACGACCTAGATGAGGGTGACGCAGAGACCGAGGGCAGGATCCCGCCCTGGCGCCTTTCTAGATTGTTTAGAAATTCACCGCAGTATTAGGGAATGTCACAATGTGGTCTAGATGAACCTGTCGCGTTTCATTATGTCAAACAGTTTACTCGCATTGCCATGCCTCTGATAAAGGGTATGGTCTATTTAGACAGGTCATCACCATTTACGATACCTATTTTAAAACCAATCAAAGAAAATGAAAGGGAAAATTAAAAAATTAAAACTTGTGCATGGAGTCATTTTATGTGACTTAGTTCCAAGGAAATATCTAACTTGGAACATATGGCAAGTCAAACAAGTGTTATCAAGGACATTACAAAACCGGTACGTACGAGAAGAGAAGGAGCTCTCCAGGAGAGGCGACGGCAAACCCTGCTAGGGTTCCTTCCCTTCCGCCGGTGACGCCACCGGTTCGTCCCGTCTCCAGTGGCCTTAGGTCCTTGGAGGCGTGACGGACCATGGCCTCTCGCCGGCGGGAGGTTTTAGTGTTTTGTTTAGACTATCTTCTTCAGAATATTCAGGCGGCGGCTACGTCCTAAGATCAGAATAAGGTCCTTCCCGCCCTATCTTCGCTCTGGTGGTGCATCTAGCATCAGTGGAGGACGCGTGGAGCCATGTGTCCGACTGATTTCTTGGGATCCAGTCATTTTCCGTATGTGTGTTTTGATGTCAGTCTCTTCCAATCTACGTTGTTCATCTTCGACGATGGTTGTTGCTCTAGTGTGCTGGTTCTTTGGGCCTTAGCACGACGACTTCTTGTCCGTCTACTACAACAAGCTCCACTATGCAAGCTTTGCCGACTCTAGTGATGGAGGGGCAAGGACGGCGGCGCGCCTTTGGCTCGTGCCAGTGTTTGTAGTCATCGATAGGTGGTCCAATGACCTATTTGTATTTTTTATTACTTTTGGGACTCTTTGTACTGCCGTTGATGATTATTAATAGATCGGTCGAATTTCACAAAAAAAAAGTGTTATCAAAATTATCTATCATGTGTGACTTGATTGTCTTGGTTCAAAGCGTTCTTTAAAAAAAATGCTCAAAGTGTACTAAACAAATCTCAAAATTTGCACAAACTATGTGTATCATGGCATCACAAACAAAAGTCAGAATTTCCAACTTCTTTTCAGAACATATGAATATTCATTTTATTATTAAAAAAATTGGAGTTTTGTGAAGCACCCAGTAAAAAATAGGGTGAGACAAAAATCGATAAATGAGCAATGACAATGATCCAAGCACAAATCCTTCAGAATTTTTTTATATTTTCCTATATTAATAGTATTATCTCCCATTTATTTAAACCTCAAATCACGGACTATAGAATCCAATAGTAGCTTTAAATCTCTCATAATATTCAACGATACTACAGTAGACATGAATACATCTATATGTATATTTGAAATTCATTAAAGTGGTATACAAAATAATTTGTAAAAACATGCAATTTGCTTTTCATTTTCTCCAATTTATGAGTTCGGTTTTACATAGAATTAATAAAAGGCACTATCTCAAACAAAACAAAAATTGTCAGTTTCCTTATTCTTAAGTAAACAAATTAGGGACGCTTCTCTATAATGTCCCATATCTGCTATATATGTTTTACATATAGCGCAAGTGGTGAAGATTTATGCTTATAATACTTAACACTACAATGGCGCATGCAGACCCAGTAGTTATAAATGCTGAGACACACATGCAATCGCCGCGCTCGCGTTATGGCGGCAAAAAGTGAGCTGCCAGGGATAACTGTGTCGGAATTTTGCATACGCACTTTTTTCTCTGTTGGTGCATATCGATCCATTGTACAATCTGTGTAACGGCAACAAAGGAGACATGCCTCGGTAGATTAAAACCTGGCGTGTTAAAATTAATATCGTATCATATATGGTGCGATGGATTTATTATCACAATATGTACAAATAAATCTGTTGCTCAATCACAATTTCCATACTAATTAAGATATAAATTCAATAATATTACGTTATAGGAGGATATATCAACCATTGTGACTATACTTCATTTTCTTTTCGTGTAGATGTAGAAGTGCAGATAACATCTACAAAGCCTTAATCTAAAACTAGGAGTACACTTCTAAGCAAGTGTACCCCTAATTAGGAATACATTTTTAGTTGGAGCTCGAGTGTTGATCGTCCTGATCTCTGTTCTCAATGGCGTTAGCATCACGTCGCCTTCCACATCTATGTGACGCCGTTGACCTCGCCATGGAAATATGTGTCATCTATCGCATGCCTTAGGTTGACGGTCTCTCCGCGGATCTGTTACGTCATCCACAACGCGCCTTAGGCTGACGACGTGCCGCTGATGTGAAACAGAGATAGGATCATTTAAGAGGATAAGGAAAGACAAGATCAAACATAGTCGACATGTAGATAGCAGGCTACAGAACATACATGCGGGTGGGAAACGCCCGTGGAGGACTCCGATCCATGGAGGCTTTAGGAGAAGTGAGGTATGCAGTTAGTAGCAAGGACGGGAGTGGTACGATCTAGGGTTTGAATATTTAGTTATAGTGCGGAGTGCAGCATGCGTATTTGAGATTAGGGTTCACACGGGTTCCCTATGTTATATAGAAATTGAGAGTGAGGAGTAGGCAGTGGGGGTTAGGGTTTGAACAAGTGCAACCAACTATGCAGGCCGCGTTTGCACAAAAGACCCATAATAGTTCTCGCCCAATTTACCATGTTTCAGTAAATAGAAACTACTCCCTCCGTTCAGAAATATAAGACGTTCTAGTTTTGTGAAACGAATGTATCTAGACACGTTTTAGTGTATAGGTTCACTCCGAACCTCTACGAACATATATACTAAAAGACGTTCAGATACATTTGATTCACAAAGTTAAAACGTCTTATATTTCCAAACGGAGGGAGTACTTGTAAAAAGAAAAGTCAATCGAAGTAGAAATAACATACTCAAGTTATCCTAAATCACCCCCCGGCCGTGAGGGCATGTTCGGTTTGAGTAGGATTGATTTGGATCGGATGTGCAGTTTTTGCTTTCCCGAAATTCTACGTCTCGCTTCAGTGAAACACGAGAGGCTTAAACATCCTCACAATCAAATGTGCCAAATATGAAAGGGTAAATATCTACAGTACTACTTCCTTGTAGTCTCAAAATAGATACGGCGCAGGTTTTTTAAAATTTAAATGAAACTAAACACTAGTTAGTATATATAGATCCATTTAAATTTTGTCAAACTTGTGATATCTATTTTGAGACGAAAAGAGTAGAAAATTTGAGGACTGCGTGCTGTGTCGTGTCGTGTCTTAAACATCCATCGAGCGCACGCGGCTGGCTATGCGCGTCCATGCATGATCGATCAGACGCGAACAGAGAAAGACTTTTGCTGCTGGTCGATCTGTCGCACGATCGACGCTACTGCTACTACGCGCATACGAAAACACATGTCGTCATATGGCGGCGGCCAGATTAGTTTCAGTTTCAGTTTCAGGACTGCGTGTCTCTCGGATTAGTTTCAGGACTACCGGCCGGCCCCACACGTCGCGAGCTCAGCTGATCGAGTTGGGTTCGGACTTGGAGTCCAAATCATACACGAACCGGCCAGCCGGGCCAAGTCCGTCCCTAGCTAGTACAACAAAAGGAGCATCAATCCACGAGAGGCCTCCCAACATCATCGACGGATCAATCAATCTCGATTTCCAGATCAACCACAGCCGCCAGAGATGGACGCGCCGTCGCTGGACATCGACGACATCATCCAGCGCCTCCTGGACGCGGAGCACGGCTCGCCGGAACAGCCTCCGCCGCTCGCCAACGCGGAGATCAAGCTGCTCTGCCTCGCCGCCAAGGAGGTCCTCCTCTCCCAGCCCACGCTCCTGGACCTCCCCGCCCCCATCAACACCTGCGGCGACATCCACGGCCAGTACTCCGACCTCCTCCGCATTTTCCGCAGCGACGCCGGCTCCCCCTCCGAAACCAACCGCTACCTCTTCCTCGGCGACTACGTGGACCGCGGCAGCCGCAGCGTCGAGACAGTCTGCCTCCTCCTCGCCTACAAGCTCAAGTACCCCGACGCCTTCTTCCTCCTCCGCGGCAACCACGAGTGCGCCGCCATCAACTCCCAGTACGGCTTCCTCGACGAGTGCAAGGCACGAGGCCTCACGGCCACGCTCTGGAACACCTTCAACCGATGCTTCCACTGCTTCCCGCTCGCGGCGCTCGTCGGCGGAAAGATCTTCTGCGTGCACGGCGACCTCTCGCCGGAGCTCGAGAGCATGGACCAGATACGCCAGGTCAAACGCCCGCTGCCTGCGCCTGTCATCCCCGCCAAGGGCCTCGTCGGCAACCTGCTGTGGTCCGACCCCGCCGCCGCCGCCGCCGCCGCCAATTCCAAAGGGTGGGGCCAGTCGGCCAGGGGCAGATCCTTCACCTTCGGGCCTGACCTGGTGGCCCAGTTCGTGGAGAAGCACGGGCTAGACATGGTCTGCAGGGCGCACCAGATGAAGCAGCAAGGCTACGAGTGGTTCGCCGACGGGAAGCTCGTCACCGTCTTCTCTGCGCCCAACTACGTCGGCCAGTGCGACAACGCAGGCGCCATCATGACCGTGCACCACGACCTCACCTTCTCCTTCCACATCCTCCAACCTACTCCGCTTGCACTTCTTGCTGCTATGGAGGAGGAGGATGATGAACACATGCATGATTAATTGATTCTTCTTAAGCTAGCACACACGCACGCGCGGGCAGACGATTTTTCATTAGTTCATGTCGAGCACTCTATGTACGTTCTTGCTGTTGACATCTTTATTTTGGTCTTGTATGTTGCACAGTTGCACCATATATGCTGGATAGATATATGTTCTCTATTGAACTACTTTGGCCCCGAATTGTTTAGGTGCCACTTCCTCTGACTGCTTTTAAGATTGGTGAGACTTTTGGCATTTGTCTAATAGGAAGTATATAAATCTAATAATTGAAACTTCGGTGAAACCAGACCGAAACATGGGTAAAACTGTGAAATATTTTTTGAAAAAAGTCAAACTTGTGATGCTAGTCAGACCTGTCTCATCGGTCTCGGCGCTGACATTACAGTAACTCTAACAATAACTGTAAATGAACAAACTGCAAAACGCGTTTACAGTCTCCCGAAAACCGATTTTACGGTTCGAATTGTGACCGAAAACACTAAACACTGCAAATCGAAATTGTATTCACGGGGCCCACCACTTTTTTCCCACTTTCTTCTTCCTCCTCTGTGTCTCCTGCCTGTCTCCTGCGCGCGCGAGCTCTCCCAGGCCAGCCGCCTGCCGATCCGCCTGCTGTCCCTATGCTGCCCGCGAGCTCGAGCTCCAGCCCTGGCCGCGCGAGTGCCCTCCCACGAGCTCCAGCCCCCGTGCGCGAGCTTGCGGTGACCCAGCATACCACTGCATGTTGTAGTATACTATAGTCATGGACATAACACTAACGGAACACCATTCCACAAATATTACATCCTCAGAGTGGTACAACAGAAACAAAGCGGGTCCACAAGCATACATTGTTATCATTACAATCAGAAATTACATGACGACTTTCGACTTTGAGATTCTCCTAGGTCCATAGAGGAATCTCGATGACTCAAAGCTATACTATAATCACTTGAGAAGAAGATAAAGAAGCAAACTATACCTTAAGATTTATACGAGATTAGTAGATAGAGGATAGAGATCTAAACTACTAGGCTTAACTAACTATATCCGACATATCTATGCTTCAGACTCTTCGGCCTCCATTCCATAGTTGTTTTCGTAGTTGTTTCCTTCGACGCTTCCGGATAACTCTAGCTTCTCATAACGAAATTTTGTTTGGTCTTCAGCTGAATATAGTGTTTCATCTTCTTGGTCATCAATGTCTTTAGAATCTAGCAAGGGTTAAGAAGGTACGGTTGAGTGATACATTGCAAATGTATCTATAATTTTTGATGCTCCATGCTTGGTTTTATCCACTTTATTGTGTTTTGTCCACACTTTTGGAGTACTTTTCATATGATTTCTTGGACTAACCTATTAACAAGAGCCACAGTGCAAGCTGCCTGTTTTCTGCCGTTTTTGGTTCCAGGAAAGTCAGAAAATGAATATTCTCGGAATTGGACGGGACAAAAGCCAAAGTGCCTATTTTTCCAGAAGACTCGCGGAGCCAGAATACGAGACGGAGGAGGGCCAGGGCCTGGCCACACCACCCCCAGGCGCAGGCTGGGCTTGGCCGCGCCAGGGCATGGTGTGGTGGCCCCAGGCACCCCCTCGGTCTCCCTCTTCGCCTATAAGAAGCCTTCTGACCTAAAAAATTCGTGGGGTTCGACGTTTTTCCAGAAGTAGTTCCGCTGCGCCGCCGCCACCGAAGGGGAGATTCGGGGGACAAAAAGTCTCTGTTCCGGCACCCTGCCGGGACGGGGAAGTGCCCCCGGAGCCATCTCCATCGATCTCCACCATCATCTCCATCGACCATCCATGTTTCCACCATCTATGAGTGAGTAATCCCCCGCTGTAGGCTATGGGGATGGTAGGGATTGGATGAGATCGTTCATGTAATGGCATCAGATTGTTAGGGCATGGTGCCTAGTATCTTTTATTAGTGCTTTATGACTTTGTTGCGACTTGTTGTGCTTAATGCTTGTCACTAGGGCCCGAGTGCCATGATTTCAGATCTGAACATGTTATTGATTCATTATGATAGTATTATTTTTGGACTTATCTACAAGTTGTATACACACGTTGTTGTCCGGAACCTATGGCCCCGAAGTGACAAAAATCGGGATAACCAGAAGGGAAAGGCTTTGATGTGAGGATCACATGTGTTCACGGGGTGTTAATGCTTTGCTTCGGTGCTCTATTAAAAGGAGCACCTTAATTGCCAGTAGTTCCCTAGAGGCCCCGCTGCAAACGGGCTGGCAGGACAAAAGATGTTGTGCAAGTTCTCGTTGCGAGCACATATGACTATATATGGAACACATGCCTAGGATTATCTAGTACTTGGATGCTTTATCTTCTTTATCTACAATTGCCCTATGTTCTGATTGCTATGTGAATTGTCTTGTCCATGCAATGCCCGTCCATCCATCCCTATGCCTACCGCACTCGAATCCCATTGTTTACTGCTTTTGTTACTATTGTCTTTGCTTTACTACTGCTATTACTTTACTATTCCTACTACAAAACTGTTGCTACTGATAAACTGCCATGAGCAAGATTGTTTCTAGGTGCAGCTGAATTGACAACTCAGTTGTTAAGGCTTATAAATATTATTTGGCTCCCCTTGTGTCGAATCAATAAATTGTGTTTCACTTCCCTCGAAAATACCGCGATACACCCCCTATACTTGTGGGTCATCAAGACTCTTTTCTGGCGCCGTTGCCGGGGAGCATAGCTTTATTTATCAAGTTCACTTGGATTCACTATTGTTCAAGCTAAGTTTATTTTCTCCTTGTTTGCTTGTTTCTTTATCAAAAATACAAAAAATTGGTTCCTACTCTAGTTGTTATTTTCGTTGGTCTAAATATTGTCTTGTTTTATCATGCTTGTTGTCAATGGTTGGTTTCTTTGAAACTGAAGCTTATTGGCAAGGTGGGTTCACGGAAGATCAAAAATATTATTATAAGGAACACCGCTTGTCACAAAAAGGGAAACACTTATGAGAACAAATTGATAGATTGTATACCATTGGTAGGAACGTGTGCTCTACTTATAATGTTACTTATTGTTGTGATGAGTCTTGTTGCAGAAAGAGGTATAAACACCTCCCTTATCAATGTGAGTATAGTGATAATGATACCATATCTTCCTATGCTAAAGGAATTTATGACTTTTATGATGCAGAACAAATTGAAGAATTTATTGCTTGGAAGGGTGCTTTTGAACTTGCTAGTTTGCTTGAAAATATTGATGATTCACCTTACAAATATGAGTTGTATGGTATACTTAAATTTTGCTTTGATAATTACAAGGATGAAAATGGCTATATTCTTGAATATTTTAATAGATGCTTTCCACAAATGGAAGAGACTAATGCCTTGCAGGATCCTATGGAAGAAGAAATTGATGAACCTAAAATTTCATTAGATGAAAAAGAGGAGGAGAGTGATGAACAAAAGTAGGAAGAATGGATTAGCTACCCATGCCTACCTTCTAATGAGAGTAACTCTTTATCCCTTACATTATTTGATTGTCCCCCTTGTTTACTAAAGGAGAATGAATGTTATGTTCCTGAGGTTTCTCTTGAAAATGTTTATAATAAAGCTCTAGTGCTTGTAGATCATGAAGAGCATGCTTTATGTGATAGTTATATTGTTGAGTTTCTTTAGGAAGATACTGAAAATTATTATGAGAGAGGAAAATATGGTTGTGGAAGTTTTCATGGTACTGAAACACCTCTCTATGTGCTGAAAGTTTTGAAATTACTCTTGTTTTATCTTCCTATGCTTGTCACTTTGTTCTTTGTGAATTTATTTGCATACACGATTCCTATGCATAGGAAGTGGGTTAGACTTAAATGTGTTTTGAATTTGCTTCTTGATGCTCTCTTTTACTTCAACTCATATTCCTTATGAGAGCATCCTCTCAAACTTTTATGCCTGAAGATGATAATATGTCTATTATTCTTGGGAGACCTTTTCTTAAATACTGCAGGAGCTGTTATTAATTATAATCAAGGGAAGGTGACCTTCAATGTTAATGACAAGGAACACATTGTCTATTTCCTCAAGAAGATTGAAAGGGTTTATGGTTTGAATTCAATTGAACATGTTGAGGGCATTCAAGTTGGAGAAATATATTATCCCATACCAAGAGAAAAAATTGAAACTATTATGATTGGGACCATTGCTATCAAGGTTGAGGTAACATAATCATATGTGGAATACAAAGTTTTGTCTCATATGAAATTGTTTTGGTAGCAAGACCTGATCAACCTTGTTAACAAAAGGATTTCATTGAACAAAACAATGTTTTCACCGTGATTACCTCCGCTTACTTCTATTCTATCCATTTTACTTTTTGCTTATGCCTAACTTAAAGGCGTTAAAGAAAATTACTTATTGGGAGATAACACAAAAGTTTTAGATGAGTCTTGGAAGTTATTACTTTAGTAATAACCGCTCCTTATCCTTTTTATTTGCTTTTTGTGCCAAGAGTAGCCTCTAATGAGAGAGAAGTAATGATTGGGAAAGTTGCTATCCCGAAACAGATTTCTGTGCTTCACCATAAATATTCGTGTAAAATCTTTGAATGTCTTTTTGAGGCGTGAATTTTTGTGCTTCTGCCCCAGGTTGTTATCTAACTTCCGTTAGTTCAACACTTTTTTCTTTGAGCAACATAAGATCTTCGAAAAAATTCGTCTTTACCTGCTGGTCTGTTTTGACATATTTCTGCCATTTTCTGCATTCGCTTCTTGTTGGTTCCTTTTTTAGTTCTTTTGGGGAATTGAGATTTTTGTGGGAAGTGCTACAGTAGCTAGTGTTCTAATGGAAGTTTATTTTGTGTTAGAACTGAAACTTAAGACCTTTTATCTTAAGTGCACTAATGTTGCTAATGAGATTGTGTGAAGTTTTGTATCAAAGAAAAATTTCAGGTGTATGGAAGGAATGAGTAATGAGACGAAGGATGGACTAAAGCTCAAGCTTGGGGGTGCCACGCATGTCACCCCAAGAAATATCCAAGAAGTACAAGCGTCAAAGCTTGGGGATGCCCAAGGCATCCCCTTCTTCATCAATAAAAATCTCAGGTTTCTTCCAAACACTTCATTTTTATTATTTCATGCACAGTTGTGTTGTTCTTGGAGCGTCTTATTTTTCATTTTCGTTTTGGTTTTTCGTTTGCTTAGTTTTCTTACTGCTTAATAAATTGGTTGGACCTCCTCTTTCATATGTTGGTGTTCAATAGTTTGGTTTGGTTTGGAAAAGAGTAGGAATGCTCATGCTTAAGTGGTAAAGAGAGCTTGTTTTCGACTGTGGCCTATGCTTTGTCATGTCATGCTTGCTATTGTTTTGGCTTTATGCTTAGTATTCTTTGCTGTAGCATGACTTGTTATAAACAATTGAGATTGCTTAATGTGCCTTGGATGAATCATGCATTGTTTTAGCATATTAAAGCATAGTATAGTGGTATTCTCCTTTGATGTTTTATTTGGGTTGACTTGGCACATGCTCACACCATGTTATGACCATCCCAAGTCACCATAGCCTTTACGATCCTTTAGTTTTCAACTTGTAGTATCACTTTATGCTTTGATCAATGATGTTTTGTCGCTTTGCATGATTATGGCCATTATTGCTCTCTCGTTTGTCGCTCCCTTACTATTGCTAGCCTTCACTTTCACTGAGTATGTTTTACTCAAGTTTCCAACTCCATAAACCAAATATTTCCAAAGTGTCCACCATACCTACCTATTAACATCATTTGCTACTTTCGTGCATATTCAATATGCCTTGTTTTCTTCCGAATAAAATGTTTACTTGTTTTGAGAAAGTTAGTTAGTAAAGCTCTCACAAACTTGATGGCACACTTTATTTCCTGCACTTAATAAACCTGAACCATTGTGAAGTCTCCATGAAAGTTATATTCTTGCTAATTATAGGCTGGGGATTAGTAGAACCGTGCTGTCACGGGGAACGCTTTCAACACTTGTAAATATATACCCAGTTGATACCTTGCTCTTTTGTTTGCGGATGTCTTCGGTGTGAAATAAAAGGGGAGCTTGTAAGTCCATGGAGTTATGTATGTGTGTTAGAGAAACGCCTGGGCCGCTGGTCTAATCCATGCTGACAAGGTGGAAACCTGCAGCGTAGCCATAATGATATCTATGAAGCATTCTTCTTATAAAAAAAGAGAGAGAAAGATAGCTATTGAGAAAAAGAAAAAAAAAGAGATTTATGAAAAGAGGAAAGAGAGAAAAAAAGCACCATTTTCCCATGGTAAATAAGAAGATTGCTAAGATACTCATTGTTTGCTTGCCTTGTCATTTTGATATGGGGATTATTCCGTATCATCGGGCAAGGGGTACCCCGTTGGCGGTTCTCAATGATACGCACATACTTACGATGACAAGAACTTACCGGTAACTAAAGTTGAGTAGCATGAGGAGCGGCCCTCGTACTCAAGGGACTTGGGATTTTCACTTTATAGTCTGTCAAGCATATAACTCAGATTGGACCTCACTTTCACCTTAACCACATTAAAGATGCTTATGATAGGGGCAATGAGAGCTCAAAGCTAATGAGTACCATACTTTCAGCATTTGGAAGCCTTTCAAACTATTCAAAACCTTTTCATTTCCTTGTTGAGTCTCCACTTATTCTATGAGCACTTTCTTGAGAGCATAGTGGCCATTCTTAGTTCTATGTGCATTGTCCCAAGACTTGTTGATTGATGCATACCTTGATATTGCTTGTTTTAAACTATTTGTATCTAGTCACTCTTGTAAACTTTGAAGGTGTCCTATGCATTTATGTTTGCTACTCTTTGAGGGACAAGCTGAATGCCACTTTGCTATGTTTCCTTTATGTGAAACAAACAAATGTCTTGCAAAGCATTGTTATTCATGAATCTTTTGTTTGTGCCTTTTCATGTTGCATCATAGTTTCTTTGTCTTATTGCTAGAACTGTGTCTTTCATGTTATGATTGAAGTACTATGATCCCAGCTTTGAATGTTTTACAAATACTTTGATCAAGTCTTTGATGGTGCATGTCACCTCAAAAATTATTCTTCCTTTTTATCACTTACCTACTCGAGGATGAGCATGAGTTAAGCTTGGGGATGTTGATACATTGCAAATGTATCTATAATTTTTGATGCTCCATGCTTGGTTTTATCCACTTTCTTGTGTTTTGTCCACACTTTGGAGTACTTTTCATATGATCCCTTGGACTAACCTATTAACAAGAGCCACGGTGCCAGCTGCCTGTTTTCTGCTGTTTTTGGTTCCAGGAAAGTCAAAAAATGAATATTCTCGGAATTGGACGGGACAAAAGCCAAAGTGCCTATTTTTCTAGAAGACTCACGGAGCTAGAATACGAGACGGAGGAGGGCCAGGGCCTGGCCACACCACCCCTAGGCGCGGGCTGGGCTTGGCCGTGCCAGGGCATGGTGTGGTGGCCCCAGGCACCCCCTCGGTCTCCCTCTTCGCCTATAAGAAGCCTTCTGACCTAAAAACTTCGTGGGGTTCGACGTTTTTCCAGAAGGAGTTCCGCTGCGCTGCCGCCACCGAAGGGGAGATTCGGGGGACGAAAAGTCTCTGTTCTGGCACCCTGCCGGGACGGGGAAGTGCCCCCGGAGCCATCTCCATCGATCTCCACCATCATCTCCATCGACCATCCATGTTTCCTCCATCTATGAGTGAGTAATCCCCCGTTGTAGGCTATGGGGATGGTAGGGATTGGATGGGATCGTTCATGTAATGGCATCAGATTGTTAGGGCATGGTGCCTAGTATCTTTCATTAGTGCTTTATGACTTTGTTGCGACTTGTTGTGCTTAATGCTTGTCACTAGGGCCCGAGTACCATGATTTCAGATCTGAACATGTTATTGATTCATTATGATAGTATTGTTTTTGGTCTTATCTGCAAGTTGTATACACACGTTGTTGTCCGGAACCTATGGCCCCGAAGTGACAGAAATCGGGATAACCGGAAGGGAAAGGCTTTGATGTGAGGATCACATGTGTTCAAGGAGTGTTAATGCTTTGCTCCGGTGCTCTATTAAAAGGAGCACATTAATTGCCAGTAGTTCCCTAGAGGCCCCACTGCAAACGGGCTGGCAGGACAAAAGATGTTGTGCAAGTTCTCATTCTGAGCACGTATGACTATATATGGAACACATGCCTAGGATTGTCTAGTACTTGGATGCTTTATCTTGTTTATCTGCAATTGCCCTATGTTCTGATTGCTATGTGAATTGTCTTGTCCATGCAACGCCCGTCCATCCATCCCTATGCCTACCGCACTCGAATCCCACTGTTTACTGCTTTTGTTACTACTGTCTTTGCTTTACTATTCCTACTACAAAACTGTTGCTACTGATAAACTGCTGTGAGCAAGATTGTTTCCAGGTGCAGCTGAATTGACAACTCAGTTGTTAAGGCTTATAAATATTCTTTGGCTCCCCTTGTGTCGAATCAATAAATTGGGTTTCACTTCCCTCGAAAATACTACGATACACCCCCCCCCCTATACTTGTGGGTCATCATTGAGTACGAGTGTACTCAGCAAGTTCACTAAAAAGGAGTGTACTCAACAAGTTCACTAAATAGGCTATGCAAGTTTTCGTAAACATTTCTTCAAAGGTTGCTTTTATTTTGAAAAACTATGTCCGTCAGCCTTCACAAGTTTACCAGAACTTCGTGGAGTTCCTTTCCTACAGTGTTCGCAGCTCCTTCCTGGAACAGGGAGTAACATGTCACAGTTCTTACACTCTGCAGAGGTGCGCTACTTTACCCATAAGAAATCAAATCCTTGTTGCACAACCGAGCGATCTTTCCCATCCACACTTTCTTTGGTGTGGGGCCCAGTTAGATGATCCAAGCTAGTACTGCCCTTCTCCGTGACCCCATATACTCACCCTTTTGCTAGCTCAGGACAACGACTCTGCCGGTTTACACTCCTGAAGAGAGCAAAAGTCGACATCTAATATCGGGGAATTGATGGTTCCCACCCTTGCATGTGCCTAGATGTAGGATCACGGCTCCAATAAAAGTTGTCTGTTAGCATACAAAAGGGAGATGATCCAGCTAACTTCCCTAGAGCCATTATAGATCTTATGGTTAACGTGTGATATACGGCGCTAGAATCACTGGCGACATTGGTTGTTAAGTCCTAGATGGTATATTCCTAGACAATGGTATTCCAATTGCCGGGATTAATAGATTAACTGATAACCCTGGATCAGTAACCAATAGTTCACATTATTATCAAAAATAGTGTTTTCTTACCTTTTCGAAATGCAGGTGATGACAACAACAGTTTGCAAATACTTGATAGAAAATAACCAAAGGATATGAGCAAGTGTGAACTTGCCTTGGTATAGCGAAATATTATAGTCGAATGTCTCGACTTGACCCTGGACCTCAGGTTCTATAAAATACCATCATTACCTGGTAAGGACAATGTTTAAAGAAGCAATATGCTGATATGCATAAGTAATGAGATGCATGTGTTTAAAATCCCCATAGTAATTCCCCAACATTACAAGTGAGTTGGATTTAGATGATTTGTTTATGATTTTATTTATCTTCAATTTTACTTCACAACAGAGTGTAGTTGCAGGGATTCTAAGATAAACATATAAGATATGAAATGTAAAGTACAATCATAATACAATCCTAAGGTTAAGTGGTGTCATGTAACGTTTATAAATTGCATGTGTTAAGTTGTTATGTTTTAAAAGAAATAGCATAGTGTTTATTTTGAAGTGGCAAAAGAAATAATATTTGAAGAAAAAATTTTATTTATGTTAAGTTAATAAACTCTGAAGGTTAATAGGACTAAAGTTATGGTCTTTGATAAGGTTCATGAACTTGGGATATTATATTCTTAGTTTATGGTGTATTAGAACAATGTTAACTATAAGAATATAATTGGACTTAAGTGCAGTGATCCAGCATACCACTGCATGTGTAGTACACTATAGTCGTTGACATGACATCCACAGAACACTGTTCTATAAATATCATATCCCTCAGAGTGGTACAACAGAAACATTGTGGGTCCATATTACAAACATACACACTTCATTATTATTACAAACCAAGAGTTCCAAACTTCAAGCGTTACAAAATTACAAACCAAACTTAAGTAGTTTCAGCGGAAGATATAAATTCAAACTCATACTCCTAACTGAGCTCAACAACTTATTTTATAAAAATCCTGCTGCTCGGCTCAATCGGTTTACTAATAACTAAGGCAACTACTCAGACTCATTGCCCTCCACTCCATAGCGTATTTCGTAGTCCACCCCTTCAACTCCTCTAGATAGATCTGGCTCTTCGTAGTAGACATCCTCTTGTCCTTCAGTTGCATACATTGAAGGGTCTTCTGGATTCTCAGAGTCTAAGCAAGGGTTCAAAGGAAAGAATGAGTAACAACGTTACCCAGCAAGTTCATTATATGCAAGGTGGGAAGTTTGATGTTCTATCTACTACCTCGGACTATAAGTCCTTAGAAATATGAAGTTTTCGTAAACATTTCTTCAAATATTGATTTTATTATCAAAAACTATGCCCATCAGCCTTCACAGGTTGACCAGAACTTCATGGAGTTCCTTTCCTGCCGTGTTCGTAGCTCCTTCCCAGAACAGGGAGTAACATGTCACAATTCTTACACTCTGTAGAGGTGCGTTACTTTACCCATGAGATATCAACTCCTTGTTGCACAACCGGGCGTACTTTCCCGTCCACAATTCCTTGATATGGGGCCTAGTAGGTGAGTCAATCGCTGCCCTCTCCGCGACCCTATATGTCTGCACGATCCTCTGGGGCTGACTACACCTCCGTTAAGCCCCCATTTTGGGCAAGCTACAACCCTGGTGAGTTCTTGAAGACTCTATGAGCTGGTGATTCCCATGGCAAGCTCCATAAAGGTCTGACTATACCTCCGACAGCCACTCATAGATAATCTAGATACCAAAATCATGGGGCCTAAGGGTGCCCACCCATATGCTGAATCCACACAAGGAATTACAGCAACACGATAAGGTCATCTTGCCTCCATATGAAAGGAAGAAGATACAACTGACTTCTTCATCCCATTCCAAATCTCATGGTTAACGCGTAATATACGGCGCTAGAATCACTGATGTCATGGGTTGTTAAACCTAAGGTGACTGGTGCAATTTGAATCCTAAGTTCCATTGCTAATCTTTATCATCACTTAGGATGATAACTACATTTTATTTATTAGAGAAGATAATATTTCTTTCTCTAGATCATCGATGATAGCACACAATTTGCAATATCTTTGTTAAAGACTCTTCAAAGGACATGAGAAAGTTATGAACTTGCATTGTGACTACAAGGTAGTGAAGTCGGATGCTTCTACCTAACCTTGAGCTTCGGTTTCTACAGAGAACCATTATTGCCCGGTAAGGACAATATTTAAAGAAGCAATATGTAATGCATAGTAATGTCATGCAATGGTTTATTATCTACTTCTTTGCGTGTTTTACCCTCTTAGTAAAAGTTTGGTATTTTCTTTAATTAATAAAATAAAAGTATTATTCTAAGAGTTAAAAATATGTACTTATTTAAATTTTTACTCTTTTAAATATTTACTAAAATTCCTTTAAGGAAATAAGACTTTATTTTTATCACACTGAATTTACTTTTCAAAAATACAAACTAGTATTTTTCTATAATAGTATATCCATTTAGGATCTTAAAAATGAATTTTATTCAATTTTAAGTGTTTCATATATTTTTGTAAAGTTCAAAAGTAATTGGCACAATATTAATAATGGCCCTAATTTTTAGTTACCCAAAATTCTATTGATTATTTTTATTTAATAGGGAATATTTTTGTGAGTTCATAGACATATTATTTATATTTTTAAGAATTTTATTTATTTTTCTAGAGTTGTTTTTGTTTTAAGGGCATATTTGTAAATATTTCTTTTTAAACAACTCCCTTAAAATACGGGCCTGGCCCACTAGGCTGGCCCGGCCCAACCTAACCTGGCCCACACCGCCTGGTTAAGCCCACCAGGGTAGTACTAGGCCGCCCACTGGCCCAGTTCCCCCCCCCCCCCACGCATTCAACTCCTCTGGATAGATCTGGCTCTTCGTAGTAGACATCCTCTTGTCCTTCAGCTGCGTACATCGAAGGGTCTTCTGGATTCTCAGAGTCTAAGCAGGGATTCAAAGGAAAGAGTGAGTAACAGTGTTACCTAGCAAGTTCATTATATGCAAGGTGGGAAGTTTGATGCTCTATCTACTACCTTGGACTATAAGTCCTTGGAAATATGCAGTTTTCATAAACATTTCTTCAAAGATTGATTTTATTATCAAAAACTATGCCCATCAGCCTTCACAGGTTGACCAGAAGTTCATGGAGTTCCTTTCCTGCCGCGTTCGTAGCTCCTTCCCGGAACAGGGAGTAACATGTCACAATTCTTACACTCTGCAGAGGTGCGTTACTTTACCCATGAGATATCAACTCCTTGTTGCACAACCGAGCGTACTTTACCGTCCACAATTCCTTGATGTGGGGCGTACTTTGCCCTCTCCGCGACCCCATATGTCTACACGATCCTTCGTGGCTGACTACACCTCCGTTAAGCCCCCATTTTGGGCAAGCTACAACCCTAGTGAGTTCCCGAAGACTCTATGAGCTGGTGATGCCCCTGGCAAGCTCCATAAAGGTCTGACTATACCTCCGACAGCCACTCATAGATAATCTAGATACCAAAATCATGCGGCCTAAGGGTGCCCACCCATATGCTGAATCCACACAAGGAATTACAGCGTCACGATAAGGTCATCTTGCCTCCATATGAAAGGAAGAAGATACAACTGACTTCTTCATCCCATTCCAAATATCATGGCTAATGCGTAATATACGGCGCTAGAATCACTGATGGCATGGGTTGTTAAACCTAAGGTGACTGGTGCAATTGGAATCCTAAGTTCCATTGCTAATCTTTATCATCACTTAGGATGATAACTACATTTTATTTATTAGAGAAGATAATATTTCTTTCTCCGGATCATAGATGATAACACACAATTTGCAATATCTCTGATAAAGACTCTTCAAAGGACATGAGCAAGTTATGAACTTGCCTTGTGACTGCAAGGTAGTGAACTCGGATGCTTCCACCTGACCTTGAGCTTCGGTTTCTACAGAGAACCATTATTGCCCGGTAAGGACAATATTTAAAGAAGCAATATGTAATGCATAGTAATGTCATGCAATGGTTTATTATCTGCTTCTTTGCATGTGTTACCCTCTTAGTAAAAGTTTGTTATTTTCTTTAATTAATAAAAGAAAAGTATTATTCTAAGAGTTAAAAATATGAACTTATTTAAATTTTTATCTTTTAAATATTTACTAAAATTCCATGTACCAGCAGTGTGATATGTGTTGATCTAGTTAAAATTAGATCCACGGGTTTATGATGCTTGTCTAAAACCATCTCTGGGCTTTCATAATCAGTTCAGGACAATGATTCTCTTAGCCGTTACGAAAATGATTTGGTAACCCATGCTGTGTAGTATAGAGCTTTAAGGTGAACCACTTCTGAGGTGCTACCATCTATTGGATGTGCCCAGAAGCATTCAGTTAAAGCTGCTGTACATGTGGATGTAAAAACATGTTTTATTCTCCAAGATCAGTGATGCACAGGCTGAGATCTTGGAGTGGTTTGCAAAGATAGATAGTTTGGCCCTTTTAATCTCTTCTGTGATGGATACACCCCACTTGGGTGCACTCTGAGAAGATCTTATATGAAACAACACATGCTCATCATAGATTTAGCATGTGATGATTTTGTATCAACTCACCACACAAGTTGCTTGCTGGTGCTGTGTTGATCTTGGTCTGCACCTCCTGGTGCTGTCCTGCTCCTCCCAGTCTCCTGTGATCCTGAACTTGCTCTTGCTATCCTCTTGTACCAACCCCTCCTTAAGTCACCATTTTGTGATGAACTGGTGGTTGTTTTGGTGAATTAGCTAGTGGGTTTATTTGGATCTAGCAAGCTCACTGAGCTCCTGGTGTGTGCTTGAGAAGGAGAACGTGCTGTTTGTGGATGAGCCTTGGCTGAGTTATCTGTTTGAGTGCTAGTAGTGTTGCTGCTGGGTTGACAGCAAACTACATGCAGTTTGGTGACTGAGCTGTGTGTCTGTGTGAGCTGGTCATGTGGATCAGCTCAAGTGAAAATATCTCCACTTGTGATTTCCTTTTACTAATTACTACCTGGTGAGACTTGCCCCTCTGTTATTACTCAATGATGTAACTGGAACAATGCATTTCATTCTTCATCATTAAGAGTAATATTTAATTAATTAACCCTTGTTTTCTTTTAGTTGTCTTATTTTGTTTGCAAGAACAAGATATGAAGATACAAGATTTAGTCTAGGACTAGATTAGTAGTATAAGTTTTACTTGTAAACTTCTTTTTATTTCTATTCTGTTTGTAAAGAATCTTGTAAAGATTTATTATAAAGTAATAAAATTGTGTTTCAATGCTCTGCAATTTTATATTTGTGATGTTCAAATTACAATTTGCAATATTGTAATGTAATTAGAAAATAAGAATTTATTTCTTATCTTATTTTCACTGTCTCAAATCTTTATTGTGGGATACTATATCTATAACTCAACCAAATAATGTTAATGAGATATTTTGGAAAACAAGTTAATATTCCTAACTTATAGTTTTCAAATACTTTAAAAGGATTTAAATTTCAAACTTGAATTCAAAATAACTTCCCCAAAAACTCAATAATTCCAAAAGGTCATGTCAAAATTCATAGCAATCACTAACAAGAGCTATACCTACCTCCAGTTAGCAAAAGAAACTCTGATCCCTTTAGGTTTTTGTTTGGCGAAAAATTTACCCTGATTTTACACATGCATGCATGCACAAACTTAGATTCCTATTTCTACCCTTCGTTGAATCCTAATGTTGGGATGTTATAGACTTCCCCCCTTAAATTAAACTTCGTCCCAAAGTTTGTGGATGAGTACCTGAATAATTCCGGATATGCTTCCCTTAAGTCATCTTATTTTTCCCATGTGGCTTCCCACTCTGGGTGATGTTCGCACTGTAACTTGCAGTATATGATTGCCCTATTTCTCAACATTTTCCAGTTCACCTCTCGAATCTTATAGGGTTTCTCGACATAAGTCAAATCTGCTTGTAACTCAACTTCTTGATGGGTGATGGCATCATCGGGAACTTTAAGACATTTCCGGAGTTGTGAGACATGGAACACATTGTGAACCTGAGCTAGCCTTTTTGGTAACTCGAGAGCATAAGCTATTGTTCTATTCTGACTCAATATCTTGAATGGTCCAATGTAACTTGGGCTTAGTTTTCCTTTGACTCCGAATCTCTTCACTCCCTTCATCGGACTTACTTTGAGATATACCATATTCCCACTTCTGGATGCCATGATCTTCGACTTTGATCAGCATAACTCTCCTGTCGACTCTAAGCTATCTTCAATCGATCTTTAATAATATCTATGATATCTTTATTTTCCTTAATATAATTTGGTGCAAATTCCTTGGTACTACCAGGTTCATACCAACATATAGGTGATCTACATTTTCTTCTGTAGAGTACTTGGTAAGGTGATGCCTTCAGACTACTCTGATAGCTATTGTTCTTGGAAAATTCTACCAACGGCAGATGATCTTCCCACGAACCTCCAAAATCTAATGCACAAGCTCTCAGCATATCCTCTAAGATTTGATTGGTCCTTTCTACCTGGCCTCCAGTTTCTAGATGATAAGCTATGCTAAAATCCAACTTTGAACCAAGTGATGCATGTAATTATTTCCAAAATGCCGATGCAAACACAGATCCTCTATCTGATACAATCTTCTTGGGTACTCCGTGCTTACTCACAGTCTCTTTGATATATATTTCTACTAATTTTTCCGCATTATCCTTTTGGTTTACTGGAATAAAATGCGCACTTTTTGTGAGTCTGTCCACAATCACCCATATCATATCCTTCCGCTTCGGTGTCAGGGGTAACCCTGTGATAAAATCCATACCAATTTCTTCCCACTTCCATTCTAGAATTTCCAAAGGTCGTAATGGTCCTGCTGGACTTTGATGTTCTGCTTTTACCCTTTGGCAAGTATGGAATTTAGATACATACTTTGCAATATCTCTTTTCATATTATTCCACCAAAACAACTCTTTTAAATCCATGTACAACTTTGTACTTCCCGGATGTATGGAATATGGTGTTTAATGAGCTTCCTAAAGTATCACCTCTCGGATTTCTGGCACATCTGGTACACAGAGACGGTTTTGAAACCATAAAGATCCAGAATCTCCTAGATGAAAAGCTAATGTTTGACCTTGAGAGATTCTTCGAACTTCTTTAGTAATAAAAGGATCTTCATCTTGATGTCTAAAGATTTCATGTCGAAGATCACTACTTCTCTCTTCAGTTATTCTCATGGTAGCTAATCCTCCAAGAACTGATGTACTTATGAACTGTATTTCTAACCTTTCCAAATCCATGTGCAACTCTCTTGGCAATTCTCTATTAATAGATTGTGTATCTGTGCTTTTCCGACTTAAGGCATCTGCCACAACATTTGCCTTCCCATGGGTATAATTGATTGCTAGATCATAATCTTTAATTAACTCCAGCCAACGCTTCTGTCTCATGTTCAATTCCTTTTGAGTGAAGAAATATTTGAGACTTTTGTGATCAGTGTATAACTCACACCTTGCACCATAGAGAAAATGCCTCCATCCTTTTAAAGCAAAGACTACAGCTGCTAACTCTAAATCATGAGTTGGATAATTCACTTCATGTTGTTTCAATTGTCTACATCCATAAGAAATTACCTTATGGTCTTGAATAAGCACACAACCTAATCCTTCCTTAGATACATCACAATAAACTGTGTAATCTTTTCCTGGTTCTGGAACTGCTAGGATTGGTGTTGTAGTTAATCTGGTCTTCAACTCCTAAAAACTCGCTTCACACTTCTCATCCCATATGAAAGGAGTATTTTTTTCTTAACAATTTGGTCATTTGTCCAGCTATCTTGGAAAAATCTTCAATGAATCTCCGATAATAACCGGCCATGCCTAAGAAACCTCGGATTTGCTTCACATTGGTTGGTGCCTTCCATTCCAGCACTGATTGAACTTTGGACAGATTTATAACAATTCCATCCTTACTAATCACATGACCAAGAAACTCTACTTCGTCCAACCAGAATTCACACTTAATGAACTTAGCATAAAGCTTATGTTCTCTTAAGATTTGCAATGCTATTTTCAAATGTTTTGCATGCTCTTCTTTATCTTTGGAGTATATCAGAATGTCATCAATGAATACTATGAAAAACTTGTCCAAGTAGGGCATGAAGATTTTGTTCATCAAATTCATGAATATTGTCGGTGCATTGGTCAGACCAAAAGGTACGACAAGATACTCATGATGTCCATACCTTGACACAAATGTTGTTTTAGGAACATCTTCTGGTTTAATTTTTATCTGATGGTATCCTAATCTTAGATCAATTTTGGAGAATAGTCCAGCTCCCTTAACTTGATCAAATAGATCTTGAATTCTTGGTAATGGGTACTTGTTCTTGATGGTGACATTGTTGAGATTTCTGTAGTCCCCACACATTCTTCGTCCACCATCTCTTTTATCTACAAAGATTACCGGAGTTCCCCATGGAGATACACTCTCCTGAATAAATCCTTTTTGGCTAACTCATCAATTTGTTCCTTAAGCTCTTTTAATTCTTTTGGCCCCATCTTATATGGTGCCTGAGCTATTGGTGTTGTACCAGGTATCAGGTCAATAGTGAACTCTATTTCTTGATCAGGTGGCATTCCTGGTAACTTAGCTGGAAAAACATCTTGAAATTCCTTCACTACCGGAATATTTTCCAATTTGACTTCCTTCATTGAATTCAACTGCAGATACACCATGATATGACTATGTTTATCAGCCTGATAGACTATTCTTCCTCCACTTGGAGACCTGATTGAAACAGTTTTCTCCTCACAATTGATCTGAGCTCCATAGTCTGTCATCCAATCCATTCCCAGCACTACTACTATTCCTTTTAATGGGATCACATAAAGATCCGCATAATAGGTTTGACCACATATGGAAATTACTTGGTTCACTTTAATGTTTCTAACTACCACGATCGCTCTGGCGGTAACTACGGTCATAGGTTTTTCTAACGGTGCCCTTCTAATCCCGAATTTATCACAAAATTCCTTAGATATGAAAGAAGTAGTTGCACCCGTATCAAATAAAAAATTTCCGAGATTTGTGAGAATATTGAGCGTACCTATCACCGGTTGATCCGAGTTATCCACCTCCTCCAAGGTTGCGCGATTCAGCTTTCCAGTAGGTCTACCTCTCTTGCCATTATTATTTTTGGCATAGCTTCCACCTCTCTTAGGCTGTCCACCTCCGCCTCCACTGGCTTGTCCTCCACCTTTTGTGGGCCAACCACCGGGTGGTTTGTTTGGGCAATCAGGCTTAATATGACCCTTTTGTTCACAACCAAAGCAAATAATCACTGGCGTCTTGCAATCCTTGCTAATATGTCCCGAAAGTTTGCAATTGTGACATATAACATTCCTTCTCGGATTGAATTGTCCTCCAGTGTTGTTGCTACTCATGTTGTTGTTGTTGTAGGGTCTGTTTCTAGGTTGGAATTCCAAATTGGTTTTGGGTTTACTTGCCTGAATCCTCTTTGTTTCCTTCTTTGCTCTCTTCCTGTGCTCCTCTTGGACATTTTTGTAATCATCTTCAAAGGTTATAGCTGCATCAAGCAACTGTTGAAAAGTTTGAGTGTTGGCAAGCCTCAACTGCATCTTCACAAATGGATTTAGTCCACGCATGAACCTCTTCTTCCTTTTCGCCTCTGTGCTAACTTCTTCAGTAGTGTAACGACATAAATCACTGAACTCCCGAATATACTTCATGACACTGGAGTAACCTTGTTGCAGTTCTTCAAACTCCCTACGCTTAAACTCAATGATACTTTCTGGAACATGGTATTCACGGAATCTTTGCTTGAACTCCTCCTAGTTATACTCTCTTCCTGGAAGTTGCATAGCTAACTGACCCTCCCACCATGCTGATGCAGGTCCGATCAATAGATGTGTTGCATACCTCAACTTTTCTTCCTCATTACATCCTACAGTTTTTAACTTTCTTTCAGTATCTATTAATCAGTCCTCTGCATCCATTGGTTCTGGAGCGGATGCAAAAGGTAAAGGCCTGGTATCCTGGAAGTCCGAAAGACTAACACCCCGTCCTTGAGGTGCCCTCTGGTGTCTCACTCGATCTACCAACCCCTCCATGAATTTGTCCTGGGACTCTTGCATCATTTGCATGTACTGCATAAAGTTCTACTCCATCAATGGCCTCATTGGTGGTGGTGGTTTCTTGCAGTCTGGCGTCTTCATCCGCCTTTTCTTTAGCTTCGTGCTCCATGCACTGCTACTCAGTCTCGTTTTCTACACCC
Organism: Avena eriantha; assembly: GCA_910589775.1. Lineage (NCBI taxonomy): Eukaryota > Viridiplantae > Streptophyta > Magnoliopsida > Poales > Poaceae > Avena > Avena eriantha. The sequence continues at coordinate 536,428,161 of OU342745.1, forward strand.
GTTTCCATACCCCCTAGTCTTGTAACATAAAGCGAATACTCATAATTACATCATGGATATGTGTTCTGAGCTCAACTTCATGCTAGTCACACAATGGAAAACAAGATCCAAATAAGAACCAAATATGCATTACACACATATTATACATTACAAACAACATAGTTTATACAACATGACTACAAGCCCTTACTAACTAAGCATTACAAGCTCATGTGGATTCTATCCCACTTATTTATTTACATCAAGTCCTCAGACTCTAACTCCCGTATCCTGTGGAGATACTCCCAGTCAAAGTCACACACCCCAGAAGTTGCGTCGTTCATCGTACATACCTGGAGTACAACCGTGCTGACGTGAAGTACGGTGCACCGTCTATGGAACAACTTGCCTCTTCGATAGGTGATATTCAGTATCAGAAGTCTCCGAACTTGACACATCATTCAGCTGAAGTGCATCCATACCTTCCAACTCATCTGAAATATCCTCAGAACCATCTGCATCACTATCTTCATCATCCATCTCATGCATCCCGACTCTAGAGGAATCAATAGAATATTCCCCTTCCGATGCTCCCCAAGTACTCTACTGGGTACGATAGTCCTCAGCTATGATTGGATAGTGCATGTTATCTGGGGTAGGATAATGTTCTAGTGACTCAAATACCCTTTCTTCGGGATCTTCCTCCTCAGACTCTACATCCTCTACATGGAAATCTCTTCCATCAACGGAATAAGATCTCACGCCCATGCGACTAGTTTACCCGGTATCTCCAACTGAATCTTCCACAGGAATAGAATTCCCGGCAGATCCATCCATTGATCCGTACCTCCATCCCTTGGAATTTCCAATAGGTAGTTCCGAGTCCTCGGTTCCCCGAGAACTCTATGGTACAGGATGACTAGTGCCCTCATCAGGATATCTAGTGGATTCTGGTATTGGTGAGTAAGGATATGGTGTAAAAGATGTTGGATCTATAGGTATATCCTTAAAAACTAGGTTAGCCCTATCCACTACTTCATTCTCCAGTTTAGATGCTAACTTCTCCCTTCTTTTAGGATTCGTTAAATCCTGTAGCATATCAACCCGATCTTCTACAATAACCTGATGTGTCCTATACAAAGACCCAACCATCAGTCGATATAGATCCATAAACTTAGAAGCTAGTTTTCGATGCTTCCTTACTAAAGTAAGATGATCTGGTTCAGGTTCCTCGTCTATAGAGTCATGAGGAATCACAACTAATTCTTCTGCTTTGTGTTCCCGAACATTGGCTATCGCCTCCACAATAGCAACATGATACGCTGCTAGGTGACTGATACATTGCAAATGTATCTACAATTTTTGATGTTCCATGCTTGGTTTTATCTACTTTTTTATGTTTTGTCCACACTTTGGAGTACTTTTCATATGATTTCTTGGACTAACCTATTAACAAGAGCCACAGTTCCAGTTGCCTGTTTTCTGCTGTTTTTGGTTCCAGGAAAGTCAGAAAATGAATATTCTCGGAATTGGACGGGACAAAAGCCAAAGTTCCTATTTTACCGGAAGACTCACGGAGCCAGAAGCAGAGACGGAGGAGGGCCAGGGCCTGGCCACACCATATGGTGGCGCGGGCTAGCCCTGGCCGTGCCACCAGGTGGTGTGGGCCCCCTGGCACTCCATCGACATTGACTCTTCGCCTATAAGAAGCCTCCCGATGCATAAACCCTAAATAGTCAAGTCTCCAGCCACGAAAAGTTCCGCTGCACCGCCGCCACCAAAGGGGAGATTCAGGGGACAGAAAGTCTCTGTTCCGGCACCCTGCCGGGATAGGGAAGTGCCCCCGGAGCCATCTCCATCGATCTCCACCGCCATATCCATCACCATTGTTGATTCCCATGATGAGTAGGGAGTAGTTCTCTCTCGAGGCTAAGGGTTATACCGGTAGCTATGTGTTCATCTCTCTATCTATGCATGATCATATTGTGATCATGAGCTTGTAATCTATAGATCTACCTTGCTACTCAAGTGCTTTAATGAATCTCTGCTCTCCCCATGTGTGTGAAAGTGACAGCGTGCTCACCATGGTGGCACTTAGGCTAGAGATTATAAATACTTGTTATGAGTTATATTTGGAGTTGGATGTCTTTATGAAATTGTGGTGTTTGTTGGACTCATCTAGTACTCAAGGTGACAGTGTGGGGTTTTCTAGATGGGAAAGGCTTACTTTGAGGTGTGTTGTTATAGCCCTACCATCGATCAGAGTGTTCAACCGGAGAGTAGTTAAGAGTAGTATCATAAAGAGAGGATATATTTATGAGAGAGTGTTCACTAGTGAAAGTATGATCCCTAGGACTTGTTTCTTAGCACTGAAACACCGTTTGCTACTAGATATGTTACATGTTTGCTTCCTTCCATCTTTATTTCAGTTTGCCTTTAGTCTTTTCCACGCCATCAAGTTATTTTCTATCACCATTACCACTTATAATTATCCATACCACTTGTATTTCACTATCTCTTCGCTGAACTAGTGCACCTATACACCTAACAAGTGTATTGGGTGTGTTGAGGACACAAGAGACTTCTTGTATCTTGATTGCAGGGTTGCTTGAGAGGGGATACCTTTGACCACTTCCTCCCTGAGTTCGATAAACCTTGGGTGATCCACTTAAGGGAAAACTTGCTGTTGTTCTACAAACCTCTACATTTGGAGGCCCAACAACTGTCTACAAGAATAGAAGTGCGTAGACATCAGTGACTTCTACCTTCACCCATAGGTAAATTATGATATAAGCCAAGCTCCTTTAGTTGGATACTAACACGATATTTGGCTAACATTCGCCCATCATGGTATGTCATGGTATTGACTAGGATATTAGTTGTGCAACAAAAAACCCTCAGAAGTTCTCGAAGCTATTCAGATAAAGCCCCCTAATAGTCATCGAGAGTCTCTTCTTTTCTTGCCAAAGTCTGTTTTGGAAACTTTTGTGCCATTTCCACTCTACGGGAATAAATATAATTAGTATCCATTAGTTTTAATGATGCATCATAATAAAGAATTATCGCTCTAAAAAAATATAACAAAATATTCACAATTGAATACTCATCATATAATCTAGATAACTCCTTACTGTTGTTCCTAGAATCCTACAGTTATTTCCCTTTACTAGGTTTCCAACCTAAGGTCAAAGCAATTGCTCTGATACCAACTACGGTGACCCAGCATACCACTGTATGTGTAGTACACTATAGTCGTTGACATGACATCCACAGGACACAGTTCTGTAAATATCACATTCCTCAGAGTGGTACAACAGAAACATTGCGGGTCCATATTACAAACATACACACTTCATTATTATTACAAACCAAGAGTTCCAAACTTCAAGAGTTACGAAATTACAAACCAAACTTAAGTAGTTTCAGCGGAAGATATAAATTCAAACTCATACTCCTAACTGAGCTCAACAACTTATTTTATAAAAATCCTGCTGCTCGGCTCAATCGGTTTACTAATAACTAAGGCAACTACTCAGACTCATTGCCCTCCACTCCATAGCGTATTTCGTAGTCCACCCCTTCAACTCCTCTGGATAGATCTGGCTCTTCGTAGTAGACATCCTCTTGTCCTTCAGTTGCATACATTGAAGGGTCTTCTGGATTCTCAGAGTCTAAGCAAGGGTTCAAAGGAAAGAGTGAGTAACAACGTTACCCAGCAAGTTCATTATATGCAAGGTGGGAAGTTTGATGTTCTATCTACTACCTCGGACTATAAGTCCTTAGAAATATGAAGTTTTCGTAAACATTTCTTCAAAGATTGATTTTATTATCAAAAACTATGCCCATCAGCCTTCACAGGTTGACCAGAACTTCATGGAGTTCCTTTCCTGCCGTGTTCGTAGCTCCTTCGCAGAACAGGGAGTAACATGTCACAATTCTTACACTCTGTAGAGGTGCGTTACTTTACCCATGAGATATCAACTCCTTGTTGCACAACCGGGCGTACTTTCCCGTCCACAATTCCTTGATATGGGGCCTAGTAGGTGAGTCAATCGCTGCCCTCTCCGCGACCCTATATGTCTGCACGATCCTCCGGGGCTGACTACACCTCCGTTAAGCCCCCATTTTGGGCAAGCTACAACCCTGGTGAGTTCTTGAAGACTCTATGAGCTGGTGATTCCCATGGCAAGCTCCATAAAGGTCTGACTATACCTCCGACAGCCACTCATAGATAATCTAGATACCAAAATCATGGGGCCTAAGGGTGCCCACCCATATGCTGAATCCACACAAGGAACAACAGCAACACGATAAGGTCATCTTGCCTCCATATGAAAGGAAGAAGATACAACTGACTTCTTCATCCCATTCCAAATCTCATGGTTAACGCGTAATATACGACGCTAGAATCACTGATGTCATGGGTTGTTAAACCTAAGGTGACTGGTGCAATTTGAATCCTAAGTTCCATTGCTAATCTTTATCATCACTTAGGATGATAACTACATTTTATTTATTAGAGAAGATAATATTTCTTTCTCTAGATCATCGATGATAGCACACAATTTGCAATATCTTTGTTAAAGACTCTTCAAAGGACATGAGAAAGTTATGAACTTGCATTGTGACTACAAGGTAGTGAAGTCGGATGCTTCTACCTAACCTTGAGCTTCGGTTTCTACAGAGAACCATTATTGCCCGGTAAGGACAATATTTAAAGAAGCAATATGTAATGCATAGTAATGTCATGCAATGGTTTATTATCTACTTCTTTGCGTGTTTTACCCTCTTAGTAAAAGTTTGGTATTTTCTTTAATTAATAAAATAAAAGTATTATTCTAAAAGTTAAAAATATGTACTTATTTAAATTTTTACTCTTTTAAATATTTACTAAAATTCCTTTAAGGAAATAAGACTTTATTTTTATCACACTGAATTTACTTTTCAAAAATACAAACTAGTATTTTTCTATAATAGTATATCCATTTAGGATCTTAAAAATGAATTTTATTCAATTTTAAGTGTTTCATATATTTTTGTAAAGTTCAAAAGTAATTGGCACAATATTAATAATGGCCCTAATTTTTAGTTACCCAAAATTCTATTGATTATTTTTATTTAATAGGGAATATTTTTGTGAGTTCATAGACATATTATTTATATTTTTAAGAATTTTATTTATTTTTCTAGAGTTGTTTTTGTTTTAAGGGCATATTTGTAAATATTTCTTTTTAAACAACTCCCTTAAAATACGGGCCTGGCCCACTAGGCTGGCCCGGCCCAACCTAACCCGGCCCACACCGCCTGGTTAAGCCCACCAGGGTAGTACTAGGCCGCCCACTGGCCCAGTTCCCCCCCCCACGCACTCACTCTCATCTCCCCTTTCTCTCTTTCTCTCGCTCTCGCGCTCACCTCTTTCGCTCGCTGCTGCCACCACACATGATTCCGGCACGATCCAGCCGCCGTTGCCACCGCCATGGTGCAAGATGACTAAGTTGATGCCGCCGCTCAGTTCTGCCAGAGCAGATCTGCCGATCGGGTCCTCTCATGGCCGCGTTGACCCCTGCCCGAAGCTAGGGTTAGGGTTTGGCCACCCTGGAGCTTTGTCGCTGGTGCACTGTGGTACTCAGGGTGTGCTGCCCTTCATCTCCGGCTAGTTTTGACGTGCTGCAGGCATGGGTTCTAGCGCCCCTTCGGGGTGCTCCCCGTGTCACCGCTTCTGCACTGCCGCCAGCCACTCCTCTGCTTCCTCTTCAGTTACCTTTGTGAGGACCTCGAGTAAGTTTGGGTGCTTCCCCTTTGTGCTCCTCTCTTGTGCTCTAGCTATCTTTCCCTGGCATGATTAACATCGTTAGCCCCCTGTCTAGGGTTCATCTCTGAACCCTAGGGTTCATACCCTGTGTAGTGATGTTTAGTTAATTTCTCTGGTTCATCCTACAAGTGATATCCTTCTAGAGGTTAATTTGCTAGTGGTACCTATTGCACGCTAATGGTCCTAGCCAATTGCTCTCCTTTCTGCTAGTTAGTACTCTGCTGAAAATGTTGTTGTCACCTTGTTCTCTGTCAGAGAACCCTCTATGAAAGTATATTGAATCTTTATGTGATTACCCTTGTTGCATCTGTGATGTGTTCATTTTATTGGATTGGGACTCACTGTTATGCTAGATTTGGGATGCTCTCTTTTGAGGTGATGTTGTTAATATTTGCTTATGAAGCAGTGATGTGCTGCATAGATGATTTATGAATATGATTGATTCCAATCTGCTTTATAGGAAGATGATTAGTGGCTTGTGGCTTAGTGATAGACAGTGATGATGTTTGCTGGCTCATCTGGCACAAAGTGCCAAGTATGATTCCTAAATTAATTTAGGAAAGTGATTATAGGTTTTTTAATAGCTACTATTGAACCTGTTGGTACAGAGGTGCTACCTAGTTGGGGATGTGCCATGTACTAGCAGTGTGATATGTGTTGATATAGTTAAAACTAGATCCACAGGTTTATGATGCTTGTCTGAAACCCTCTCTAGGCTTTGGTAATCAGTTTAGGACAATGATTCTCATAGCCTTTAAGAAAATGATTTTGTAACCCATGTTGTGTAGTATAGAGCTTTAAGGTGAACCACGTCTGAGGTGCTACCATCCATTGGATGTGCCTAGAAGCATTCAGTAAAGTTGTTGTACATGTGGATGTAAAAAACATGTTTTATTCTCCAAGATTAGTGATGCACAGGCTGAGATCTTGGAGTGGTTTGCAAAGATAGATAGTTTGGCCCTTTTAATCTCTTCTCTGAACAAGATCTGAAGATATAAGATTTAGTCTAGGACTAGATTAGTAGTATAAGTTTTACTTGTAAACTTCTTTTTATTTCTATTCTGTTTGTAAAGAATCTTGTAAAGATTTATTATAAAGTAATAAAGTTGTGTTTCAATTCTCTGCAATTTTATATTTGTGATGTTCATATTACAATTTGCAATATTGTAATGTAAATAGAAAATAAGAATTTATTTCTTATCTTATTTTCACTGTCTCAAATCTTTATTGTGGGATACTATATCTATAACTCAACCAAATAATTTTAATGAGATATTTTGGAAAACAAGTTAATATTCCTAACTTATAGTTTTCAAATACTTTAAAAGGATTTAAATTTCAAACTTCAAAATAACTTCCCCAAAAACTCAATAATTCCCAAAGGTCATGTCAAAATTCATAGCAATCACTAACAAGAGCTATACCTACCTCCAGTTGGCGAAAGAAACTCTGATCCCTTTAGGTTTTTGTTTGGTGAAAAATTTACCCTGATTTTATAGATACATGCATGCACAAACTTAGATTCCTATTTCTACCCTTCGTTGAATCCTAATGCTGGGATGTTACATTAAGATATAACATTTATGGCATTATCAACCATTAGGGTTTTTTCCTAAGCATATTATATATGAAAGCTTATAAATATGAAGCTTAGCCATAAAAACTTAAATCTAGCATGTTTAATATTCATGGATTATATTATAAGATTTGTTTATGGGAAATAGCTAAATTTATTATATAATTTATTTTTTAATACCAAGTTTAGGAGCTATATAAAATATGGATATATATGCAAATTGAGATTATCACTTCCAATATAAGTTAATGATTTGCAAAATGAACTTGTACATCTTTGACTTATAGTTAGTTAAAGTTTCTAAAGGATTATTATATACTTATATTTATGGTTTTAAGTGTTTAATACCATCTTTGACTTATTATACACTTATAGTTAGTCCAAGAGGCTGCCTTGCGGCGCGCCAGGAACCGGTGCCGCCGACGGTACAGTTAATGAAGAACAACCGAGGTCGATCGGGTGTTGATGATTTCCGTATGGCATTTCGGTAGGTCAAAAAAGCAGAGAGAGGACGGACGGCGCAGGTTCTCCGGCCAGCATCGGAGAAGAAAGGAGCGGTCGCCGACGAGCCCGCGCCAACGCTTGCGCGCCGTGGCGCAGCGGAGGAGGGCGGTGAAGTCCGTCGTCGACACGCGACGGAGGATCTCGAGCTATTTGGGTCTTCTCGTTTCGGTTTACGTCTCAATAAGAGTTCTCAATCTACGGGCAGCTGGTCGGCCCACGAACTAGCCCAACAGCTTTAACACTTCCTCGCTTTAATTATTTGTTGAATTTGTTAAAAAAACTCTATTTGAATAAAGGTAATAAGTTTCTGTAAGAAAATTTGTTGAATTTGGCAATTTGATGCCCGTTAGGGAAAACAAACTACTCCCTCCCCATATACTTTCCCTTTCCCCTCCCCTCTCCCACCCTAGCCTTGAGAGTCATCCGTGCACTCCTGGAGCCCCTCCTCTCCTCCTCTGTCGGCCTCGCCAGTCGGAGTGGAGCTAGGGGTGGCGGACGGGTTCATATGTATAGAGTAGGCCCAACACATCTCGTCGTAGGTGTAGGGTTAGGGTTTGTAGTGTTTGCCCATGTGGTGAATGGCGAAATGTCGTTGAGCTTCTGCCTTCTAGTGCTGCCGTTCGGTGCTAGAAGGCCGTCCTCGAGATTTTCCGGCGAGCTCCTGTGGTGGGAGGTTGGTAGAGGGGATGCTGAGGTCCCCCTCCCCCCCCCTCAAATAAGGGCGAGTTCGGCCATCTTCGGATCTCCTGGCGTGCTATTGCATGGCTTCTTCCGGCCGGTCGTGGAGGCGAGCGGAGGAACCAAGTCGGTGTCGCGGTCAGCATCGGAGAAGAAAGGAGCGGTCGCCGACGATCCCGCGCCAACTCTTGCACGTCGTGGTGCAGCGGAAGAGGGCGGTGAAGTCCGTCATCGACACGCGACGGAGGATCTCGAGCTATTTGGGTCTTCTCGTTTCGGTTTACGTCTAAATAAGAGTTCTCAATCTACGGGCAGCTGGTCGGCCCACAAACTAGCCCAATAGCTTTAACACTTCCTTGCTTTGATTATTTGTTGAATTTGTTAAAAAACTCTATTTGAATAAAGGTATTAAGTTTTTGTAAGAAAAAATGTTGAATTTGGCAATTTGATGCCCGTTAGGGAAAACAAACTACTCCATCCCCGTATACTTTCCCTTTCCCCTCCCATCTCCCACCCTAGCCTTGAGAGTCATCCGTGCGCTCCCGGAGCTGCTCCTCTCCTCCTCTGTCGGCCTCACCAGTTGGAGTGGAGCTAGGGGTGGCGGACGGGATCATATGTATATAGTAGGCCCGGCGCATCTCGTCTTAGGTGTAGGGTTAGGGTTTGTAGTGTTTGCCCATGTGGTGAATGGCAAGATGTCGTTGGGCTTCTGCCTTCTAGTGCTGCCGCTCGGTGCTGGAAGGCCGTCCTCAAGCTTCTTCGGGGAGCTCCTGTGGTGGGAGGTTGTAACTACCTCGGTGAATTACGCTCTTAGTAACATGCCTGGATGAGCGAAAGTGGTTAAAATAGTACGGTGGGGCCCAGGGCCACTCACGGTAGACCTTTCGGCCGTCCTAACCACTTTCAGAACATCGGGACAAGAACGAGCGGCGTAATCGGCAGGCGAAGGGATCAACTACATACACAAGTGAGTATGTATGCAAGCCACATACAACAGTTCTCAGAGCCACTCCATCTAAAAGAAATAGAAATATTGCAACGCCATACGGCAAGATTCAAATATCCTAGATAGAGATAATATTTTAGGATAGCTCCTCATACATCAAACATCAGAGTATCAGGCGGAAGCGGAAAACAAGATCCGAGTATGGATAAGAAGCAAATCGGCATAAGATGCCACATAAATAAACACATCCCGCCCACAGATCTCACGGATCCCCGTTCCTGGAATCTCTACACCGAGTGATCATTGCCAACATCATCTCCATCCCCACCCAATATCCATCTTGCGGGTACACCTGTTCATCTGAATCAAACAATTTATCGTGTGAGACCCTAGGGGTACTCAGCAAGTCTTTATGCCACTAAAGGGGACACAACCTGGGGTGACGCAATTGCAGCAAAAGATAATATCTAACAAGTCTATAGATACTCGCTAATCATCTGCCTAACCAATGATAGACGGATGTACGTGAATTAAGAACAACAGTTATAACAGTGTAATTAACAGATCCATCCTCCTCCTCGCTTACCAACGAGGAAGCGGACGAATAACCCCCCATCCGTTGGCAGTTTTATTAACCATTCCATGAGTATTGCACTATTTACTAGTCAGGTACTTAGTCAATTTAAAAGCGGCACTTTAATTAGACTTGTCTATGATCGAGAAACTATGCTCCAAGTCATCCATAACCGTGGACACGACTTTCAGAAAGATTTACCCTGCAGGGGTGCACGAATAGCAACACACACTCGATCAACCTCGGAAAAACCAACTCAAAACCCAACGAGGCATTCACGACAAAGCGATCACAGGATTCAGAAATATTTCAGGGGACCACCCCATTAAGCTACCCGCAACGAAGTTGGCCGGCTCCGAGACGGACCCAAGGTTTGCGCCAATGGCTGTAAACGACTGGGAACCCGAAAATGTGATTGGGCTTGTCGATACCGCGAAAACACTCCGCAATTCTTAAACAGTACAGGTGCTCCTCGCACAATCTTAAATAAAGCAGTAATGCATGGCATAAGTACAAGATAGTAACAAAACCCCAAACTACTTTGTGGCCCCAAGAAATAAAAATGAATCAAGCTCTGGCTCAGGGGGGTCCATAAGGCCTCCCGGATCTGGATAGTGCGAATAGTCAAGGAACAGGAATCAAGTACTCGGGGTCCTACGGGACACAAGTGAGTATGAAAAACCAAAAAGCAAATATTGCTCACCGGTGCCTCTTTCATTAGTTATCCCATTACTACTCAGGTTAAGTTGTTTAGGTACCTCGTTATCCATCAGACACTCACATACCCTACACATGCTTTTCTATGACTCGCATGGCTCAAACAACTCCTGGAGTAATGGCTCATGGGATGGAGGAACAAGCTTCGGTGGGGTTTAAAAATAAAGGCTATGCAGTACTTGGGATTCAATTTAATGCAATCGCGACTCAATGGTGCAAGAATACGATAGAGGCAATAGGTACTATATGTATGCAAGCATGTGGTAGTGTTGCCTGGCACCTCAGTTGAAGCGAGAGATGGATCTGGTTAGTACTCCTGTGATTCCTGGTAATTCTCCTACTGGGCGTCTATTCGAAGAAGAACCAAACAAACAAGGGCCAACATAAATAAGGTGCACAAGCATATGAATTAAAATGCGACAAGCAAACAAGCATGCCATGATGAATGATGCACCATTTACATGGCATTAAAGTAGCATGGCAAGGGTGAGGTGTGGTACAAGAATAAAGCATTTTATTAATTATTTAACCAAGTTTTATTGCCATAAACAGTTCTGATTTTTAAATATGGCATGATGCATGCATCAATTTAGAACAAGGAATGCATTGGCAGAACGGGCTCGTCGTGCTGATCGATTTAGACATATTATTTGTCAAATTTGGAGTAATAGATTTAAAGTTATTAATTTATTAAGAAAAGGGGCATTTTATTTTAATCTTAATCATCTCGAAATTTTAAAGTGCTCAAACAATAATTTGAATGGCATATTTGAAATCCTCACATTTTTCTGATTCAAAAACATATATTATTTGTATTAGTTGGATTTATAATTTGAAAGTTATTTAAAAATCTGATTTGAATTTGAATTTAGACAATTCTGGAAAAGTTTATTTAAAAACAGAAAAGCAGAAAACATTTTATACTCAGACAGACCCAGCCCCAGTCGCTGACGGGTGGGCCAGCTGCTGGCTGGGACACACGCGCACGGAAAGGTTTTTCTCACCGCGGCGTACCTAGCCTCTGCGAATGACAGGCGGGGCCAGCGGCTACGGGCCCACGTGACAGCGGTTGCGCACGCAGAGGCTGACAGGTGGGGACGTACTGGACCGCGGGTTAAGCCTACGAAACTACGGATGCGTTTTTGTAAAATGCCCACAAACACGGACAGGTGGGGTCTCGAGGAGCGCGGGTTCAGCGGGAGATAAAAAGAGGGGGCTATTTACAAAGTTACCACGACCCGTACTGATGTTCTTCTCTCTCTGAACCGCGGTCAGGTTTGTGCGCGACACGCGGAGCGCGGCGCGCGGGGGACTCGATCCCGCGACCTGGGCGTGCGCGCGGAGGGCGAAGCCACTGCGGTGGCTTGGGTTTGGTGTCAGGTGGGTGTTAAACGGCTAGATGAGGCTCTACGCGGCGCGGGGGCGTGCAGACACCAGCGACCGCCAGCGCACAGAGGGTGCTTGCTGAAACGAACGGCGAGACCGGAGGGTGTTAGCGAGGGGGAGGATGTCAGGTCAGTGGATCAGCTCACCGCGAGTCCGACGGAGAGGTTGGATCGGAACGAAACGCGGCGGATCATCGACGAAGCAGACGCACCCGGATCTAGGGTTCGCGTCAGGGCGGTGGTGGTTCTGGCGGTCCTGGGGCTTCTCCTCCTCGCTGGCGTGCTCCGGGTGATGCAGAAGAACCTCCCCGGCCTCCTTGACCACCTCCACGTCGCGCTCGTCGGTAGGAACGAGGAAACGACGGTGGTGCTGACGGTGACCGGCGAGAGGGAGATGGTGTCGGTGGAGAAGAAGAGGAGGGAGGGCAAGGCCCTGGGGTGGATCTGGGAGAGGCAGAGGAGACGTGGGAGAAAGAGGAAGTGTAGAAGAGGAGGGGGCGCCGTGGGGATCAGGTTGGAGATAAAGGTGGCTTCGGCCACCTTTTTCCTCCTCCTCTTCACGTGCCTGAGCTGGGGCTCGACCTGGGACAGGGCAGGCATGGCAGGTGGGCCAGGACACGACCAAGGAGGGCAAGCTCAGGTGGGACAGGCACGGCAGTGAGAGAGAAAGAGAGAGGAGAGGGAAAACTCGGGTGTAGCTTCGGCTAGGGCTAGATAGGGTGGCTCGGGTTAGGGTTTTTAGTTAGAGTTGGAGAGGTAGCTGGGTGGGGCCTGCATGGCAGGGAGAGGGGAGCCTAGGCATGGTGAGAGGAGGGAGGTGAGGTGGGGTTAAGGGTTAGGGTTTAGGCTAGAACTAGGGTTAGAGGAAAATAGAGAGGTGTTAGGGTTTTGTAATTAGTGTTTACTAGGTATGGTGATTAGATTAGAGAGGGAGATGGAGAGAGGTGTTTAGGGTAAGGGATGGTTTGGTGGTTAGGGTTTACTCAAGCCCCCAAGCAAGATCATGCATGAAATGGAGGGGAGTAGGGTGTGATGTAGATATGGAGATGTGAGAGAGGCTTAATGGCCACATGGCAAGGATATACCACCAAGGTGGATAGGTTGAGAGAGAAGAGAGAGATCAAAAGAGATAAGGCACCCAAAAATCCAAGTAAAATCCAAAAGAGTGGAATGGGGTGATGATTGCATGGCCCATGCATAAACATTAATGCTAGGTTTTATCTTGTGAAAACAAAATAAATATCCATGGCATTTATACATATGCATTCCAAAATATGGTGTAAGGCCAAGCTATAGGATAAGATAATTGGATTCATCCCAACCCACATGAGCTAGATGAAAGCCAAAGAAAATAATACTCATGGGTAAGTAAGGATGGTGGAATTATAAGATGGTGAAAAGAAAGGTGATGGAGTTGAATAAAAGATATGCCCCCAACTCAACTTGGGCATTAAACAATATATCAATAACCAAATACAATATCAAGAGGCAAATACAATTAATAATGCATATGAGAGAAGAACCAAAAGAAAAGGGTTTTATATGATGCTCAAATGCAAGGTGGCATGATGACATGAGCATGATATAATTATGATGCAACAATTATATATAGGAAGTAGCCATTATATTACTAGACCAAGTAGTATTACAATTGTTAGACAATTGGAATGCTACAGAGGTTGGTGGAGGAGATGCAGAGGTCGGGGCCCCCTCAAATAAGGGCAAGTTCGGCCATCTCCGGATCTCCTGCCGTGTTGTTGCATGGCTTCTTCCGGCCGGCCGTGGAGGCGAGGGGAGGAACCAAGTCGGTGTCGCGGTCAGCGGATCTGGAGGATGGTGGGGAGGTGGTTCGGGTGTTGCTACGTCGGGGAGCGAAATCTCGATGGCATGTGCGTCGTCGACTCTTTTGGCTGGAAGACAGCCGCTCCCGCTTTGGTTTCCGTCGTCAAATCGCCGGCCAAAGGAGTTTAACCTCCAGGCTGATGTGCCAGATTGGAGGCCCTTGAATTCAAGAACGGTGATCTCCCGCCGTGGTGTCCCAAATGGTGTAGTCCCCGGCGACGCCATGGTTGTCCGTGCTTGGCTGCAGATCGGTGGAGATGGAGCTGGACCAGATTGCGTTCTGCAAATTAGATCTGAGGTCCTCTATGCAATTAGTCAGGATCTGGTTGTATTTTTCTATATGTTTGGGGTCCTTTCTATAATTTGTACCTCCACCGACGATTAGTAATGCACCTTCTCGATCCTTCGGACCGTTCCCCGTTAAAAAATAAATAAAAACCTACTCCCTCCATCCTAATATATAAGGCGCGCTAATTTTTTTGCCGGTCTATGATACAAGACTTTGACCAGTACTATATACGAAATTATATGAATTGGGAATCTATAAATGGTATAGTTGGATTTGCCTTGCAAAATTCTTTCATTTCATTTGCTTTTATACTAATTTTGTGGAGATATTATAAGTACAAATCGTAGTAAAATTTGTAAATAAAAAATTAAGGGCGCATTATATTTTAGGATGGATGGAGTATTATAATGTTTTCCAACGATATAAAATGCGTGAAAAATCGGTGAAAATTGACACGAAACTCTTACGGTGTGTTTGGATATAGGAATTTAGGTTAACGCCAATAAATTGACAATAGGATGCCTGATTAGAAAACAAGTCAGGTACTACTAATAAAATGTTGCCCAAGGATATAAAATATGCACACAATTTGTAAGAATCGATAGGGAACTCTTAGAATATTTTTTCCAGGGAAGTCATTGCCTTGCTAATTTGGCAAAGATTGATCGTCGAACTATCACTTGGTTAGGTTCAGGTCCTGATATTATTGTCCAGGTCCTCGAGCTTGAATGCTTTGTAATCCCTCCTGATTCATAAAGCTCCATTTATCCCACAAAATACAAGATGTTGCCCCTGTAAAAATAGACGCTGAATATGAACAGGAGAATCCTGAGCCAATTGCGTGCATACTGACTGTAGAACACTGAGGCTAGAGAGTATACCAAATTAAAACTATGTAGGGGTTTGCTAGACAAAGTGTACAAGAAAGACCAGTCTGGGCTTCTTTTATCTCATGAATTTCGCATAAAACTTGCAGAAATCGTGCAATTTTGCAATGGTTAAAAAATACCGCTAGAAAGCCAACGTCCCCATAGATGCAGGAAAAAACCCTTGGTGATGCAAAAGCATAGTGAAACTCGGCAGCACGAGTCGCAAAGCAGTGAACCAACTTGATTTACCAACAAATGGCAAAGCAGCCCTTCCTCCGTACTGATATGTAACCTGAAACCTTGTTGAAGTATTGCAGGAAAAAACCCTTGGAGTAAATTGCTTATAAAAAATTCTTTTTACTTGTTAGAAATATAGGTAATTTACCATGAGATTTAATCTATAAAGGAAGTAGATAATCATGACCGTAACAATATAGATTAAACTAGATATGAAAACTGTTAGAGAAGATGAACATAAAACATCTTAACAAATTGCTAGAACGTAGCATGATCTCGAACGGAAGAAACTGAAACACGCACGATGTTGAGGAACCGTTCACATTTCGTGGTGTTGTCACTAACAGCCATGTTGCCAAAGATGTTGTCGACGTCAAAGATGTAGTTATCGTTGGGAAAGAAGTCTACGTTGGTGTTGGAGTAGATGGCAATAGTTGGGCTAGAGCGTTCCCAAAAACCTTATCGCACATCTCCCATTTAGGGTCTGGAGAGGTTGGGTTCTAGAGGCCTATTGTCCCAACCTACAGCGCACACAGCAAGGTGGGATGGGGAAGGCCTAATTGGGGGTGCGGTACTCTGAAATTTGATGGCAGGCACATGTGTTTGTTGTGTTGTTGTGGTGTATCTCTCTTAGAGGAGCGACCTCTTGTTATAGGCACTGAGGTGAACGGAACAGTCAGACCAGATGTTGAAACAGATGTCTTTTTTTTTTGAACGGAAGAGGGGTCGCGAAGGACCCGAGAGCTGCATTCAATTCATAAGTGAACCAAACGGTAGTTGAACTACCAGCCATTCGTATAGGTCGTCCTCTCGTGCAAAAAAGTTTCAGCTTCGTGCAGTCATGCGTGGAGAAAACTATAAAAGACAGCGGGTACACACATAGGTGTTATCCTGGCTCGGCTCTACAGGAACTTCTCAATTTTGTTTCTCTCAAATAAAACAACATGTGTATTTGAAAAAGTGCACATCACTAAGAACTAAAGTGTGGAGAAAATAGTTTGGAATTTGTTTGATACCACGTAAAACTATAAGATGATGTTTATTTGAATAAATATTTTTAGATATTATTTAAATTGCACAAAATGTTAACTTTATTTTTCTTGAATCAAAGTTCCTTTGAACCGTTCACCTACAATGTCTGAATATTGTATCATTTATCCTTTGGGAGAAATAAAAAAGTGTGGGGGTGTAGGTGAGTCCTACTCAGCTACAACTTCTCGAACCTGAGATTGATTTTTGAACTCGTGTTTTGAACCAGCGAAACATTTTTTGAACCCTGTGAACATTTCCAGACCTAAACATGTTTTAACCATGTGAAAAAAAATCAAAGTACAAACTTTTTTCCGCGAACATTTTGTTCATGTTTTTTGCAATTAATTATTTTTAGTTAGTAAAGTGATTATATAGAATCAATTAATTATGGGGAGGTGACCTAAACTATCAAATGAGGTAGCAAACACAGGCTTTGCTCCATCTTTACCGCAGCACAATACTTTATATCCAACACTATTCGTATTTATATACACACACATATATATATATATATATATATATATATATGTGTGTGTGTATATATATATATATAGAGAGAGAGAGTTTTCGGCGCCGTGTATGGTTTATGTAATAGGTTAAAAATAAAAGGGTCATTTCTAACCAACTCAGCTTCATTTTCAACCCTAGTCACGGTTGATCTCTAACAAACAACTTTCAAAACAAATGGTAGTTCATATAAATACCACACACTGAATTTAATCTCATCTAACATCTCAATAAGCAACAAACCATATATTATATTGTTGTAATGATATTTTGAATCATGGTGTCGGTTTCTCCATGGATCTAGAGGGAGGGGGGCTATGGCCCCTCACCCCCCCACCCCACCCCACCCCCTCCAATGCAATAACCATGTACAATATGATCAACCTGAAGGCCAAAGCCAACAACAACAATGTGCAAAGCATCTCATGCCCGAGGAATATGTCAGGTCTGCTTCTCCGTGGGAGGATCTTGCTAGCGGGAAATCTAATCATCGTGCCAGACCTTGACATAAATGTGACGTTGTTCCAGGACCCTAGTCCGTTGTTCATCGGTAGACATGAAAGGACTTCTTGGGACATTGTGTACCTCTACAGGAGCTACGACTTCAAGCATGGGTGAGAGTAAGGCGGACGCTCGATTCGGTGCCCATAGGTATGTGGGAGTGCCCTGGTTTTTTCTTGTCATGATAGACGGTTTGCAAAACGGATTGAATACATATGTGGCGTCTAGTGCGCAGGTCAAACATGTCCTACAAAATAGCCTCGACGCACATGCTCGGTACAACTTCTATAGGGTGGGCACAAATGACCGGAACACCGAGTAGTAATATGTTCAAGACGACATTCAAATGACCATGCATATGAAATTAGATGTCCATATTAAATGCCCACTTAATTAGGTCAAACTAAAAGATTTTAATGCACATAATTTTGTGAGTAATTTTGCAAGTTGATATTACAAGGACATTCTGGATCGATCATGGTGGTAAACAGTTGCTACACTGGTTGCTCGAGGAGGTGGAGGTGTTGAGAGGGAATCTGGTCAGTCTCAGTGACATGGTTATCAAGCAAGGAGACTCTGTTCAAATAAAGATACAAGAGTTGTATGAATACAAGTTTCCTCTAAGTTGCTAAGGTTGCATCTTATTCACTATACCATTTTTTATTATACAACTTTTTCATCTTATCCACTGATGACCCACAAGTATAGGGGGTGTATCGCAGTATTTTCGATAAGTAAGAGTGTCTAACCCAACGAGGAGCAGAAGGTGTTGGCTAGTGGTATGGATCAGGAATTCTCTGCAAATACTTAGCAAACGGATTTTTAGGGGTTTTCGATAAAGCAAGTAAAAAAATACGAGTAAATAAAAGACAGTAAGAATGAATGCAGCAAGTGGCCCAATCCTTTATGCATCAAAGGACAAGCCGGTTGTATTTCTATAGATGACCAAACGTTCTCGAGGACACATGGGAAGACTGTCAAGTGCTTTCGCTTCATATAGTCGATTAATCTTCTTTAGATTGCTAAGTGTTGTGTGGGTGAACCTGTGCTAATGTACCGTCCCATCCAAGACTAATACATACTTGTGATTATATCCCTTGCAAACATCCGTAAGTATAAAAAAGTAATTAAGGTAGAAACCTAACCACAGCTTTAAACTCCAAGACCCTTACGTCCCTTGTGCAATGGTTTCCTAACAGGGGTTCAGGTTTCTGTCACTCCAGCAACCCCTACGATTAGTAGCCAAATACACAATGCATTCCCCTAGGCCCATATAGGTGAAGTGTCATGTAGTCGACGTTCACATGACACTACTAGAAGAAGTACACCACAACTTAAATAACAATCTATTGAATCTTTCTCAACACAACTCCACTACTAACAACAAGACTTCTCCCATGTCCTCAAGAACAAAACGAACTACTCACAAGACATCATATGGATCATGATCAGAGATGGAATAATGATGTATAACAATCTGAATATAAACAATAATTCAATGGTTCACTCAATAGCATCAACTATAAAGAGTAATCAACACCGGGAAAGTTTCCCCTATGAACTATGCAAGATTCAACCAATTGTTACAGCAATATGGAGATAGTGATGAGGGTGCTGATGGTGATGATGATGATCCCGATGAAGCCCAGCTTGATGGTGGTGTTGATGGCGACGATCTTCCCTCTCCGGGAAGGAATTCCCCCGGCAGAAATCTGTCTGCCGGAGAGATCTTTCTCTCTCACTGTTTTCCGCCCCGTAGAGGCGGCGGGATCTTTCTGTGGTCGCTCCCCGAGTCTTAGGGTTTCGTGGGGATGATATACGCCAGAGGAGAGAGGCTGGAGTGGGCCAGGGCGGCCACACCACTCCCAGGCGCGGCCTAGGCCTGCCCACGCCATGGGGTGGTGTGGGCCCCATGTGGCCCACCTCCACTCCATCTTCTGGCATCCTAATTCTTCTGGAAAAATAGAATTTTCCGTATATTTTCCCGGATTTTCTGATCTTCACGAATTTTTCCTCCAAGCAGCACCTTTTCCATCAGAATCCTGACTGCAGCGGTCCATGCTCCAAAAGTCATCAACCATACAAAAACAGATGAAATAACATAAGTATCACCTCTCAATACGAAATATATCAATGAATAATAGTGAATTAAGACATAGAATAGTGATGCAAAATAGACGTATCATCCACTCTAATATTTTTGTTCTGAATAAACGAAATTTATCTTGTTCACTAGGTGGGGGCAATAGCCCCCTCCTTGTCTATCCAGGGAGACATCGAATCCATGATAAGAAAATTATTAGAGCATTATGATAAAGATGATTTCTTGTTTATTGAGATGTTACACAAGGTTATATTCAATGCATGGTATTTATATTAACTACCACTATTTGGTTTGAAAAATGTTTGTGACAACTCGACGATGGTGTGTGGCAGTGAAAATGGAGCAAATCGGTTGAGATGACCCGTATCACTTTTCTTTAATCTTTTATGAGGACAAAAAATAGCAAAATAAATTACCGTTTGACATATTAAATGGTACACATTTGTTCAGTATAATCTATCCTAATCACAATTTCTATCACACAGAAGGCAAACCTAACTTCTAAAAGTATGAACCCAGTTAAGAAAAAATCTAGAACCTTGCATTGTTATAGAAAGGGTCCTATTTATTTGGTGTGCAGGGTACTACAGTTTGTTTCATCCCATGTGAAAAGTGATCACTACCATTGGGATCCTTGATCCATTTGACCCAGGCTAGAAGTGGGATCATGCCTGTAGCGGATCGACAATGCAAGTATGCATCAAGCTCTCATTGTAGACGATGTCATGGGCAGCTCCTGCATGCGGTGATGTTCATGATCAACAACAGAGCAACACCAGGCTTTGAGCCATCCTTGTCGCATGCACACTTGGACCCTCGGAGATGATGGCAGAACAAGGCGAGCTCGCACTCGTCAAAATACCATGACATTCCAAGGTGAGCCCTATTTCAGGAAGTTCCATCTTCTGGCCAGGCAGGAGACCCCGTAGCCACGTGGATTTTTAAGAATATATCGTGTGACTACTCACTTTGTTCTCTTTAGATCTTCTCATCGTGGCCGTTCCATATTATGAGATATAGCATATATTTGGCAGGCATTAAGAGTGAAGCAACCAGTCAGTTGTTCTACTCCCTCGATCCGACAGATGTTGGAACAGTATGGAGCAATGCCTCGCAGGGCAGTGCACGGATTTTTTCTGGATTGTATGGACCGTTGATTGATTGCTTGCTTGTGTATCTATTTTTTTGAAAGCAGTATATATTAAGACAGCAGGCCGTCTCATTAAAAACCTCCCAGCCCCCATAGGTACCCTGATGAGAAAAAGGGTGCGTAAAAAACCTGCTTCTTTGGGATCAATACATAGTTACATCATTTGTGAGGAGCTCACGAATAAAATCTGGCGAATCCTCCAACCAGGTGGTATGTGGTCCCTCCGCCTTACAAGAAAGTGTATGAGCTACTCTATTACTATCCCTATCATAGTGAGCAAAATAAACATGGGCGAAACCTCTAGCCAGGAAAGTGCACTCCTCATAAATCGCCGCCGCCTCCCCAAGAGAATTTCCACCATTAAGCATTGTCGAAATCACATCCATGCAGTCACTATTAACAATGATCTTCGTACATCCAATCTGCCCAGCCAGAAGAAGGCCGTCACGAAGGGCCTGGGCCTCCGCAGACGACGCGTCAAAAATTAATGGAATGCCACAGTTGCTACTAGCGACAAAATTACCATGATCATCACGGATGACGACACCTGTGGTACCTTTAAAAGAATCAGCAATGAAGGATGCGTCCACGTTTAATTTGCAGTACCCTTTCTTAGGTTTCTCCCAACCATCAACATGGGAGCGGGCATTCTTCTTATGAGCTCTATAGTAATTTTTGGTGATTTCCTGGATTGCAAGAGCAGACTTCGCCGGTGATGAGACTGGTTCATGATGGACAATCTATCTCCACTGCCACCAGATATACCAACAAGTAGTGATCACAAACTCCTTCAAACCCACGTCAGAGATGTAGGGAGAGGGACGATCGGGGAACAATAGAATGGCCTCCAAAACCCCCGACCTCAGTCTATCAATAATGCTCATATTATTAATCAGATCAGCCAAGCCCAAAAGCTCCCAAATTTCTGCAACGTGAGGGCACTGGAAAAGGTATGGATGGTGTCTTCGCAGTAGATATTGCACACCGGGCACGTACTGCTAGCAATAATATGTCTATTGTCGAGGACACAGTTGCAAGGAATAGTCCCATGCAACAATCTCCAAGTAGAGATATTCACCTTCGTTGAGGTTTTGAGACTCCAGAGTTTGCCCCAAACTGGATTTGTACTGGAAGTAGATTGGCGACTTGTGCGTAAGATTTTCCTCCCATGTCTGTGGTCCCATTCAGTATAATAGGCTGACCGGACAGTAAAAATACCCGACTTGGTGTAGCTCCAGGAAACAAAATCCTCCATCATCCCCACAGCCAGTGGAATCTTGAGAATACGGATAACATCAACACTATGGAAGGATGCACAAAGCATCTCCTCATCCCAAATGGATCAATCAGTTCAGAAACTTTTGTTAAGACTACATTACCTCGGGGGGAGATCACCCTCCGGGATGGCGAGGACGGGATCCATGGACCATTCCAGATATCAATGTTTTCACCACTGCCAATCCGCCAGATGTAGCCTTTCTTGAAAGTCTGAATTCCAGCAAAAATACTTTGCCAAGTATAAGAAGAACCTTTTTTCAATTCAGCATTAAGAAGATCACCAGAAAGATAATACTTCACCCTAAGGACTTGGGCACACAATGATTCTGGTTCACAGATAAGACGCCAGACTTGTTTGGTCAACATAGCAAGATTGAAGCTTTCAAGGTCACGAAAACCCATACCACCCTTCTTCTTCGGCACGCACATTTTCCACCATGCAAACCAGTGCATATGTTTCTTATCATCATCATCTCCCCACCAGTACCGGGACATAGCATCTGTGAACCCTTTAATTACTGATTTAGGGAGTCTGAATATCGACATCGCATATGCAGGGATAGCTTGCACGATAGCTTTCAAAAGAACCTCCTTGCCTCCAAAGGACAACATCTTCTCCATGTAACCTTTCAATCTACTACAGATTCTATCAACCAAGTGCATGAAACAATCAGATTTGTCAATACCAATCAGGGGTGCCAGCCCCAAATATTTGTCCGTAATCGCTTCAGTCATGATATCAAGCTCCACACAGATCAACTCCTTTACCTCAACGGCAGTACAGGGACTAAAGAAAATACTAGATTTACGTGTACTCACCAATTGACCCGAGGAAGCACAGTAGTCATTCAGAACTCTATGTAAATCTTGAGCATTTGAAGTGTCAGCTCTCATAAGAATAAGAGAGTCGTCAGCAAATAACAAGTGAGATACAGAAGGAGCATTACGACAAACCTTCACTCCAATGATGTTGCCCACCTCCTCTTCAAACTTCAGCAAGCTCGATAAACCTTCAGCACAGAGCAAGAAAAGATAAGGGGACAAAGGATCCCCCTGACGAAGCCCACGAGACGGCTTAATAGGTGCAGACTCATTACCGTTAACACGAACTTGATAATTGACTGAGGAAACGCAGTTCATGGTCAAGCCGACCCAGTCGGGGTTGAACCCCAACCTAATCATAATCTTCTCCAGGAAAGACCATTCAACGCGATCATAAGCTCTATGCATATCTAGCTTGATGGCACACAAGCCATATTTCCCGGTCTTCTTGTTCTTTATGGTATGATAGGACTCATACGTCACCAAGAAATTGTCAGTGATTAACCGCTCGGAACAAAAGCACTTTGATTAGAGGAGATGATTTCCGGTAGTATAACTTTCAGCCTCTTTGCAATAACTTTCAAAATGACTTTATACAGTACATTACATAAGCTAATCGACCTGAACTGAGTGACTTTCTCTGGATTGTCCACTTTTGGAATGAGAACAATAGTCGTATTATTCCATTCTTCAGGAATCAGTCTTGAGTTAATGGCCAAGAGAACTTCATCAATTAATTCCTCACCGAATAAAGGCCAGTACTTTTTGAAGAAAATGGCGTCAAGACCATCCGGCCCCGAAGCTTTTAGATCTCCAATATCAAACAGAGCTTTCTTTACTTCCTCTCTAGTATATTCCGCGCATAAAACATTATTCATATCAGGGGTGACACACGGTTTCACTTTGTGTATTACCCCATGATCAGGTTCCTCGACTTCCTTAGAGAAAAGACCAGCAAAGTAAGTTCTAATGTGGTCAAAAAGTTGGTATTGATCCTCAATCCAATTACCTGAATCAGATTTCAGCTTTTTAATAAGATTTCTCTTCCTCCTAGCAGAGGCAAAATTATGGAAAAAATTGTATTTCTATCACTGTATTTCATCCAGTTAGCTCGGCTACGTTGAACCTATTTGATCTCCTCTTGTTCATGTAGATTCTCAATCTCAAGCTGAATCGACCTTTGGCGGGAAGTAGCCTCATCCGACAACGGCCCATCCATGACAGTATTGAGCTCTCTCTGAAGCTCGTCAATACGCTGGCGAGGCTTCTTCAGAATTTTACGATCCCAGACATGTAGTGTCGCATGCACATCTTGAAGCTTCTCAGCCAAACTCGCATGGCCTCTAGACTGCGCCGAGGCCCAACCCTCGTTCACAGTTGAATCAAAAGACTCCTCGAGTAGCCAACGAGCTTCAAAAAAATTCTTCCCGTGCAGTCGTGGAATGTTTGCGGATTCCAGATAAGAGCAATCTATCGGACGGTGGTCAGACTTTTTGTAGTCTTCATGGATTAAACCCGCCATAGCAAACATAGAACTCCACCTCTGATCACAAACCGCCCTATCAAGCTTTTTTCTCATTCTACCTCTCCTCCAAGTAAACTGATCACCAACATACCCAGGTCATCAAGATTGCACTCAGATAGAGCGTCGCGGAATGCTTGCATACACCTTTGTGGTCTCAGATTACCACCTTCTTTTTCTGAATTAGTGAGAATCTCGTTAAAGTCTCCTAAGAGAACCCAGGGTAAATCAACCATTGCCTTTAAGTCTCTCATATAGCCCCAAGTGAGGTGCTTTTGATCACCTCTTTGCTCCCCATAGATCCCATAAATTCGCCAGGCAACGTCACTTCCCTCATCGATCCGTATATCCAGGTAATTGTTATGAACCTGGCTAGAAGTGACATTAAGATCATTACGCCAAAGTAGTAAGAGACCACCACTCCTAACATCGCTCTCTGACATGATCATATGGTCAAAGAACATCTTAAGCTTCAGATTTTTCGTCCTAGCTTTACTCAGATGTGTCTCAGACAGAAGAAAAACATCCGGTTTTAGTTGCACCTGGAGTTCCAGGAGCGCACGAACTGCCGCAGGCTTGACTTATGTAGCCCACGGCAGTTCCAACTTATGATTTTCACTGCTTGCTTGTGCATCTAAGAATACATGGAAATTAGTCATGAACGACTATGACTGTACCCATGGGACCACGACCTTCAGACACACACACACAACTTGAGTGGTCACATTTTTTTTCCAAAAAGGAGGTTGAAACCCTGCGCTGGCCCAGCTACGAATGTCGATTCTAGTCTTTCCGTTGCTGGGCAGCATTTGCGCTCGGAAAACAAAAAACTGCTGCGCGTCACGTGCTTTTGTTCGTTGGCATGGAAAAACGCACGTGACTCTCGGGGGCCCACGTGTCAGCGCGATCTTTTGTTCAGTGGTTAGTGAATCCAGTCGACGAATGTTCCGGTGACCCTCGCTCGATCGATTAGCATAGTGCTCCAGTACCGTCATTTCCTAACCATGCCGTGCATGCAATTGGTACTCCTCTCTTTTAAAATATAAGATGTTTTAGCTTTGGAAATGAAGTGTATCTAGACCTCTTTTAGTGTGTAGGTTCACTCAAAACCCAAATAAACATATATACTAAAAGGAGTCTAGATACATCCTCTTCACAAATCTAAAACATCTTATATTTTGAAATGGAGGGAGTAGTAGTTAATTAGTTAGCCATATACTAGTAATTAATTGGTAGTATATCTCTCTCTTTTCTCATTTAACTTTTGGTCAAGTCAGTCACACACCGACGTGTGCATGCATGCCATGCCAATATGCCATTGCTTTTCCAAATATCTTTCTCGTGCAGTGCGTGCATACCGTATCGTCGCCCCGCTTTAATTAATCCTGTTTCTTAGTTTAACGAGCCCCGGTCGTCTAACCGCCTAGCTACGATCCATTCACATTCCTCTTTGGCCTTAGCTATTAAGCAAAGTGCACGTCGCCTTTTCTCATCTCCTCGTCCACTTGGCTCTCAGCTGCCTCATCTCTTAGTAGCTTCCGTCTTGCCATTGTACTTGAATGGTCATCTCTGCCAATGGCTAGCTTGGTATGTGTTGTTTCTTTCTCTCTTTATTACCTCCATGGTCAATCGCAGTTGCAGAGCCAGGAGGACTGGGTCGACATAGACTACACTATGGCGATGAATTGATGATAAAGGTAAAAAAATTACATTCTTGGCTTGGTCGACATCCACAATAAGCGTACTCGATCAGGTACGCCCTGATATGGGCACGGTCCTTTGATGCAAGTTATGTAACTTCGGGTCGGTGACACGTTGGCTTCCCATCTGGTGGCTCCCACATGTCAGCCACTCAAAATCAAGGTGACCTACGTTACAGAGTTTGGACGCCCATGATGTAGGTTGCATTGCGTCCGAAAAATCGTTAATTTGATAATAATAACAAAAGAAACAATAATTGTATGGTGACCTACCCTGTACATACTGCATCCTACCCCTAATTCTCTCTACATGTGGAAAATGCAGTATAACTAGCTATTATATATTTTCTATTCTAATCTTGTTACATAATTAATATATATAAGCACTTGAAACATTGCCCGTCCACGATTGGTTGCTTTTACAAGGAAAACATGAGGAGCCAAGCAACATGTACGTTGAGGTGATCTCATCACGTGCACGATCAAGGTACCAATATGGCAATGCAGCATATGCCAGAGTGACATGATTGAGAAACCCTACTATGCCTCTAGAAAGTTCTCTAGTCAGCACCTTTGGTGTGACGACGATCAGCAAAGGGACAACATCCACGTCCACATGTGTGCTACGTAGGATCAACATATATTGTAGCCCTATCTACCTGTGATGATATCCTATGAAAAGATTATCGCCGTTCGATTCAGCGACTTTTACGCAGATCCAAAGTGGTCCTAGACAAAAATGCTGATAAGCAATGCAGCGAGTGCTGTCCTTCGGTGTGGCCATTAATTTGGATTTGGATGGCTGAAACTGTTAGCATTGCTAACGAAAAGCAGGAGGTCAGGTCCTAATCGTAGCTTTAGAAAGAAGAGGTGAAGTTCTCAGCTCAAGATTGACTTGTTGACATTGAATCTATCAGCCAAATCCCTTTGTATCCACCCTCTTAATTTTCCATATCGAGTTGATGTCACTCAAAAGTAACCAATCATATAAACTACTTTCAAGATTATAGTCCATGAAAAATTATGGTGGACAACTGAAAATTGTGATACATAAATTATGTTTGAGATCAATTTTTTTTCAGGTGGACATTTGTCATACATGAACTATGTTCAAGATAAAATTTTCAAAAACAAATTAAAGAGGAATGTAACCAACCTGCAGTCTTGCTGATGTAGCCAGTTAGGTACTGCTACTTTCCAATACTAGCAACCAACACGGAATGCAACACTGTTTTAAAAAAAAAGGAATGCAACAGAATAGATTCCTCTGTGACATATTCAAGAATGCAGACTCCTACTGCCTCAATCTTCAAGGTTTCAAAAGCCATGGCACCTTCACCCTGCATTGGTCCAATTTTTTTTTTTGCGAAATTACACATATCTATTAATAATCAACAATAGCAGTACAAAGAGCCCTAAAAGTAATAAAAATTACAATAGGTCAATGGACCTCCTAACGACGACTAGTGACACTAGCACGAGCCAAAGGCGCGCCGTCGTTCTCGCCCCTCCATCACTAGAGCTGGGCAAAGCTTGTCGTAGTAGACAGACGGAAAGTCGTCGTGCTAAGGCCCCAAAGAACCAGCGCACCAAAGCAGCAACCATCGCTGAAGAAGACAACCGTAGATCTGAAGAGACTGAACTCAAACAACACCAACGAATACGAAAAACGACAGGATTACAAGAGATCCGCCGGACACACGACTTCACGCGCCCTCCGTCAGCACTATACGTACCACCGGAGCGAGGGTAGGACGAGGAGGACATTATTCTGATTTCAAGATGTAGCCGTCGCCTCGCCATCCCGAAGAAGACGCTGAAAAAAGACCTAAAAAGGAACGAAAACCTCCCGCCGACGAGAGGCCGTGGTCCGCCACGCCTCCATGGCCCTAAGGTCAACAGAGATGGAGTGGACCGACGGCGTCAACGGCGAGGGAACGGAACCCTAAATGGGTTTACAGCTGCCGCCTACCAAACGCGTGTGCTTTTTCGATACATACCGGTCTGGGAGTTTCCTTACATTGGTCCAATTGAAGCTTTGATATTCAAAGAACAATCATGTGAGCGCGGTTTTACCGTTTTAGTGGTTTATGTTCACTATGTTTCTTACTTTGTGTCCGAACATAGAATGTTCGGATGTACACAAAAATATATTTTTCAATTTTTTTTGATATTTTAAAATGTGTTTATAGACAGTGAGTGTATCTATACCTATGAGCCAAAGTGGAATTTCCGGACTCTATCTAGGTAGAGAGGTGCACGCAGCCACGAACATATATGCCTGAACATTTTTATACAAAGTGATTCCGGAGTACAAGTGCAGGCAAGAATCAGTGAGGCGCGTGCACACATATGGCATGAGCCACCAAGGGCAGCCTTTTTGAAGGGCCATATGCATCCACGCCCATCTGATCTGTCCCAGCTGCTCCAAAAGCCCAATGTTCCTAGTATTTCCTTCAGAGCACAAGTTTCTTCCTTCAAAGCCAAGTCTTTCTGTCAGGATGTGTGTGAGCATGCATCTATTTGGATTGGATTGAGGATGATGGCTGATTGCGATGAACATATGTGCAGTGACCAGTACAAGACGGGCACTAGATCAGGACCGTTCTGTGAGGGTCACCAGAGAAAGCACCTTTGTCAACTGGACCTAAATAAAACTTTTGTCGAGAGCAAAGCACATTTCTTTCCTTTTGCGTGTGTGTTGACAAGGACAAGAG
Source organism: Avena eriantha (assembly GCA_910589775.1). NCBI lineage: Eukaryota > Viridiplantae > Streptophyta > Magnoliopsida > Poales > Poaceae > Avena > Avena eriantha. The sequence goes on from OU342745.1 coordinate 536,456,902, forward strand.
GCGGATGGTGTCGCTTGATCGCCAGTGTGCAGTTACATCATACCCTCGTTGCCTTCTATCCCCATGCTTTTCTCCTGAAAACAGGAATGCCACCCCCTCTCTGCATTGATCAAAGGGTTTTTGCAATATAGAAATTTTTTTTGCCGTATATCGTCGGCGCATTTTCTTTGGTACTGAAGGAGAATTGTCGGAACAAGAAAAAGATTGTCCAACACCAGCCACATGCGGTCGACAACAAAGGATACATTCATACATACATGTACTTTCAAACGTTGTTTGAAAATTGAAAAGGAGCATGCATCGCATTGCATTGCAATTTTTGCAATAGTCTAGAACGAATTATGATCCGCTTTTTCCTGCTTTTACCCTCATATATTGCTTATGCTTTTCCGCTTTGTTATCTCTCACACACACTGCCTTTAAATTTCCCCCTTTGTTAGACCGCATTTGCTCCTTTCTCCCACGCTTCCAGCTCCGCTTCCTGCATATTTCCAGCTCCGTTTCCTCACTAGCCTAGTCAGCCAGCCAGCCATACCTTGGCCCGTTCCTAGCTCCATCGATCAATCAATGGCGGCTCCTGCTCTTAACTGCATCTTCTGTATTCTCCTGCTCTCGACCTCGTCTTCTGTATCGGTTCATGTCACGGAGGCCTCGTGCCGTTCTCGGAGCCGGCGGGAGCTTCTTGGCGCGACGACGACGACCGTGCGCGACGTGTTCGCGCCGGTCACCAACCCGGCGACCATGCCGGCAACCAACCCGGGGGTCGTCACCGTGCCGGCCACCAACCCGGGCGTCGTCACCAACCCCAACTTCCCGCCGCTGTACCCGGAGCCGTCGACCACGCCCGACCCGTCGATGACGATGCCGGCGCCGTTCACCGCGCCGGTCACCAACCCGGCCACGACGCCGACGTCGGTGCCCGGCACGTCGCCGGTCACCAACCCCGCCACGACCTACCCGTACCCGCAGCAGGGCGGCGCCGTTCCTACGACGCCGGTGTTCCCGGCGCCGGCGACCACGGTGCCCGTCGGGGCAACGCCGATGTACCCTGCTCCGGCGACCACGGTGCCCACCGGCGCGGCGCCCACCACGGCGGCGGGAACGGGGCAGTACACGTGGTGCGTGGCGAAGGCGGGTGTGATGGAGGCGGCGCTGCAGGCCGGGCTGGACTACGCGTGCGGCATGGGCGGCGCCGACTGCTCGGCGCTGCAGCCCATGGGCAGCTGCTACAACCCCAACACGATGCAGGCGCACGCCTCCTACGCCTTCAACAGCTACTTCCAGCGGAACCCCTCGCCGGCCAGCTGCGACTTCGGCGGCGCCGGCATGCTCGTCGCCACCAACCCAAGTAATTAACCAAACCCCTCGCTCACACAGTCTCACTCGCTCACTCGCTCAACCAGCTGATGGTTTTTCATTAACTCTCATCTGATACTGACGAGCTGGAGAATTCTTCAGGTTCAGGAACGTGCATCTACCAGACATCTTCATCAGGGTAAGATAAGAGAAACAACAACTTGTACAAAATCATATCTGGAACAGATGATTTTTCCAGCCAGCAATTTCATATGAAACGGTTAACATCTTGCAATTCTTCTTCTATGCCGATCATGTACTGCAGTTCGGGCGGCACAGCAGTGACGGCGGGTACTACCGGGCCGGGGGGCATGACGCCAGGGACGGGGCCGGCGGTCGGCGGAGGGTCAGGCTCGACGGTGCTGAACGCGAACAACAACCCCGGCGGGACCTCCATGTATGGCCCAGACAACGCAACAGGCTTCTCCGGCGCCGCCACCTCCCTGTCGTGCGGCTGGCCGGTCTTGTCTCTCATTTGGATATTCACCTTGGCATGTGTTAAGGAGAAAGTGTAGCATCCATCTCAAATGCTGATGATGCTGTCATGTGTTCTTCTCTTGTTGATATTCACATGTGTACAGAGACGGGTGAATCCATAGGAGGGGAGGAGAAGACTAGCAGATGTCTTGTGCTTATGTGTATAAATATTGGTTGGGCTGAGCTGAGCAGAACGATGCTCACCCATCATATGTGTTAGGAAATCATAGAGTTCATTCTCTCTGAACTATGACATGGTATCAGTTCATGACCAACTGCCCAATGACCTTCCGATGCGATGAGAGCGACCATGTGTAAGGGCATGTTCAATTCAAAGCCAAATGTTGTTAGATGTTACAGGCTAGTGAAGAGTGGAAGTACATCAAATGTGCATGCTGAATGCTGACACCAAAATATCTTTGTAACAGATGGCACCCAGTAGCAATCTACAGGTGAAAGCTAGCTAATCAATCACCACACCAATGTTTTCTCAAGAAACAGAACCTGGAGTTCGTTACTCTATGAGATCAATGAGAGATACAGTTCCCAGTACATGGTTACTATGAGATCAGGCAAATCCATTCCGGAGCAAACAGCTTACATCGAAACTTGCAGCATAACGTCTACAGTAGCAGCAGCTAGGAAATTTGTTGTGTTGCAGTTACAAGACATATATAGCTCCAGCCTTCCATCCTTGGTGAGATTCAAGATCCTTCTGTTTATGAGATCTTCCGAGCAAGGTTCTTCACTCCAGCACCAACACATTTTAGAGTAACCGTGTTTGAATTTGGATCAGGCTTGATGATGAACTTGACGTCAAGAAAATCCCTGATGTTTCGGAGTGTTTCTATGGCGTACGGTGTCAGCTGTCCCACACGGACCTTTGACACATCAGGAGGGCATAGAGCGCACAGCAAAAACAGAAGGCCCTGCAAATTATTTACGGGAGAAACATCACGTAACAAGCAGAAGGTGCATTCTGAAGAAAATAACTGTAGAAGGGAAGGCAAACACAACCTCAGAAATCATTTTGCGAAAATAAACTAAGGACTAGGTTGACAGAAGAGCTTGCATAACACAGTCATTCCAATGGACTAAATCCATATGTACTATGTGCAGCTTGAATCTGTAATTCATATACAGCTTTTGTGGCTTGTGTTTTAAAATACTAGAATAGTTAAGTCATCTTCCAGCAGAGCTGTCTAGGTGCTTCAAAGAGCGGATAAAAAAACATTTGTGCTGGTCAAGAATAGTACGAGATGGGTGCCCATAACAAAGAAACACAAAGCCATAATTCAAAAATATCTGCCACCAGCCTGCTAATGAAAGGAGAAGTTGGTATGAAATGCCAAACCTGATGCGTCGAGTCAACAACTCCTCCTTGAGCTACCTCTTCTAGCAGCATCGATGCAACTTGTTCACCAAGATCCTCTGGAGACATCAGCTCAGGCTTATCTGATTCTATACGCATTTCATCAACATTGGTATAACTCACAGTAACATCTGCAGAAATTAGACAGCCTGTTGTGGTCTCGGCAACTACAGATACACCATAGCCTGGTGACCTGCAACAAAGATGAATACATTTAAACTTTTGAGTTGCAATAATATTCAACCGGTTCTACTTCAAACTGGAAAAGTACCTTCCACCAGATGAACCAGATCTATGATCAGTGAATATATGAACATCTGGAATAAACTTATTGAAGAGTCCACGTGCAGCATAGAGGATGCGGTTTTCAATCTGTGGAGATACTCTGGTGGAGAATGTTACACCTCTTATCCTCTTTACCATGCCTTCATCAACCCAATTAACTGCCTGTGAAAACAGTTAACATTAGGGGGGACGTCAACAGGAATCATGAAATGTTAGCAGAAGTAAACTCCAACAGACCGTTAATGTGCTGTTTATATTGGGAACTCGAAGAAGCACTTCACCGCCACCAAGAGGAGGAGCTCCCCGGCTTTCAATTTTTAGCTCCAGTCCCTCAAGGGGAACACCAAAATGCTTGAGCATATGCAACGTAACCATCCGGAAAGTGTCCACAGAAGGGTCCTTTGTATCATTTGTGATTCCTGTAAACATGGGCACCAAATTCAGACTCCATGGCAAGGTTAGAAGTGGAAGAAATTATATGATTGGTAACAACAATGACCATAAATTTTGTGCATAAGATAACTAAAACTTCTCTATTCTTTATGGTGCTTTGTCGATTTGCCTTATGGAAGTTTATGAAGCTTCACACACATACTATTGAGGACCTCATGCTAACAGGGCATCTACATTTCATAAACAGAAATGGCCATAAGAATGATGAGGATTCATGAAAATGAGCCCAAGCTTGCTTACTCAGCAACATTGAATTCCACCAAATTAACTAAACCCCAATAAAACCACCCTTTGTCGCGTCCCAAGTCCCCATCACGTTCCCTCTCTGGGTCATCCTGCTCCAAGATCATGCTCCCTCTGGTCAGCTTCCTCCCCTTCCCCACAGTAAGTGTTCCAATCCTATTTAACCCTGGTCCATTTCTTAGTTAGTGATCGTCCTGGTCAATTTCTTGAGATGATGTAGATTCTTGGATAGAGCTCTAGCTAGTCAGTAGATTTGTAGGTTCTTGGTTAGTCTGGAGACTTTGTAACAGCAAACAGCGCGCACATATGTTCCCCTTGCTGTTGCGGCTGCAATCTCCGGCTGGTTGACTTTCTTAGGTGGTGGTGGTCACGGTGCGTTAGCAACTTGTTCAGGCGATGAGGACGTCCATCATGTTCCAACACGTTTTAACCTGTTGTTGTTGCTGTTGTTGTTGTTGTCTTGTTGGTATACTCGCCTAATAATGTTTTTGGCATATGGTAGTACAGATAATTCCATGAGCAAATAATTTAGCCAAGGAGAAGTGGAGCTCATTAAAATGGCAGTAGAGACTAGAGAATTGCACTTTGCCAAGCCTGTGTCTGAATCTCAATGTGTACAAACCTCTAGCATAGGAAAACGTCCCTTTTACATTCAGAAATCCAGCTTAACTACTACTGATATTTTTTACAACTCTCTATGTGTAGCTGGTCATTTTAGTTTATACTTGTAGCTGGTCGTTTCATTGCTGAAGTTATTGACAGAAATACATTGCATTCAGTTACACAATTGATGTCTGTTTTCAGTTTCTTTGCTGACTCATTTCTCCAGTACAGATGATGAGGATGGACAAGTATCTTCCAGTAGATGATGAAGCAATCACTGATGAAATGAGAGTCAGATCACTGATTCGTGAAGTCTGTAGCTGATTTGTGGATCCTAAAACATGTAATCACTGATTTGTGGTTCCTGAAACATGTAATCACTGATTTGTGGTTCGTTTATAACCTTGTTTGTGTTAGATTATCATCTCTGGTTAGGCAACCATTTTGTTGTTCTGACAAATAGTATCTTTAGACAATTTTCTGTGTCAGCATAGCTGAGAATCTGTATATTTTGGGTCAGCCCAGGGGTACACAATGGGTCAGCGAGGCCACAATATTTTCCCAGAATGGGTCGACCCGTGGCCCCTGAAATTGGCCCTGGGTCCACAGGGCCAGGTCCAAGGCCAGGTCCGGGCCAGCCCATTCCCATCTTGAACACCAATTTAAGCAACCCATTTGACTGAACAGTGAAACAAACTCTATAGTTCACTGTTCCAAAGCAAGCTAATCCCACAACCTCTACCTGAAGGGTCCTTTGTATCATTTGTGATTCCTATAAACATGGCATCAAATTCAGACTCCATGGATAATTTAGAGTGGAAGACGTTGTATGGTCCAGTAACAACAATGACCATCAATTTTATGTAGAAGGTAGCAAAAGAAGTACTCCCTCCGACCCATATTAGTTGACTTGGATTTGTCTAGATTCGGATGTATCTAGACATGTTTTAGTGCTAGATACATCCGAATCTAGATAAATCCAAGTCAAGTAATATGGGTCAGAGGGAGTATTGTTTTCTTTCTGATCCTTTGTAAATTTTGCCTTATGGACATTTATGAAGCTTGATACACATATTTTCGAGCACCTCATGTTAACAGGGCATTTTCATCAGATAAACAGAAATGGCCATAAGGATGATAGGTTCAAGAAAACAAGCCAAAGCTTTGCTTACTCTGCCACATTGAGTTCAACCAAATTGACCAAACCTCCCATAAAAACACCCCTTGTCAAAACAATCTACGCCAGAACAGGGTCCACTCACGTAATTCACATACACCAGTGGAAACAGCCCACTTGACTGACCAATGAAACAAACTCTACTCCCAACAGTTCTAGAACAACCTGACAATGCACAACCTCAGCCTTAAATATTGAAATCCCAGGGCAAACATGACAATCAATCGACCTAACAGCACAATAATCTCCCAAGTTTTTGGCTAATTCTACACCACCTTAAGCACAAACTAGTACTAGTAGATAAGAAAAGGCTTTTCACCTTTGAGACGAATCGATATGGGTGACCTGGCGAAAAGGCCGAGCAGTATGAGCGGCTCGAGGAAGTAGCCGATCCCGCGCTGCAGCCCGCAGTCGTGCTCCAGGTCCTTCCCGCCGATGATCACCCCCGGCTTGTACCTCAGCTTCGTCCCTGCGAGCGAACCAGCGGTAAATCAGCAACCAAATCGAAGCTTCCCCCAGGCGAGGAGACACGAATCGGAAGGGAGCAGGTGCAGCCCGTGCCTGTCTCGTTAATCTCGACGTCGCTGTGGTCGGAGATCTTGTCGAGGAGGCGGAGGAGGGAGACCTCGTGGTCGCGGAGGCCCGGCGTCCCGTCGGCGCGGATGTCCACGATGGTGACGGGGGTGGAGGTCAGCGTCGCCAGCACCAGCCGCTGCCGGAAGTGCCGGCTGCCGGAGAGCCTCCGGGTTTTGTCCCGCCCCATTCTAGCCGCCGGTGCCGGGGATGGACGGTTGGCTATTCGCTCGCCTGGAGGTGGGGATTGGTTGGCCGTGCGGCGGAGGCGGGGAGGGGGCTTTGCTAGGGTTTTCGCGCGCGCCGACGAGACAATGAGCGGTGGCCAACAGGTAACGGCCCACTAATACGATACCGGTGACACTTTTCGTGTTTGGAGAACAAGGCCCATTCACGGCAGTAAATACAGCCCACGGACACGTATTGTGCACATTCGACTTTCAAAAATCCTTTTATTTAATGGTGACTAGAGCAATGCTTTTTTCCCCGTTACCCTTGGAGCCTCTCCTCTAGAGACTAGGGTTTCGTGGACTTCGGCGGCGCAAGTTGATATCATTGGCGGGGCGACAAGGATTTCTTGGCGGGGGAATGGCCTTGGCAGAGCGTGAGAAGAAGAGGGGGCAGGGTGCGCTATCGCCAAGATCATCACGGGTGCGTTTGAAGGAACAGCTCGGAAACTGGATATCACCGACAAGGAGGCAAATCCGTTGGTGATCGATGATCATGATGAAGGGGTAAATAAAAATTCGATGGTGGCAGGCAAGGTTCTCTATCGCCATGTTTTTCATATCAACACAATTATCAGTGCTCTGCGGCCGGCATGGGGAAACCCTAAGGGGCTTGTATTTAGATGGGTGGGTGGAAACACCTTTGTTGATGAGTTTGCTACGGCATGTGGCCGAGAGAGGGTTTGGACTGGATCGCCTTGGCACGTGAGCAAGAACGCAATGATTCTATCTGAGTTTGATGAGTGCATGTACAACCTACTCGCTCGACGAGGGGTCTCGGGCAAGAAGCCGGGCGGGGCTCTCCACGGGATCAGAGCCCCTCCTCGTGGAAGTACTCAACACGACGTTGGTTTCCACTGAACACCTTGATGGAAAGTGTCTCCGCGCCGTCAAAAGTGTAGAAGAGGATGCCTCCCCTAGGAGGCTGCGGGTCTCGGATAAGCGGGTCCACCCTCTCCCGAGGCACATGCTCCCGCCCTCCTTGGAGAAGATGCGAACCCACCAGATGGTGTTGTAGCATCTGACGGGCTAAAGCATCAGCCTGCGAGGACGACGATGGCTGCCGAAGGACCAAGCAAAGACGTCGGGGAGGCGCATCGTTCCTGCATTCTCCCAGTGCACCCTCATGTAGAACTCGAAGACAGACAAGTCTGGCCAAGAGTCCTGAAGGGCCACCGCCGTGGGGGAACGATCTGTCTCCAGGAGACGACCTCGTCTGCGACCTTATCAACCCCGCCCTATGTTTGCCTAGCCACCGCCCAATGGGAACCAACCGTCCGGCGTTGGCAGGAGCAACCTTCTCGAGGCCGGCGCGCGGTCTGCAAGATAGGTGGTGGCCATGAATCTACAAGAAACGAAGAGCACGAAAGAAGATGGGATGAATGTTGGATGTGGCCTCCTCCCTTGAGGTCGTTTAAATAGGCTAGGGGGAGGAATCCACCAACCGAAGTATAGAAGACTAGAGTTACTACAAGAATAATCCTCTGGATTCCCTAGGCAGCGAATCCACTACGCCAAGAACTTCGTCAGGTGCTACAATTGGATATCGGGGAGCTCCGCGCGTAGCTCACTCAGTCTGGCGCCCTGGCTGGGGGAGGCACCGCCTCGAGTCGCGGACGGCACAAACGATGCCTCACCCAGGGGCTACTGTCGGCCTCGTGCTCTCCACGGGTCACAGAACCACGGGCTCTGGGCAAGGCATCCCGCGAATTACTGATCCGGGAGGCCCGGGAAGCTTCTCCTCGGGTATATGCTCGGGTTTGTTGCCCGGCTCTAGAGGCCGGAAACCGCCCCAGGAAAGAACTGAACAACTGGCCAGCGATGCATGACACAAGCGCAGACTGCGCCATGAGTGCACTGCGCACGGGACCTGCGGCTGGAAGAAGACCACGTCTCGCCCATTAGCAGCACTCAAACAACACGTGGCTTTCATGCATGCAGCACCTCGCCGCGTGGCCGCACGGGGGCTTTGTCGGGGTGCCCTCGCATGGACCGCGATGTCCCTATCGACAACCCCGTCTCGGTTGAGACCGCCTAGGGACAGGAATCGAGCTGACATAACAAGTCCGGCGCCAGCCTACTGCGGGCAGTGAGCGACACGCGGCACCAAGGCAGGATTGCTAGGCCATGGTTGTAGACCGAGGCCCGCCACGTGGGAGAGCTCTCACCGCCGCGTGTGATCCAACCCCTATGGTATCCCCTTGTCTTGATAAAAGGAGGCCCAAGTCGGACTTAGGGCGTGGGGATGGAGGCTGGAGAACCTTCGAGGGGAAGGAACCCAGTGTAACCTTGTGATAATTAGATAGTAGCTAGTTGCAGGACGTAGGGATCCGCTCACCGCGGACCTGAACCTGGTTACAAAACCATGTGTCTCTCTCTGTGAGTGTGTTCGTCTAGCTCGCCGATCGAGCTCGTCGGACGTTACGTCTCTAGCCGAACAACAAATGGGAACTCATACCCCGGTGTCGATAATCAAGACACGACAGATAATCAAGACACGACAACCTGTTGCGCATAAAGAAATTAGGCAATTGTTTTTTTTCGAAATGGAGAGCGGACCCCGGCCTCTGCGTCGAGCGATGCACACAACCATTATTTATTATTAGAACCACAATGTTTGGCAAAGGCCATTACAAAGATCATACAAACCGGAACCGCCAAAACAAAACGCTGAGCAAAAACGATAACCGTATCGCCAACTCCCTAACGAGATCCATCAAACACCCACTATAACAAATGTGTTGACTAGTGACCTTTTCTTAACGACCCTGAATTTTTTGGTCACAGATTTATGACCATTTTGAACCAACTGGTCGCAGGCCATTTGGGAGGGTCCAAACCCTGAAAAACTACGACCATTTTCATCAGGAAGGTCATACCTTGCTTACACCAATTGGTCATAATATCGTTGGTCTATGTGTCGTTATGCTGATACATGATTCATTCAAACAACTAGGCTGCCAACTAAGCAGTTTGGCCTATGTGTCATGTCCACGTGTCAATTTTTGCCTACATATTATATCCATGTGTTAATTCCTACCAATGTGTCCATGCTGACCAGGAAAGAACGTTTGGGCTGACAAGAAGCCCCAGTGTAAGACCCACCACAGATTGTAAACGGGACCCACCACCAACTACGGCCCCGCTCGTTCTCCCCACCACCAAACCCGCTCGGCGGGACCCACCACCAATTGCGGCCCCGCTCGGTAGGAATTAAATTCCAAAACGAAGAACGAGCGGGGGCGGGACTCGAACCCGTGCGCCCTCACTCCATCGCTAAGTTGCTAAACTTGACCACAGCTTCCTTTGTTGATAGATCAGCACACGATACCTATAAGTCATATTGTTTGCCCGCTTGGTTTGGGCCTCAGGAAAAGGCGGCCCCCGATCTGAGGTTGCTCGGCCTACTCCTGGGCTTCCTTGGGCCGACGCTAGCATGCCAGCACGCACGTATTGCTGGGTTGGGCCGATGACGCCTCCAGCTATTTTTCCCCCTTTTTTCCTTTTTAAATCCCTTTTTGTATCTTTTTATTCATAACTCCAAATTTAGTCAAATAAAATTCATATTTGTCTAAAAAATTGCATTGGATCTATGAAGAAACATCATATTGTGAGTCCAAAATGATTTTTGCAAAAAATCATGAGCAGTAGATCATGTACCTGTAGTTCAAATCGGACCAACTTCCTACCGATTCGGCACGAATTTGTCTTTTTCGCCAGGGATGGACGGAAAAGTTTGAAATATCCTAATTGTGACATTGTCTATGTAAGGGTGTCTAATGTTTTTAAAAAATATGGTGGTAGCATTTTGAACTAACCATTTGGTGGTTGCTTCACAAAATGCCCCGTTTTTGGCAATCGGAAAATGGAAAATGCATTTTATGTGCGATGAAAAGAAAAACTTCCTCCTACAACATTGTTAGACATCCCAAGATGCATGTACGTGCACAATATGGGTACATTATGACAAACTATGCCGCGATTCTGACCATAATATTGGTCTTTTGACCCGAAAGCCATGAAACCTCGAACAAGATAGCTCATTTCTGTGAAGGTTTTTTCAATATGTTCGCAATATACCAAGTTTGGTATTTTTCATTGTAAATATGTCACATAATATGACACCACGTGAAGGAGTTACCTCATTTGGACTGTTTTTGATTTTTTATGTCGGTTTCAAACTATGGTCAAAACGACGGGCTTTAAGGTTCATAGATAGGGGATGCTCCTCGCTAAACGCTTAATGGATCTCTGAAGAAACATCATATTGTGAGTCTAAAAATGATTTTTTCAAAAAATCATGAGCATCAGATCATGTACCTGTAGTTCAAATCGGACCCACTTCCTACCGATACGGCAGGAATTTGTCTTTTTTGCCACGGGTGGACAAAATGGTTTGAGATACCCTAATCATGACATTGTCCGTGTAAGGGTGTCTAATGTTTTTGAAAAATATGGTGGTAGCATTTTGAACTAACCATTTGGTGGTTGCTTCACAAAATACCTTGTTTTTGGCACTCGGAAAATAGAAAATGCATTTTCTGTGCGACGAAAAGGAAAACTTTCTCCTACAACATTGTTAGGCATCCCAAGATGCACGTGCACACACAATATGGGCACATTATCACAAACTATGCCGCGATTCTAACCATAATATTGGTCTTTTGACCCGAAAGCCATGAAACCTCGACCAAGATAGCTCATTTCTGTGAAGGTTTTTCAAGATGTTCGCAATATACCAAGTTTGGTATTTTTCCTTGCAAATATGTCACATAATATGACACCACGCGAAGGAGTTACCTGATTTGGACTGTTTTTGAATTTTTTATGTCCGTTTCAAACTATGATCAAAACGACAGGCTTTAAGATTCATAGATAGGGGATGCTCCTCGCTAAACGCTTAATGGATCTCTGAAGAAATATCATGTAGTGAGTCTAAAAATGATTTTTTTCAAAAAATCATGAGCATCAGATCATGTACCTGTAGTTTAAATCGGACCCACTTCCTACCGATTCGGCAGGAATTTGTCTTTTTCGCCACGGCTAGAAAAAATGGTTTGAGATACCCTACTCATGACATTGTCCATGTAAGGGTGTCTAATGTTTTTGAAAAATATGGTGGTAGCATTTTGAATTAACCATTTGGTGGTTGCTTCACAAAACGCCCCATTTTTGGCACTCGGAAAATGGAAAATAGTTTTTCCGTAGAACGAAAAGGAAAACTTCCTCCTACAACATTGTTAGGCATCCCAAGATGCACATGCGTGCACAATATGGGCATATTATCACAAACTATGTCGCGATTCTGGCCGTAACATGGCGTTTGACTTGAAAATCATGAAACCTCGAACATGATAGGTCATTTCTGAGAAGGTTTTTCTGAGATATTTACAATATAAAAAATTTGGTAATTTTCCTTGCAACTATATCACATAATAAGACACCACGCGAAGGATTTTCCTCGTTTGTGTTGGAGATATGCCCAAGAGGCAATAATAAAAGTGATTATTATTATATCTTTGTGTTTATGATGAATGTTTACATCCCATGCTATAATTGTATTATTAGGAAACACTAATACATGTGTGTTTTGTAAACATGTGAGAGTCCCTAGTAAGCCTATTGTTGAACTAGCTTGTTGATTGATTGATGATCATGGTTTCCTGATCACGGACATAAGGATGTGATTAATAACAAGGTTATATCATTAGGAGAATGATGTGATGGACACACACCCATAGTAAGCGTAGCATAAGATCAAGTCATTAAGTTCGTATTGCTGTAAGCTTTCAAATACATAGTAACCTAATCCTTCGACCATGAGGTTATGTTAATCACCATCACCGGATGGATACTTTGATGACATCACGCCGCTTCGTAACTGGGTGGTTATAAAGGTGTCATTGGGTATTCTGAAAGTATGTGTTGAAGCGCATGGACCAAGATTGGGATTTGTCCATCCATATGACGGATATATATGCTCTGGGCCCTCTCGGTGGAATGTCATCTAGTTAGCTTGCAAGCATGTGACTAGGTCACAAGGGATGACATATCACGAAACGAGTAAAGAGTACTTATCAGTACGAGGTAGAACTAGGTATGGAGATACCGACGATCAAACCTCGGATAAGTATAGTATCGCGTGACAAAGGAATTGGTTTCGTATGTAAATGGTTCAATCGATCGTGAAGTCATCGTTGAGTATGTGGGAGCCATTATGGATCTCTAGGTCCCGCTGATGGTTATTGATAGGAGATGTGTCTCTGTCATGTCTGCATATTCACGAACCGTAGGGTGACACACTTAAGGTTCGAAGTTGTTTTAAGTAGATATGGAATGTGCGTTGGAGACCGAATGTTGTTCAGAGTCTCGGATTGGATTCGGGACATCACGAGGAGATCCGGAATGGTCCGGAGAATAAGATTCATATATAGGGGATCATTTTCTGAGTTAGGAAATGTTCCGGAGTGTTTGTATGAGGATTCTAGAAGGTTTCGGAATGTTCCGGAAGGTTCTAGAAGATTTCTTGGAGTTTGCTTGAAAACAAGGAAGGGATCAAGGAGTCCTGGTGGGTCAAGACTAGGAGTCGTGGGGGAGGAGGACTCCTCCCCCCACTCCCCAATCCGCCGGCCATAGAGGGAAGGGGAGTCCTACAAGGACTCCTCCTCCCATGGCGCCTCACCCTCCTTTAAATAGAAGGGAGGGGGCGCCCCCTCCTAGCCCTCCTCACACAACTCCCAATCTCTGCCGCCTCTCTCCTCCACCTTTCTTCTGCACAGGCATAGGCGAAGCCCTGCAGAATTCTCTACTCCACCACCACCACCACGCCGTCGTGCTGCTGGGATTCCGTGGAGAAGATCTACTACCTCCGCTGCTCGCTGGAACGGGGAGAGGTGATGGGTTCGTAGCATGGAAAACAAAAAATTTCTACCGCAAGAACGAACAAAACCCAGATCTAATCTAGATAAAAGCCAAGATCAAATCTATTAGACATGAGCAACGAGATAGAAAAGAACTAACCCTCGTAGATCCGAAAGTGTTAACGAGATTAGATCTCGTGGTTGATGTAGTCGATCACTTGCCGATCTCAAGATCGAGTGGACGATCCTTCCGGCGTCGCGTTCCAGCAGCGCTCCCGCAGTCGGTCAAGTTCACGATCCTTCCGGCGCCGCGTTTCGGCAGCGCTTCCGCAGTCGGTAACACGTGCGGAGTCGAAGCAGACCTTCCTCTCCCCGTTCCAGCGAGCAGCGGAGGTAGTAGATCTTCTCCACGGAATCCCAGCAGCACGACGGCGTGGTGGTGGTGGTGGAGTAGAGAATTCTGCAGGGCTTTGCCTATGCCTGTGCAGAAGAAAGGTGGAGGAGAGAGGCGGTAGAGACTGGGAGTTATGGGAGCTTAGGTGGAGGGGGCGCCCCTACCCCTCTATTTAAGGGGGGTGAGGCGCCATGGGAGGGGGAGTCCTTGTAGGACTCCCCTTCCTCTAGGCCGGCGGATTGGGGAGTGGGGGGAGGAGTCCTCCTCCCCCACGACTCCTAGTCTTGACCCACCAGGACTCCTTGATCCCTTCCTTGGTTTTCAAGCAAACTCCAAGAAACCTTCCAGAACATTCCGAAACATTCCGAAACCTTCTAGAACCCTCATACAAATACTCCGGAACATTTCCTAACTCAGAAAATGATCTCCAATATATGAATCTTATTCTCTGGACCATTCTGGATCTCCTCGTGATGTCCCGAATCCAATCCGAGACTCCGAACAACATTCGGTCTCCAACGCATATTCCATATCTACTTAAAACAACTTCGAACCTTAAGTGTGTCACCCTACGGTTCGTGAATATGCAGACATGACAGAGACACATCTCCTATCAATAACCATCAGCGGGACCTGGAGATCCATAATGGCTCCCACATACTCAACGATGACTTCGTGATCGATTGAACCATTTACATACGAAACCAATTCCCTTTGTCACGCGATACTATACTTATCCGAGGTTTGGTCGTCAGCATCTCCATACCTAGTTCTACCTCGTTACTGATAAGTACTCTTTACTCGTTCCGTGATATGTCATCCCTTGTGACCCAGTCACATGCTTGGAAGCTAACTAGATGACATTCCACCGAGAGGGCCCAGAGCATATCTATCCGTCATATGGATGGACAAATCCCAATCTTGGTCCATGCGCTTCAACACATACTTTCAGAATACCCAATGACACCTTTATGACCACCCAGTTATGAAGCGGTGTTTGATGTCATCAAAGTACCCATCCGGTGATGGTTATTAATCACATCCAATGTCCATGATCAGGAAACCATGATCATCAATTAATCAACAAGCTAGTTCAACAAGAGGCTTACTAGGGACTCTTTTATGTTTACAAAACACACATGTATTAGTGTTTCCTAATAATACAATTATAGCATGGGATGTAAACATTTATCATAAACATAAAGATATAATAATAACCACTTTATTATTGCCTCTTGGGCATATCTCCAACAGTCTCCCACTTGCACTAGAGTCAATAATCTAGTTAAAAACTTGTGCATTTAACACCTTTGGCTTTCTGGTGTTGTATAGACACTATTGCTAGTGGCAAACATAATCTTCGGATCTGACACTTCCAGGTCCGTGTGTATTTGCATGTCCTCGCGTCTCTACGCATTACTCATTCTCCAATGAGATGGCATTGTATAAATTTGGTCCTTTGGTGAGACCTTTAGTTCCTTCGGCTCAAAATATGTTGATATTATTGTCATACAATATATCTTCATAGTATTAGCCCACTTTGATCCACACCTAGTTTGATGACAAACTACTTAACGCAAATGCCCTCATTTACTTCTACAATAGCAGTTATATATTTAGCCTTTTGTTGTAGTATCCGTCACAATGTCTCAACTTTGGAACTCATCCAAATCCATCATGGA
Source organism: Avena eriantha (assembly GCA_910589775.1). NCBI lineage: Eukaryota > Viridiplantae > Streptophyta > Magnoliopsida > Poales > Poaceae > Avena > Avena eriantha. Next base: position 536,472,604 of record OU342745.1, read on the forward strand.
ACATCCTTTCCATTATATTGTGCCACCCATAGTCTAAATTGAGATAAATTTAATTTGTATCTTGTGACAAAATTAGTATCAATGTAACGCTTTACAATGAACTACCTTTAACTATTTGTCACTTATACATGATATATTCTTAGTTTCTTCCAAAGCTCATAAGAATATCTTTACTATTGTCCAATAATCATCTTATGAATCATTCTGGTATATGCTCATAACATTTAGAGCATAGGACATATCTGGATGTGTACATCTTAAAGAATGATTGATCAAAATACTCTTGCGATTTCACCAAGTGTCAAAACACTTGAATCTCGTGTCAACACACTCGAATCTTGATTCAGTCCTTTCCGTGCGTCAAGAACCTTTCTTGTTGTTTCCATATTGAACTCATTCAACATCTTATCTATGTACATTTGGCAAAACCATATTAGCGCCTCAATCTATCCATATAGACATTGATGCCTAATTCTTGGGTTATGCCTAAGTCTTTCATCAAAATGAAATTCTTAACCTGTGTCAATACAAGATACATCATTTCCAATCAACAATATGTCCTCTACATAATGTATTAGAAATATGTCTCAGCGCTCCCACTTAATTTCTTGCAAAATGCAAACATCTTCATCGTCTCTGATGAAATTAAACCTTTTTTAATGGTTTCATCACGGTGAAGATTCCAACTCCACGATTCTTACTTCAACCATTGAAGTTTTGCATACTCTTTTAGCATCCTTTTAATTTAACAAAACCCTTTGGATCGTGGCATGTACACGTCCTAGGTAACCATTCTATTAGAAGAACTTGTTTTGTTTGTTCAACTACCATATACCAAAATATATGTAGTGGTTGCTACATTAATCCGTCCAGACTAAATATCGCTATGAAAGATCAAATCTTATCATAGTCAATTCCTTGAACATTGTCGTAAACTCTTTCCGACATGTCGACTATTTCATAGATTTGAAACATCCATGTCTATTTCTTTATAGATCCAAACACGACCGATAGGCTTCACGCCTTTCCGGAGGGTTTTCTAAGTTCAGAAACTTGATTTATCGTGTATGGATACTATCACGGATTCCATGACTACTAGTCATTTTATGGAGTCAGGGCCCATCATCGCTTCTTTGCATCTAGTCGGTTCATCATTGTTAAAACAATAACGACTTGCTTATCAAATCTTACTATTTGATTCTTACCGACCCACACGGTTCTATAGGAACTCTAATCTCCGAGATCACACCTTTTGTAATCACGAGAGCCATGAGCATTGTGGCCGCCACTGGGACACTTTCCGGCGCTGCGCTACTTAGCACATATAGCTAAGGTTCAACAACCTTATCAAAGTTCTATTGTCCTCCCACTTAACTTTTCACGAAAAATTCCTTCTCAAGAAACTTGACGTTCCAAGTAACAAAATCTTTTGTCCTCGGTGTTATGGAGAAATTCCCAACAAATTCTTTGGGATAACCTACAAAGACGTGCTTATCCGACTTTGGTTTGTAAACATTTTACTTATGCATAACATACCAAAATTTAAGAAAGGACAATTCGGGTTTTATCCCAAACCATGACTTATATGGTGTCATTTCAACGGATCACGATGGAGCTCTTTTCAGTGTAAAAGCGGTAGTCACTAAAGCTTTAATCTTTAATATATAATGGCAGTTTTATGAATGACACCTTTGATCTTACCATGTCAAACAAGGTTTCATTACATGTCTTGAACACTCCATACTCCTATGGTGTTTTGGGAAATGCAAATCCATGGAACGATTCCTCAAATCTTAGGTGTTTTGCTAAACTTGTAACTCAAATATCTTTCTTTATGATCCAATCATAAACTCTTTTATTTTCTTGTTACAATGATTTTCCACTTCATCTTGAAAGTCTTTGAACATTTTTCAAATGTTTCATACTTCTTCCTTATTGAGTAAGTATATAGATATACTCACTCAAATCTTCGGAGAAAGCATATGAAGTTGAAATCCATCGCCCATGACTACACATAATGGACTATATACATCAATATGTACAAATTCCAATCAGTTAGTCGTCCGTTCCTCTTTTGGCCTACAAACGGAGTTTTAATTATCTCTAGGAAAGTATCACAAGCGTCATTTGATCAAAATCAAAGACTCCAAAATTCCATCAACATGGAGTTTCTTCATGTTTTCTTTCAAATATAATTTAAACAGCGATGTCACTTCATAAGTAATCTTTCAATCATTTGTCTTGCGACATTTTAGCAATAGTGTTTATGGATGTGATTTCTCCCACTAGACTTGTAAAAGTTCATCCATCCTTTATGGAATACGGTTATTATTTGAACAACCATTGTTCTCGTAATACCGGAATAAAATAACAATTATTAAAACAAATCTTGAAGGCTAGGTTTGATGTCAATGAAAAACACAATAACACTTTATTTGTTTTTGATGAACATCATCACTCATTCTCTTGCTAGTTACTTAGGCCATTGTAGTTCATGAATTGTGTTGTCCTGTATGACACTTCATACCAACCGATTCGGTATCCAATATCTAAGAGCCACATTGTTTAACAAGCAAGGAATACAACCATAACATGTATATCTTCTACATACCCAAGTTGGACATCTCCAACCTTATAATTTCTGCCAAATATTTTATAGATTCTCTTTCAGCAATTCCTTTTTTTTCTTTTAAAAGAATCTATCAACATCAATAGTAGTGTCATTCACATGACACATAGTACAAAGCGTATATAGTCAAATACTAATACCTTTGGACTTGCACTTTGAAGTGGATCACCATCATCAAATGTTTGGCTTTCTTTCAAAAATCCATTCTTTAGTAATCTTTTAGTGTAGTAAACATTTTACTTACATCTTCTATTCATCCTTATCATGACAACTTTCATGATCAAGCTGCTATAGCTTATAAAGGTGAATTGCGAGTATAATGTTTCTTTTTCAAAACCTTTTGGAGGATTAGGACGACTAGCGTCTCCAACCTTCACAAATTCTCATCAAATATGAGGACGTATACTCTATCATGTTGTAACCAACACATTGTTTTAGATATCGCAATACCTTTCACATATGATGGTTTCTGAAACATTGCTTTCAGCTCTTAGATAAACTTGATATTAAAACAATCTTTTGAGTATCAAGAATCATGGAGGCAAACATGATACATTAGATACTAACACCGGAATTGTTACTCTTGATTTAATACGATTTATTAAACTTCATGGAGTAAATAGAGTTTGCTGAAGCTTTGCAATAGGACTTATAAACTTTAAATTGACATTCAAAACAATACGATACCAGTTCGTAAAATATGCAGAATTTCTATAGTTCCACTATCTCAACTATAACTAAGCGTAAGGTGGTGAACGGATGCCAATGACTACAACAAACTATGAAAATTCACTTTGATTGTGTTTATGATAAATTGAGTTCGACTAATCCAAATTACAAATGAACTCCCACTCAAAACAATATCCCTCGAGTTGTTTTAGTGATTACACGAACCAAATCCACTACACCAAGTCCGATCATCACGTGAGATGATGTAGCTTTAAAGGCGAACAATCAACATGTTCATCATATCATCCATATGACTCATGCTTTACCTTTCGGTATTCCGTGTTCCGAGACCATGTCTGTACATGCTAGGCTCGTCAAGGTTAACCTTAGTTTCCGCATGTGCAAATCTGGCTTGCACCCATTGTATGCACACGTAGAGTCTATCACACCCGATCATCACGAGATGCTTCGAAACGACGAGTCTTAGCAACGGTGCCAACTACGGACGAACACTTTATTACTTGATATTTAGTGAGAGGGATCATCTTATAATGCTACCGTCGCGATCTAAGCAATACAAAATGCATAAAGGATTAACATCATAGGCAATTCATAATATGTGATATGATATGGCCTTTCTTCTTGTGCCATTGATCTCTATCTTCAAAGCATGGACATGAACTTCATCATCACCAGCGTGGCGTCAAGGTCCGTGGCACCGCTTCATGGTTGTCCATCACCAACAGCAACTATTACAACTACTTGGAATAAAGCTATTACATGATGAAAAGACACGCAGGTCTTAAACAAAATTTAAAGACAACCATTAGGCTCCTGCCGGTTGCCATATTACAATAAGGATCATTGCATACATCAAATATAATCACAATCACATAATGGCCATATCACATCACAAAACCCCTGCAAAAACAAGTTAGACGCCTCTAATTTTCTTTGCATGTTTTACGTGGTTTGGGGCTTTCGCATAAGACCGATCTTACCTACGAACAAGGACCACAACATTGATACAAGTGTTGTCAAGATGCTCATTGTAAATTGAATCTTAACTATGGTGGGAGAGACAGACACCCGCAAAGCCACTTGTGCAAAGCAAGTTGCACGTCAAGCGTGGAGCAAGTCTCATGTGCGATGACATGAAATGTTAGCCCGAGCCGCTTCAACCCACCATGCCGCAAGATGCAAAGTACACGCTAAGACACCGACAACAAAAGCATCAACGCCCACAAAAACATTGTGTTCTACTCGTGCAACAGATCTACGCATAGATACGGCTCTGATACCACTGATGGGTTCGTAGCATGGAAAACAAAAAATTTCTACCGCAAGAACAAACAAAACCCAGATCTAATCTAGATAAAAGCCAAGATCAAATCTATTAGACATGAGCAACGAGATAGAAAAGAACTAACCCTCGTAGATCCGAAAGTGTTAACGAGATTAGATCTCGTGGTTGATGTAGTCGATCACTTGCCGATCTCAAGATCGAGTGGACGATCCTTCCGGCGTCGCGTTCCAGCAGCGCTCCCGCAGTCGGTCAAGTTCACGATCCTTCCGGCGCCGCGTTTCGGCAGCGCTTCCGCAGTCGGTCACACGTGCGGAGTCGAAGCAGACCTTCCTCTCCCCGTTCCAGCGAGCAGCGGAGGTAGTAGATCTTCTCCACGGAATCCTAGCAGCACGACGGCGTGGTGGTGGTGGTGGAGTAGAGAATTCTGCAGGGCTTCGCCTATGCCTGTGCAGAAGAAAGGTGGAGGAGAGAGGCGGCAGAGATTGGGAGTTATGAGAGCAGGGCAAGAGGGGGCGCCCCTGCCCTTCTATTTAAGGGGGGAAGGCGCCTTGGGGAGGGGGAGTCCTTGTAGGACTCCCCTTCCTCTATGGCCGGCGGGTTGGGGAGTGGGGGGAGGAGTCCTCCTCCCCCACGACTCCTAGTCTTGACCCACCAGGACTCCTTGATCCCTTCCTTGGTTTTCAAGCAAACTCCAAGAAACCTTCCAGAACCTTCCGGAACATTCCGAAACCTTCTAGAACCCTCATACAAATACTCCGGAACATTTCCTAACTCAGAAAATGATCTCCAATATATGAATCTTATTCTCCGGACCATTCCGGATCTCCTCGTGATGTCCCGGATCCATTCCGAGACTCCGAACAACATTCGGTCTCCAACGCATATTCCATATCTACTTAAACAACTTCGAACCTTAAGTGTGTCACCCTACGGCTCGTGAATATGCAGACATGACAGAGAAAACATCTCCTATCAATAACCATCAGCGGGACCTGGAGATCCATAATGGCTCCCACATACTCAACGATGACTTCGTGATCGATTGAACCATTTACATACGAAACCAATTCCCTTTGTCACGCGATACTATACTTATCCGAGGTTTGATCGTCAGCATCTCCATACCTAGTTCTACCTCGTTACTGATAAGTACTCTTTAATCGTTCCGTGATATGTCATCCCTTGTGACCCAGTCACATGCTTGCAAGCTAACTAGATGACATTCCACCGAGAGGGCCCAGAGCATATCTATCCGTCATATGGATGGACAAATCCCAATCTTGGTCCATGCGCTTCAACACATACTTTCAGAATACCCAATGACACCTTTATGACCACCCAGTTACGAAGCGGTGTTTGATGTTATCAAAGTACCCATCCGGTGATGGTGATTAACACAACCTCATGGTCGAAGGATTAGGTTACTATGCATTTAAAAGCTTACAACAATACGAACTTAATGACTTGATCTTTACGCTACGCTTACTATGGGTGTGTGTCCATTACATCATTCTCCTAATGATATAACCTTGTTATTAATCACATCCAATGTCCATGATCAGGAAACCATGATCATCAATTAATCAACAAGCTAGTTCAACAAGAGGCTTACTAGGGACTCTTTTATGTTTACAAAACACACATGTATTAGTGTTTCCTAATAATACAATTATAGCATGGGATGTAAACATTTATCATAAACATAAAGATATAATAATAACCACTTTATTATTGCCTCTTGGGCATATCTCCAACAAGAGGAAGGTCTGCTTCGACTCCGCACGTGTGACCGACTGCGGAAGCGCTGCCGAAACGCGGCGCCAGAAGGATCGTCCACTTGACCGACTGCGGAAGCGCTGCCCGAACGCGACGCCGGAAGGATCGTCCACACGATCTTGAGATCGGCAAGTGATCGACTACATCAACCACGAGATCTAATCTCGTTAACGTTTTCGGATCTACGACGGTTAGTTCCTATCTATCTCGTTGCTCATGTCTAATATATTAGATCTTGGCTTTTATCTAGATTAGATCTAGGTTTTGTTCGTTCTTGCGGTAGAAATTTTTTGTTTTCCATGCTATGAACCCATCAGTTTGGACCGTTCTTGAATTTATTATGCCTGTGTCAAACTTTATTTTTGTGCGACTAATCATAAGAGAAAGCCAATCTACCCACGGATCACCCACCGAATCAGATATCAGCCATTGATAGGGCCTCCATCCAACGCTCCAAATTCCCAGCACCAGTTTCTCCCGCCTCCCACACTTGTGTGTGAATGGACCGCACGCCCTAGTTGCCAGTATTGCAGCACATAAATGATAAGGGGTACTTCTGTAAAATCCTCCCACACCCATGACTCATCCGCCCAAACCCGACCCTAATCCCCACACACACCTGCCCCCGCCGCCACTTCTTCCTCCTTCGCGAGCCAACCTTAATCCCATCGGCGCCTCCCTCTCTCTGCTTCGCCTACGCCACCTCCGTGCACCCTCGCGCCGCCTGATACATTGCAAATTTATCTATAGTTTTTGATGTTCCATGCTTGGTTTATCTACTTTCTTGTGTTTTGTTCCAACTTTGGAGTACTTTTCATAGACTTTCTTGGACTAACCTATTAACAAGATGCCACAGTGCCAGTTGCCTGTTTTCAGTTGTTTTTTGTTCCAGGAAAGTCAAAAAATGAATATTCTCGGAATTTGACCAGACAAAAGCCAAAGTCGATATTTTATCAGAAGACTCATGAAGCCAGAAGACGAGACGGAGAGGGGCCAGGGGCCAACCACACCATAGGGTGGCGCGGGTCCCCCTTGGCCGCGCCACCAGGTGGTGTGGGCCCGTCCGGCCTCCACCGACCTTGCCCTCTGGCCTATAAGAAGCCTCCCGAGGCATAAACCCTAAATCGTCAAGCCTCCAGCCACGAAAAGTTCCACAACACCGCCGCCACCAAAAAGGAGATCTGGGGGACAGAAAGTCTCTGTTCTGGCATCCTGCCGGGACGGGGAAGTGCCCCCAGAGCCATCTCGATCGATCTCCACCACCATCTCCATGACCGTTGCTGATTCCCATGATGAGGAGGGAGTAGTTCTTCCTCGAGGCTAAAGGTTCTACCGTAGCTATGTGCTCATCTCTCTCTTTCTATGCATGATCATATTGTGATCATGAGCTTGTAATCTATAGATCTACCTTGGTACTCAAGTGTTTTAATGAATCTCTGCTCTCCCCATGTGTGTGAAAGTGACAGCGTGCTCACCATGGTGGCACTTAGGCTAGAGATTACAAATACTTGTTATGAGTTATATTTGGAGTTGGATGTTTCTATGAAATTGTGGTGTTTGTTGGACTCATCTAGTACTCAAGGTGATAGTGTGGGGTTTTCTAGATGGGAAAGGCTTACTTTGAGGTGTGTTGTTATAGCCCTACCGTTGATTAGAGTGTCCAACTGGAGAGTAGTTAAGAGTAGTATCATAAAGAGAAGATATTTATATGAAAGTGTTCACTAGTGAAAGTATGAAGCCTTGTTTCTAAGCATTGAAACACTGTTTGCTTGCTTCCATCTTTATTTCAGTTTGCCTTTAGTCTCTTCCACGCCATCAAGTTATTTTCTATCACCATTACCACTTATAATTATTCATACCACTTGTATTTCACTATCTCTTCGCCGAACTAGTGCACCTATACACCTGACAAGTGTATTGGGTGTGTTGGGGACACAAGAGACTTCTTGTATCTTGATTGCAGGATTGCTTGAGAGGGAATACCTTTGACCACTTTCTCCCTGAGTTCGATAAACCTTGGGTAATCCACTTAAGGGAAAACTTGCTGCTGTTTTACAAACCTCTGCACTTGGAGGCCCAACAACTGTCTACAAGAATAGAAGTGGGTAGACATCAAGCTATTTTATGGCGCCGTTGCCGGGGAGGTAAGGTAAAAGGTACTCACATCCTCTGGTCTGAGTGCTCGAAGTTATTTCCTTTAGATTCTGCAATTTTGTCTTTTTGTTTCTTGTTTTCACTAGTTAGGCATAATGGAAAACAACAACAAAATTAGAGAGCTTTATAGTATTTATCTTGAGTTAGGACATGATGTGTTTGAAGAGAAAATTAAAAAACCTATGGAACTTTATTTGCATGCTAATAACAATGTTATTAGTATGAATTCTTTGAACAACATTATTGCTAATGCTATGTAAAATTCTAAGCTTGGGGAACGCTTTCAACATTGCACTTGGTACTTGTACCTAGTTGATATCATGCTCTTTTGTATATGGATGTCGTCGGTGTGAAATGAAAGGGGAGCTTGTAATTCCATGGAGTTATGTATATGTGTTAGAGAAACGCCTGGGCTGCTGGTCTAATCCATGCTGACAAGGTGGAAACCTACAACGTAACTATAATGAGCTGTCTATGAAGCATTCTTCTTATAAAAAAAGAGTCCTATATTGAGAAAAAAAAGAGAAAAAAAGAGATTATGAAAAGAGGAAAGACAGAAAAAAGAACCATATTCCCATGGTAAATAAGAAGATTGCTGAGATGCTCGTTGTCTGCTTGCCTTGTCATTTTGATATGGGGATTCTTCCGTATCATCGGGCAAGGGGTACCCCGTTGGCAGTTCTCTATGATACACATGTACTTACGATGACAAGAACTTACAGTTGACTAAACTTGAGTAGCATGAGGATCGGCCCTCGTATACAAGGGACATGAGATTTCTAACTTATACTTCATCAAGCATGTAGACCATAGTTTGTTCACTTTAACCTTAACCACTTCAAGATGCTTATGATAGGGGCAATGAGAGCTGAAAGCTATAAGTACCATAATTTTTGGAAGCTCTTTATGAGACTTGAATCCCTACTTCCTTTTACAAAGGCCCTTCTTCCACCATTATATTGAGTCTCCACCTTCTATCTTTATGCACTTACTTTGAGAGCATAGTGGCCATTCTTAGTTCTATGTGCATTGTCCTAAGACTAGTTGATTGATGCATAACTTGATATTGCTTGTTTTAAACTATTTGTATCTAGTCACTCTTATGAACTTTGAAGGTGTCCTATGCATTTATACTTGTTACTCTATGAGGGACAAGCTGAATGCTATTATGCTATGTTTTCTTTATGTGAAACAAACTAACGTCTTGCAAAGCATTGTTATTCATGAATCTTTTGTTTGTGCCTTTTCATGTTGCAACATAGTTTCTTTGTCTTATTGCTAGAACTTTGTCTTTCATGCTATGTTGAAGTACTATGATCCCAGCTTTCCATGTTTTACAAATACTTTGATCAAGTTTATGATGGTGCATTTCACCTCAAAAATTATTCTTTCTTTTTATCACTTACCTACTCGAGGACGAGCAGGAGTTAAGCTTGGGGATGTTGATACATTGCAAATGTATCTATAATTTTTGATGTTCCATGCTTGGTTTTATCTACTTTCTTGTGTTTTGTTCCAACTTTGGAGTACTTTTCATAGACTTTCTTGGACTAACCTATTAACAAGATGCCACATTGCCAATTGCATGTTTTCTGTTGTTTTTGGTTCTAGGAAAGTCAGAAAATGAATATTCTTGGAATTGGACCGGACAAAAGCCAAAGTCGATATTTTATCGCAAGACTCACGGAGCCAGAAGACGAGACAGAGAGGGGTCAGGGGCCAACCACACCATAGGGTGGCGTGGGTCCCCCTTGGCCGCGCCACCAGGTGGTGTGGGCCCCTCCGGCCTCCACCGACCTTGCCCTCTGGCCTATAAGAAGCCTCCCGAGGCATAAACCCTAAATCGTCAAGCCTCCAGCCATGAAAAGTTCCGCAGCGCTGCCGCCACCGAAAAGGAGATTCGGGGGACAAAAAGTCTCTGTTCCGGAAGTGCCCCTGGAGCCATATCCATCGATCTCCACCACCATCTCCATCACCGTTGCTGATTCCCATGATGAGGAGGGAGTAGTTCTTCCTCAAGGCTAAAGGTTCTACCGTAGCTATTTCTTCATCTCTCTCTCTATATGTGTGATCATATTGTGATCATGAGCTTGTAATCTACAGATCTACCTTGCTACTCAAGTGCTTTAATGAATCTCTGCTCTCCCCATGTGTGTGAAAGTGACAGCGTGCTCACCATGGTGGCACTTAGGCTAGAGATTACAAATACTTGTTATGATTTATATTTGGAGTTGGATGTTTCTATGAAATTGTGGTGTTTGTTGGACTCATCTAGTACTCAAGGTGACAGTGTGGGGTTTTCTAGATGGGAAAGGCTTACTTTGAGGTGTGTTGTTATAGCCCTACCGTTGATTAGAGTGTCCAACCGGAGAGTAGTTAAGAGTAGTATCATAAAGAGAAGATATTTATATGAGAGTGTTCACTAGTGAAAGTATGATCCCTAGGCCTTGTTTCTTAGCATTGATACACCGTTTGCTACTAGATTTATTACATGTTTGCTTGCTTCCTTCTTTATTTCAGTTTGCCTTTAGTCTCTTCCACGCCATCAAGTTATTTTCTATCACCATTACCACTTATAATTATTCATACCACTTGTATTTCACTATCTCTTCAACGAACTAGTGCACCTATACACCTGACAAGTGTATTGGGTGTGTTGGGGACACAAGAGACTTCTTGTATCTTGATTGCAGGATTGCTTGAGAGGGAATACCTTTGACCACTTCCTCCCTGAGTTCGATAAACCTTGGGTAATCCACTTAAGGGAAAACTTGCTGCTGTTTTACAAACCTCTGCACTTGGAGACCCAACAACTGTCTACAAGAATAGAAGTGCGTAGACATCACCGCCCACCACCTCTCCCTCCACCCCCGTATCCCGCCATCTACTAGAGCACTCACCACCTCCCCTTTCGCCCCCGTATCCCGCCATGTCGGGGTCGCCAGATCTGGCCATGCGGTCGTTGGCCGACCGGAGCAACCGCCGGCTTCTCCGACCGCAACCTGCTCGGCCGCGGTGGCTTCGGGCCCGTCTACAAGGCAAGCTCCTCTCCTCCTCCCTTTCCTCCCAGCTGCCGCGCGCTTCCGTCGCCTCACCTCGCTGATAGCCCACCTCTTCTTGCTGATCGATCAGGGCGTGCTGGCAAGCGGGCAGGAGATCACGGTGAAGCGGCTGTCGCTGGAGTCGCGACAGGGGGCGCGGGAGTTCCTCAACGAGGTGCGCCTTCTGCTCAAGGTGCCCAATTGTCTAACAATTGTAATGCTACTTGTCCTAGTAAGATATTGGCTACTCCATAGAGATTATTGTTGCATCATAATTATATCATGCTCATGTCATCATGCCACCTTGCATTTGAGCATCATATAAAACCCTTTTTCTTTTGGTTTTTCTCTCATATGCATTATTAATTGTATTTGCCTCTTGATATTGTATTTGGCTATTGATATATTGTTCAATGCCCAAGTTGAGTTGGGGGCATATCTTTTATTCCCATTACACCACCTTTCTCTCTCACCACTTTATAATCCCACCATCCCATTAACCATGAGCTTGTTTATCCTTCTTTTGCTATTTTTATCCTAGCTCATGTGGTTTGGGGTGGATCAATCTTCCAAATTCTTTGCTTGGCTTATTTACCACTTCTTGGAAATGCATAAGATTAATGCCATCATATTATTATTTTCACATAATAAATCATGGCATTATTCTTTTGCATGGGCCATGCACAATTCTTCACCACCTTATTACTCCATTGGATTTTCTTTGATTTAATGGAGCCTAGCTTGGGAGGCCATCTACCACCATTACACCATTCTCATATTCTCATCCATATCATCTTCTGTATTATTATTTCTCCATGCATGTACCATATGAGACCTATCCCATAATTCTTTTCCTTTTCTTTTCTTGGAATTCTTTTTCACCTCCACCTCATGTTAATTCAAGCATTACCATGTTCCACTTGAGTTGGTCTTCCCCACATTCTTTTCTTTTATTTTTCTTTATCTACATGTATGATCACATGAGAACTTTTCCACCTACTCACTTCCTTCTTCTTTCTTTCTTGTTTCTCTTCCATTAGCTCAAGCAAGATCAAGCCCCATGTGCCTTCTTGGTTGGGCTTCATAAACAAGATAAAAATCTAAATATCTAATTAAAACCTAGCCTAGCTATCTTCTCTCTCTCTCTAAATTATCCTAACCTTAATTCTCCTAAACCCTAGCTATCCCTTACCTCTCTCTCTCACACCCCTCTCTCTCTAGCTTGACCACCTGGCCACCCTCCCCCTGGCCCACAACCAGCCACCCTAAACCTAGAGAAAACCCTAACCCTAGCCATGTCTACCTAGCCCGAGCTAGCCCCTCCCTCTCTTCTCTCTCCCTCATGCCAGCCCCACCCTGCAGCTGCGCTACGCCAAGCCCCACCTGCAGTCCCTCCTGCCGCCGTCCAGCCCCCAGGACGAGCCCCAGCCTGGCCGAGCACGTGCTCGAGGGAAAAAGGGCAAAGCCCGAGTCCACCTTTATCTTGCCGTGCCCCAGCTGCCTCCTTCCCCTCTCCCTCCTTTTCCCCCTCTCGCACGCCTCCTCTGGCCTCTCCAGATCCACCCCGAGACGCCCCTTCTTCCCCTCCTTCCTCTCCGGCCACCAGCAGCCGACGCCGGTCGCCGCCAGCAACCACCCCGCCCCGACGAACCGGCCGAGCCACGCGACCGTGAAGTGGCTGAGGAGATCCAGAACAACCCTCTGCACCACCCCGACCGCGCCTACGCGAAGGAGAACCTCCCCAGCAACCCCGCGCCTCGCCGCCCTGCAGGAAACCCTAGCCTATGGAGCGTCTGCCTCCCCGACGCCCCGCCGCTCCTCGCGCCGATCCAAGCCCACCAGCGAGCCTGCGGTGAGCATCTTCCCCTCCCTGACAACCTCCGCCTCGCCGTGCCGCCCTAGAGCCGCCGATTTTTTCATCGAACAGTCACCGTGCGCCGTAGCTCGTCGTCTTCTGCAGCTTTTCCGCGCCGTGCAAGCCCTATCTAGTCCCCTGCTACCCTCCTGTCAACTCCCCCGAGCCAGCCGCACTGGTTAGCCACCCCGGAGCGCACGCCCGCGTCCCAGGTTCGAGTCCCCGCCCCGCGCCGCGCGCCGGATTTGCGTCAGACGCGCGAAGACGATAAACAGTACGGGCCCGTTGTCATTTTCTAAAAAGCCCCCCACCTTTTTATTTTCCTCAACCCGCGGTATCGCCTGGCCCACTAGTCAGCCGCCTTGTCAGTTTTACCGAAACCCCCTCGGCTTTTCCCGGCCGCAACCCGCGGTCCAGCCGGCGACCCACCTGTCAGCCCCTGACAGCCTCACGCTGCCACGTGGCCCCTGCGCCAGTTGGCCCCGCCTGTCAGCGTCCGCGGCTAGCCCAGTCCGCGTGCAAAACGCGTTTCCTCGCACACGTGGCCCCAGTCCGCGCAGGCCCACCAGTCAGCGTCTGGGGTTGATATCGCCTGGGTATAAAAAGTTTTTCGCTGAGTCTGTTTTTATTCAAATCTTTTCCAAATTAATTTCAATTCAAATTCTTTTCAGATTCAAATAATTTTCAAAATACAAAACCAAATACTACATATAATATATGTTTTGGAATCAGAAAAAGGTGAGGAATTCAAATATGCCCTTCAAAATATGTTTTGAACACTTTAAATTTCGAGATGATTAAAATTACAAGAAAATGCCCTTTTTCCTTAATTAATTAATAACTTTTGTTTTACAACTCCAAATTTAACAAATAATATGTCTAAATCGATCGGCGCGACGAGCCCGTTCTATTTATGCAATCCTTGTTCTGAATTGAAGCATGCATCATGTGATAATTTAAAATCTGAACTGTTTATGACAATAAAACTTGGGCAAATAAATAATAAAGTGCTTTATTTCTTGTATCCACACCTCACCTTTGCCATGCTACTTTAATGCCATGTAAATTGTGCATCATTCATCATGGCATGCTTGGTTGCTTGTTGCATTTCAATTTATATGCTTGCGCACTTTATTTATGTTGGCCCTTGTTTGTTTGGTTCTTCTTCGAATAGACGCCCAGCAGGAGAATTACCAGGGATCACAGGAGTATTACCCAGATCCATCTGTCCTTCAACTGAGCTGCCAGGCAAGCACTACCACATGCTTGCATACATACAGTACCTATTGCCTCTATCTTATTCTTGCATCATTGAGTCGCGGTTGCATTAAATTGAATCCCAAGTACTGCATAGCCTTTACTTTTAAACCACATTAAGCCTGTTCCGGTCCCATGAGCCATTACTACAGGAGTTGTTTGAGCCATGCGAGTCGTAGAAAAGCATGAGTAGGGTATGTGAGTGTCTGATGGATAATGAGGTACCTAAACAACATAATCTGAGTAGTAATGGGATAACTAATGAAAGAGGCACCGGTGAGCAATATCTGCTATTTGGTTTTTTATGCTCACTTGTGTCCCGTAGGACCCCGAGTACTTGATTCCTGTTCCTTGACTATTCGCACTATCCACATCCAGGAGGCCTTATGGACCCCCCTGAGTCAGAGCTTGATTCATTCTTATTTCTTGGGGCCACAAGTAGTTTGGGGCTTTATTACTATTCTGTACTTATGCCATGTTACTGCTTTATTTAAGATTGTGCGTGGAGCACCTGTACTATTTTGGATCGTGGAATGTTTTCGCGGTATCGACAAGCCCAGTCACATTTTCGGGTTCCCAGTCGTTTACAGCCATTGACACAAACCTTGGGTCTGTCTCGGAGTCGGCCAGCTTCGTTGCGGGTAGCTTAATGGGGTGGCCCCCTGAAATATTTCTGAATCCTGTGATTGCTTTGTCGTGAATGCCTCGTTGGGTTTTGATTTGGTTTTTCCGAGGTTGATCGAGCGTGTGTTGCTATTCGTGCACCCCTGCAGGGTAAATCTTTCTGAAAGCCGTGTCCGCGGTTATGGACGACTTGGAGCACAGTTTCTCGATCATAGACAAGTATAATTAAAGTACCGCTTTTAATTTGACTAAGTACTTGACTAGTAAATAGTGTAATACTCAGGGAATGGTTAATAAAACTGCCAACGGATGATGGGGGTTGTTCGTCCGCTTCCTCGTTGGTAAGCGAGGAGGAGGATGGATCTGTTAATTATACTGTTATAACTGTTGTTCTTAATTCACGGACTTCCGTCTATCATTGGTTAGGCGGAAGGTTAGCGAGTCTCTATAGAATTGTTAGGTATTATCTTTTGCTGCAATTGCGTCACCCCAGGTTGTGTCCCCTTTAGTGGCATAAAGACTTGCTGAGTACCCCTAGGGTCTCACACGATAAATTGTTTGATTCAGATGAACAAGTGTACCCGCAAGATGGATACTGGGTGGAAGAGACAGATGATGTTTGCAACGATCATTCGGTGTAGAGATTCCGGGAACGGGGATCCGTGTGACCTGTGGGCGGGATGTGTTTATTTATGGGGCATCTTATGCCAATTTGCTTCTTATCCGTACTCGGATCTTGTTTTCCGCTTCCGCCTGATACTCTGATGTGTGTTGTATGAGGAGCTATCCTAAATTATTATGTCTATCTAGGATGTTTGGATCTTGCCGTATGGCGTTGCACTATTTCTATTTCTTTTAGATGGAATGGCTCTGATGTACAGTTGTATGTGGCTTGCATACATACTCACTTGTGTATGTAGTTGATCCCTTCGCCTGCCGATTACGCCGCTCGTTCTTGTCCCGTTGTCTGAAAGTGGTTAGGACGGCCGAAAGGTCTACCGTGGGTGGCCCTGGGCCCCACCGTACTATTTTAACCACTTTCGTTCATCCAGGCATTAACTAAGAGCGTAATTCACCGAGGTAGTTACAATTGGTATCAGAGCCATCCCACCCTTCAGGGTCTCAGCCAAAATGGTCGTTGTCTGTCTAGCAAATATTTTGGTAGTTATGTATATTAGGGAAAAACAAACGTGAGAGTAAGATTGCTTCCATTTTTCTCCTTACCCACCCACCCACCCTTGTTCTGGTAAGGAAGTGTAACGTTTTCAATCCTCTTCTAAACTTCAAACTAGGATTCACGTGTTCTGGGTTCCGTAGTACCATAGGTTATGTTTGTGTGTGTGTGTGTGAACTCCTTGTCTATCTGTTGCATCCAAATGTTATCACTATCTGCCTTTTGGTTATCAACTGTTGGTACATTCCCTACCGACAACACTTTCTAAACCGACGTGATCTATTCTGATTCATTGTACACCGATGCGATCTATCTTACTATTTCTTATCCGACGTTATCTTGTTTGGGGTGTTCGTTTCCGTAGTTACCAATCTCTAGGTTCATCTTAAGGAGAAGTTGTTGAGATATGTATTTTACTGATTCATGTGCGGAGTAATGATTTGAGTGCGGGATGGAGTCGCGACCACACCACTACTTTTGTCATTCGCTTTTGTATATTGAACTAGTAGAGTTACTAATCTTGATTCGTTAAGTGGTTTTGCGCATATAGTGGTATTTTAATGCCGAAATTTGCGGAAAATTTTTCTCTGTTAGTTTGTATACCACACTCCTTGTTCAGTCGTGTGTGTTATGCTTTATATCTTCTAATTGCCTTGAACTTTGTTGATATTTTAATATCACCTCAGTGAATTGCATTCTTTAATCTTGATTAATTCCATTGGTACTATTTTGGATTATTATCATTCTCCATTATAGTACTGACTTGTGTTTTATATCAATCACAGGATGGCACCACCACGCCGTTCTGAGGAGGATATACCACCTGAACTTGGGGCTGCTTTGGCAAGTATTGCAAATGCTTTGGGCACTATGCAGCAGAACCAACAGTGCTTCGAGGAAAGTGTGAGGAGGAATGAGTTTGCTCCGCTACCTCCACCTCCCAAGCGAGGAGACATCAAGAGTTTTCTCAAGTTCAACCCACGCCAATTTGAGGTGTCTGATCAGCCACTTGATGCAGATGATTGGCTTCGTGAAGTGTCAAGGTTGCTGATGACTGCGGATGTTCCCGAGCAAGAATGGGTCAAATGTGCCACTCACCTTCTGAAGGGAGATGCAGCTCTCTGGTGGGAAAATTATCTCAAGGCAGATCTTTCTGGTTTTCAGCCTACTTGGGAGCGGTTCACTGCTGCTTTCAAAGAGCAATATCTCTCATAAATTGTCATGGAAAGGATGAAGGAAGTGTTTCTCAACCTCAAGCAGGGCACTGACAATGTCAACACCTACATCAGAAACTTCATGAACCTGTCTCGTTATGGTGGCGATGAGATCTCTGATGACAAGAAGAAGCAAAAGAGGTTTCGGCAAGGCCTCAATGCTTCCATCAAATATGAAATCACTCATGCAAGGCCAGCATCTTTCCTGGAACTTCAACACACAGCTCTGCAGGAAGAAGCAAGTAGGCAAGTGTTTGAGGAGTCAAAGAAACACAGCCGTGATACAGCAAGCTCTTCTGCTATGACAGCTCCTTCTAAGCGTCGTGTCTGGGTTCCTAACACCCCACCGTCGCTCCCTGCTCCACCAAGACCTTCAAGCTACGCACCAAGGCCACCAAACTCCTTCACTGCGGCTCCCAGGGGCTACAACCACAACTACCCTGGAGCGCCTGGCGGAGTCCCTGGCTACGTTGCTCCACGTCCACCTGGTGCTTGCTATACTTGTGGAAACACTGGGCATCAGCAATGGAATTGTCCAATGAACAACAAAGCTCTTCCACCACCACCTCCAAGACCTGCGGCAAGTGCTCCTATGATTCGTGCACCTCCACCTCGGGCTCTCAACATCAACACTAAGCCGGGATCTACAGTTGCTCGTGCCAACTGTGTCAACGTCGCTCAAGCTGAGCATGCACCTGGAGTTTTCATGGGTATGCTTCCTGTTAACTCAGTTCCTGCACGATTTTTGTTTGATTCTGGTGCTTCGCATTCTTTCGTTTCTCACAAATTTGCAAATGAGCATGAGGTTGTTATCGACCAGCTGGATAAAAAGTTAATGGTTCTTTCTCCCGGGGCAAGATTGTTATCTACTAAGATCAGCCATGGCAATCAAATTGAGATTGGTGGTTCTTCTTTTCCGGCTTCCTTAATTATTCTGGGCAATTCTGATATTGATGTTATCTTGGGCATGGATTGGTTGACAGCAAATGCAGCTGTGATTGATTGTGCTGAACGTTCGGTTTCTCTGAAAATTCCTGAAGGCCATATAGTCTATTCTCCAAGTCCGACTCCTGCAATTCAGCTTTATTCTTTGGCGGCTCTGAATGATGATGCTATGGAAGGTATTTAGAGTGTTCCTGTAGTTTGTGAGTTTCCAGATGTCTTTCCTGAAGAGTTGCCAGGTATGCCTCCGAATCGTGAGGTTGAGTTTGTCATTGAACTTGAACCTGGTACCGCTCCTATCTCCAAGCGGCCTTATAAAATGGGTCCTGCTGAGTTGGCTGAACTTAAGCGTCAGTTGGATGAACAAGAGAAGTTGGGTTTCATTCAGCACAGTACTTCTTCTTGGGGTAGTCCAACCATCTTTGTGAAGAAGCGAGACAAGACTGATAGACTTTGTGTTGACTATCGGGCACTCAATGCTAAAACAATCAAGAATAAATATCCCCTTCCGCGGATTAATGATCTCTTCGATCAGCTAGCTGGAGCTGTGGTATTCTCTAAGCTTGATTTGAGAAGTGGTTATCATCAAATCAAGATCCGCAAGGAAGATGTTCCCAAAACAGCTTTCACCACCCGCTATGGTTTGTATGAGTACACAGTCATGTCTTTCGGTCTCACCAACGCACCTGCCACCTTCTCAAGGCTTATGAACTCGGTTTTCATGAAGTATCTCGATAAGTTCGTTGTGGTCTATCTGGATGACATTCTAGTCTATTCTAAGTCAAAAGAAGAACATGAAGAACACCTTCGATGTGTCCTAAACAAGCTTCGTGAGAACCGCCTGTATGCAAAGTTCTCCAAGTGTGAATTCTGGCTGCCTCAAGTCACCTACCTTGGTCACGTTATCTCTGCCAAGGGCATCGCCGTCAACCCAGAAACTATTAAGACAATTATGGATTGGCTTCCACCCATAAATGTCAAAGAAGTCCGGAGTTTCCTTGGTTTGGCCAGTTACTGTCGTCGATTCGTTCAAAACTTCTCAAAGATTGCGAAGCCTCTTACCGATCTCCTCAAGAAAGGCAAGAAATATCTTTGGACTCCTGCATGTCAAGCAAGCTTTGAAACACTCAAAGAGAAGCTCACTTCCACACCAGTCTTAGTTCCTCCAGATACATCAAAGCCTTTCCAGATTTTCTGTGATGCTTCATTGCAAGGATTGGGTGCGGTCCTTATGCAAGAAAAGCAAGTTGTTGCTTATGAATCTCGTCAGTTGAAGACGCATGAGATCAACTATCCTACACATGACCTCGAACTCGCAGCAGTTGTCTTTGCTTTGAAAGTATGGAGGCATTACTTGCTAGGCAACCGTTGTGAGATCTTTTCTGATCACAAGAGTCTGAAGTATATCTTCACACAGCCTGATCTCAACCTTCGTCAGAGGAGGTGGATTGAAACAATCAATGACTTCGATTTGACCATCAACTACACCCCGGGCAGAGCTAATGTCATGGCAGATGCTCTCAGCCGAAAAGCTTATGTCAACAACCTCATGGTGGCAGAACAACAGCCTCTCTTGTGCGAGGAATTCCGCAAGCTCAACCTTGAAATTGTGGATCAAGGTTATCTTCTGAACCTTCTAGCAACACCCCTCTTGAAAGAAAAGGTCCGTTCCATTCAGCTTGGGGATCCTTACACTAAAAAGATCATCTCCAACATTCAACTTCCGAAGTATGAGTCTTTTCACGTTGATGACCAAGGCACTCTCTTCTTTGAACACCGGATGTTTGTTCCGAACTACCCGGGTTTAAGAGAGCAAGTTCTCAAGGAGGCGCATGATTCTATTCTTTCTATCCACCCTGGAAGCACAAAGATGTACATGGACTTAAAAACACAATATTGGTGGCCTGGTTTGAAACGATATTGTGCCAAGTATGTCTCAGAGTGTGATGTTTGTCGCAGAGTTAAAGCTGTCCATCAGAAACCTTCCGGTCTTCTACAGCCATTGAAGCCTCCGGAATGGAAATGGGAGAAAGTAGAGATGGACTTCATCACTGGTTTTCCAAGGTCGCAGAAAGGCAACAATGCAATCTTTGTTGCCATTGACAGGCTTTCCAAAGTAGCTCACTTCTTTCCAGTCAAGGAAACAATTTCTGCAATTCAGTTGGCTGAACTCTATATCAACAGAATTGTCTCTCTTTATGGAGTTCCTCTTGAGATCAGTTCAGACCGTGGAAGCATCTTCACTTCCAAGTTCTGGGGAAGTTTCCAAAATGCTTTGGGAACAAAACTAAACTTCAGCACAGCTTACCACCCTCAGTCGCAAGGACAAGTTGAAAGGATCAATCAGATTCTAGAAGATATGCTCCGTGCTTGCGTTATCTCTTTCGGCATGAAGTGGGAAGAATGTCTTCCTTATGCTGAATTCTCTTACAACAACAGCTTCCAGAAAAGTCTAAAGATGGCACCATTTGAGGCTCTCTATGGTCGCAAATGCAGAACTCCGATTGGTTGGTCGGGCGCAGGTGAAAGAATATTGTTTGGTCCCGACATTGTAACTCAAGCGGAGGAGAAAGTTCATATCATTCTTGAAAATCTGAAGATTGCTCAAAGTCGCCAGAAGAGCAATTATGACAGAAAGCACACGGACATGGAGTATGTCCCTGGTGATCTCGTTTATCTTCGTGTCACTCCCATGAGAGGTACGCATCGCTTTGGTATCAAAGGAAAGCTGGCTCCTAGATACATCGGTCCCTTCAAAATTCGTGGAAGAAGAGGAGAAGTTGCTTATGCTCTTGAGCTCCCTGAACAACTCAAAGTCCATGATGTTTTTCACATCTCTCAACTCAAGAAGTGCTTCAAGGATCCCGGCAGGACCATGGACCATGAACTCATCAATCTCCAAGAAGACCTTTCTTATCAAGAACACCCCACAAAAATCCTTGAAGTCGCAGAAAGAAGGACTCGCAACAAGTCCATCAAGTTCTGCAAGGTGCAGTGGTCGCACCATTCCGTTGATGAAGCAACCTGGGAACGTGAAGATGAGCTCCGTGCCAAGTATCCTACCCTCTTTGAGTCTTCTTCTTCCTAGAATCTCGGGGCGAGATTCCTGTTTAGTGGGGGAGAGTTGTAGCACCCCAATTGTCTAACAATTGTAATGCTACTTGTCCTAGTAAGATATTGGCTACTCCATAGAGATTATTGTTGCACCATAATTATATCATGCTCATGTCATCATGCCACCTTGCATTTGAGCATCATATAAAACCCTTTTTCTTTTGTTTTTTCTCTCATATGCATTATTAATTGTATTTGCCTCTTGATATTGTATTTGGCTATTGATATATTGTTCAATGCCCAAGTTGAGTTGGGGGCATATATTTTATTCCCATTACACCACCTTTCTCTCTCACCACTTTATAATCCCACCATCCCATTAACCATGAGCTTGTTTATCCTTCTTTTGCTATTTTTATCCTAGCTCATGTGGTTTGGGGTGGATCAATCTTCCAAATTCTTTGCTTGGCTTATTTACCACTTCTTGGAAATGCATAAGATTAATGCCATCATATTATTATTGTTTTCACATAATAAATCATGGCATTATTCTTTTGCATGGGCCATGCACAATTCTTCACCACCTTGTTACTCCATTGGATTTTCTTTGATTTAATGGAGCCTAGCTTGGGAGGCCATCTACCACCATTAAACCATTCTCATATTCTCATCCATATCATCTTCTGTATTATTATTTCTCCATGCATGTACCATATGAGACCTATCCCATAATTCTTTTCTTTTTCTTTTCTTGGAATTCTTTTTCACCTCCACCTCATGTTAATTCAAGCATTACCATGTTCCACTTGAGTTGGTCTTCCCCACATTATTTTCTTTTATTTTTCTTTATCTACATGTATGATCACATGAGAACTTTTCCACCTACTCACTTCCTTCTTCTTTCTTTCTTGTTTCTCTTCCATTAGCTCAAGCAAGATCAAGCCCCATGTGCCTTCTTGGTTGGGCTTCATAAACAAGATAAAAATCTAAATATCTAATTAAAACCTAACCTAGCTATCTTCTCTCTCTCTAAATTATCCTAACCTTAATTCTCCTAAACCCTAGCTACCCCTTACCTCTCTCTCTCACACCCCTCTCTCTCTAGCTTGACCACCTGGCCACCCTCCCCCTGGCCCACAACCAGCCACCCTAAACCTAGAGAAAACCCTAACCCTAGCCATGTCTACCTAGCCCGAGCTAGCCCCTCCCTCTCTTCTCTCTCCCTCGTGCCAGCCCCACCCTGCAGCTGCGATACGCCAAGCCCCACCTGCAGTCCCTCCTGCCGCCGTCCAGCCCCCAGGACGAGCCCCAGCCTGGCCGAGCACGTGCTCGAGGGAAAAAGGGCAAAGCCCGAGTCCACCTTTATCTTGCCGTGCCCCAACTGCCTCCTTCCCCTCTCCCTCCTTTTCCCCCTCTCGCACGCCTCCTCTGGCCTCTCCAGATCCACCCCGAGACGCCCCTTCTTCCCCTCCTTCCTCTCCGGCCACCAGCAGCCGACGCCGGTCGCCGCCAGCAACCACCCCGCCCCGACGAACCGGCCGAGCCACGCGACCGTGAAGTGGCTGAGGAGATCCAGAACAACCCTCTGCACCACCCCGACCGCGCCTACGCGAAGGAGAAGCTCCCCAGCAACCCCGCGCCTCGCCGCCCTGCAGGAAACCCTAGCCTATGGAGCGTCTGCCTCCCCGACGCCCCGCCGCTCCTCGCGCCGATCCAAGCCCACCAGCGAGCCTGCGGTGAGCATCTTCCCCTCCTTGACAACCTCCGCCTCGCCGTGCCGCCCTAGAGCCGCCGATTTTTTCATCGAACAGTCACCGTGCGCCGTAGCTCGTCGTCTTCTGCAGCTTTTCCGCGCCGTGCAAGCCCTATCTAGTCCCCTGCTACCCTCCTGTCAACTCCCCCGAGCCAGCCGCACTGGTTAGCCACCCCGGAGCGCACGCCCGCATCCCAGGTTCGAGTCCCCGCCCCGCGCCGCGCGCCGGATTTGCGTCAGACGCGCGAAGACGATAAACAGTACGGGCCCGTTGTCATTTTCTAAAAAGCCCCCCACCTTTTTATTTTCCTCAACCCGCGGTATCGCCTGGCCCACTAGTCAGCCGCCTTGTCAGTTTTACCGAAACCCCCTCGGCTTTTCCCGGCCGCAACCCGTGGTCCAGCCGGCGACCCACCTGTCAGCCCCTGACAGCCTCACGCTGCCACGTGGCCCCTGCGCCAGTTGGCCCCGCCTGTCAGCGTCCGCGGCTAGCCCAGTCCGCGTGCAAAACGCGTTTCCTCGCACACGTGGCCCCAGTCCGCGCAGGCCCACCAGTCAGCGTCTGGGGTTGATATCGCCTGGGTATAAAAAGTTTTTCGCTGAGTCTGTTTTTATTCAAATCTTTTCCAAATTAATTTCAATTCAAATTCTTTTCAGATTCAAATAATTTTTAAAATACAAAACCAAATACTACATATAATATATGTTTTGGAATCAGAAAAAGGTGAGGAATTCAAATATGCCCTTCAAAATATGTTTTGAACACTTTAAATTTCGAGATGATTAAAATTACAAGAAAATGCCCTTTTTCCTTAATTAATTAATAACTTTTGTTTTACAACTCCAAATTTAACAAATAATATGTCTAAATCGATCGGCGCGACGAGCCCGTTCTATTTATGCAATCCTTGTTCTGAATTGAAGCATGCATCATGTGATCATTTAAAATCTGAACCGTTTATGACAATAAAACTTGGGCAAATAAATAATAAAGTGCTTTATTTCTTGTATCCACACCTCACCTTTGCCATGCTACTTTAATGCCATGTAAATTGTGCATCATTCATCATGGCATGCTTGGTTGCTTGTTGCATTTCAATTTATATGCTTGCGCACTTTATTTATGTTGGCCCTTGTTTGTTTGGTTCTTCTTCGAATAGACGCCCAACAGGAGAATTACCAGGGATCACAGGAGTATTACCTAGATCCATCTCTCGCTTCAGCTGAGCTGCCAGGAAAGCACTACCACATGCTTGCATACATACAGTACCTATTGCCTCTATCTTATTCTTGCATCATTGAGTCGCGGTTGCATTAAATTGAATCCCAAGTACTGCATAGCCTTTACTTTTAAACCACATTAAGCCTGTTCCGGTCCCATGAGCCATTACTACAGGAGTTGTTTGAGCCATGCGAGTCGTAGAAAAGCATGAGTAGGGTATGTGAGTGTCTGATGGATAATGAGGTACCTAAACAACATAATCTGAGTAGTAATGGGATAACTAATGAAAGAGGCACCGGTGAGCAATATCTGCTATTTGGTTTTTCATGCTCACTTGTGTCCCGTAGGACCCCGAGTACTTGATTCCTGTTCCTTGACTATTCGCACTATCCACATCCGGGAGGCCTTATGGACCCCCCTGAGTCAGAGCTTGATTCATTCTTATTTCTTGGGGCCACAAGTAGTTTGGGGCTTTATTACTATTCTGTACTTATGCCATGTTACTGCTTTATTTAAGATTGTGCGTGGAGCACCTGTACTGTTTTGGATCGTGGAATGTTTTCGCGGTATCGACAAGCCCAGTCACATTTTCGGGTTCCCAGTCGTTTACAGCCATTGACACAAACCTTGCGTCCGTCTCGGAGCCGGCCAGCTTCGTTGCGGGTAGCTTAATGGGGTGGCCCCCTGAAATATTTCTGAATCCTGTGATTGCTTTGTCGTGAATGCCTCGTTGGGTTTTGATTTGGTTTTTCCGAGGTTGATCGAGTGTGTGTTGCTATTCGTGCACCTCTGCAGGGTAAATCTTTCTGAAAGCCGTGTCCGCGGTTATGGACGACTTGGAGCACAGTGTCTCGATCATAGACAAGTATAATTAAAGTACCGCTTTTAATTTGACTAAGTACTTGACTAGTAAATAGTGCAATACTCATGGAATGGTTAATAAAACTGCCAACGGATGATGGGGGTTGTTCGTCCGCTTCCTCGTTGGTAAGCGAGGAGGAGGATGGATCTGTTAATTATACTGTTATAACTGTTGTTCTTAATTCACGGACTTCCGTCTATCATTGGTTAGGCGGAAGGTTAGCGAGTCTCTATAGAATTGTTAGGTATTATCTTTTGCTGCAATTGCGTCACCCCAGGTTGTGTCCCCTTTAGTGGCATAAAGACTTGCTGAGTACCCCTAGGGTCTCACACGATAAATTGTTTGATTCAGATGAACAGGTGTACCCGCAAGATGGATACTGGGGGGAAGAGACAGATGATGTTGGCAACGATCATTCGGTGTAGAGATTCCGGGAACGGGGATCCGTGTGATCTGTGGGCGGGATGTGTTTATTTATGGGGCATCTTATGCCAATTTGCTTCTTATCCGTACTCGGATCTTGTTTTCCGCTTCCGCCTGATACTCTGATGTGTGTTGTATGAGGAGCTATCCTAAATTATTATGTCTATCTAGGATGTTTGGATCTTGCCGTATGGCGTTGCACTATTTCTATTTCTTTTAGATGGAATGGCTCTGATGTACAGTTGTATGTGGCTTGCATACATACTCACTTGTGTATGTAGTTGATCCCTTCGCCTGCCGATTACGCCGCTCGTTCTTGTCCCGTTGTCTGAAAGTGGTTAGGACGGCCGAAAGGTCTACCGTGGGTGGCCCTGGGCCCCACCGTACTATTTTAACCACTTTCGTTCATCCAGGCATTAACTAAGAGCGTAATCCACCGAGGTAGTTACAGTGCATCACCGCAACCTCGTCTCCCTCCTCGGCTGCTGCGCCTCCTCCTCCTCCGGCGCCGCCGCCGGGACTGGCACGGGACACAAGATGCTCGTCTACCCATACTTCCCCAATGACAGCCTCGACCACTTCCTCTTCGGTACGTATGTCACACCCTCCATCAGAAATTATATTCAGTGATGATACGATTGACATCTGAACCCGTTCCCTATTAAAACCGAGTCCATTAGAGTTTTATAGTCCAAATTGCCGCCCAAAAACATGGTTGAGGAAAACAGAAATCACCCATGGATCTTGCTTCGTTTCACACTTTCACTCTGGCTCTAAAACTCTCAATCGCTCTGTGTTAAGAGGTGTTACCTACTCTGCTGAAGATGTATGTTTCAGTGAGCAGAGTTATGTTCAGGACGAATCGAATCACAAGAACAGAGTATCTTTCTAGAATCCTTGTTCCTGATTTCTTAACGCCAAAGGTTCAAGGTGTCACGTCCACATAACAGCAGTTCCTAGTTAGAATTTCCTGCAACCTAATGAGCAAACATAATCAATTCGTAACTGGGTGTGGACTGCATACCGAACAAAAACAATTAGTTATGTGACACGTTATCAAAAGTTCCGGTGCAGTCTGATAAACATAATCTTCTTTGTATTGTGTATGCAATTATCTCCAACACTAAGCCATTTCGAAAAAAAACTCCAACGCTAAGATATTTGAGTTTACAGAAGCAAAAGAACAATGCAAAAAGATAGCATCGCAAAAACATCTGTATGATGATAACCCCCATATCAAAAGTTTGTGTAGCTATAGTGATACAACTCTAGGTGTTCAAAATCATGTCTGCTATATTTATCTATGTATGGCATGCAATTTTTTTCATTTGTATGATGATTATCTTTTTCTGCAGGTCTTGTTGGTACTATCAGATTTATTGGATGTTCGCATATGTGCTGATTATGTGGCATGTAGTTTATTGGGTGTATGATTACCCATGTTAGTTTTACAATCAATAGATCATGTGTAGTAGTCAGTATATTGGGCTGTTGTGAGCCTGTTCTTTTTTCCCATAGTACATTTAGCGTCCACTGCTATGATATAGCCTAGCTGTGGTTTTGATGTTGCTATAAATTGTGATATTCTATTCCTTATGTCTTCAATTTCCTGTCTATCATGTATAAGAATTATCATATATACCTAAGTAACTACTAAACTGCCTACTTGTACATTAAGTTGAGAATTAACCGTGATGAAACATTGAGTCTTACTATATTTAGTTCACCTATGCGGATGAATGCATGTCTGTTTTCCTAATGCCTTTGCTACTTTCATGATGCCTTTGTTACTTTCATCAGGTTATTAACTTGGTTTGCATTGAAGTTGTTCCACTTCAGGTTGGCTGCCGCATTGTATGGGGATGTGTCCCTACCTCGTGTCCCTCGGATCTGGCAGCCCCGGGCCTCAACGCTGCCGGATCCGACTGAGTGTAGCTCATCACGCCAACCATAAGGAGGAGCAGGCGTCTGTTTCCACGTAATCCTCTCTACCCTCCCTTTCTCTCCCGTCGCAAAGTATCGGGGAGCAGTTGCTCTTATAAAACTGATGATGTTTAGTGCACATGCAAAATTGTTGTCCTTGCCCTTAAAGATTTTGCTTGTTTAACAGAATAAAACTGGAGTTCTAAGAGATTATGATCTGTATAAAGTTCCTTGTTTATTTGAAGATATATTGTAGAAGTGATAGATGATACAAAATGCTAATACGTGTCATGTGAGATTAGAGTCCATGCAACGGACATGCTTTTTCTCGAGCACATCAGTTATTTCGATGAATATTGTTAATCTACACGAGCATTTCTTGCATTGTCTATGTTCAGTACTATTTGGAGTACGAAGAGTAGGGAAAATTTTCAATCTGCTTGTCATGGAGTAGTGGTTTTGACCTTCAGGTGGATTATCAACTCTTCTTCATCTTGTTCTACAGGTGGACTCGAATTAAGATCTAAAAGTACCATTGCCGAGTTGGGAAAGAGCCACTAGCGAGAAGGTGATGTTGCCGAGGAGATGAGATGCTGCTGCCAGCGAGGAGGCGATGTTGCCGGCGAGCTGAGCCAGATCGGTGGGGAGAAGCCTGGAGGTATCCTAGCCTGGAGACTGGAGGTGCTAGCTATGGGTCAGTGCTGGGCGTGCATGGATGCCAGCGACTTACTAGCGGCCGACAAGCTGCTGCTTGGGGCTGGTGGGTGGATTCCCAGAGGTGCAGCTGATAGCTACGGGTCGAATGTAATAGATATTGTTTTGTTGTTATTTGAAATGTTCCAATGTTTCCATTTTTATTTGAAATAATTGTTATTTAACTGTCAAATCATGGTATGATTTAAAACTAAACCTGATAGTGTACCTGTGGATATTGACTAGCGAGACCTGTGTGGAACTTTCAACCTGACTTGTGGGACCAGTAGGAAAATGCTACTGACTGGTAGGGCCCTTCTAACACGCGGGACCTATTGTAAATTAAAATAGAAAAAAATGAAAATGTTGGGCCAAAGAAAATGCCAGCGATCGAGAATATCTGGGCTGAAATTTTGGGCTTGGCCCATGAATATATGGATAGTAAATGAGAAATTTTACAAACCAAAATGATAGAATTCCTGGGCTCAGCCCACGTAAAGGACTACATTGGGTTGGGCCAATTTTGATCTACAACCATTTGGATTGGTCACAGATATGCCACGTAGGATTGACCACCTAGGATTTGACGTGGACTGGCCAGATAGACCATGACCAATTTTTTGGTCATAGGATCCATGACCATCTATTTTGGTCATATCTGTCCATGACCAATTCAAAAAAATGGTCGTTGTCTGTCTACAGTGACCCTCGCTATGTGACCTACTATTTTGGTCATAGAAAGGTCATAGATGGATTACTATGGCCTTTCTATGACCAATATTTGGGGTCACAAGTTAGCACATTCCTTGTAGAGACATATCTACCTGTTTCGACCCTGCCCAATGGTTACTCACACTACTGCCACTCGCCAAGAGAAGCTGGAGCGCATTGGCACGACGGCTCGAACTAAAGCAAAAGGAGCCCCTGAACCGCACAACATATCTATGGAGCGACGCCCACGCACATGCTCCGGATGTCGCTGCCTTCACTATCTTCCACCAACCATCTTCAGCGTGTAGATCGATGTGCCGACTCTTGCCATAACAGCCACCAACACCACCGTGGTGCCAAGCAGCACCACCCCCCGCGCGCAAGCCGCTCCACCTCTCCTGCCACTTCCATCCAACGCTGCTCCACATGCGATGCTCCCAGGAGAAAATGCGATACCGACACCACAGCACCGCCATCGCCCGACCCAAAGATCTTAGGGTTTCCCTCGGAGTAGCACGATTGAGGTCGACACAAGGTGCACAGCGATGCCTTCATCAAGGTAACGACGTGGTAATGCCGCCATCGCCTGCCAATGGCTCGGTTTTCACCGGCACCTAGGTCTCCCCGCCTCGCTGCTGGGACTGGAAGACGGATCGCGAGATCTGCCAATCCAGCCGCAGGCCGGCCACCTTCGACGGAGAAGATGTCCACCTCCACCAAACTCAGGGCCTCCACCCCGGGCGCCCTCATGATGCAAAGTAGGCCATAGAATACCTCCGGACGACACCGGCCGATGTCGAGGAGGCAAAGACGTCACCGATCTAGGAACCCTAGATCTCGACACCATCTGCCGCCCCGCCGCCCTGGGACCACTGCCGTTAGAGCTCAATGGCCGCCGCCCACCCGCCATCATTGCTGGAGATTCGTTGGAGCGCCGCCACCGATGCCTGGATCTCGAGCCGCCGCCGCCATGGAAGCGACGTACGCGAGGGCTAGGGCCCCGCCGCCGTCGCGCCGCTGGAGCTTTGTCCGGCGACGGAACCGACGGCGGCGGAGAGGAGGGGCGTGCGGGAGGGGGTGGCTGGCCGGGGGCGAGGGTGGCGACTCGGTGCGGCGGTGGCGGCGCCGCACGGGGTCAGGAGGAGGAGGGGGTCGAGAGGTTGCAGTGTCCTTCTAAAAGAACACAGACGTATCCTAAATTCTAAATGTGCCCTATGGTGACACTAAATTTTTTTCTAAATGTGCGCTTCGCCATGGACATTATTATAATGGGTCCCTATATATAGCATCCGGATAATCAGAATAACTTTTTAGAAATGGAAGGCTAGATAGAGAAATCAAACTTTCAACGGGGATATATATAATTAGAGTACCATGCTGGACCGGCTCCCCAACTTGGCTGTTTGGTTTTTATTGGGTGAAGACGAAGAAGCAGAAAAGCAAGATGATGTTGGTCGGAAACTCGGAACACACCTGGTTTCGAGATTGATTTGTGGGCGAATTATCCGGTACATTTTTTAAAAAAGGAAAAGCAATGCACGTTCCAAACAGGAGGCCGCACTGGCGGCACTGCTGCACATGCTCCTCCTCAGGGTCTGAGAGTGTGCGTGTAGCCGAATGTACGAGAATTCAATGAACGAAAGGTCAATGGCTGGAGCCTCGCCTTATAGGCATAACAAAAAAGGGTCATTGCTTCAGTCAGCAGGCAATGAGACCATCGGGCGTTTGGTTCAGGTTTCGACTTTTTCCAGTTGAGCTGAGGTCCCATCTCGAACTGTCGAACACACGACTTTTTATGGGCTCGACCGTCGTACACAGGCATATCCATGTGCACGTAGCAGCATGCAGCTATGCTCATGCTCATGCATGTAACTTAGTGCATCTTCACTGATCAGATTCTGTTCGTTTGAGTCGGGTCACGGTCGCTTTTAGGTCGTGGTCCAGGTCTGGCTAACCGCGTCCAACAGCCTGACTCATCTGTCCGTCTTCCCCGCTGTCACCGCTTGACACCCTCGGCGATACGATGTTAATGGTGATGCAACGTCGGCTATCAACGTCGACGGCTTCCCGTGCGGCCGGTGTTTCCCCCACGCGTCTTCCCTCCCGCGGCCAGAAAACTTCCCGCGCCTCCCCGGTTGTGTCCCGCCTTCGCCCCGGTCCATAAAAGACGGTCGCCGACACAACGGAGACAACAAGCCCAAGCAAGAGAAGGCACCTCTGAAAAAACGCCAACCACCAGCAGCCATGCCTCGCCGCAAGATCTTCAACTAGACCAAGATCAAGGAGATGTGCCGTAGCCGGTTCCCGGATGCCGACATCGACGCCGTCCACCTCCAGGCCACATTGTTGTCCCAGCGCATGGCCGAGGAGGAAGGTCGTGTGGCCGAGGCGGCGCTGGAGGAGGAGGTGGAGGCGACCGCAAAGGTGGCTGCCCAATGGGCAGTGCGCGAGATTCACCTCGTGGCCGCCAAGGACGCGGTGGAGACAGTGGCCAAGGAGGCCGCATCAGCGGCCCTCCGCGAGACCCGCCACGACGCAGCCATGACCACGGTGGAGGAGGTGGCCAAGGAGGACGCTAAGGTCGCCGTTCGTGACATTCGCCACGCCGCCACCTTGCGCAGGGCAGTCGAGGAGGCCGAGCATGCCGCTGACGTGGCGGCGGAGGAACTACGCTTGGCCAATGTCGCATGGGCTCTCGTCGACAGGGACGACACGGAGGTGGAGGACGTCGACGAGGAAGACCAGGAAGGGGAGCAGCCAGTGGCGGAGGAGGAGGTGGGGTGGAGGCGATCGCCGTCCCCCGGAGATCACGAGGGCGGCGACGTAGCTAGCCGACCAGGAGACAAGGGGCCGCTGTGCCACCGAGATGGTGAAGGCCCTGGCACGCTGGGCGGCGGAGGACCGCATGAAGGCGGCCAACAAGGCGGAGGCTCGTGGCCGAGCGTGTGAAATCTACCGCGAACGCATCCAGCAGCAGGCCATCTGCTCGGCTAGGGTGGCACTCGACGGGGCCAAGGGCAGCGGCAACGGTGGCTGTGGCAACGGTGGTCGCGGCAATGGAGGCAAGTAGCCGTAGGGACGGCCTCCTCCAGCAGAAGCAGTAGCTCCTTTTTTTATTTTGTTCAAATGTGCCTTTTTGTAATGGGTAGGGCCTAATCTAATAAAAACAAGTTTAAGTGTTAATGTTTCGCTTACATATGGGCCCGAGCGGCTGACTGGCGGACAACCGCGAGGACAAGCATGTAGTCTGGGCCGACGCAATCATGCCCAAATTTGATGCACAGATGGGTTGTGCCACTTGGAAGCCGCGCACATCCCACGCGTCCGCATGGACACTCTTGGACGCGCTCGGACATGTTGGGTCGACCCGGTGGAGATGCCCAGTCGTGTCCGCATGAACATCTCCACCCGCGTTCCCAAGATGATTTTTATGTTCGAACGGCGAAAATTGGCCCAGTCGTGTTCCCAGGACGCCGAATTCCGCCGGATTTGGCCCAACTTTCATACGGCGTTCCCAGGCCGAACCCGCTGTGCCGGGAACCACTTGAGAACGCCGGACTCAGCAGAGTCGACGGGAAAAAACCCGCTTGTGGCCCCACCCTGTCAGCGTGTGAAGCCAAGTCGTCCTCATCCCGTCGCCTCGGCTCCCGCGACGGACCGTCGGGCAATGACCGCCCGTCTCGTTGGCCACGCGTCGCCTTAATGGCGTGCCACGGCCCGCCTTGTGCTCTTTTCCTGTCCACGCCGCTACACCTCTCCCACCTTCGCCATGCTATAAATGTCGGCGCCTTCGCCGGTTCCCAGAGCACACACTCACGCTTCCCATTCCCCAAACACAAACTCCACCTTCGGTGACGAGAAGAAGATCTCGACGGCAGCAATGGCGGAGAGGTACCCGGCGACCCGGCGGCGGCGAACGGCTTCGGCCGGCGGTCACTCCAGCCGTGGGAGGCGCGGATGCCTCATGACGCCGGCTACATGGCGCCTTCCGACGGCCGCCTCCTGGAAGCTCAGCGTCGGCGGCATGCCGGTGCCTGAGGATGATGAGATGGTTGAGGAGATCCAGGCGGCCATCGCGGCCATGGAGGATCCGGAGGTCGCCGAAGACCATGGCAACTTGTTTTACTGGGAGAACTTCTTCGCCGAGCACCAGAACCAACAACCAACATTTTTTTATTTTTCATTTAGCCTAATGCAGTAAAAATTCGGGTATATGTCTGAATTTGACTTAATACGTACGAACTAGACTATGTTTATATGAAATCGCCTATATTCGTCAAAATTTCGCCGAGTTTGCTTTAATTATGGTCAAATCCGAGAACTCGATCTAGAATCAAAACTGTGCGTTTCCATGCCGAATGTTACATTCATCCATCGCTAAATAGTTCATGAATTGGGACTGGGAACGAGTGGAGGTGCGCTTATATGCCAGATTTGATGATGCCCATCGCCCAGGGCCAAGTACCACATCTTGCCACTTTTCTCCATGCGCATCGCATCAATGGGTTTTGCAGTACACGGTACAGGTACGCCCACCGCTGCATTTCCTCTAGTCCATCAGGCCCTTCCTCCACCTTCAATTCGATCTATTTCACTGATTTGAGCCCAGTTCACGACCCAAACAGATGGGATCAGCTAGGCTTGAACTAGCATGTCATTTCTTGTCCGGGAGATGCATGCATCGTCTGTCTAGCTAGCTTTGTCTCCGAGTCCGTCTTGTCATGCATGCAGCGCAGGTCAGCAGGCGGCACCGATCAATACTAGCTGGAGTACTACCTAGCTAGCGTGCTGATTATTGGTGGACATGCATGCAGTGCAGGAGCTAGCAGTGCCCTAATAATGGCCATGCAACTGCTGCTGTCCTGCATCCTGCAGTGACGGGTGATCCATCGGCGAGCGAGCGAGCTAGGTGCTACTCTACATGTATGCCTGCACAAGTGCAGAGGTGGTTTAGTTAGATGACTGAATGCTAGATCAAGTACTACTAGCTAGCTGGGAGTACATCCTTCCATGGAGCATGCATGGGGCAAACACCCACCGGTGATCGATCAGTACACTCTAGCTAGTTACTGTACTCCAAACACCAAAGGATTTCGCTGGTTAAGCGTAAATAGTACTCCAATGTTGGTGAGTGTACATATATTTGTGAGTCATGGAATACTACCTTTTCTTAATTGGTGCGACTAGCTAGCTGCATTCCAGAAGTCTACTGTTTAGCAAATTAATGGAACCTTCATTCTTGTCAAGATCTGAATAATTCAGTCAGTCCATGTGCATTTGACAGCACCATCCAGCACGAGTAAAAAAAAGAAATTACCTATGCATGAATGACTGCCGCCCTTGCTCTGGCCGGTATGATCCAATCCAAGAAACCATCCGCGCATGTGCACCGGCCTTCCGTTGTTTTGGGGCTCACCGCCTGCCTGCCTGCCTGCCTGCCCCTCTCTCTGTCCGCTGTGATGTAGTTTTGCAGGTAGCCCGCAGGTCCCAATCAGGCTAATGATTCTTCTTCCGGTACGTGCTGATACCTCGCTTGGTAGCCATAATTAACTAGGAGGATCGGTGTCTCACAAAGTGCAATTTTCTGTTCTTTTGGGCTCAACGCATGTCTCCCTCTCTGTCTGCTGCCGTCTAGTCTTGCAGGTAGCAGCCAGTAGGTCCCGATCAGGCTAATCATGCATGGTTCTTCTCCCGTTACGTACCGCCTGCTAGCTTCAACTAACCTTGAAGATCACTGTCGCAGAAAGTGTATTTTGCATCCATTGGCCGGCCAGATGGATCGACGGAGGGATCTCTCCAAATTAATCAGAGAAAAATAATAATTAATTAGTACTGTTGACGGATCATTAGGTTTGCTCAGAGTGTCACTTTGCTGCTTTGTCCATGCATGATGCATGTAATGGGGCCTACCCAGCTAGCTTGTCAATTCGTAGTAACCAAGATTCAATTGTAGTGCCTTGCATACTTGAGCTAGTATCAAAACTCATAATCTTGATGGCTACTTTGGTGCATGCCTTGTGATGGCTAATCATCGATTGCTATAACCACAGGAGAAAAGTGTGATACTGTGATTAGCATTCAATTTTACGATAGTATAATGAACAATTGGTGGCATTCATAATGTACGATCTTCAGGCAGAGTTTTTTTCCTTAAGATTTGGCCGGCAAGGCTGGTTGGACTTGCCTGTCTGATGTTGTCATACGTACTCGCGCGCGTGCAGTCGAATTGGGGCCCTGCCGCTGCTGACGGTTGCAAAAGTTTCCGTGGCTTTGTATGCTAGTGGGTGAATCTGTCCAGGCACTTGGCGGTTTCATCAATTCGAGGCGGCCACTGCTTTGAGCTAGCCTGACGGCGACTTGGAAATCAACAGGCCGGCTCGTTTGGTCGTTGCGGCCCTGCGCAATGTCGGGCATGGCTGACTGCGCACGGATATGGTACAAGATCCGATGCCGGCCGGGGACAGTGTTGATCGTGTCAATCGAAACAGTGCCAAGATTTGTTCTGACTGTCTATTTTTTTTCCTCAACATCCTAGATGGGAGTGTTAGAGCATGTACATTGCAGGGTGCTTGCTTAAGTAGAGATAGGGCTGAAACGTGAGTAAGCACCTGATTAGATTTCTATTTCTCCAACGCACCGAAGTTTACACCAGTGCTTTGCTAGTGGGCCTAGTCCAATCATGTACTTAGAAAATATTAGTTATTCCTTTAAGCACCGATGGAGCATCAATGCCAAGCTATATAGGCACTCGTTGTGCACGGTAAGCACCCGATGATTCTTGTGTGACAAAAAAATTCCGATTTTTTCTTAAGCACCTGGCCTAAGCACCAGCGTTGTACGTGCTCTTAGGACATGTATATCGCACGGTGCTTAATTAGAGGTGCTTAAGGAGAGAGGGGGATGAAACGTCAGCAAGCACCTGACTAGATTCCAATTTCTCCAACGCCTGAAATTTGCACCGGTGCTTTGCTAGTGGGTCTGGTCTACTCCCCGTACACAGAAAATGCAGTTATTTTCTTAAGCACCCGATGGGCATCGATGCCAAACTTGGCACCCTCTGCCTCCCGCAAGCACCCGGTGACTCCTATGTGGCAAAAAAAAACCGGTTTTCTCTTAAGCACCTAGCCTAAGCATGTTTACGGGCGACCAATAATTTCACTCATTTTCAAGTTCACAAATTTGACCAATTCTTTAATGGCAAATTTCATAGAGTCACGACTATCGTGGTGGGGTTTCAGGAAACCATAATCCAAGGATAAAAAATCATAACTTTTGAGGCAAGTTGCTTCAAACTCAAATGATGCATTGTAGTCCACTTGATAGTATTTGCCACGAGACACTTGAGAACGCCCCGCGTCCCTCGCCCCCACCCCCTTCCCCACTAGGGCGACGAGATGTCGCCAGCCTTCCCCGACCGACCACCCTCCTCCTCTCCCCTCCCCTCTTCGTCGTCGTCGGCTTGGGCTGTCGCGCGAAGCCCAGGCGGCGTCTGCGGCGGCGGACTTCCTCTCCCCGTACCATGGAGGGTGGGTTAGGGCCGATCTTTCCTTGACAGCGGTGCTCATCGGGAGCCTCTGGTCCAGTGGTGGGGCGTCCAAGTGGTGGTGGCGGTGGTGTCGTGTCCGCGTGGCGAGCGACATGGAGCTCGCATCGCTGGCAGCCGTACCAGCTGGAGTTGGGCAGCTCGAGCTTAGATGAGCTCGGGAAGGGCCCTAGATGGCCTTGGGCGGGCCACGGTGCAACACCTGTGGAGCTCCCTAGGGGTGGCGGCGGCTTTGCTTGGATTGGGACGGCAGTGTTGCGGACTACCAATTGCAGCAGGGCGGCTAGGGCTTGACGGGCCCGTTTGGGCCCGTCCTGGCCTGCCTGGGCCTAGTGTGTCCTGGCTGCTCTGTACGATTAATGGCCGCCTCCTGGCGGTGGAGGTGGGTTCCTCTCGCGATTTGTGACTTGCGAGGTTGTTGTCCTTCGTTTTGGCGATGTCGTGTGCCTCCGTTGTCCAGGACATGCGCCAGTGCCCACAAAGAGACGGTGATGGTGACCTCGAGATCGTGGTGACACATGATGGTGGGAGGCGAAGCTAGGTGGTGGTGCTCCGTGGAGCCAGGGTTTTCGTGGGCGGGGGTTGGGAGAAATCCCTGTCGGTTCGGTTCATCTGACCCTGACGCGGTGCCGCATTCGAGTGGCACCATTCCTTCCTAGAGGGCGTCGAGGGTATCCTCTGCCCACTTGACTCTGAGTGCCTGGGGAAACCATAGGACCATCGTCCGAGCAACAACGTCGCGTTGACGGTGCCCCCGTGAAGGTGATGCTTGGCACTCGGTGCTGCGCAGGGGTGTGTGCCTGAAGCGTGGTGGGACAAGGTTGGAGGGTGCAGCGGTTGTGGTTCATCATCGCTTAGTCGATTTGCCATTGTCTTCATTTACTTTCTTTTTGGGCATGTTTTTGTCGCTGCCCCAGCTTTTCCTTTTGTGCGAACTATTGTATTGGTGATTGCTTTATTAATATAGCAAGTCGAAAGCCTGTTTCGAGGATAGTATTTGACACAACCTGGTCCCACTAGGCAGGTCCAAGTGGCAAAGTGAAGGAAATATGCCCTGAGAGGCAATAATAAAGTTGTTATTATGTATTCCTTATATATGATATATGTTTATTTTGCATGCTAGAATTGTATTGATTGGAAACATTAATACATGTGTGTTTAATAAACAAAAGGGTTCCTAGTTATGCCTCTCTTATAGACTAGCTTGTTGATTAACAAGATGATCAAGGTTTCCTGATCATGGACATTGGATGCTGTTAATAACAAGGTCACACCATTGGTAGAATGATGTGATGAACATTCATCCGAAGTATAGCATTACGATCAAGTCATTATGTTTATATTGCTATAACATCATACGAAGTAATCTTTATCCTTACACCATGAGATCATGTTAATTGCTAACACCTGAACAGTATCTTGATAACATCAAACATCACACCGTAACAGGGTGACTATAAAGATGGGTTCAGTACTACGAAGGTGTTATGTTGAGGCTCATGGATCAAGAGTGGAATTTTTCAATCCCGATGACGGATAGATATACTCTGGGCCCTCTCGGTGATATCACATTGAGATAGCTTGCAAGCAAGTGATGTGATCACT
Source organism: Avena eriantha (assembly GCA_910589775.1). NCBI lineage: Eukaryota > Viridiplantae > Streptophyta > Magnoliopsida > Poales > Poaceae > Avena > Avena eriantha. The sequence goes on from OU342745.1 coordinate 536,511,034, forward strand.
AGAATGTTATAACACGAGAACGAGAAAAGAGTGCATGTCGGTAACGAGATCAAACTAGGTATGGAGATACCGATGATCGAATCTCGGACATGTAATATATCGTGAGACAAAGGGATTTAGTTACAAGCGTTAAAGGTTCTCACGATCACAGAAGTCATCGTTGAATGTGTAGGAGTCAGTACGGATCTCCAGGTCCCGCTGCTGATTATTGATCGGAGAAGGGTCTCGATCATGTCTGCATTATTCGCGAACCATAGAGTGACACACTTAAGAGTTACCGGACACCATTTTGGAGCACATATGTTTCAGACGAAAGAATTGCAAAGCGCAGGAATTGTTTCAATAGAAACCGGAAATTGTTTCGGGTGAAATTGCAGAAAGTGGTTTTGCATGTGATATTGAAATATTGCAAGGGGCTATATGTGAATGTTTGTTAATTAAAGTAATTAACAAAATTCTGAATAAATTTAATAAAAGAGTTTTATTAAATGAGAGAGCATTAAACTTGGGGAATTTTAATGCATTTAAAGTGGAGACTTTAAAAGGGAATGTGAAGAGGCATTTTAATGTGGAGGGGTTACCACCACATGAATGGGGGAGGTGAGGGGTCACCCCCCATGCGCCGGCCATGGAGAGAGGGGGTACCCCCCTCCTCCTGTAAAAGGCCACCCATTCCCTCCTTCATCAACACACCTCCTTGTGAAGGATGTCTCTCCCCCTCTAGAATTATTCCCCCATGGTCTCGGATTAGCGAGATACATGTTCCCGGTGGCATTTCGTCTGGAAGGAGTTTCTGCTTCCGCTGGATCGCTGGAGCCAGGAGGTGGAGGTTGTCCGTTGGCTTGAACGTGTGTGCGAGTGCGGATGCGCTGCTGAGTTGCGGCGCTCGGACTTCCTCACGATCTTGAGATCGGCAAGTGCACGACTACATCAACCACGAGTTCCTACTCGTTAACAAAACTCGTTGTCTTCGAGGGTAAGTTCTCGTTGGATGTATGTATACCCGTTTCTTTGTACCTAGTAGATAGATCTTGGCGTGTAGTTCACACCGTAGGAATTTTTTTGTTTTCTATGCTGCGGACCCAACAATGGTATCGGAGCTAGGACTATGCATAGGTGCTTTGCACGGGTAGTACACATATGTTTATATGTGGGCGATGATGATCATGTTATTGCATCTTCTATGTATTTTGGATATTGGTGGCATAGTGGGATGAAGCGGCCCGGACCAACCTTACATGTCATCATACATGAGACCGGTTCCACAACTGACATGCAACTTGTTTTGCATAAGTGGCTGGCGGGTGTCTGTCTCTCCTACTATAGTCAATATCTGATTTACAACGAGTTGCTAATAACTTAGTTATCCTCGTTGTGGTTCATGTTCGTAGGTGAGAACGGTTCTATCTCCGAAAGCCCTAATCCACGTAAAACTTGCAATTGATAAATTAGAGGCGTCTAGTTTAGATCGTTGCTGGGCTAGTGTATTGTTATGGTATTGTTGTAAGTAGATGTATGATAGATACTCTTACAACACATTCAACGTGTAAGTTCCATAGACCTTGGCCTTACACATAAAGGAATGATAGAGATCATACCACGATGCAAATGATAGAGATCAAATGCATGGACCATATCATCTCACTTTACACATTAGATGTTAGCATCTTATACTGCTAGTTTGGCGCTTTTGGTAGCATTGTAAGATGATCCCTCATTTAGATATCAAGATAAAATGTGTTCTTCCTTGAGTATGCACCGTTCTATGGATCGTGTTTCGAGACATCACGTGATGATCGGGTGTACTCGACTCTACGCTTTCATACAACGGGTGTAAGACAGTTTTACACACGCGAGTACTAAGGTTCTTACTTGGCGAGCCTAGCATGTACATACATGGCCTCGGAACACGAACCGAAAGGTTAAGCATGAGACATATGGTTGATATGATGCCCATATAGATGCTCGCCTTTGAAGCTACACCGATTCACGTGATGATCGGACTTGGTGTAGTGGATTTGGTTCATGTAATCACCAAAGAGGCACCAGGGATGTCGTTTTTGAGTGGGAGTTCATTAGTAATTTGGATTAGTTGAACTCAATCTATCATAAACTTAGTCTACATAAACTTTACAAATTCTGTTGTAGATGGCACCACCTGCTTTTAATTTCAATGTGTTCATGGAGCAAGAGAAACTTGTTGCGAATGGTAGCAACTTCACCAACTAGGCTATGAATTTGAGGATTCTCCTCACTGCTGCACAAAGCAATATGTGCTAGATGCGCCGCTAGGCCCCCCACCAGCTCCTGATGCCCCGGACGAGGAAAAGAATGTCTATGTGACTCGTCAGGAGAACCACAACTTAGTTCATTGCGGCATACTTTATGGGCTAGAGCCAGAACTTCGAAAGCGTTTCGAAAATGGCAACGCCTTCTATACCATGGGAGAATTGAAAATGATTTTTGATACCCATGCTGCCGTAGAGAGTTATAATGCTACTGAAAAGTTCTTTAGCTGCATGATGGAGGAGAACAGCTCCTTTAGTGAGCATGTACTCAAAATGTCTGGGTACGCCGATAAGCTTGTGTCCTTGGGAATAACGATTCCCATTGACTTAGGCATACATCGTGTTCTCCAATCTCTGTGTAGCATCCCAATTGTCTAACAATTGTAATGCTACTTGGTCTAGTAAGATATTGGCTACTTCCTATATATAATTGTTGCATCATAATTATATCATGCTCATGTCATCATGCCACCTTGCATTTGAGCATCATATAAAACCCCTTTTCTTTTGGGTCTTCTCTCATATGCATTATTAATTGTATTTGCCTCTTGATATTGTATTTGGTTATTGATATATTGTTTAAATGCCCAAGTTGAGTTGGGGGCATATCTTTTATTCAACTCCATCACTTTTCTTTTCACCACCTTATAATTCCACCATCCCATTAAACCATGAGCTTGTATTTCTTTTCTTTTGAATTTATTCTTAGCTCATGTGAATGGGGTGGATCCAATTCTATTAATTCTTTTGATTGGCCTTATTCCACTTCTTGGAAATGCATAAGTATAATGCCATATTATTATTGTTTTCACAAAATCAATCATGGCATTTATTATTTTTGCATGGGCCATGCAACCATCATCACCACCTTTCAACCACTTGTTTTTCCTTTGTTTTGGTGGTTCTTCTTGTGAGATCATCTACATCATCTATCCATCATTCCCCTTATTCTCATCCACATCTTTTTTCTTTTTTTATCTCCATGCATGATCCAAATGAGGCCTCTTCCCATAACCCTTTACTTTCTCTTTTCTTGGTTTCTCCTTCACCTCATCTTAACTTAATAAAGCCTCACTCTACCCTCTTGGTTGATCTCATAAACACATTTTAAAACCTAAACCACCTAATAAAAATCTAACTTAACTTCCTCTCTCTATTTTTCCTCTAACCCTAATTCTACACTAAACCCTAACCTTAACCTCACCTCTCTCTCTATCTCTCTCTCTACCATGATGACCCACCTGGCCACCCTCTCTCCCTGGCCCACACCCCATCTACCCTCTTCTAACCCTAGCCCTAGCTACACCCTAGCTAACCCGAGCCCCCCTTCTCTCTCTTTTTCTCTACTGGCCGAGCCAGCCCCACCTTCCCTCCTCTCTTCCTCGGCCCACCTGCAGCCCCTCTCCTCTGCCGCTGCCCTGCCCCAGGTCGAGCCCCAGCTCGACCACGTGCTCGGGGAGAAGGAGGAAAGTGGCCGAAGCCACTTTATCAACCCCCGAGTCCCACACGGCATCTCCTCCCTCTCTCTCACTTTACCTCCGCCCCACGGCTTCCCCTGCCTCTCCCAGATCCACCCCAAGCCTGCCCTCTCCTTCCCCTTCTTCTTCACCGTCGCCAGCACCTGCCGCCAGTCGCCGCCGTCTACCCCTGCGTCTCGTCATCCCAGCCGGCGTGCGCGTCGTGGAGGTGGTCTGGAAGATCAAGGAGACCTCCCTGATGCTCCCTGTACGCGCCGACGAGGAGGAGAAGGCTACCAGGACCGCCAGATCCTCGCCGCTCCCCCGAAACCCTAACCGCCAGAACGCCAGCAACCTCAACGATCCGCCGTGCTTCTCCCCGATCTGAGACCACCGACCAACCCGCGGTGAGCCCCTCTCCCTCCCTGACATGCTCCGCCTCACCGGGCAGCCCTAGCCGCGTTAGTCGTTTCGACGAGCGCCCTCAGTGCGCCGCCGCTCGCTGTGTCTGCACGTGCCCGCGCCGCCTAGAACCTCACTTAGCCGCGCAGCTGCTCCCAGAATACAACCCCTCCCTAGCCCAGCGGTAGCCGCCGCCGCCCGCCCACGCTAGGTCGAGAGTTCGATCCCCGTCTCGCTGCGCCGCGCGTTGATTTCCGTCAGATAGATCAGAAGTAACAGAATAACAGTACCGCGACCCCCCTTTTGCAGAAAACCCCCCAACCTTTCATTCCTAAACCCGCGGTCCAGCCTACCCCACCTGTCAGCCGCCCTAGCGTTTTGCAGAAAAGTCCCTCTGTTTTCTCAGGCCGTAACCCGCGCTCCAGCCCATGCCCCACCTGTCAGCCTCTGGGGGTAACCCCACTGTCACGTGGGCCCGTAGCCGTCGGACCCATCTGTCACCCTCAGTGGCTAGGTGGAGCCGCGGTAACAAAAGTTTTTCGCGCGCGTGTGCCCCGCCAGCAGCTAGCCCACCCGTCAGTGGCTATGGCTGGGTCGAGCTGGGTAACAAAAGTTTGCCCTGTTGTCTGTTTTATTTAAACCTTTTTCAAAATTGATTTAAAATTCAAATTCAAATCAGATTTAAATAACTTTTCAAATATAAATCCAAATAATACAAATAATATATGTTTTTGAATCAAAAAATGTGAGGAATTCAAATATGCCATTCAAAATAATGTTTGAACACTTTAAAATTTCGAGATGATTAAAATAACAATAAAATGCCCTTTTCTTAATAAATTAATAACTTTAATTCTACAACTCCAAATTTGACAAATAATATGTCTAAATCGATCAGCGCGACGAGCCTGTTCTATCTAAGCAGTTCTTGTTCTGAATTGAAGCATGCATCATGTCATTCTTACAAATCTGAACTGTTTATGGCAATAAAAATTGGACTAAATAAATAATAAAATGTTTTAATTCTTGCACCACACCTCACCCTTGCCATGCTACTTTAATGCCATGTAAATTGTGCATCCTTCATCATGGCATGCTTGTTTGCTTGTCGCATTTTAATTCATATGCTTGTGCACTTTATTTATGTTGGCCCTTGTTTGTTTGGTTCTTCTTCGAATAGACGCCCCGCAGGAGAATTACCAGGAATCACAGGAGTACTACCCAGATCCATCTCTCGCTTCAACTGAGCTACCAGGCAAGCACTACCTCATGCTTGCATACATATAGTACCTATTGCCTCTATCTTATTCTTGCATCATTGAGTCGCGATTGCATTAAATTGAATCCCAAGTACTGCATAGCCTTTACTTTTAAACCCCACCGAAGCTTGTTCCTCCATCCCATGAGCCATTACTACAGGAGTTGTTTGAGCCATGCGAGTCATAGAAAAACATGTGTAGGGTATGTGAGTGTCTGATGGATAACGAGGTACTTAAACAACTTAACCTGAGTAGTAATGGGATAACTAATGAAAGAGGCACCGGTGAGCAATATCTGCTATTTGGTTTTTCATGCTCACTTGTGTCCCGTAGGACCCCGAGTACTTGATTCCTGTTCCTTGTTTATTCGCACTATCCACATCCGGGAGGCCTTAAGGATCCCCCCTGAGCCAGAGCTTGATTCATTCTTATTTCTTGGAGCCACAAAGTAGTTTGGGGCTTTGTTACTATCCTGTACTTATGCCATGCTTTACTGTTTTATTAAGATTGTGCGTGGAGCACCTGTACTGTTTTGGATGCGGAGTGTTTTCACGGTATCGACAAGCCCAGTCACACTTTCGGGTTCCCAGTCGTTTACAGCCATTGACGCAAACCTTGGGTCCGTCTCGGAGCCGGCCTACTTCGTTGCAGGTAGCTTAATGGGGTGGCCCCCTGAAATATTTCTGAATCATGTGATTGCTTTGTCGTGAATGCCTCGTTGGGTTTTGAGTTGGTTTTTCCGAGGTTGATCGAGTGTGTGTTGCTATTCGTGCACCCCTGTAGTAAATCTTTCTGAAAGCCGTGTCCGCGGTTATGGACGACTTGGAGCACAGTTTCTCGATCATAGACAAGTATAACTAAAGTACCGCTTTTAATTTGGCTAAGTACTTGACTAGTAAATAGTGCAACACTCATGGAATGGTTAATAAAACTGCCAATGGATGATGGGGGTTGTTCGTCCGCTTCCTCGTTGGTAAGCGAGGAGGAGGATGGATCTGTTAATTATACTGTTATAATTGTTGTTCTTAATTCACAGACATCCGTCTATCATTGGTTAGGCGGATGGTTAGCGAGTTTTTGTAGAATTGTTAGGTATTATCTTTTGCTGCAATTGCGTCACCCCAGGTTGTGTCCTCTTTAGCGGCATCAAGACTTGCTGTGTACCCCTAGGGTCTCACACGATAAATTGTTTGATTCAGATGAACAGGTGTACCCACAAGATGGCTACTGGGTGGAAGAGACAGATGATGTCGGCAACGATCATTCGGTGTAGAGATTCCAGGAACGGGGATCGTGAGATCTGTGGGCGGGATGTGTTTATTTATGTGGCATCTTATGCCGATTTGCTTCTTATCCGTACTCGGATCTTGTTTTCCGCTTCCGCCTGATACTCTGATGTGTGATGTATGAGGAGCTATCCTAAATTATTATCTCTATCTAGGACATTTGAATCTTGCCGTATGGCGTTGCAATATTTCTATTTCTTTTAGATGGAATGGCTCTGAGGACGTTGTATGTGGCTTGCATACATACTCATTTGTGTATGTAGTTGATCCCTTCGCCTGCCGATTACGCCATTCGTTCTTGTCCCGATGTATGAAAGTGGTTAGGACGGCCAAAAGGTCTACCGTGAGTGGCCCTGGGCCCCACCGTACTATTTTAACCACTTTCGTTCATCCAGGCATGTAACTAAGAGCGTAATTCACCGAGGTAGTTACACTCTACTACCTAGCTACAAGAGCTTCGTGATGAACTATAATATGCAGGGCATGAAGAAGACTCTTCCCGAGCTTCTGTCAATGCTTAAGACTGCAGAAGTGGAGATTAGGAAAGAACATCAAATGTTGATGATCAATAGGACCATCGGTTTCAAGAAGGACAAGAAAGGCAAGCCCAATGGAAAGAAGGGTGGCAAATCTGTTGCCGCTCCTGAAAAGAAACCCCGAGCCGGCCCTAAGTCTGATACCGAGTGCTACTATTGCAAGGGGACTGGCCATTGGAAGCGCAACTGCCCCAAGTATTTGGCGGACAAGAAGTCCGGCAAGGCAAACAATGGTATATGTGATATACATGTTATTGATATGTACTTGACTAGTACTCGCAGTAGCACCTGGGTATTTGTTACGGGATCAGTTGCTAATATATGTAACTCGATTAAGGGGCTGCGGAACAAGCGACAACTACCAAGGGATGAGGTCACAATGCGGGTCGGCAATGGATCAAGAGTTGATGTGATCGCCGTCGGAACGCTGCCTCTCCATATGCCATCGGGATTAGTCATAAACCTAAATAATTGTTATTTGGTGCCTGCACTTAGATGAACATTCTATCCGGATCATGTTTGGTGCAAAGTGGTTATTTGTTTAAATCTGAAAACAATGGTTGTTCGATTTATATGGATAATATCTTTTATGGCCATGCACCTATGTTGAATGGTTTATTTTTGATGGATCTCGATAGTAATATTACGCACATTCATAATGTTAATGCTAAAAAGATTAAACTTAATGATGATATATCTGCATATATGTGGCACTGCCGTCTAGGTCATATTGGCGTGAAATGCATGAAGAAACTCCATTCTGATGGACTTTGGAATCACTTGATTTTGAATCATTTGATACATGTGAGCCATGCCTTATGGGCAAGATGACTAGAACGCCGTTTTTCGGTTCAATGGAACGGACGACAGATCTATTGGAAATCATACATACTGATGTGTGTGGACCAATGAGTGTGTCAGCGCGAGGTGGATATCGTTATTTTGTTACTTTCATGGATGATTTGAGTAGATACGGGTATATCTATTTGATGAAACACAAGTCTGAAACTTTTGAAAAGTTCAAGGAATTTCAGAATGAAGTGGAAAATCATCGTAATAGAAAGATCAAATTTCTACGGTCTGGCCGTGGAGGAGAGTATCTAAGTTACGAGTTTAGCACACACATGAAAGAGTGTGGAATAGTTTCACAACTCACGCCTGCCGGAACACCACAACGTAATAGTGTGTCGGAACGTCATAATCGTACCTTATTGGATATGGTTCGATCTATGATGTCTCTGACTGACTTGCCACTGTCATTTTGGGTTATGCACTGGAAACAACTGCATTCACTTTAAATCGGGCACCATCTAAATCCGTTGAAACGACACCGTATGAATTATGGTTTGGAAACAAACCTAAGTTGTCATTTCTTAAAGTTTGGGGATGCGATGTTTATGTGAAGAAACTTCAACCGGATAAACTCGAACCCAGAGCGAAAAAATGCGTCTTCATAGGATACCCTAAGGAAACGATTGGGTATACCTTCTATCACAGATCTGAGGGCAAGGTTTTTGTTGCCAAGAATGGATCCTTTCTTGAGAAGGAGTTTCTCACGAAAGGTGTGAGTAGTCGGAAGGTAGAACTCGAAGAGGTTATTGAACCTTCTCTTCATGAAATGGCGAGTGGCGCAGCACCAGAAGTTGTTTCGGAGTTGACTTCACCTAATGAAGAGAGAGCTAATGATATTGATCATGAAACTCCGAAAGAGGAAACTATCGAACCTCGCAGGTCAAGCAGGACACGTGCAGCTCCTGAACTGTACGGCAATCCTATTGTGAATTTCATGGTTGATGAAATAGATGACCCTGCGACGTATGAAGAAGCGATGATGAGCCCGGATTCCAACAAATGGCTAGAAGCCATGAAATCTGAGATGGAATCCATGTACGAGAACCAAGTTTGGACCTTGGTGGACTTACCTCAGATCGAAAGGCCGTTGAGAATAAATGGATTTTCAAAAGAAAAACTAATGATGATGGTAATGTGACCATCTATAAGGCTCGACTTGTCACAAAGGGGTTTCAAAAAATTCAAGGAGTTGACTACGATGAGACATTCTCTCCCATAGCGATGCTTAAGTCAGTTAGGATTATGTTAGCAATTGCTGCATATTTCGATTATGAAATATGGCAGATGGATGTCAAAACTGCATTCCTCAATGGTAATATTGAAGAAGAGTTGTATATGATACAACCTAAGGGTTTTGTCGATCCTAAGGATGCTAATAAGGTATGCAAACTTCAGCGATCCATCTATGGACTGAAGCAAGCATCTCGGAGTTGGAATCTCTGCTTTGATGAGGTGATCAAAGAGTTTGGATTTGTCCAAACTTATGGAGAGGCTTGTATTTACAAGAAAGTGAGTGGGAGCAATGTGGCATTTCTGATATTATATGTGGATGACATATTATTGATTGGAAATGATATAGATCTTTTAAACTGTGTTAAAAGTTATCTAAACAGCAAATTTTCGATGAAAGACCTTGGTGAAGCGTCATATATATTAGGCATTAAAATCTATAGAGATAGATCAAGGCGCCTAATTGGGCTATCGCAGAGTACATACCTTGATAAGATATTAAAGAAGTTTAATATGGACGAAAGTAAGAAGGGGTTCTTACCTATGTTGCAAGGCAAGATATGGAGTAAGACTCAAAGCCCGGCTACGGCGGAAGAAAGAGAGATGATGGATTAGATCCCCTATGCCTCAGCCATAGGCTCTATTATGTATGCCATGCTATGTACAAGACCGGATGTGGAACATGCTATTAGTTTGACTAGTAGGTACCAATCTGATCCAGGTTCAGAACACTCGATAGCGGTAAAGAACATCCTCAAGTACTTGAGAAGAACTAGGGATATGTTTCTTATATACGGAGGTGAAGAAGAGCTATTCGCTAAGTGTTATGTCGATGCTAGCTTTGACACCGATCCGGATGACTCTAAGTCTCAATCCGGATACGTATTTCTCTTGAACGGAGCAGCAGTTAGTTGGAGGAGTTCCAAACAACCTGTGGTGGCTGGATCAACGACGGAGGCGGACTATGTTACTGCTTCAGAAGCGGCGCAGGAAGCGGTTTGGATGAAAGAGTTCATTACGGAACTAGGTGTGGTTCCTAGTGCATTGGACCCAATGGTGATCTATTGTGACAACAATGGAGCCATAGCCAACGCAAAGGAACCAAGGTCTCACACGAATTCCAAGCATATTAAGCGCCGGTTTCACTCCATCCGCGAGCATGTCAAGGATGGAGATATAAAGATTTGTAAAGTACACATGGACCTAAATGTAGCAGATCCGTTGACTAAAGCTCTCCCTAGGGCAAAAAATGATCAACACCAGAACTCCATGGGTGTTAGATTTATCACTATGTGAACTAGATTATTGTCTCTAGTGCAAGTGGGAGACTGAAGGAAATATGCCCTGAGAGGCAATAATAAAGTTGTTATTATGTATTCCTTATATATGATAGATGTTTATTTTGCATGCTAGAATTGTATTGATCGGAAACATCAATACATGTGTGTTTAATAAACAAAAAGGGTTCGTAGTTATGCCTCTCTTATAGACTAGCTTGTTGATTAACAAGATGATCAAGGTTTCCTGATCATGGACATTGGATGTTGTTAATAACAAGGTCACACCATTGGTGGAATGATGTGATGAACATTCATCTGAAGTATAGCATTACAATCAAGTCATTATGTTTATATTGCTATAACATCATACGAAGTAATCTTTATCCTTATACCATGAGATAATGTTAATTGCTAACACCTGAAGAGTATCTTGATAACATCAAACGTCACACCGTAACAGGGTGACTATAAGGATGGGTTCAGTACTACGAAGGTGTTCTGTTGAGGCTCATGGATCAAGAGTGGAATTTGTCAATCCCGATGACGGATAGATATACTCTGGGCCCTCTCGGTGATATCACATTGAGATAGCTTGCAAGCAAGTGATGTGATCACTAGAATGTTATATCATGGGAACGAGAAAAGAGTGCATGTCGGTAACGAGATCAAACTAGGTATGGAGATACCGATGATCGAATCTCGGACATGTAATATATCGCAAGACAAAGGGATTTAGTTACAAGCATTAAAGGTTCTCACGATCACAGAAGTCATCGTTGAATGTGTAGGAGTCAGTACGGATCTCCAGGTCCTGCTGCTGATTATTGATCGGAGAAGGGTCTCGATCATGTCTGCATTATTCGCGAACCGTAGGGTGACACACTTAAGAGTTACCAGACACCATTTTGGAGCACATATGTTTCAGACGAAAGAATTGCAAAGCGCAGGAATTGTTTCAATAGAAACCGGAAATTGTTTTGAGTGAAATTGCAGAAAGTGGTTTTGCATGTGATATTGAAATATTGCAAGGGGCTATATGTGCATGTTTGTTAACTAAAGTAATTAACAAAAATCTGAATAAATTTAATAAAAGAGGTTTATTAAATGAGAGAGCATTAAACTTGGAGAATTTTAATGCATTTAAAGTGGAGACTTTAAAAGAGAACGTGAAGAGGCATTTTAATGTGGAGGGGTTACCACCACATGAATGGGGGAGGTGAGGAGTCACCCCCCATGCGCCGGCCATGGAGAGAGGGGGTACCCCCCTCCTCCTATAAAAGGCCACCCATTCCCTCCTTCATCAACACACCTCCTTGTGAAGGATCTCACTCCCCCTCTAGAATTATTCCCCCATTGTCTCAGATTAGCGAGATACATGTTCCCGGTGGCATTTCGTCTGTAAGGAGTTGCTGCTTCCGCTGGATCGCTGGAGCGAGGAGGTGGAGGTTGTCCGGTGGCTTGAACGTGTGTGCGAGTGCGGATGCGCTGCTGAGTTGCAACGCTCGGACTTCCTCACGATCTTGAGATCGGCAAGTGTACGACTACATCAACCACGATTTCCTACTCGTTAACAAAACTCGTTGTCTTCGAGGGTAAGTTCTTGTTGGATGTATGTCTACCCGTTGCTTTGTACCTAATAGATAGATCTTGGCGTGTAGTTCACACCGTAGGAATTTTTTGTTTTCTATGCTGCAGACCCAACACAAAGGTGGCTGGTTTCTCTCTCTCTTTTTCCCGCATACCTGGTCTAACTTCAAACTACATATAATTTGAAAACTGGATTGTTTATCTTATTTTCCCAAGCATTTCTGAAGCATTGGTATTTTCTCGAACTATCAGCCAATTTTTTTATTGAATTCAAACTTTATAAAAAATAACAACAAAACCAAGTAATTCAAACTACATTGATGAGTAGAACATGCATGAAGCTTACATTTAATTTTCCCCAACCCATTTGAAGTTTTTATAGCATTCTATCAAAATTTGAAAGAAAAACTTATAACCACTAAACCTTACTAGTGGGATCATACTACCATCAAATAGAGTGAATTGTAAGGTTAGGATTCTTTTGAATAACTTACCTCAAAAGGTTATAGTTTTCAACGCAAAATAAAAAACCTTCTGCCCCTTGTGTAGTGGTTTTAGCTGTGGTTTTGCTGTGTTTGCTCATTCTTTTAGAAAGTGTGAATGGCTTAATCAGACTTAGAAATAGCTAGCGTGCCACCAATGGTGTGTCGATGATGTTCTAGGACACTTGGAGCTTACGTACGTACAGTACACAAATCACTGGTGCACGTGTGCTGGCCGGTGCGGTGATGCACCACCATGTGCTCCGCGGTGACCACGGCGATCGAAGTTGACGAGTGCATCTATACATGCGGGCAAAACAATCGGTGGCATACATCCATCACATCATCCACACGATTTCCTCTGAAAATTAAGGACGAGACGCATGAATGGCTTCTTCTGCGTACGTGTTTAATTCTTCCAGAGGGAGCACATACGTCGATCGTACGTATACACTGTAGAGCAATATATGCTGCGTCCGATACAGGTTACTGAACAATGCAGCAGCACGTAGAAAGATCGCGCGAGAGATTGATTTGATTGATGTTCAATGTTCAGTCTCCGTCGCCATGCCGTCCAGGGTATGCACGCAGTACCGTGTACCGATATAATTGACCTAAACGTGGCATATATTGCGTGGCAACACACATGACATGGGTGGTCTCTAGTATAGCTCCCGGTGGCTTGCACCACGACAAATCTTGTGCTGGAGCGTTCGTCACCGCCGAACCATATATATAATTCATCGCTGCTGTCTAGATACATCTAAATTTAGAAGAAAAAAAATATGATATCTATTTTAAGACGGATGGAGTAATGAGCTCTTTCACAGTTAGTACGTTTCAATTACCTCTTTACCATTGCCACCAAATATACTGTGCTGCAATAGTAGTAATAAGTACGTTTGATGGCGACAACAGTCAGTGTTAATTCGTTATAGTGTCTCTTAGCAAGCTATAATTAAGAGCGGTTGGGCAGTTGTAATCCGCCAAGATCCATCCAGAAGATTCGACCATGACCAAACCCTATTGCGCTGTGTTTTTCTGACCTGCACCTGCCCCGCTTCGTACCCTTTGCTGCGGCTGCCAGTCGAGGCGCCGCCCTGAGAAGGGCAACATACCACGTTCCCCCGCTGCGACCGCCGGCAGGCGCTGACGCGTAGGACCACCCAGGCATAGGCATGGCCCACGGCGTACGCAGGGGCGCACCACCTGCCTCTCTTTGCCTTACAGTGGGCCCGGACAGCCCAAGTGCCCATTCCTGCTCGATCAGCTAGCTAGCGTGCGGCGCTCTGTCTGACACAGCACACCGTGCCATGTCTACGCATCTCTCTCTTTTGTCTCCTACAAACACAGTCCTACTCATCCCGTAACTGCACGAGACCTCTTCAGCATTTTTCGCGTGCATATAGATCCTCAACAAACCCTTTAGTCCGATCGAGCGCTTCTTCGCCTGCAATCCTAACTAGGGTGGGCGAGATCGCCACAAAGTCAGTCAATATGCCTCTTAAGTTATTATTCTATTAGTACGATTATTAAAGGCCTTTTGATTTAAAACATTTTTGTAAGAAACTCGCGTGAAAGAAAGAGAGACGGCGGCTAGGTTGGAAACTCAAGCAGCAACCGCAATCAACCCCGTCCTCGCCTCGATACGAGTTACATGCAAATTTAGATAAAGTTGAAACGATTAGTATATATAAACCGGAGAGAGAGAGAGAGGGAGTACAAGGATTGGAAGATTAAAGACCTCTTTGACTAAAAACATTTTCATAGAAATTATGTAGGATTCAGATCTTTAGGATTTATTATTCCTAGGGTAGTTGCTTGCTTTGATGGATTCTTTGCGCTACATTTTATGCCAAATCTAAAGTTCATCGAATCTCGCTCGTAGGAATCGTTTGGTTTTCCTATGATGGAACCCAACACATTTTTGTGCATATGAAATAACCACGCGCGTCCAAGGCGACATATTTCTGGCCCAAATTTGGCATGAGAATGCGTCTCGCTGGACATGTTGCGCACTGCGCGCGAGTTCGACCGCGTCCTCCCTCGCCCACCGTGGGCCCGCCTGGCAGCAACCCATCGGCCACTTATTGACGAGGGGTTAGCTCGCCAATGCACATAGATGATGGACTTGGGTTTGAGAAAGTGAGGAGCGCTGGAGGCATCGATCGGCTAGCAAACAAGCACATCAGGGACACACGGTTTGCCTAGGTTCAGGCTCTCGGAAGGGACCCTACTCCTGCTTGTCTGCTTTTTTTATCGATGAAATCGAGAAGTACAGGGGTGCGCAGATGCAATCTGGAGGTATGTGAACTAGGTTGCAGATTGTCCTCCTCGACGCCCTCTCCTAGCCTTTATATAGGGGGTCTAGGTCTCGGGATAGCAGGCCGAGTCGGTTACAGATTAGGGGTTTCCCTTTAAGTTTCCTATCTACACTTTCTCGTGCTTAAGGAATCACATCTTCCTGGACTTGCGCCACCCGAATCTTCTTGGGCTTTACTGTGAGCTTATCTTGGGATGCACTGTATAGGCCAAACATGGGTGCCCGTGGGGCATACCATGTCAGTTGCCCCCGAGTGTCTGTCTGAATCGTAGATTCGGAGGGAGACTCTAAAGTCTTCGAGTGCTCATTCAAATGTTTTATCGAGTGTCTGCTTATATCATAGGGATAGTTGATATGCATGTCTGATTCATCTGACGGATTGGGATCAGTTAACTGTCTTAGGGGAAAATAACGCTATCTACTCAAACTCGAGTCCCGAGACTCTAATTGGGAAAATTGCTAGCGTGATTCGACTCATGGTGTGGAGGCCTTACAAAATCGAATTCTAGTGTTTAATATATGCACTCGACGCGTCCGTCGGGCTTTTTCGTCATGCTTGTAGGCACAGTATGTTTTTGGTAGAGCGCAATAGGTGTGTTGCCAGGCCCTTGGATTGCATCCAAAGGTCTTATCTTCACGTTATAAACGCGACATCCAGATTTTATCACCGCGGAGGTGTTTCGGGTGGCCCATGAGACGTTGTCTCTTTGCAAGGCAATTTGCAGTTAGTAAGAGGCGAAGTTGCCGAATGCTTTGAATGCTTACGATGCAGACGTGGTCAACACACTTTGTCATGAGTAATTTACTTTTCCTTTTTATAGGGTGCGTGACCAGCGCTCCCAATGGGAGTAGCCCCCGAGTGTATATTCGAGTCGTAGACTTAAGTGGGGACTTTGAACTTTCTTGCGACTGCTGTTGATGGCCACAGTTCGTCGATTGTGCTTCCAGTGCTCCCTATGAGAGTAGCCCCCGAGTCTGTAATCAAATCGCAGATTCGAGAAAAGGACTGAGGCGTAATAGCCCTGGATTAGCATTTGGATGGCATAACGCTGGGCCCAGAAGATCTTCGGGTGCACAACCAGCGCTCCTGTTAGGAGTAGCCCTCGAGTATTTGGTCGAGTCATAGACTCGAGCAAAAACTGAGTAAGTCGAAGAAAAGTTACCATTGCATACTTTCGTCTCGAGCTGCTGATAATGTGAATGTAGATGACGTCATTGTTGATGATTTGATGAGCTCAGGTGTAGGCGTGAGCGGTGCTGATGGGACTAGATGAACATGGGCCCCATTATCTGACCATGATTTAAACATTCACGCGTAAATTAAGGTTTTTAACCGTGTCTCCTTGATGTCCGTGTTAAGTAGGGATTGTGCAACGACGGTTTGCTTTATGCTGCCACGCGTCCACACCGATGCATGCCATGCGTCATAATAGAATATTTTTGATAGTAGGATATCATCTCCTCGGTGCTTAAGTATCAATCTGCGGCAGTAATTTTGACACTTTGCCTCTTCTTCCTCCTCGTGTTCCTGCCATTGTCGCTCTGCTTCTCTCCTCTATTTTACTCCTGCTTGTTGCGCTGGACGTGCTCAGGGCATTCCCCAGCTATTTCCTTTGATCTCTCCGCCGGAGAAAGATGGTAAAAAAGAAGCCTGTCAAGTCTGCCGTGGCTGCTGGATCCGGCACTGCCACCGCTGCTCTGAAGAAGAAGGGGACTGGATCCCGTGTGATCAATGGGTCCTGGCGGCGCTCTACATTGAGGGCCCATGAGCTCAATCCTCTTTGCCAGGGCGGCATCATTCTGGTAGAGGAGGATGATTGCCGAATCCTTGGACCGGATGTAATCCCTGATCCTCCTGACGGATTTCTCGTCATGTTCGTTGCTTATCTCCTTCGAGGTCTCTCTATGCCTCTCCATGACTTCGTGCATGTATTGCTTTGGGATTTTGCTTCACCATATGAGTCCCAAGTCTGTTCTTCATATCACCTGCTTTATCACCTTGTGCGAGTGCTGGCTCGGTACCAAGCCACACTTTGGCCTCTTCAAAAAGTTTTTCAATGTGAAGAGGCAGTCAGGGTCAAAATCTATAGTGTACGACCTTGACAGATGTGGTATATCCGTGAAATCCCATGTCTAGCTTTAGCCTCAACTTAGTTGACTCTACTCAAGGATGGCGGGACAAGTGGTTCTACATCCGAGACTAGAAGGTGGGGGAGCAAAGGTTCGGTCTTGCTCCTTTTGACCTGAATGCGGAGCTGAAGATGAAGAGGTCCTAGAAGAACGTCGTGATGCCTAGTGAAGAAGGCGATGTGGAGATCTTGTACAAGCGGGTGCAAGACCTTCAGCTCATCTGAGGCCAGGAAGTCACCGGTGTGGACCTCATCCGAACCTTGATGTGATGTCAGATGTAACCTCTGCAGGCCAGGTCCTATCCGATGTACCTCTGGGTACACGTGTTGGATCCAACACGCATTTTCCTGGAAGACATGTCATCTGTGGAGCTTGAGAACAAAATTAGGTCATTGACCAAGCTCACCAAGAAGGAAACTCTTCCTGTGAAGTCAAGCACCAAGCCGTTCCGCGCCACTTATCCTCCTCCAGCGATAATTTTCTGTTGAATGTCTCCTTTGTTCATCAGACAATTTTAGAGGTGACCTAATGGCATTATCTCCTTTGCTGCAGGAGTGGAAAGTTTCAGGCTCAATGCCTCCTCAGTCAGAGGGCGTAATCCCTCTTGAAGCTGGAGAGAAATATGAGTCAGACTCGACTATGCCCGTTACTGAGGCACATGAAGCCCCTGAGTCTAGCGAGATCGGAGCAAGGATCCGGATGCCTCTACGCCAGAGATGCCGAAAGATCTTGCTCCAGAAGAAGGTGTCACGGATCCGATTCCCGCGGTACCCGTTCATAGCATGCGTCCCCCGCCTTTGAAGAAGAAGAAGCGATATGAAGTTTTTGACCTCGACAAATTTGATGGGTGAGCATCTGCCCCTTTTGCGATGTTTTTAGATTGCTCTTCCCATTGCTTTCCTTGCACTTAGTTTCTTTGTATCTTCTGAAGAGTTACAGCATCATGTTCATCCAAGGCCGACCGCGACCTAGAGGATGGAGTCATGGACTCTAGGGGAAAGGGTGTGGAACAACCCAAGTCCTCCCCGAAGACAGCGGCCACCTTCGACGAGAGCTCCTGAAGTTCCTCAAGGCTAGGGGAACACAGGGTTCTCACCTAGACGACTAGAAAAGAAACTTCCGACTTAGGGTGATCACGTAAGTGTATGTTTAGTCATTCGGGGGAGCCCCCGAGTTCTTTATTTGTCGTCTAACGTGAAGTCTGCTACAACCATTTCTTCATAGCATGATTTGCCTTGGCTAGGAGCATGTGCGGATGGATGCTGACCACTGGCAGCTGCAAAGTAAGATCTTTTGTTTCTTGTAGTGATCTACATGAAGATGGGATCAACTTCTGACTAATCCATCTTATGTTGCCAAAGGAAAACAATTAGAATCTTTGTCGACTGAGCTCTCTTGAGAAGAGTCTCAGCACGGCAGAGACAAAGAGAAAAGACATGGTCGGCGCCCTCGAGTGCTATAAGGTGGAGTCACAACAGCGCGAGGAAGACCGGGCAGCGGCTGCAACTGAAAAAGGGAGAGGGTTCGCATAACAACTCCTTGCAGCTACCCAGGCTCTATCCGGTGGGTTTTTTTGGTTCGACTTTGCCTTTAGTGTTGTGTCTTCTTTGACTCCTTTTTCTCCTTGACCATTAACTGCTATGGTTTCGCATATGCGTCCGGTATTGATTTCGACCACAGTGTTTCTGCCAAGGATGTGCTCCAGAAGGCCAAGGGTGTGCTTGGATGTCTCCGAGAGGAGATGATGCCAAAGGCCAAGGCCATGGAAGATATTGGTGGTCTTGCTGAAGCTTTTACCGAGGAGGTTCCTGCAGGCTACAAACAGATGGAGAAATGAGCGGGTTCTTCCCTCGGGCTAGCCATGGAGCAGGCTTGTGGTGCTGTGTTGAATGTTAGCAAGATCACGTCCAAGATGTCGGTGATCGCAGAAGGCGAAGAGGTAGCATTTGCACCTTTTGCTACTCGCTGTCAGAAGTACGGGCCTTGGCTTACAGAAACGCTCACGAAGTATTCTATGGAGCAGAAGCGACTGAACGCGGTGAATGCCATGGTGTCAGGGGCTGGTATAGCTAGAAAAAAATTCGGAGGCGATTCCACACTTTTTTTTTGCTCTCCTTCCTCTTGCCTGGTGACCGAAACTTTAACTCGTGGAATTAGATTACAGCACAGAAACAATATGGAAGGAAACAAAAAGAACTAACAAGGATATCAACTCTACTCGGACTCGTGCCACGGTATGAAAAGTGATCAGATCTGTGTCATGGTATGAAGGTGGTGGCGGAGTCGAGGGTTTATGGTGGCAGGGTATATGGTAATGGCGGAATATGGTGGTAATTGTATAGCGGTGATTGGCGATCATGGCGGCGGTGACTAATGTGACCAGAACTCGAAACTCTAAGGGACGAGACACTAATACCAGAAACTCGACGCGACGATACAGACACAAATTCAACAATGCAAAAACTGTAAAGATAATGCAAGGCAAAGATTGGTGATGGGTGATACGTTGCTAACATATCTATAATTTTTTATGTTCCATGCTTGTTTTATATCTACTTTCTTATGTTTTGTCCACACTTTGGAGTACTTTTACACATTTTCTGGAACTAACCTATTAACAAGATGCCATAGTGCCAGTTGCATGTTTTCTTCTGTTTTAGGTTCCAGAAAAGCCCAAAAATGAATATTCTTGGAATTGGACCGGACAAAAGCCAAAGTCAATATTTTACCGGAAGACTCACAGAGCCAAAAGATGAGACGGAGAGGGGCCAAGGGCTGGCCACACCATGTGGTGGCACGAGCTATCCCTGGCCGCGCCACCAGGTGGTGTGGGCCCCTGGTCCACCCATCGACCTTGCCCTTTCGCCTATAAGAAGCCTCCGATGCAAAAAACCTAAGTCGACCAGCCTCCAGCCACGAAAAGTTCCGCAGCGCCGCCGCCACCGAAGGGGAGATTCGGGGGACAAAAAGTCTCTGTTCCGGCACCCTACCAGGACGATGAAGTGCCCTCGGAGCCATCTCCATCGATCTCCACCACCATCTGCATCGTCGTTGCTGATTCCCATGATGATGAGAGAGTAGTTCTCTCGAGGCTGTGTTCATCTCTCTCTCTCTCTCTATGCATGATCATATTGTGATCAGGAGCTTTGTAATCAAGTAGATCTACCTTTCTACTCAAGTGCTTTAATAGATCTCTGCTCTCCCCATGTGTGTGAAAGTGATAGCGTGCACACCATGGTGGCACTTAGGCTAGAGATTACAAATACTTGTTATGAGTTATATTTGGAGTTGGATGTCTCTATGAAATTGTGGTGTTTGTTGGAACCATCTAGTGCTCAATGTGACAGTGTGGGGTTATCTAGATGCGGAAAGCGAACTTTGAGGAGTGTTGTTATAGCCCTACCATGGATTAGAGTGTCCAACCGGAGAGTAGTTCAGAGTAGTATCATAAATAGAAGATATTTATATGAGAGTGTTCACTAGCGAAAGTATGATCCCTAGGCCTTCTTTCTAAGCATTGAAACACCGCTTGCAACTAGATCTGTTACATTTTTTTTGTTTCCATCTTTATTTCAGTTTGCCTTTAGTCTCTTCCACGCCATCAAGCTATTTTCTGGCAACATTGTCTTATCTCCATACCACTTGTATTTCACTATCTCTTCACCGAACTAGTGCACCTATACACCTGACAAGTGTATTGGGTGTGTTGGGGACACAAGAGACTTTTTGAATCTTGATTGCAGGGTTGCTTGAGAGGGATACCTTTGACCACTTCCTCCCTGAGTTTGATAAACCTTGGGTGATCCACTTAAGGGAAACTTGCTGCTGTTCTACAAACCTCTGCACTTGGAGGCCCAACAACTGTCTACAAGAATAGAAGTGCGTAGACATAAATGGGATAGATCTAACTCAAACTGTGTTTTTGGCTTTTTTGTGGGTTATAGGAAAACAGATCTACACTAGGAAAACTGTAAAATATCACCGAGCAACCTGAAATCTGATACCACTTGATAGGGCAAAGGTGTCCGATCTTTCGATGAGATTGTGATAGTCGACTTGGGTGGAGTTCAGGCTTGACGATCCGACTACACGTGTGAGCATGAGCGCCAATGCAATCGCTAGGCCAATCTCCTGGAGGTTACTGATCTTGCATAAGCACGATCAACCTGACCAGCGAGGGTCTTAATACCTACCTGAAATCGAGAACAAGTAAGAGCTAATATTGCAATCAAGATATTGCAAATAAAGATGAAAGCTTTATTGAAATCATGGGATCCTGAATAGGTGCGAAGTATAGGAGGTCTCTGCGACACTCAAGCCTTGGCGAAGTTGCAATGGTGGCTAACTTTTAGTCTAAACAAAATCCGAGTCTAAAGTGATGGCTATGGGGGTATTTTAGGAGTAAAAGGTGGGATTTCGGCCAGCCATAGGTATGGTGGCCGAATCCAACCCTAAAAGCCTTTTCCCCCTCAAATATGGACTCTAAAAAGTGGCTAATAGAATTCCTGCGAAAATAACATGGCCTGGCCCAAAATAAAGGTGACGCAACACCATATTAATCTATGGACGAATCTATGAAGTAATATTCTTGAATATTTCGTCCAAGCCTTCTATCTTCATTATGGTGGCTTCAAAGTTCGGAAATCTCCACTTGTGGCGTCCTCTTCAATCCTCATATGCTTGCTGCCATCTTCATGCATGATTATGCTCCAATGCTTGTCCCTCTCGTCCATGCTAGGTCCATCATTCCTAAGAGTAACAACTACATCTGATTTAGGCAGCATCATATTCTCATGTATGTGAGGAATAGCTCCAAGAAATAAAAGTACTTACTCCCTCCGTTTCAAAATATAAGATGTTTTAGTTTTGTGAATGGAGTGTATCTAGTCTCCTTTTAATGTGTAAGTTCATCTAGATTTGGAGTGAACCTACACACTAAAAGGAGTCTAGATACATTCCTTTCACAAAGTTAAAACATCTTATATTTTGAAATGGAGGGAGTAATAGTTAAGTTGCTTGGCACGAGCTCAAGTGATAGGTCCTTGTATGTGTGTAACTGTAGGTATAGCGGGTGTATCAATAGATGAGATGTCCACATCACAAGGGCCATGATGTCGGAGGTTGCCACAGAGTCCACGAAGCCCGCGGATGCTGCTACATAGGCCTAATTGTGCTCTTAATTGTTTTTGTTGTATAGTCATGCTAGGAGCTCGGGGTGTCTTTGATTACTTTTGTGGGGGTGCCCCATCAAGAACTTATTTAAGCTCAATGTGTCTATGTTGGTTGCTTGATGATTCTCTTGTTTCTTCAGACTTGCATTCCTTTATCGGTGATGCTTATCCTTTGATTATTTGCTTGGCTAGGGGCCTGCGAGTGGCGCGCATGACATGTCGTCTTTGTCTGCGTCCTTAGCTCTGCCACGCTCGAGAGCCGACAAGTTATCAAAGCTCCCTCGGTTGCACAACCGCGTGAAGGAGTTGGAGAGAAACATGCTGATTGTCCGCGACAATGCAGATGTGTGGAAATCAAAGGCGAAGAAGGCTGCTGAGCGGGAGAAGTATCTGCTTGGCGAGGTTTCTCAGATCAGCGAACATCTGCAATGTGAGCACCATTCAACTGATTTGTATTCCTTTTGTCTTGTTATGAACTCGACTGACGTGTCTTGTGTTGTATGTGTAGTTGTGAATCTCATTCCGTATGAAGAGAGGGATCGCATCAACATCCGACTGAATTGCCTGACTCAAGCGGAGCTAGAAGTTCGAGGGTTCTTTTAGACCGATCGTAATCGGGCGACCATGCAGGCGACCTTGCAAGATCATGTTTCACAGTTTTTACACTTCTTTAAGAAAGCGCAGTCGTCCTTAAAACATATTTTCAGGGAAATGTCCCCCTAGACGCAGTCCCTGCAAGCCTATTGGCGTTGCTATGGAAGTTTCATGATGCTGGTGTTGTATGCGAGTGCGTGCACCAACAACTTGTCGCGGGTGCCAATGTTGTGTTGGCGTTGGTGCATATGCAACGTCCGGATGTGGACCTGGGTGCTATTGCAAGGACCATCGACACCTCCGGATGGTATGGCATGGAACATGGTTCTACACTATCGGGCAGTTGCCCAGCTAACGAAGGATATCGTGAATTTATTTGATGAGCGAACCAACGTCCACCTTCAGCATTAGTAGAGTAGTTTCTAGCCTGCACAAGACGTATAAGTGTTGTAAAGCTCATATAGTTTCGACTAGGCATTTTTTGGCCCTTGTAATTGTTGCAAACTCGTTAGCTTGTATATGTTCGAGTGTGACTATGCTATACCTTTTTGTTAGCCTGATGCTTCTAGATCTCAGCACCTTGCCAACCTATCAGTTGGACTACAACTAGGCTGGAATTTTGAAGGGGTCGATTGTAAGCTGAATCGGCTACTCGGGCAATCGCGATGGTGTGTTGTTTATGTGATGAGGTCGTCAGGGAGGCGTAGCCCCGAGTGCGAAATGCATGGAAAGTAAAACATAATAAGATACATAGTTGAGGCACTTAGCTTTATTTATTGGATAATAGCAGGAGGTACATTATTTGGATGAGTAGCCTTATTGTGTAAAGGAAAAACATCTAAGGGTAGAAACATCACAGCTGCGCGACGTTCCATAGGTTGCAGTATGCGACTCCAGTCTCTAGGTCCTTTGGGCTATAGGCGCCACCTGGGATCACTTAGGTGACCGTGTAGGTTCCTTCCCATGGAGATTCAAGCTTGAGGTTCCCTTTTTGCTTCAGTCGCTGAACAAGGTCACCTTTGACGAAGGACCTTGGACGTAGCCGTCAGGTGTGGTAGTTGCGGAGACTCTGTTGGTACACAGTTGACCATTCCGCGGCTATTTCGCGTGCTTTATCGAGAAGGTCGACGGAGACCTCGTGTGCTGATGCAGATTCGGCCTCGCTATAGGTGCCGACCCGTGGGGCTATGTAGCGCACTTCAGCTGGTAGTAACATCTTAGCACCGTGCACCATAAAGAATGGCGTGTAACCAGTGGCGATGTTCAGGGTTGTGCGTAGGCTCCATAGTACCGAGGGCAGTTTGCTGGCCCAACATTCGGCTACTCGTTAGAGAGGCCAGAGGAGTCTCTTCTTGATGCCGTTGTAGACTAGGTTGTTGGCCTTCTTGACTTGACCGTTGGTCTTAGGGTATGCCACAGAAGCGTAGCTGATGTTGATGCCGAGGTTTTCGCAGAAACCCTAGAACTCATTTGAGGTGAAGTTTGTCCCGTTGTTAGTGGTGATGTTGTGCGGAACCCCGAACCTGACGATGATGGATTTGAAGAACTTGACGGCGGTGGCTCCATTTTGGTTGGTCACCGGAATGGCCTCAATCCACTTGGTGAACTTGTCGACTGCGATGAGGAGGAAGATGTATCCACCAGGCGACGATTTCTGCAGCTTGCTGACCATGTCAAGCCCCCATTGCGACAAAGGGCCAAGCCACGGGAATCGGCCTAAGCTCTGCACCTGTTGTGTGCAGCTTATCCGCAAATCATCGATAGGCTTTGCACCTTTCAATGATTTCTTTAGTGTCATGCATCGCGGTTAGCTAGTAGAAGCTAGCTCGTAGAGCTTTAGTGACGAAAGCGCGACTGCCGGCGTAATTCCCACAGGTGCCCTCGTGTATTTTGAGGAGGATGACTTTACCATCACCGTTGGTGATGCATCATTGGAGGACGCCTATGATGCTCCGTTTTTACAGCTCACCGTTGATTATTGTGAAGGCCTTGGAACACCGAGCGATGTGTCATGCGTCTTTGGGTCATCCGGCAGCTTCTTGGTGAGCAGCTACGTGATGTATGGCTAAGTCCAGGATGGCTCGATGAGCATGACCTCCATGGGGCCTTCGGGTGCAGGTCCCTGTTCCATCTCGCTTGATCCTTCAGCTTCTTTGAGTGGCATAGCCCCGAGTGCGTTGCTGCTGAAGGTGGTCCTATAGTAGGCTTCATCTTGACGGATCGTTCACAGATTTCCTCCAAGAACAGGCCTGGTGGTATCGAGGTGCATGTGAAGCATATGTTGGCGAGTGCGTCAGCTTCCTCGTTGCTTTCGCGGCCGATGTGCTGCAGTTCGTAGCCGTCGAAGTCCCCTTCGAGTGCGTTGTAGAGGCCACGGTATGCGATCATGTTGTCGCTCAAGGCCTCACACATGTTCATGGTTTGTTGTACCACGAGGTTGGAATCACTGTAAATGACAAGTCATGTTGCGCCGCAAGTCTTGGCCATCCGCATCCCATGGATTAGGGCCTCATACTTCGCTTCGTTGTTGGATGCGTGAAACTTCATCCGCAACACATATCACATCTTGTTGCCTTGAGGAGATGTTAGGATGACATCGACATCAACTCCCTCTTGACGCTTGGATCCGTCAAAATGCATTGTCCATAGGCAGGACATATCTAGTGTATCTGGGAGCTAGTTTTCCATCCAGTGGACGAGGAAATCCAACAGTACTTGCGACTTGATCGTTGTCCGTCACTCATAGGTGATCTCTCATGGAGACAGTTCGATGCCCCAGAGGGCGACTCGCCCCGTTGCTTCGAGGTTATTGAGGATGTGGCTTAGTGGAGCAACATTCACCATGATTATCGAGTGCTCCTAGAAGTAGTGGTGTAGCCACCGTGCCGTCATGAATACGCCGTAGGCTAGCTTTTGGTACTGCAGGTACCGCTGCTTTGTGGGTGTCAGCACCTTGCTGAGGTAGTACACCGGACGCTGCACCCCATGGATCTTGTTCTCTTCGGCTCGTTTGACCACGAGCACGGTACTGACCACCTGGTCGGTGGTGGATATGTATAGCAACATTGGCTCCTTCTCCATGGGGGTTACCAGAACAAGCGAGGTGGAGAGAAGGCGCGTGAGGTCTTCTAATGCTTCTTGCGCCTCGTCCGACCACTCGAACTTGTCTGTCTTGTGGAGGAGTTGGTAGAACGGTAGTTCCTTCTCGCCCATCCGACTGATGAATCGGCTGAGCGCCGCGATTTGTCGAGCTAGCTGTTCGACACACTTAACGTTTTTCGGCTTCTCGATGGCTAGTATGGCCCTTATCTTTTTCAGGTTAGTCTCTATTCCCCTGGCAGAGATAAGGTACCCAAATAATTGCCCAGATGGGACGCCGAAGGCGCACTTCTCTGGGTTCAAATTGATCCTATAGCGGTCAAGGTTGTCGAAGGTCTCATGAAGATCATTGATGAGTGTAGTTTCCTCCTTGTCTTGACCACTATATCATCGACGTAGACCTGGACGTTACGACCAAGCTGGCTCTTTAGGAAGGCATGCATGCACCGCTGGTAGGTGGTGCTTGTGTTCTTTCGCTCGAAGGGCATCGTGATGTAGTAGTAGACACCAAAAGGCATGATGAATGCTGTCTTTTCTTGATCCTCCACTTTCATCTGGATCTGATGATGGCCTAAGTAGGCGTCGAGGAAGGAGTGGTGCTCACATCCTGCGGTGGAGTCAATGATTTGATCGATCTATGGTAGCAGGAAGTGGTCCTTCAGGCAGTGCTTGTTGAGGAAGGTGAAGTCCACACACATCTGCATGATGTCTGTGTCCTTCTTCGGAACCAACAAGGGGTTAGCTACCCAGGTTCTTTCCTTGATTTTGCGGATGAATTTAGCATCTAGGAGTCTATTGACTTCCATACCGACCGCTTTTGCCCTTGGTTCTGACAGTCGTTGCATCCACTACTTGACGGGTCTTGCGCCTAGAGACACGTTGAGTGCATGCTCGGCGAATTCCCTAGGAACTCCTAGCATGTCTGCAGGACACCAGGCGAATATCTCCCAGCTCTCATGGAGGAATATCTCCTATGCGGAACTCAAGTTGTTGGCGATGAGTGTCGTCTTGGTCGGATTCATCGGGTGGACCTAGACCGCCTTGGTGTTCATCGTGGAGTCGAAGGATTGATCTGGTGCGTTCTACTTGCTTACAGGAAGAAGACTGTTTTCCGTCGACTCCTTGAGCCCTACCAGCTCCTCGTGCATACCGAAGGAGTTGGAGATTCTGTTTAACTCCCTGTCGCAGCTCTCAGACTTGGTGAAGCTCCCTTGTATGGTGATAATGCCGTTTGGTCGTGACATCTTCATCTGAAGGTACAGGTAGTACGGTACCGCCAGGAATCTTGCGAATGTGACACGTCCGAGGATTGTGTGGTATTTTTATGGCTATTTTACCACCTCAAACTCAAGGCGTTCACGTCGAAAATTGGCGGGCGTGCCGAAGATGACATCCAGCCAAATTTTGCCTAGGGGTAGACTCCTTTCCCTAGCACGATACCATGGAATGTCGTTTGGGATGCTTCCAGGCTGGAGAGGGGAATCCGCATGGTATGTAGAGTGCTGGCGAACATGAGGTTGATGCTGCTGCCCCCATCCATGAAAACTCTACTCATCTCAATCCGCTGATCTACACCTCGAGCACCAGGGGAGAATGGCCTGGGCGAGGGACCTAGCGCATGTGGTCGCTTCTGTCGAAGGTGATGCAGCACTCCAACCCACTGAGGTACTCAGGGGTTTAGGGTGGAGCGTTGACTACCAGGTTGACTTGGCGAGTGATTGTTTTCTGCGTCCTATTGGAGGGGCATCCCTTCTGGATCATGCCCATGTTTCTGAGTGGGCATGGGTACTATTCCCCCTATTTTTGGTGCAGCCGTGGGCTACACGGGTGCTCTAGGTGGTGGTGGTGGCGCCCCGTAAGCTATGGCGCCTGGTGTGGCTCCATACCCCTGATTCGTCGCATCGCAATGCAGTTGGGTGTATGCCTCTTGGAGCTTCTAGAATTCACGACAGTCTTTGAGGAGGTGACTGGATTTCACCTTTCCATCGTGTTTGTTGATGTATAAGTGGATGTTTCAAGGTCCAGACAACCTCTCCAAGGCACTGGGTGCGCCAGGTGTGTCATCGCGGTTGTGGCATTGCCACACTTGCACGGTTTTCCCGCTGTCGTGGTAGCTGCTGCTGCGGTACCCACTGTTGGGGTTACCCTCGTCGCATTTGTCGGCGTAGCCGGCTGCGACCATGTCGACCTCCTCGCGGTCTTCGTAGCCACGCATCCGACGGTTTCCTCGGCGGTCATGTTTCCGGCCGAGATCATCCTCTTCGTCGGAGCAAACACGATTGTTATTTATCCAGTCTTCTCCGTCCGCCTACCGATTCGCAATGTCCATCAGGTGGTCGATGGTTTTGGTCTTGGTGCGCCCTAGCTCCTCCCTGAGCTCTCGACGATGCACACCGCCGTTAAACGTGTCAATTGCGTGCTCCTTGGAGATGTCCTCGGCTGAGTTCTTGATGATGGACCACCGCTAGATGTAGGAGCGAAGGGACTCGCTAAGCTTCTGGCAACAAGCGCAGAGTTCTTCGATTGACGTGGGCCGCTTGTAGTTGCCCTTGAAGTTGTGGAAGAAACTGTAGACCAGCTCCTCCTAGTTGCAGATCGAACTGCGAGGCAGGTTATTAAGCCAAGCTCGGGCGGCGCCCTGCAGCTGTAGCTGGAGGCACGACATGGTTGCGTTCTTGCTCCCACCATTCAATTTGACTGATGAGATGTAGTCATCTAGTCAAATCTTCGGCTCCTAGAGGCCATCGAACTTCGGGTTATCTAAAGGAAGTTTGAAGCCTTTCGGCATCCGAGTTTGCCGTATGGCTATGCTGAAGCAGCTGGCACCGCATAGCTCTATTTCTTCATCTTCTGACTGTGTTGAGTAGGCATGTTTGGCATGCATCTTGTCAACTTTGCGCTGCATGATTTCGTCACGTGCGTCGTAGTTGTGGCCTTTTCTCCGTGGGCTGCGGCATCACCGCGATAGGTCATGCTCCTCTTTGATGGAGTATGGCGAGCGATTTCTCGCGAATGGGGCCTTTGATTTTTTTTAGCTCCAGTGTTGGCTCTTTTGTGAGCGCATCTTCCATCAATCCGAGTCCGACAATGGCGGATCGGTGCACGGCAGATCGTGAATCTTTGGCTGGTGGCTAGTTTGTCAGCAGGTATGTGGTAGCTGCTATCACCATTTGTTGGTGGGGGCTCCGTTTGTTGGCCCTCCTCTGCCGGTGTTTCCTTGAGTGCCTCCATCACCGCAGGTGACGACGGCGCACATGTAGAGGTTAGGGAAGCTGCTTCTCCCACAGCTCTCTAACCCGGAGCCGTAGGTGCTGTCCTCCAATGACATATCGCACATATCGGAGTCGCAACTGTTGTTACTATCTGTGTCGTAGGCTGATGCTAAAGCGTTGGGCTCGCTCAGGGTGCCAATCGGTGGTGGGAACCACGAGGCAGGTGCAATCGAATGTGTTGACGAGTGGTCGGGGAAGCGAAGTGTGCCGATCTTGCTGACCTGGAAGCGTAAGCTCCCGATCGTGATGCCGGTTCTGTCACCTACGGAGTCAAAGTCCGGGCGAGTTGCTGGTGAGTGGACGGTGAAGTCGAAAGTGCCGAAGAGGAGGCGGTTCTCCACCACGGCAGAGTTGTAGATTGCAGCTGATAGGGCCGACGAATCTGCAACATCAACACTCCCGTTTCCCACATACGACGCCAATTGACGAGGGGTTAACTCGCTAATGCCCATAGATGATGGACTTGGGTTTGAGGAAGTAGGGAGAACTGGAGGCATCGATCGGCTAGCAAACAAGCACATCCAGGACACGCGGTTTACCCAGGTTCAGGCCCTAGTAAGGGACCCTACTCCTACTTGTCTGCTCTTTGTTATCGATAAAATCGAGAAGTACAGGGGTGCGCAGATGCAATCTAGCGGTGTGTGAACTAGGTTGCGGATTGTCCTCCTCTACGCTCCTCCTAGCGTTTATATAGGGGGTCTAGGTATCAGGATAGCAGGCCGAGTCAGTTATAGATTAGGGTTTTCCCTTTAAGTTTCCTATCTACACTTTATCGTGCTTCCCAAGGAATCGCATCTTCCTAGACTTGGGCCACCCGAATCTTCTTAGGCTTTATCGTGGGCTTCCCTTGGGCTACACCGTATATGCCAAACATGGGTGCCCGTGGGGCATACCCATGTCAGTTATCTTCTACCCCTAGCCTAGCCACCAATGGAAGGCTCACTCTTGCGATGGCCGTGCCGCTCGATGTCTGCGCTAGCCGCTAGACAATATTGGCTTGCGCGCCAGCATCCAACGCCATGGCCGACTCACATTGTTAAGAAGGCCACCCGCGGCCATCTCCCCACAACACAGGAGGAGCCATACTACACAGGGGCCTCTTGCAGAGTGTGATCACCAGGTGTTGGCATCGTGGGCTGCCTTCATCGCCATGCGTCAGGAGATCCAAGACCCGATAGTGCATCAACAACTGCATGATGATCTGGTCGAGCATATATGAATATGCAAGAGCAACACATAACAGCTATGTCGAACATGATCTGGCTGAACTATGTTGTGTTTCATTTTATGGCGAACTATGCTGAACTATGTTGCGTTTAATTTTATGCTGAACATTGCTCTGTATTCATATTATGCTGAACCGTGCGGACTTGAGCTGAATTCGGATGAAATGTCGCCAAATTTGTCCAAAAAATCCTGCCTGGGAACATGAGTGGGAATTCGGCCATTCTTAGGACGAAATTTCCATCCATTCTGGTGCTAAATAGCGCCGGATTTTGGCCGGGAAACGCCGAACGAGTGGAGCTTCTCTAAAGAAAATGGGTCTTCTCTTTGCCCTCCACATTATCTATAGAAGACAATAAAATTAAGTTGTACAATATGTCATCTCTTATTGCCATCTCTAATAATTGATTAATTATAGTAGAGTAAGAAATTATGTTGATAAGAAAAGACACAATGTATTATGAAAAAACAGTCTTCTCTTATTTTTAAGGGATTATCTCTTAAGCTAAGGCAATCTTCTATTTGTAAATTCTCTTTCCTCTAACTAACCAAAAATCTGTCATGGAAACTCTAAGGGAAGGTTGACATCACTGTGTTGTACATGTTCTAATACTATTTCATAGTTAGGAATTAAATTATGCCTATCGACAAACGCGACGCAACGATGCATTGCTGATTTGGTTACTAAAAAAGATATCTAATTTCACGGTAGTGCGAGTAGAGAAAAACGACGTTTCCCCGTCTCACCCCTCTCGTCCCCTAGGGGGCGACGGGTGCGCCGCCTCTCGCCTCGGCCCAACCCCGAACCCCCTTCTCTACCCCATCGTCGCCGGCGGCTAGGGCTGTTGGGAGTTGCCCGTGTGGCACCATCGGCGTGACCATCCCCTTAGCTTGGAGGTGGGATCGGGGCCCTTTCCTTCCTGGTGGCGGTGCTTCCTGGACAGCGGAGGTCCAACGCTGTCAGGGCTTGGCGGCGCTGCTGTGGGCGACGGTGCAGCGTGGCACAACAATGGCAGATGGTGACAGGAGTTGGCGGTAGGATTGTTTGGGTGAGACCTGTGGCGATAGATGACCAACCTATTGCTGGGTGGCCGCAGACTTTATGGGCCCGTCGGGGCCTGGCCGGACAGTCATGGGGACTGATGTGTCTTTGTGGAGTCTTTATGGCCCTCTAGGCCTTGCCGGACCCAACAGGGACTGGTTTGTCTGCGATCGCGTCCGGTCGACTACCGCCTCTGGCAGTGGAGGTAGTTCCCCTCCCGCGGTACTGCACGTTCCGTCTCATTTTTACCTTTTGCCTCTATCTTGCAGACCTCACGACGGTTTGCTCGGTGAGGCGATGATGGCGGGTCCGTGACCGTAGTGGCGCATGCTCGTGGACGACAAGCTTGGTGGTGGCGAGGCCTTGTCCTTGCGGGGCTCCTATGCAAATGATCATCTGGGGGTTGTGGATGGGATTTTTACGGGAGAAATCCTTGTCGACCCGATCGATACCGACGCGGTGCCTCTCTCAGGTGGCACCATTCCTTCCTGGAGGGCGTCGTGACTACTCTTCCTCCATTTCCCCTGGTGCTTGACGAGCGATGCTAGGAGATGGTGGCAATTCTCCGGTGGGTGTAGCGGTTGCAGATCGTCTTTGTTTAGTTTATCCGTGTCTGTCTCTATTTTATTTCTTTTTTAGTCGTGTGTTTGCTCTCGTCTAGTATTTTTTTCTTTTGTTTCAAACTATTGTGATTGTATTGTGGTTGCTATATTAATATAGTGGGACGAACGGACAATTTCGATATTTTCACAATGTTGTTGGTATTGTCTTCCACATTTGCAAAAACAAATACGGTAAAAACTAACCCATAGATCAAATCCCACAGAATAAGGGATGGTTTGTTCCCAAAACATATATTGGCATTTATGAAGCGGTGAATGGGTGGTGGACGGACGGCTGTCACGCCTTGTTGATTTTAGCACTTGCCTGGTTTTTGCGAGGAGGTTTAATTCCGTTCCCGTCTGTTTCCTCCTCCCCTGTGACCTGTCCCTGGGTGGCGGCTATAAGGTCCGACTCGCCTCGCGCCCTCCCCGCCCCGCTCTGACTCCGCCCGTCCTGGAGCACCGATGCCGCGCACCAGCACCACCGCGTCGGGGTCCATGGCCTAGCCCCTCTTACCCCCATCAGCCCCTGCCAAACTGTTCTGCACCTTCTCCCCTCACCCCCTCCTTCACTCTCGGTCAGTCCAATCGCAGCCGACTCCCTCTCCTTCCGAGAACAGGGGAAGACCGTCGTGTCGCCGATCGATCCACGGTGAGTGAGTCGGCGGCGCCACGCCGTCCCGTCATCTTGCCGCCTTTTTCCTGCGCGTGCTCTTTTGGATCGATTGACACGATTGTGTTGTTTGTTCGCAGGTCTCTGTTCTCCCGGACTCTGCTCTGTCGCCGCGGCGTCCGGCATTGAAGCCGCTCTCGCAGTCCCGGAGTTAAGAAGCCGTAGGCGGGGAAGAACCGAGGGACAATGAAGAGATCAGCGGTAAGTGTTCTGATCTCTTTCTCGTGTGCCGTTTCGCGGGTACAGTTTTAGGGTGGGATCCGTTCCCATTGCCTTCTCCGCTCATGCCGTTGCCTTGCCGGGCTGTTGTCTGCTGTCGGCGGCGGTGATCCGCTGGCTAGCATCGTTGGAAGCCGGAGCGACCCAGCGATCCACCTTGGTATCTTGGGCGTGATCCGTTCCATTATTCCGTAGGCGTCGCGCTTCGGCATTCATAAGCTGTGATGTTCACACCTACAGTGTTTGTCCTGTCGTCTCACCGTTGGACTGAAATTAGGCGTGAGATGTGATGTCATCTGGTTATTTCCGAGTTACTGATCCACAACGTATTATGGTCCCAATAGTCCAGGGTTATGGGTTTTAGATTTTGTAATAACAAGTGATAGCGATTGAGCGTTTGTCGATAGGCAACATGGGAGAAGAACTACCTGAATTTGTGTCTGCCACTTTCCATACAATAGAGTGCAAGTAAGATTCAGATTAAGTAGTACTGGTCCTGTGATGAAAATTCAGGACCGTTCTGGTTAGCTGGGAATTGGATTAAGTTTTGTACTCGGTTCCAAATTATAAAACGTTTAAAACGAGTTAGACACAGAGATACTGGAGGTTATAGTGAGAGACTTTAATTTAATCGACAGGTAATATGGAAGAAATGAAATTAGATTGTGCTGCAGTCTTATCTATTAATACTACTCCCTCCATTCACTAACGTAAGACCTTCTAGCTTTTAAAAAAAAATGCATATATCACGTTCTGTTGTTTGGATTCATCCATTTTAGTCCGTCTGAATCTAGTCTAATTTAAAATATCTAGATGGTCTTATATTAGTGAATAGAGGGAGTAGTTAATTCAGATTTATATACTACTTTTTGTTCTCAGCGAGGCATGATTCCATAACCTCGCATTATTCTCATCGAGGGACTTTTTGTCGATAGGCAACATGGGAGAAAAGCTAAATGAAATTGTGACAATGTGTTTCGATACAACAGAGCACATGAAAACTAAATGAGAGAGTGTCTACGTGCGTTTCAAATTTGGGAAACTATGGTGTGAGCTGGGTTTTTAATTTTGTAATGTTATTATAGGGACATTCATTAATACAAAATTGGGAGAGAACTAACTGAGATTGTGCTGGAGTCTTCCTTTATAATATATTACTCTTTTAATTCAGATTTTGTTCTCATTGAGGCATGATTTGGGTAAAATTGCATTGTTGTGTGTGCATGTTGATGACAACCTTTTTGAGTTCCTTCATTTCATCCATCTTTGTTTCATCTCTCTGTACATGGTTCTAAAATCTAACTTTATCACATCTAATCTAAAATATATAATGGTTGCTGATATTGTTTTCTTTAATTCTTCTAGGCGTTTCAGTTTCTACTGATTTTCTTAATTATACTTGAGTCGCAATGGTCAAGCGTATCCGGCATATACTGCATGGACATGGCAGCGACAGTGTATCGACCTCATAGTGTCACGCTTACTGAATTTGGTGCTGTTGGTGATGGCAAAACTTCCAATACAAAAGCATTCCAGAATGCCATCTTCTACCTCAATTCGTTTGCGGACAAAGGTGGCGCACAACTCTTTGTGCCTGCTGGAAGGTGGCTAACAGGAAGTTTTAGTCTTATCAGCCATTTGACTTTGTCATTGGACAAAGATGCAGTAATTATTGGATCTCCGGTATATATAACTCTCATAACTTTTGCAAATAATAATCTGTAGTCTGTTATTTATAAATTGTATGTTTGTCGCATATTTAACATGTACATTATATTTATAATACTAGGTTGATCAAATTTCCTCTTAACTGAAATAAAACATAACCAATTTAGTCGCAACTAAATGTAGTGATGTATTTTTTTATTATATTCTATATAAATGCAGTTTTAGTGAAATTAAAGAGAAATAAGTAAGTGTACAATTATGTCAAATTTCAACTTCCATGAACTCAAAAGATTGTATTTGTAGGATTCATTTGATTGGCCAGTTATGGACCCTCTCCCATCATATGGGCGTGGTAGAGATCTTCCTGGAGGAAGACACCAAAGCCTAATTTTTGGGTGGAACTTGACGGATGTAATAATTACGGGTAAATACTATGCTTTGCTCATCAATTTTGTTTACTTATTATACTTGTTAGTTTGCAAATAAGTAAATTTTTGTACTTTTGATAGGTGCTAACGGTACGATTGATGGTCAAGGAGACATTTGGTGGGATTGGTTTCAAAATGGCAACCTGAACTATACTAGGCCGCATCTTATTGAGTTGATGTACTCCACTAATATTGTTATATCCAATTTGACCTTCAAGAACTCTCCGTTTTGGAATATACATCCTGTATATTGCAGGTTAGTTTAACAACCACTTTCTTTCTATTTAAGCATGACAATATATCTAGAAATGTTAATTTAATACCTAGAATGATTTTGCTAAATAAACAGCCAAGTCCTGGTCGAGCATGTCACAATCCTAGCACCTTTGGATTCACCAAATACTGATGGCATTAATCCAGGTAATATGAAATTTTGAATTATTTTTCATTCTACTTTATCCTTGTTCATAGTGGTGTACATGTTTATGTCCCATGCAGTGTATCGGAAAACAAAAATATAAGACCCATTTTGGCAATATTATTTCTCGTGTTTTCTCTTTAATAATATGTTTTCTTTACTTGTGTTTTGGAAGATACCTTGAACTTCCATATATAGTTGAGATTTTGATAATATATGGAACCATTGGTTTGTAATTGTATAATTGTTATTATAAATTACAGTTAGTGTATTGGGAAAAGTTACAGAAACTTTAACTTAACATCTAGGAAAAATTTGTACCAACAACCGAAAATAGTTGAAATATGAAAATCAGGTGCAAACTTTCAATTAGGAATATTGTGTATCTACGTGCATGTACTACTTGTTTTCAGGATCCGTACTTGATATGCAACAATAACCAGTTATTTAAATATACAATGAACTAGTCCGATAAGTAGTCTTTTTTATTATGCAGTCACAAACGGCTTAAGTATGTCCAGTTAACGATCTGGTTGTACAATATAGCAAAATTTAACATATTTGCGTCTGTTGTACTAATGCAACTATTCATGCAGATTCATCCACCAATGTTTGCATCAATCATTGTTATGTTAGAAACGGTGATGATATTATTGCCATCAAAAGTGGTTGGGATGAGTATGGTATTTCTTTCGCTCGTCCCAGCTCTAATATCAGCATCTCCAACATTACTGGAGAGACAAGGGGTGGTGCAGGACTTGCCATTGGAAGTGAGATGTCTGGTGGTGTATCCAATGTTCGGGCTGAGGGCCTTCGTATCATCAACTCATTG
This sequence comes from Avena eriantha, assembly GCA_910589775.1. Classification (NCBI taxonomy): domain Eukaryota; kingdom Viridiplantae; phylum Streptophyta; class Magnoliopsida; order Poales; family Poaceae; genus Avena; species Avena eriantha. The sequence continues at coordinate 536,547,388 of OU342745.1, forward strand.
CACGGGATCAGAATCAAGACCGCTCCAGGACGCGGTGGGTATGTAACGAACATTTATATATCTGATGTGAGCATTCATAATGTTTCGATGGCCATCAGGATCACTGGAAACTATGGTGAACATCCTGATAACAAGTACGACAAGAATGCTCTCCCCGTGATAAGCAACATCACAATTGAGAATGTCGTTGGCGTCAATGTTGGTATTGCTGGCATCTTGGAGGGCATCCGGGGAGACAATTTCAGCAGGATTTGTATCTCCAATGTCTCCCTTAGTGTACAATCCAGGCATCCGTGGAGTTGTTCGCTTATCCAAGGCTATTCAAACTCGGTTACCCCAGAGTCATGCGAGGAACTCAGTTCAGATTCTGGACAGACACCCGTCTGCTATAGTGGTGCCAGTTCCTTACCACTTCGGATACATGCGTACACACATCGGATCAGCGCCAGTAGATTATTAGATACTTTACTGAAGTTGGCTTTGATGTAGTATAGACAGATATATGCTTATTTTTTCGAAGGGATTGCTTAATGACATGCGTACTATTAGTACTATTAGTCGTGTACATCTTATTACTGCGATCATTTTTTTTTGCTTAGAATACTGTTTGCTTCTTGTATATACCCGCGCGGATATGAACGTTAGTGGATATGGTCTGTTCTATTATAGTCTTTGATTAGTGTTATATATATGTTTCTTTTTTGTAGAGGATATATATGTTTCAGAATATTAGAACAAAACAAAAATTATAGTATGATTTTTGAAACATAATTTTAACTTTAATAAGAACATAATATTTAAATGTGTCAAAAGTGTGTGACACTGAATTGGTATATGATATTTTTTGTGCACAAGGTGCGGCTGCGATAGTGTTCATGCCTTCAGTTTTGGCTTAGCAAACCACACACCAAAACATGAGGTTCTATGCAGCCCAAGAGCTACCAGCGGCAAGTTACATTGTACAAAGGACTCTTTCATTTTACTCGGGCAAGCAAACATTTACACAGCTACGATGGTGAAATAGAGAACAAAATGTCAAACATGAAGTATATATACTCGTACAACATGGATCCATATAATTCATGGGCCACATGTTCATGTCCACGCTTAAGAGAAAAACCTGGTAACAAGCAAAGGGATAATTTGATTTTGCTTCTTCAGATCGTCTCCACTCAGAAGCCCGTTTTTTGCTAAATCCGGCTAAAACTCCCCCAACCACACCCCCAGGAGGCCGAAATTCGCGGGATTGGGCCCAGAATCCATGGGCTCGCCCTGGTGCGCCAGATGGAGAGGAATTAGCAGGAAGCGGCGGAACTGCCAAGTGGGACCAAGCTGTTAGCAACGAAGGCCGTTTGTCCTCATCGCCTCGGCTCCCACGCGAATAATTGCGCTGCCGGCGGTCAGCCAATCTCCAGATGCGGCAGAGCGACGTCCAATCGCCGTCGACGCGCCTACACCCCTCCTGCAATTTCTCCCCGCATGGCTACACCCCTCCTGCCTTGCCGCCACCGATAACTAGGCCCCTCCTCGCCGTCAGTTGCACACTAAAAATCTCTAGCGCATCTCCCCTCCTCCTCAAGCACCGCGGAACCTCGTCAAACCATGGCGGACCGCTTTCTCGCCACCGACAAATAGCTTCGGCCGCCACTCCGTCAATGAGCGGGAAGGCCGCCTCCTCTACGAGGTCAACTACCCGGCGCCGTCGGATGTCCGGGCGCCGACGGGATGGGTACTGAACATCAACGGCGTGCCGATACCGCCTCCTCCCTAGGGAATCCACATGATAGGCGAGATCCATGCCGTCCTCGTCGTGATGTCCGATGAGGACCGCGCGGATCCGTGGCACTTCCCTGACAACCACGCCTCCTAGACGGAGTACTGCCGCGAACGACACGAGCGGGAGATGGCGGCCTATGAGGGGCTGCCGCCAGCAACGAAGCGGAAGAACACCAAAGGGCGGTGCCTATGCTGGGGCGTTCCTAGGCGGCAACTCACCTCGCCTCACGTACCCGGCGTCCGGCGAGGACGCGCTCGTCGTGGAAGCTCCTGGCTACCAAAGCGGATGGGAGCCTTCTCCTCGTCATCCTCGGCCTCGGCCTCGGCCTCCTGCTCCGCATGCGAGGCCCGACGCGACGCGCCGCCGCTTCTACCGGTGAAACGCGAGCTGTCCTCTTCGCCCTCTTCGGCGAGGGCTCCGACGCGCCGCCAGCCCCCACGGGCCGCGCGTGACATCACCATTGGCGGTCCCCGTGCCTCGCCGCCACCACAGCCCTCTTCTCCTCCCGGGCGACTCTGCCTCGTCTGGACGAAGAGGGAGCATGTGGACACGCTAAGGACGAGCAGGACAGCTACGTCCTCAAGCTGGCGATGGAAGCCTCCCTCAACGACGTGCCGTCGATGCAACTCGCCGACGCTCTCGCCTGGTACAAGGCGGAGTACGAGCGGGAGGAGGTCGCCCGCCAGCGAGCGCTCCTGCGCGCCGCCAATCGCCGGGCCCGCCGCTGCAGCAACGTTGTCGTCCTGGACAACAGCTACTCCGACAAAGGCAGGCTGAGTAGCTGGCCTACGACCCGAGCCAGGGAAGCAGGCGCCGCCCGCCTAGCGTCGCCGACGATGATGGCAACTATGACACCCAGTTCTACCGGAGCCTCGGCATGAACTAGGCCGCTTCCGACGCCGACTGCGTTTTACTTTATTGTATCCTATTTTTGTTTAAATTTCAGCATAAATAGCCTATTTAATGAACCGATTTCGGCTATATGCTATATATCGCCGGATTAGTACGAAATTCGCCCAAATTTGCACGTATTTCGCCTAATTTTGATTTAAATTTCACTAAGTCAAATGCGATCGCTGGCGTCCTTGGGCTCGCGACGGGAAGTTTTTAGGTCCCAGGCTGAAATCTTCATCCATCCGGCGAAAAAATTCGCCTGATTTCAGCTTGGGGGCCCCAGTGAGTGGAGATGCTCTTTCGCCTGATTTCAGCTTGGGGGCCCCCAATGAGTGGAGATGCTCTCAGCGGTCAGCGGACAAGTATGAACAGTATGTACAAAAGGGAATAAACCATATCCAAGCCATATTATTGATGGTAGCTTCTTGGCAAGCAATATCTGTGGAGGTTGGGATTTCGCTGTGAGAAATGCAGGAGGAGAACCTGTAGGTTCAGGTGCTGGCGTGATGGATGCGTTGCAAACTTGTAGTGCTCGCATCCCCAGCCGCATGGCCGGAAGGGGTTCCTGAAGTTGTAAGATGTTTAGTAGCCAGCGATGTTGCTGTGCTCACCAGTTAATAGAATGATGATTTCCATCTTTAAAAAATGACAGTTATGCATGGACTAAACTGCAGGATGAAACTCAAGTTCAGAAGCATGAACAGGAACTGAACAAAAACACGAGAAGGCTAGAAAAGGCTGTAACCATTGATTTCTACTATGCAAATTATGAAAAGTTGCATTATACATTGGAAAAGAAAGAATAAAATTAAAATTTCTGACTTATGACGGCCACAGCGTGTCCTTCAGATCAGATGAAAAAATAAGGTACTGACTTCAGGGAATTAATACTAAAATAGGTAGTGACTTCAGGGAATTAATACTAAAATCTTTTTTGCAAACAATACTTTTTCTCAGGAACCAAAGAATAATGGGAATCAATGGTTTATATTTAAATTGATAGTTTGCGGTCCAACACCAATGACAGAATGTTGACAATTACATTATTATTTTTCTAAGCATCAGGGACTCTTGCGATTTCAAATCCCACCATGTCTCCACCGACACATTAGTACATTCGAAATTTCTCCTTAGTATTCTCAAAGACTTGCTCAGCAAGCAGGGCTCCGTTGCCATCTGCACGCTTTATCTCCATGTTGGCCTTCTGGTAGAACCCAGTCCCTCTCAGAGCATCAGCGATAAAATCATCGAATCCAATGGCGATAGCAGCTTCTGCCTTGGCTCCATACACCAGCCTCTGCATGGCAGCATTCAACAAGATTTGTTAATTAAGGATGACCCCCCTGTAGGTAAAGCGGTGACATCACTGAAGCTAAAGTTTTTTAGTGATCATATCAACAAGGCAGGTATTAAATCTTTTGCCCGGCCTGCACTACAACCTGAGATTGATTTGGAGGAGCTAGATTACTTGTTACACCTGATCTAGTTTTTTGGGGAAATATTTAGTTTGTTTTTAAGGAAAATGAATTGCACTACAACCTGATCTACAAGGGGAAATATGCTTTTGAATCAAGCACCTTCAGAGTTACTGATCCCATTTCTGGTGAAGAGGTCTGTCATCGTGGTTTGCCCTCTCTAATTCTTGTGTTTATTATATTATGAAAAAGTTGATGTGTATATTGAGTTGCTACCTTAAACTATTTACTGATTGTGAGAGTTTCATTTTGTTTCCTATCTTCACTTGGGTTTAGATCCCAAATTAATGCAATATAATACTAAAATGAACTTTGCGCATGACAGTTCTTTCGGTATCCTGAAACCTCCAAAGTTTTTCAACAATATTATATTCTACCAGATGAAGAATGGTAAGGTAAGAGCTAAGGAGTGAACCTTGATCCGAGATAGATGGACAGCACCAAAGCACATTGGGCAAGGTTCACATGATGCATACATTTCGCAATCCGACAGCTCAATTTTTCCAAGCTTTTTGCAAGCCTAGTAGAGTAAAAGCGAGACAATGATTAGTGATTAGTGGGACAGACAACCAAAAAATGAAAAGGATTTAATATAAAATGCAAAACTATCAATGATAACTTATCCATCATTTACTTATCTGATGGAAAATAAAACATTATTATGCTGGTAGTGTTCATTACATCATTATGGAACTTGGACCTATCTTTTATGCACTGAAATAATATACTTTATACTAGTAAAGTTTATCTGCATCGCTTATCTCCGTACTAGAATAGTCAATTTTATCTAGTTACCCTGAAGTAGCTTAATTGTTTTAACACACTAAAGTTGCTTAATTTGATACTGTGATACAAGATAATATCAGTACTTGAACAAAAATGAGGAATAACCTACAACATAAGCATGTACAAGATAAGCAAAGAGATTGGAACATACATGCCATCTCATCTATGTAGACAGGTGAACAAAACATATAATACCCTTTGCAAGAAGGAAGTGGTACTAGTTCCAAAAGCTTTGCAAGAAGGCAGTGACACTTGGTTCGAAAAGCATGAAGTGCAAATCAGGTACAACCTATATCAACAGATGATGCTACTACAAGAAAATATGAAGTATCAAAATGTGAGCTGCAAGCACCAAGTATGTAGACATGTTTGAATTAGTAGATAGTGTAATACTCCTGATTCTCAGTTGTGTGTGTGGACATGTTTGAATTAGTAGTACGAGATGATATCAGTACCAATACGAGAGTCAGGAACATCTGAAGATGAAGAACGTACTAGAATATGCCATATTAGTTATGTGTGTAGACAGGTGAACACAACATGTAATACGTTTTGCAAGAAGAAAAGTGGTACCGGTTCCAAAAGCATAAAGCATTAAGTGGGTACAACCTATAGGGAGGTGAGGCTACTACAGGAAAATATTAAGCACCAAAATGTAAACAACAAGCACCAAGTAGTTTCTGAGAATAGCCTCTATGCACATGGCAACCTACCTCTCTTATTGCAGTTACTTCAGCATGTGCAGTTGGATCAGTGTAATTCAGAACCATGTTATGGCAACTAACTATCACTTCGTCATTGCGGACAACGACTGCACCAAATGGGCCTCCATGGCCACAATCGACTCCTCGGTAAGCTTCTTCCACAGCTTTTGATAAAAACTTGTGATCCCTGTCTTGAACAGCTGTTTAATGCAGCAAACCATAAACAAGTAGGTTCTCTTTGAACAGTCAGAAAATAGCAAATCCCTGTTGCAGTGCAGTAAGAAGTAGATAGAGAGCAAACAGAAGCTAATCACTGGTACCTTCCTGATGACCAGGAAATGCAGAAGCAACTGCGATGGTTCCGTCCTTTGCTTCCACAACTACACAAGAATGAAGGAAGATAATTCATGAGACACAGTTATATGAGATGTTGCACATGATTTTAGTTAGACATGGCGGTTTGGAAACTTTAGGGTACCCTCTTTTTTAGTCTAGTACAAATAAATGAACTAGATTTCTCAAAAAGTTATGGTTTGTAAAAATTTAGTTTATTTCTTCTTTTGTACTAAAGAGGGTAGAGGGTACCCTAAAGGTGACCCACTTCCATCCCTAATTTTAGTCAAAAGTTAAAAAACTGCAGAACCCAGCTAGAACAACTTATGAAATGAAATGAAAAATCATCTCATAAACAAACAAGATGCCAATGAACTCAGAAGATTATAAACGCTACTGCTATGGAGGACAAGGGAAGGCAGTATAAAACCAGTTCAGGAAGTTAAGTTAGTGAAAGAAACAGAATCAGGCAGTCTACACACCTACAACAGAAGCACAACAAACTTTATCCTGACATTATTCTACTCCCATGGGCCATTGACTCATGTACCTACTCTATAATGATCGTGTATAGTCTGCACCGTTCATAGAAATTCCAAGAATTCCCAGTTTCCACAAATGCAGAACCCTGTTTGTCCTCTGCTTTTACCGACACCATTGCTCTATTTTGGGCAAGTGCTAAACAAAGGATTAGCACTGACAATTGGGCCAGAACAGCTTTGGTACTGACCAAAAGGGCATAAATGTGCCCAGATGGAAGAACACTCGACACAATCAAACTACACCGAGCACCTAACATAATTAAATCACACCCAGCCTCTAACTGAACCCAGACATAGGCTGGGAAAAGGATATTCAGTGCAGTGCAGTGCTTGATCCTAACCCACTCCCAGCCCCACCCATTTTTGGATCAGCCGTATTCCCCAACCCATGGTTCCATCCTTGCTCTCCGCAACTAGAAAAGAATGGAGAAGGTTATTCATGAGGATTTTAGCCAAAAGTTAAAAACTGTAGCACCCAGCTAGAACAACTTATGAAATGTAATGAAAAATCATCTGATACACAAACAAGATGCCCATGGACTCAGAAGATTGTAAACGATACTGCCATGGAGGACAAGGGAAGGCTGTATGAAACCATTTTAGAAAGTGAGTGGAAGAAAAAGAGGAACAGAATTAGGCAGTCTACACATCTACAACGGAAGCACAAGAAACTTCACATATCCTGACATTGTTTCACTCACATGGGCCATTGACTCGTGTACCTACTCTATAATGATCGAGTATAGTCTGCAGCACCGTCCATAGAAATTTCCAGTTTCCACAAATGCAGGACCATGTTTGTGCTCTGCTTTTATCTGTTACCATTTGCTCTGTTTTGGCAAGTGCTAAACAAAGGATTGGCACTGACAATTGGGCCAGAACAGTTTTGGTACTGACCAGAAAGAACATAAATGTGCCCAGATGGAAGAACACTCCACAATCAAACTACACCGAGTACCTAACAAAATTAACACCCAGCCTCTAACTGAGCCCAGACGTAGGCTGGGAAGCGCATCTTCAGTGCAGCGCAGTGCAGTGCTTGATTCTAACCCACCAATTATTGGAACTGAACAGCCGTATTCCCCACCCATGGTTCCATCCATGGCCTCCACAACTAGAAAAGAACGGAGAAGATGATTCACGCGGCACGGTTACATGAGATGTCGCACATGATTTTAGTCACAAGTTAAAAACTGTAGCACCTAGCTGGAACAACTTATGAAACGAGACGCAAAATCATGACGTAAACAAACAAGAAGCCCTTGAACTCAGAAGATTGTAAAGCTATGGAGGACAGGGGAAGGTTCTATCTATGTAATAACCCGTTTAGAATAGAAGTTAGTCAAGAAATACAAAAATAGAACATGGCAATCTACAATAGAAGAAGCACATATCCAGACAGTGTCACACACATGGGCCATTGCCTCATGTATGGCCTACTCCCTCTATGGTCGGTATAGTCTGCATCGTCCAGAAAGACTGGCAGGATTCCCCGTTCTGTCAAATGCAGAACCTCTGCTTTTATGCTCCCCTGTTTTGAGCAAGTGCGAACAATGGAACAGCACTGACAGTTTCGGTACTGACGAGAAAGAAGAAAATTGTGCCGAAAAGAGGAAATTAAATCCCATCCACCCCTCTGGCTCTAACTGAACCCAATAGCATAGGCTGGGAATCGCACCTTCAGTGCAGCGATTGATCCTAAAGCCCCGCCCATTTCTGGAACAAATTCCCCCACTCGGAACCCGCAAAGGTACCGTACCCACACTGGTCGGATCTCGAGCCGCCTTGCTTCCTTGGAAAGGAAAACGAGATCGACGGACGCGAATCCGGAGCAGGATCGACAGAGAATCGCGGATCACAGAATTCGGCAGCACGATCGCTGAGCTAACGCGGTCGGAGGACAAGCGTTGAGAGCGGCGTACCCTTGGCTTCGTCCATGGCGACGAGGAGGGGAGCGGATCGGCGGAGCTGCCGAGCGAGCGAGCGACGAGATGCGCGTCTGGATGTCTCTCCGCGGGAGTGGGAGGAGGAGGAGGAGACGTGTGGGCTGTGCTGGGTCGGTCGGGTTGGGCAGTCTGGCCGGCGATGTCCCCGCGTGCTCTGCTGGGTGTCGTATAAATAAGGCGCGGGGCGGGCCACTGACAGCTGGGCCCGTCGCCAGATCGCGTGGGTGGCGCCCGTGATTGTGCGGAGGATGACGACGCCGACCGGAAGAGGCGTGGGCTGGGTGACAGACGGGCGGGGCCCGCCGGCGTACACCGTTTTTCCGTCGTGTCACGAAGCGACGCCGCGAAGCAACATCCTCTCTCTTTCCAAGGAAAGCGGTAGGAGTTCATACCTTTTCCTGTACTCAGTCAACTACCGTAATATTAATTACAGAAATGGCGCCAAGGTACATGTGCATCACGTAGACACACAAGAATCACATAGCACGTTTCTCGTCTCATCTTTGTACTTATCTCAAGAGATTCTCATCTCCAAGATTGAAATTGTATACTACGTGTAACTCGTGACACAACTACCCTTCTTCACATTGTCATGGTATTGTCCACAAAAGGAAAAGGAACACATGGAAATTCGAGTGTCCACGAAAGTGTTCTCAAACGACACCCCGTATAGTTCGTCGTCCATTCCTACAGGAACCGTGGGGATTGCGGGTAATATTTTCTAAACTACTCATGCACACAACATCGGTTTAATAGGTACTCTCTCTGTTTAAAATATAAGATGTTTTAGTTTCGTGGAAGAAGTGTATCTAGATTCCTTTTAGTGTGTAGGTTCGTCTAAATTTAGAGTGAACCTAGATACTAAAAGTGGCATTGATACACTCCTTTTATAAAGCTAAAACATCTTATATTTGAAATAGATCCGAATCTTTGAAACAATTATTTTATAAAATTTTATCACAATTAGCTCTCCGGACGGCTAGATTTTTTGAAATCCCAACCAAAAGAAATAAATAAAATCATTAGCACACTAAACAAACCGTATTCTTTCAAAACAAAAAATCCCCGGCTATGTTGACAAAAATATACTTCCTCCGGTCTATATTAATAGCCTCAATTTTATATAAATTCGCATATATTTAATTAATTATTTAGATTATACTTATTCATTCTAGACAAAAGAGGTCATTAATATGGACGGAGAGAGAAGTCAAATTGGAACGGTACGTACGGGACCAGAGACGGACCTCTCCAGCAGGCGGCGACAAACCCATCTAGCGTTTCTTCCCTCCGCTGGCGATGCCACCGGACCGTCCCGTCCCGGCGGTCTTAGGGCCTTGGAGGCGTGGCGGACCAATGCCTCTCGTCGGCGGGAGGTTACAGTATTTTGTTTAGACTATTTTCGGTGTCTTCTTCAGGATATTAAGGCGGTGGCTACGTCCTGAGATCAAAAGAAGGTCCTTCCCGTCCTATCCTCGCTCTGGTGGTGCGTCTAGCATCAGCGGAGTGCGCGTGAAGTCATGTGTCCGACGGATTCCTTGGGATCCGGTCGTTTATGTGTGTTTTAAGGTCAGTCTTTCGATCTACATTGTTCATCTTCAGCGATGGTTGCTGTTCTGGTGCGCTGATCCTTTGGGGCCTTAGCACGACGACTTTATGTCCGTCTACTACAACAAGCTCTACTACGACAAGCTTTGCCCAGCTCCGGTGATGAAGGGCGAGGACGGCGGCGCGTCTTCGGCTCGTGCCAGTGTTTGTAGTCGTCGCTAGGTGGTTTAATGCCTATTTGTAATTTTTATTACTTTTGGAACTCTTTGTACTGATGTTGATGATTATTAATAGATCGGTAATTTCGTAAAAAAAATAAGGACGGAGAGAGTATAAATTTGCAATAAAAAAATTCACAATAGGTAATAAGAAAATAATTTGCACATTACGAATACATAAGGTTCACTTATTTGAAATAATGATTCATGAGGCAGGTTACATGAGATCTTGCACATGATTTTAGTCAAAAAGTTAAAAATTATAGCACACAGCTAGAACAACTTATGAAATGAAATGAAGAATCATCATCTCATGAACAAACAAGTTGCCCATGGAATCAGAAGATTGTAAGAGCATCTCTAACGAGTCCTGTAAACTTGCGAAATATAAAACTCGAGTACAGTCTCCCAAAAATACGAATACATGACAAGCTCGACACGGCATATAATGAAAACTGCAAATATGAACTGCACATTCGAATATTTGCACTCGCGACAAAATTGATCGAAGAACGGTGGACGGGATTGTTCGTGATGCGATTAATTACACATAGTAACAGCGATCCAAAAGTTGCGCAACTAAAATTAAGCTATATACGGGGACGCTGCTGAGCTCTACCGATGGCCGGAGCTGCAGGTTGCGGTGGCGTTTGGGGCAGCATCAACCTCACTCATTGAGGTCGACCAGGTCCGCCATCTCCTGCTTGACGACCGGCGCGGCGGCAGACTCCCTCACGAGGCGCTCCTCCTCCTACTTCCGCGCAGCCCAGCGCGCTTTCGCGGCCTCGATCTCCTCGTCTTCTGCTGCTCCAACTCCGACTCGTGGATGACCATCTCCATGGGGAGGTGCTCCTCGTCGGAGTCGTAGGCGTAGTCGGCCGCCGCGATGACATGCGCACGCGGCGGAGAAGGTAAGCTCCGGTAGTCGTACTCACTGTCGGAGTCGTCGAGCAGAGCGACCACCGCGGCGGGGACGGCGAAGGAGTGCGAGGAGGGACCACGGGAAGATCCCTCACCGGCTGCATGAGCCCGCGTGGAGACGAATCCGGGGTGCGCGTACGCGTGGAGCTTTCCTGGCGCCGACTCATCGCGGTTGGTCCAACGACGAGCCGCATGCTTCCTCGCGGCCTCCGAGCGGACGAACGTGGCGCGGCGAGCTCCCCCGCCTCCAGAGCTGCTCCCCAAGCCAGAAGCTCGCGCGTCGGCCGGACATCGCGACAAATTTCTCGTCGGAGAGGTGGGATGGCACGGCGAGGCTAGGGTTAGACGACAGAGGAGTACGGGTTTCAACCCTCACTCGCTCACTGCACCACCATATGTACCGGCCAAAGTGGTAGCTAAACCGTCCGCAGTAAATTGTTTACATGCCGGGCAGCGTATTAAGGACATGCTAGAGCGGTAACATGCACATCGGCCTCTAAACTCGCTGGAGTTTTATAAATTCGAGACGTTTACAGGATTTGTTAGAGATGTTCTAACGCTACAGCTACGGAAGGTAAGGGGAGGCTGTACCGTAACCATTTCTAGAAAAGAAGTTAGTGAAAGAAGAAAGAAACAGAATCAGGCAATCTACACGCCTAGTAGAAGATAACTTCACATATCCTGACATTGTTGGTTTTATTTACTTATTAGACGGAAGGCTCGAAATGAGCCTGGTTTTGAATTAATGAAGCCAACAACCGGCTAGGAATTACAACACGACTAGGAATTACAACACGATTTACAACACACCCGCGTCCAAGGCGCCCACCACAAAACACAACACAAGACAACACAGGAAACATCAAGCCGAAGTGCCAGCTTGATCCAAATGAGGAAGCCTTGTCTTTTGTTGCACCAGAGTGATCACGACCGAATCCACACCAACAAACCTCCACTGCACCAAGGTAGCAGCCCACGGGGGCTCGACGACGGGGTAGCAACCTAGCAGAACTTGAGGAGCCAAAGGAGGGGGGTCTTGCGGCGACGCCTCCAAGAAGGTGAATGGCGCAAGAACGCGTCATTGTTGTCGGTAGGAACCGAGGTCCTGCAGAGCTTTCACCCAGAACCGGACCCACCACCCCCGGAGCTCGGGCTAGGACCAGACCTAGACATAGCATCTTCTCCTGGCATTGGGAAAAACTCACTGGTAACGGCTATGACCAGATGCCACCCTAGGAGACCCCCCTCCCCCCAAGGCGCTAGAGGGGACATCAGCTACCGCAGCCATACCGTGTAAATGTAGCCAGGCCGACGTGATGTGCGGACTACAACACTAGCGAGATGACACATGGTGCTCCCCAGACATTGCCAGAGAGACTAGCCCGAAGCGAGACGACCCAAGGAACAACTTGGGGGCGGAGGGACAGAATCCATCAAGCAAGCCCAGGGGATCAACGTTGGGACGCCTTCAACAAGGGAACGACACCCGGAGGTGACGCCGTCACCGGCCTTAGGCTAAGCCAAGTGCAGCTTTCGCTGAGATCCCACCAAACCGAAATCCGGAGGCCGACGCGAGTACGTAGAACGGACCCGACCAAAATCACCACCGTACCACCGACACACCTGAGGGTTAGGGGAAGACATGCTGCCTACCCCGACAAGCATGCACCGGCCCCGGGAACCCCGCCCGGCAAACCGGCAAAGACGACACCCGACAGTTGTCGAACAACGGCAACCAACCTAGAACTACAGAGCGTCAAGAGCAGGGTAGGGACACAGGTACGACAACCCGGACCCGAACTAGGCCCACAAGTCCAGATCTGGCCACCAAACTCCAGGCCTGCCAGACCCAGATAGACCCACATGCCCAGATCTAGGCCCGCAGGCCTAGATCCAGATCCAGATCTGGACGCCGCCACCCTTCCGAACCCTGCTGCCCCGGCGGTGGGGGCGCCACCCAGGCGCCAAACCTCACCACCACGGCCACGATGGACCCACGTCGGGCACCGGTTCCAGCCCGACCGAAACCGAAGCAGCACGTGCGGCTCGCACGCAGCCGCCGACGGCAGGCCGTGCCGCCCTCGAAACGCCATGCCCGCCACCCGCAAGACCCCCAATCGGCCGGAGCAGCGCCCGTCCGAGCTGGAGCCAGCGCGCCTCCCCATCGCAAGGGCGGAACCGGCCTCGTCAGGCTCGCCAAGCGCGTGGGGGAAAGGGGAGACCGTCGCCGCCAGCACCATCCGAGCTTAGCTCGGCGGCTCCCGCGGGCGACGACGGCGAGAGGGGAGGGGCTGAGGAGGAGAGGCGGAGGCGTCCCGTCCGCCCGCGGGGAGGCGACGGGAGCGAGAAAGTTTCTGGACGGAGGGGGTTTAATTGTTGTGGATCACATCGGTTTTATTTACTCCCGTGTGCCATTGACGCGTGTATGGCCTACCGCACATATTCTGCACCGTTTACAAATACTACTACCTCCGTTCCAAAGATTAAGGCATATATAATTTTTTCAAAAGTCAAATTACCTAAACTTTGACCAAGTTTTTAGAGAAAAATATTAATATTTGCAATACCTTTTTTTGCGGTATAATATTTACAATACTTAATCCATACCGTTTCATACATCATGAAACATATTTTTAAATGGTATCTATATAATATAATAGTTCTTGATAGTTTTTTCTAAAAATTTGGTTAAAATTTAGATGACTTGACTGTTCAAAAATATTATATGCCGTAAGGCTTGAGATGGAGGGAGTAGTATTCTAAGAATTGACAGTTCCGACGAAGAATGCAGAACCTGGTATGTGCTCTGCTTTTGTCGGCACCATTGCTCTGTTTTGGGCAAGTGCCAGCACTGACACGACAGTTACTGACGAGAAAGGACAGAATTGTACCCGACAGAAGAACACTCAAAATCAGACTACGTACACCGAGCATGCAGGAGCACCGAACAAAATTAAATCCCACCGAACGGAACCCGCTTCTCGATATACCGTACGTCGTGTCAAACGTGCAGCACGAAACGGCGTCAGCGTCAGCGTCACCTCTTTTTTAAGGAAAAAAAAGCTTGAGGACTTGGTGCCTTTAATAATTATTACCTGTGGTCTTGAGCTTGCTTTTGGGTACTCTAGTACTACTACATGTATATCGGTAGTACTCCATCAAGTCTCACATGCGTGCATCTGATCATTGCACGTTTGCTGACTCGTTCTGCATGCATCGCAAGACATCCTTATCCCAAAGATTGTGCAATCAAGTAACATGCGTGCCAACTGTCCTTCACGAATAATAATTCGCAGAAAAAGAAGCAGTCCTTCACGAATTATATTGTCTATCTATTCTATGAAGTGTTCCCGAACGATACTCATCGTACTGTCTCCATTTCTACAAAACACTGGGGACCACGGGCCGGGGAATATTTCTCAACTCATGCTGATGCACAACTTTTTTTTTAAAACGTCAGGATCTATTTCATGAGTTTATATGAAGTACGAAGTATTTTAAACATAATAAAAATTACAGCGAGGTCTTTGGACCACCTAACGACCACTACTGTCGCCAGAGCGATCCGCCGACGCGCCGCTCTCGCGGCTCCATTACCGGAGCTGCCATTATTAATGACAGTCGGGAAGTCTTCGTGCGCGTGCCCCTAAGGACCAGCACCCCAGAGATGAAGTTGTCGTCATTGAACCCTTGAATTGATCCGAAACTTGTAACACCAAACCTAAAACACGTAGACTGGACGAGATCCAGAACACACGTAGACTGGACGAGATCCACCACTCCATGGAAGCGGCGACCAGACGAATCCCCACCCTCCTCAACGCCAGCAGCAGGATCGTCACCGACGAGATGGAAGAGGAGGCGGGTATACCTTATTCTTGTCTCGCACAACACCGTCATAGCCACCATAACGACGATGCCGGATGACCAAACTCTAACTTTAGGGACCCTTCTACACCGCCGAGCGCAGGTCCAAGTTCCCCACCTCCTCCCGCCGCCGGAGCGGAGCAGAGGAGGCGGGGACCCGTCGATGCTCGGTCGCAGACTGCGAGAATAAAGTAGATCGTGGCGGCTGCTAGGGTTTTTACTCTTTTTTCTCACGTGAGGAGAGAACCGATGCACAACAAAATCTTAAAATGTAAAAGTATTTATTTTTACAAATACTTGTCCACTACGTGCAAATTAGTACAACATGTTGATTAGTTGAAAGTTGTGGTCCAATGGTACATAAAACTTGTCTTCCTCCAGGTGCAAACTCGTTCTACGGCTGACGCCTTTCATCGTTTTGTTCTGCAAAAAAGTCCGAGTTCAATTTTATATAATTCACATGGGTCCTTTCTGCTCTATTATGCTTCGCTAAGGACATCTTCATCGGGCCGACCCAAACGGGTGCCCGAAACGGTCTGTTTCTGTCCGTTTGGGTCGGGCGGTCGTTTTTGGATCGCGGTCCGGCCTGTCTGGCCAGACGCGCCCAACGGTCCGACCATCTGTTTGTCTCTCTCGTTGTCACCGCTTGACACCCTCGACGATGGGACATTAATAGCGACATGACGTCGGCTATCAGAGTCGGCGGCTTCCCACACGACCGTCGTTTCCCGCCATTGTAGCTTTCTGCTTCCCGCGCGCGCCTCCTCGGCTGTTTCCCGCCTTCGCCACGGTCTATAAAAGATGGCCGCGCGGCACTGCTGAGACAACAAGTCCAAGCAAGAGCAAACACCGCCGGAAAAAGCGCCAACCACCAGCAGCGATGCCTCGCCGCAAGATCGCCAACTGAACCAAGATCAGGGAGATGTGCCGCACCCGCTTCTAGGAGCCTGACATCGACGGTGTTGACCTCCAAGTCACGTTGTTGTCCCAGCGCATGGCCAATGCGGAGGTGGTTGCCTTCGAGGAGGAAGGCCGTGTGGCCGAGGCGGCGCTGGAGCAGGTGGTGGAGGCGGCCGCACAGGTGGTGGCCCAATAGGCGGTGCATGAGGTTCACCACGTCGCCGCCAAGGAGGTGGTGGAGGCGGTGGCCAAGGAGGAGATCCGCCATGAAGCAGCCATGACCACGCTGGAGGAGGTGGCCAAGGAGGCGGCCAAGGTCGCCGTCCGCGAGCTTCGCCACGCCACTGCCACACGCAGTGCGGTGGAAGTCGCGGACCACACCGTCGACACGGCGGCGGAGGTGCTGTGCGTGGCTACGGCCGTCGATGTGACGAGCGCGTGGGCTCTTGTCGACGAGGACGAGACGGAGGTGGATGATAGCGACGAGGAGGGGGAGGAGGTGGATCAGGTGGTGGTGGAAGAAGGGCAAGGGAGGAGGCGATCGCTGTCGCCTGTAGATCGCGCGGGACCTGGGCCTTGGCCCCAACGGAGCTCTAGCGATGGTGACCTCCTTGGGAGCGAGGACGGCGATGGCGACGGAGCTGGACGACCATGAGGCGAGGGACCACTGGGCGACCGATATGGAGAAGGCCCTGGCCAACCGGGCAGCAGCGGACCGTGTGAAGGCGGCTGACAAGACGGAGGCTCGTGGCCAAGCGCGCGACCGTTAGCGGGAGGCCATCTGGGCGGCAAGGGCGGCGATCGACGGGGCCAACGGTAGCGGCAACGGCGACCGCGACAACGGTGGCCGCGACAACAACGGCGACTAGCCGTAGGGACGGTCTCCTCCAGCAGTAGTAGTCTTTATTTTGTTATATTCAAATGTGCTTTTTTGTAATTTGAAGGGCCTAATCTAATGACAAGTAAGTTTAATTACTAATGTTTCACGCCCCCACGTCCTATCAGTACATCTCTATGTGACCAACTCGGCCTCCCCTCCCCCGACCCCGTACGACCACCATCGGGCCGCACCGGGCGGTAACCACGTCACCGTCTCCCCGCCCCTCCCTCGAGCTCATCTCCCTCCGTCGTCGCCGACCCACGTCGCTAGGCAAACCCCTACGGCGCGGTGGTGGCGGTCTTCTTCCTCGCGCCCCACGTCCTACCCGATTGTGGCGGCGGCCTAGGATTGATGGGCGGCGGTGATGGCGGGCAGCAGTGGCCGGGGTCCGATGTCGGCGGATCTGAGGCATCGGGGCTGGTGGAGTTCTTGGCTATCCTGGGATCGGCCCATATCCAATTACCGCCATCTTTGTCGTCGACCGGTGAAGCCGCGCGGAGGCCTTCTTGGTACTGCTCCGCATCATGAGGACACCTGGGGCGGAGGCCTTGGGATTGGCGGTGGTGGTCATCTTCTCCATCGGAGGTGGTAGGCCTGAGGCTAGGCAGATCCCTGTGTCCATCATCTAGTCTTGGTAGCGAGGCGGGGAGATCTAGGTGCCGGTGAAAACCGAGCCGTTGGTGGGCGATGGCGGCGTTACCACATCGTTACCTTGATGAAGGCATCGTCGCGCACCTAGTGTGGACCTAAATCATGCTACTCCAAGGGAAATCCTAAGATCTTCGGATCTGGCGATGGCGGCGCCACGGTGTCGCGTTCTCTCTTGGGAGCATCACTTGTAGAGCAGCGCTGGATAGAAGAGGCAAGAGAGGTTGAGCGGCTTTGTCTTGCACGGAGCTTCGGAGGCAATGTCAAGTCATGCTTAACCTACTGGTGCTATGCTGAGTCATGCCTGTTCGGCAGGTGCAACGCACGGCAAATCCTCTGGAGATTTCAAGTTGTGTTTGCTGGTGGTACTTGGCGGCATGATGTTGCAAGGTACCGGTGGCAACCGCGGTGTGCCTTGGAGATAGTGCACAGGGAGGTGGTGCTACTTGGCACCGTGGTGGTGTCGGTGGCTGGTGGAGAAAGCCTGCACATTGATATACATGCTGATGATGGTTTGGTGCAAGATAGTGGAGGCGGCAACATTCGGAGCATGTGCATGGGCACCGTTTCTGAATAGGCTTGGCGGATCTGGTCTCCTGGAGCGCATGAGGCAGCTAGGTGTTCGCTAGATCTTGTCAGGGAGCTGACGATATGGTTATCGTTTTGCTCGGTGTTTTAGTTTGGTGGTTCCGATTTGTATGATCTGTGTAATTGCTTTTGCCACACTTTGTTGCTCTAATAATAAATAAAGGTTGTGTGCATCGCTTGATGCACAGGTCGGAACTTCGCTCCCCATTTCAAAAAAAATTACTAATGTTTCACTTACATATGGGTCCCGAGCGGCCGACAGGCGGACACCCGCGCGGTCCTTGCGATGTCCGGCCTGACACAACCGTTGCCCAAATTACATGCACGAATAGATCGAGCCGGACGCGTCTGTCCAGTTAAGTCGAGCTGCTGGGAACTGAGAGGCCGTGTACGCCTCACGCGTCCGCGCGGGCGCATTCGGAATGCGCTCGGACGGGTTGAATCGGCCGACGGAGATGGCCTAATGGCCGTCGTTCAGGAGTTCCCCCAACAGGGATAACGTTTAGGCCTTCCATCGTTTTGTTCCGTAGCACGCTACGACCTCGATAACGTTCCATGAGAAGTCGGCCTAGCTGTCGTCCCTTCCATGTAGAGCAGAGCATGGTCACGTTGTGCAGCGCCGCCGCCGCCGTGGTGCGCTTTCTCGAGGCAGTATACCACTGCGACCAGAGCGGGCTGTCGGGCGGCACGCGCACCGGTGCCTCGCGGACCGTACATGTGGACGACGTCGTGGCGCACCACGGCATCCTTGTGACCTTGTCCATGACGACCTTGAACGCCATGGTCTCTGTACGTGCTCTATGCATGGAGAAGATGGATCACCTGGACCTGGTTCGTCTCTTGGTCCACGCATCCACCAGTGTTGCTCGGCAACAGCGATGCCAAGGAGATGCATGCACTGCCCGGCACCTACACGGACACATCATGTGCCCTTGTCGTCCTGGCCATCACCGCCTCCTCGTACTGCTCTAGGTGCTGACCGGAATAGGACGTGGCCGCACCGATGGATCACGACGCGGAGCCAGATCAGGCCGGTCACGCGGCGAGCTACCTCAAGCCGGCGGAGGAGGACCCCATCGAGCAGATGGAAAGGGATTAGTCCGGACCACACATTTCAACTTGTTGTACTACTATGCACGTAATAGACAAGTTCATATACCGCCGCCGCCGGTGTTATTACCTCTTTTTGAAACTATATCCAGCTTTATGGTTGAGTTTGTGACAAGGCTTTCAACATTAGGTCTTGTCTTATCGTGTCAACAAAAAAGTTTTATTGACATCAACTGCCTAGATATACAATACTATCACTAGTGTAATGATTTTGTACATAATTTGGTTAACAATTAGTTCTTCCATCCGAAAAAGGATGTCCAAAACTTTCATAATTTTAGTGTATCTAGTCACTTTAATATTTAGTTTATAGATATCTCTAAATTTAGACAAACTTATAACATCTTTTTTAGGCGGGAAGGAATACTACCACATTCTTCATATTAACCATTTGTCCACCCGCCGTGTGTGCGTCATGACTACTGGCTAGTCCACGGAAGTGTTCCCATCCATTGGTGAGGAACATCTGGCAGAGGCGATCGAACAACACCTCTACCGGTCACGCGCCGGTTTTGCCACCGGGCACCCGCACCACGATCTGCTGGGGCTCTGCGTCGTCAACCAGCGACGCAAATTTGCAGGGAAGGAGCATCCTGTCCCGCTTCATGCACGAGTGGATGGTCACAGCGAACTCGAAGTCGGCGAGGTTGATGTCGATGGGCCCGAGCTCGGGCGACGACGGTGGTGGTGATGCCGGTGGTGAGGGAGATCGTGGCGGCATGTTGCTTTGGCCGCGTCCCCCACGTCTTCCTCAATGGCCACGCCAAGACCCCGGTGGTGAGAGAGACCGTGGCGGCGAGCTGCTCTAGCCGCACCCTCCGCACCTACCTCGATAGCCACGACCAGGGTCCGGTGGTCGTCCTAGACAGCCACGACCAGGATCCAATGCCGCCAACCATGATTTGCTACTGGTAGTGAAGGATGGGAGGGAGGAGAGTGTGGTGTGGAAGAAGATGGCCTCGGGTGGCATGTTAAAAAGGCACGACATTTGGATGCCGGCACGGAGGTCGAAGCAACGACATTGATGTGTGGTGGCAGGAGCGCAGACATCGGGCGGCACCGCCCTTATGGATGATCTGATGTAGCCCGACCTATGGTCGTTACCACATCAAGTTCTCCAACTTATGCCAAGTCATCATGGACTCCAAAGGTGAATCCGTTCCTCTATGCGAGCCCATTTCCTACCCTATTGAATGGTATACTACTGCATACTCTGTCCCATATTTATGATAGGTTTATACCAACAAGTACGGAGGAAAGGGAGGAAGCCCGGAGCACCAAGCCCGACAGTACGGAGGCTTGGAAGAGGAGACGGAAGAAGCAGCGGCTGAAGTCCAGAGTCTCTGGACCGGACTCTAGACCAGTCTCCAGACCACTGCCAGGAGCGTTCAGTACACTCCTCCAGAGACCAAGCCGGAGAGCGACGCCAAACCCAGAGTCTCTGCACCCCCGGAGTCTCCAGCCCGCTTCCCCGGAGTCTCCGGTGTAAGTGAAACGGGCCTGCGCTCCTTGAGTTGGGCATTCGGCCCAGTACCCCTCTAGTCCATCCCAAGCCCTAGTTTTATGCCCAAACTACCCCAATTCTAGTGGCTGATGAAAGGAATATGCCCGAGAGGCAATAATAGTGGTTATTATCTTATTCCATGTTTATGATAAATTTTTATTTCTCATGCTATAATTGTGTTAACTAGAAACGTTAATACATGTGTGATTTATAAACAAAAGAAAAGGTTCCTAGTAATGCCTCTCTTAATATTAGCTTGTTGATTAACATATGATCAAGGTTTCATGATCATGAATATTGGATGTTGTTAATAACAAGATCATATCATTGGAGAATGATATGATGAACAGTCACCCGGAGTAGATGTAGCAATACGATCATGTCCTCAAGTTTATATTGCTATCACATTCTTAATAACTCAATATACTTAAACCATGAGATCACGTCAAACACTTTCACCGGAAAGGTACTTTGATTACATCAAACGCCACTCCGTATTCATCAGGTAATTGAAAAGTGTTAGTTGAGGTTCGTGGATCAAGAGTGGGATTTGTCCATCTAGATGACAAAGAGATATACTCAGGACCCTCTCGGTGATATCACATTGACATAGCTTGCAAGCAAGTGATTTGATCACTAGAATGTTATATCACAAGAACGAGAAAAAGAGTAATTGTTGGGAACGAGATTAAACAAGGTATGGATGATACCAAGTGATCGAACCTCGGATAAGTAAAATATCACGAGACAAAAGGAATTTGATTAGAAAAAAGTTCAGACGATCATTGGATTTTCGTGGAACTAGTGGGAGTGATTATGGATCTCCAGATCCTGCTAATGATGTCTACATAGTTCTCGAACCCGTAGGGATACACACTTAAAGTTATTCAACGCAATTGAGTGGATAGGGAATGCATGAGAAGATAATGGACATCGCATGAATTTGTTCAGTCGAATCTGTCAAAATAGTTTCGGGGTATCAAAACAAAGAAAGGGAATAAAATATTAATGTGTTCATTAAATGAAGTACTCCTTAAATGAAGTATTCATTAAATTGAGTTGTATTTAACCAAGAGAATCAAAGTGCTTTAATTGAAAGACGTTTGATTTTTGAGTGAAAATTAAATGGAAGATGAGTGGAGCTATATTGATGTGAGTGGAGTGTCCACCCACATAATTGGGGGAGAGGTGGGGGAAGCACCATGGCTGTGTGTCATGCCCTCTTGGGCTGCCCCCTCACCTATAAAAGGCCCCCTGCTCCCCTCTCATCTCACACCATTCACCCTTCCTCTCATATGCCCTTTGGTTGGCATCTTCCTCCCCTTCTAGCCTTGTCCATTGCCACGAGCAAGGTGCTTAGGCAAAGCCCTGTTCAAGATCCTCTCCACCACTATCACCACCATGTCATAGTGTTGGCGGAGTTCCCGGGGATCCGCTACTTTCAACGCCCGGCTGGAGCGAGGGTTCGGGAGTCGGCGACACACCGTACATGTGACCGATTACAGAAGCGCTGTCTCTCGTGGTGCTGATCGTCTGCGCGTCCTTGAGGATGGTCGTGTACACTATACATCATCCACGTTTGTTTGCGGGAACGTTATCCCGTGTTATGGTCTTTGAGGGTGAGTCCATCTGAAACCATTACATGTATCTCCTAGATATGATCTTGGTGATTGCAATCGTAGGATTTTTTGTTTTCTATGCAACGAATCCCATCAGCTGGCGTATATATATAGAGCCCCCACCCCTCATTATATCCCTTAGGCATAGATGACAGACTAAAGACAATCCCCTTTGTGGAATCTCTAGTTTTGCATCATCCCCTTCTACCAAAGGGGGCCGACTATCGTCACCAACCTCGTTGGAGTTTGCATCGTGCATCCATCATTGTACAAGGCCTACATTGGCGAGTGCGTGAGCGTAGTTGTCAAGACCCTCTCCAAAGTGTTCTTCCCTCTCCACTTGGGATTGAGGGAGCACGTTGACCGATCTTTCCTTGCAAGGATTCTATCGGACCGGTGGCCACCGGTAGGAGCAATTGGCCTTATATCATGTGAGTTTTGCATGTGTTCATCGTGTTCTTCACGAGGTGTGTGTTCACTTCTGCTACCTGATATGTTGCTAACGTATCCATAATTGTTGATGTTCCATGCTTGGTTTTATCTACTTTCTTATGTTTTGTCCACACTTTGGAGTACTTTCGTATGGTTTCTTGGACTAACCTGTTAACAAGAGCCACAGTGCCAGTTGCCTATTTTCTGCTGTTTTTGGTTCCAGAAAGTTAGAAAATCAATATTCTCGGAATTGGACCAGACAAAAGCCAAAGTCGATATTTTACCGGAAGACTCACAGAGTCAGAAGACTAGACGGAGAGGGGCCACACCATGTGGTGGCGCGGGCTAACCCTGGCCGCGCCACCAGGTGGTGTGGGCCCCCTGGCCACCCACCGACCTTGCCTCTTCGCCTGTAAGTAGACTCCCGATGCGAAAACCTTAAATAGTCAAGCCTCCAGCCACGAAAAGTTCCGCAGCGTCGCCGCCACCGAAAAGGAGATTCGGGGGATAGAAAGTCTCTATTCCGGCACCCTGCCGGGACGGGGAAGTGCCCCCGGAGCTATCTCCATTGATCTCCACCACCATCTCCATCACTGTTGCTTATTCCCACGATGAGGAGGGAGTAGTTCTCTCTCGAGGCTAAGGGCTCTACCGCTAGCTATGTGTTCATCTCTCTCTCTGTGCATGATCTTATTGAGATCATGAGCTTGTAATCTATAGATCTACCTTGCTACTCAAATGCTTTAATAGATCTCTGCTCTCCCCATGTGTGTGAAAGTGACAGTGTGCACACCATGGTGGCACTTAGGCTAGAGATTACAAATACTTGTTATGAGTTATATTTGGAGTTGGATGTATTTATGAAATTGTAGTGTTTGTTGGACTCATCTAGTACTCAAGGTGATAGTGTGGGGTTATCTAGATGGGAAAGATGAACTTTGAGGTGTGCTGTTATAGCCCTACCATAGATTAGAGTGTCAAACCGGAGAGTAGTTCAACGTAGTATCATAAAGAAGAAGATATTTATATGGGAGTGTTCACTAGTGAAAGTATGATCCCTAGGCCTTGTTTCTAAGCATTGAAACACCGTTTGCAACTAGATCTTTTACATGTTTGCTTGCTTCCATCTTTATTTCAGTTTTACTTTAGTCTTTTCCACGCCATCAAGCTATCTTCTAGCACCGTTACCACTTATAATTATCTATACCACTTGTATTTCACTATCTCTTCGCCGAACTAGTGCACATATACACCTAACAAGTGTATTGGGTGTGTTGGGGACACAAGAGACTTCTTGTATCTTGATTGCAGGGTTGCTTGAGAGGGGATACCTTTGACCACTTCCTCCTTGAGTTCGATAAACCTTGGGTGATCCACTTAAGGGAAAACTTGTTGTTGTTCTACAAACCTCTGCACTTGGAGGCCCAACAACTGTCTACATGATGTCTACACACTTCTATTCTTGTAGACAGTTGTTGGGCCTCCAAGTGTAGAGGTTTGTAGAACAACATCAAGTTTTCCCTTAAGTGGATCACCCAAGGTTTATCGAACTCAGGGAGGAAGTGGTCGAAGGTATCCCCTCTCAAGCTACCCTGCAATCAAGATACAAGAAGTCTCTTGTGTCCCCAACACACCCAATACACTTGTCAGGTTTATAGGTGCACTAGTTCGGCGAAGAGATAGTGAAATACAAGTGGTATGGATAATTATAAGTGGTAACGGTGCTAGAAGATAGCTTGATGGCGTGGAAAAAACTAAAGTAAAACTGAAATAAAGATGGAAGCAAGCAAACATGTAATAGATCCAATTGCAAACGGTGTATCAATGCTTAGAAACAAGGCCTAGGGATCATACATTCACTAATGAACACTCTCATATACATATATTCTTCTTTATGATACTACTCTTAACTACTCTCTGGTTGGACACTCTAATCGATGGTAGGGCTATAACAGCACACCTCAAAGTTCATCTTTCCCATCTAGAAAACCCCACACTGTCACCTTGAGTACTAGATGAGTCCAACAAACACCACAACTTCATAGAAACATCCAACTCCAAATATAACTCATAACAAGTATTTGTAATATCTAGCCTAAGCGCCACCATGGCGAGCACGTTGTCACTTTCACACACATGAGGAGAGCAGAGATTCATTAAAGCACTTGAGTAGCAAGGTAGATCTATAGATTACAAGCTCATGATCTCAATAAGATCATGCATAGAGAGAGAGATGAACACATAGCTACCGATAGAACCCTTAGCCTCGAGGAAGAACTACTCCCGCATCATCATTGGAATCAGCAACGGTGATGGAGATGGTGGTGGAGATTGATGGAGATGGCTCCGGGGGCACTTTCCCGTCTCGGCGGGGTGCTGGAACAGAGACTTTCTGTCCCCCGAATCTCCCCTTCGGTGGCGGCGGCGCTGCGGAACTTTTCGTGGCTGGAGGCTTGATGATTTAGGGTTTATGCATTGGGAGGCTCTTATAGGCGAGAGGGGAGACCGAGGGGGTGCCGGAGGGGCCCACACCACCCCCTGACACGGCCTGGCCTGGCCCACACCACCTGGTGGTGTGGCCACCCTCTGGCCCTTCCCTGTCTCGTATTCTGGCTCCAAGTGTCTTTCGGGAAAATAACAACTTTGGCTTTTGTCCGGTCCAATTCCGAGAATATTCATTTTCTGACTTTCGTGGAACCAAAAACAGCAGAAAACAGGCAACTAGCACTATGGCATCTTGTTAATAGGTTAGTCCAAGAAATCATATGAAAAGTACTCCAAAGTTGGAACAAAACAGAAGAAAAGTAGATAAATCCAAGCATGGAACATCAAAAATTATAGATACATTTGCAATGTATCAACATCCCCAAGCTTAAATCCTCGTCCTCGAGTAGGTAAGTGATAAAAAGAAAGAATAATTTTTGAGGTGACATGCACCATCATAAACTTGATCAAAGTATTTGTAAAACATTCGAAGCTGGGATCATAGTACTTCAATCATAACATGAAAGACAAAGTTCTAACAATAAGGCAAAGCAACTATGTTGCAACATGAAAAGACACAAACAAAAGATTTATGAATAACAATGCTTTGCAAGACGTTTGTTTGTTTCACATAAAGAAAACATAGCATAGTGGCATTCAGCTGGTCCCTCATAGAGTAGCAAACATAAATGCATAGGACACCTTCAAAGTTCATAAGAGTGACTAGATACAAATAGTTTAAAACAAGCAATATCAAGGTATGCATCAATCAACTAGTCTTGGGACAATGCACATAGAACTAAGAATGGCCACTATGCTCTCAAAGTAGGTGCAAAAAGATAGAAGGTGGAGACTCAATATATAAGTGGAAGAAAGGCCTTCATAGAAGGAAGCAGAGATTCAAGTTTCATAAAGAGCTTCCAAAAATTATGGTACTTATTAGCTTTCAGCTCTCATTGCCCCTATCATAAGCATCTTGAAGTGATTAAGGTTAAAGTGAACAAACTATGGTGTACATGCTTGACGAAGTATAAGTTAGAAATCTCATGTCCCTTGAATACGAGGGCCGCTCCTCATGCTACTCAAGTTTAGTCACCGGTAAGTTCTTGTCATTGTAAGTACATGTGTATCATAGAGAACCGCCAACGGGGTACCCCTTGCGCGATGATACGGAAGAATCCCCATATCAAAATGACAAGGCAAGCAGACAACGAGCATCTCAGCAATCTTCTTATTTACCATGGGAATATGGTGCTTTTTTCTCTCTTTCCTCTTTTCATAATCTCTTATTTTTTTCTTTTTCTCTTTTTTCTCAATATAGGACTCTTTTTTTATAAGAAGAATGCTTCATAGACAGCTCATTATGGTTACGCTGCAGGTTTCCACCATGTCAGCATGGATTAGACCAGCGGCCTAGGAGTTTCTCTAACACATATACATAACTCCATGGACTTACAAGCTCCCCTTTCATTTCACACCGACGACATCCATAGACAAAAGAGCATAATATCAAGTAGGTACAAAGTACCAGTGCAATGTTGAAAGCATTCCCCATGACAGCATGGTTCTGCTAATCCCCAACAAATAAGTGCAAGCATATACAACATAGACGACACAATGGTTCAAGATTATTAAGGGCAAAAAAGTAAAGTGTGCCATCAAGTTCGTGAGAGCTTTAATCACTAGTTTTCTCATAACAAGTTTAATTCAGAAGGTAGATAAAAACATGAATATACTTGGAATAGAAAATGCTAATAGGTAGGTATGGTGGACTCTTTGGAATAACTTGGTTTTAGGAGTTGGATGCATGAGTGGAACTCATACTTGATTACGGAGGCTAGCAGAAGACTGGGAGCGACCAACTAAGAGAGCTATAATGGCCATAATCATGTAGAGCGACAAAACATCATTGATCAAAGCATCAAGTGATACTACAAGTTGAAAACTAAAGGATCATCAAGGCTATGGTGACTTTGGATAGTCATAACATGGTGTGAGCATGCGCCAAGTCAACCCAAATAAAGCATCAAAGGAGAATACCACAATACTATGCTTTAATATGCTAAAACAACGCATGATCCTTCCAAGGCACATTAAGCAATCTCAATTGTTTATACCAATTCATGCTACAACAAAGAATACTAAGCATAAAGCCAAAACAATATCAAGCATGGCATGACAAAGCATAGGCCACAATCAAAAACAAGCTCTCTTTACCACTTAAGCATGAACTTTTCCTACTCTTTTCCAATCCAAACCAAACTATTTGAAAACCAATGTATGAAAGAGGGGCTCCAACCAATTTATTCAGCAACCTAATCAAACCAAGCAAACGAAAAACCAAAACGAAAACAAAAAAGAAGACGCTCCAAGAACAACACAACTGTGTATGAAATAACAAAAATGAAGTGTTTGGAAGAAACCTGGGATTTTTATTGGTGAAGAAGGGGATGCCCAAGGCATCCCCAAGCTATGACGCTTGTACTTCTTGGATATTTCTTGGGGTGACACGTGTGGCATCCCAAATCTTGAGCTTTAGTCCATCCTTCATCTCATTACTCATTCCTTCCATACACCTGAAATTTTTCCTTTATACAAAACTTCACACAATTTTTATTAGCAACATTAGTGCACTCAAGATAATAGGTCTTTAGGTTCAGTTCCAACACCAATAAAAATTCCAATAAAACACTAGCTACTGTAGCAATTCCCTCAAAAAGCCTAGTTCCCCAAAAGAACTCAAAAAGGAACCAACAAGAAGCAAATGCAAATAATGGCAGAAATCTGTCAAAACAGACCAGCAGGTGAAGACGAATTTTTTACAACACCTTCTGTTTCTCAAATGAAAAAGTGTTGAACTAACGAAAGTTAGATAACAACCTGGGGCAGAAGCACAAAAAATCACGCCTCAATAGGACGTACAGAGATTTTACACAATATTTTATGGTGAAGCACAAAAATCTGTTTCGGGACAACAACTTTCCCAAGCATTACTTCCCTCTCATTAGAGGTTACTCTTGGCACAAAAAGCAAATAAAAAGGATAAGGAGCGGTTATTACAGAAAAATAACTTCTAAGACTCATTTAAAACTTTTGGGTTATCTCCCAATAAGTACTTTTCTTTAATGCCTTTAAGTTAGGCATGATAGTTTGAGAAGATGCTCACATAAGAAATATGAATGAAAGTAAAAGAGAGCATCAAGAAGCAAATTCAAAACACATTTAAGTCTAACCCACTTCCTATGCATAGGAATCTTGTAAATAAACAAGTCATGAAAGCACAAAGAAACAAGCATAGTAAGGCAAAGAAAGTGTAACTTCAAGACTTTCAACATAAAGAGGGGAAACTTAATATTGTTGAGACACATAAAACCATGTTTCCCTCTCTCATAATAACTTTCAGTAGCATCATAAATAAACTTAACAATATAACTATCACATAAAACATTCTTATCATGAGCCACATGCATATAATAATTATTACTCTCCACATAAGCATAGTCATTCTTATTAATTGTAGTGGGAGCTAATTCAACAAAATAGCTATCATTATTATTCTCATCACCATAATCATCAAATATAGGAGGCATATTGTAATAATTAATTTTCTCCTCAATAGTAGGTGGACTGAAAATATCATATTCATTATTGTAATCATCATATATTGGAGGTTTTGTATCATCATAAGCAATAGAATAGCTATCTTCCAAAGCCAGGGAACTAAAAAGATCATTTTCATAAAAACTAGCTTCCCCAAGCTTAGACTTTTCCATAGCATTAGCAATAATGGTGTCCAAAGAATTCATACTAACAACATTTATATTAGCATGCAAATAAAGTTCCATAGGTTTTTAAATTTTCTCTTCAAACACTTCATGTCCTAACTCAAGATAAATACTATAAAGCTCTCTAATTTTTTTGTTGTTTTCCATTAAGCTTAACTAGTGAAAACAAGAAACAAAAAGACAAAATTGCAGAATCTAAAGGAAATAACTTCGAGCACCCACACCGGAGGATGTGAGTACCTTTTACCTTACCTCCCGGGCAACGGCGCCAGAAAATAGGCGTTTGCCATGGGAGGTTCTTCTTCTTTAATCCTCCGATGTGAATACCTTTTACCTTACCTCCCCGGCAACGGCGCCAGAAAATAGCTTGATGTCTACGCACTTCTATTCTTTTAGACAGTTGTTGGGCCTCCAAGCGTAGAGGTTTGTAGAACAACAACAAGTTTTCCCTTAAGTGGATCACCCAAGGTTTATCGAACTCAGGGAGGAAGTGGTCAAAGGTATTCCCTCTCAAGCAACCCTACAATCAAGATACAAGAAGTCTCTTGTGTCCCCAACACACCCAATACACTTATCAGGTGTATAGGTGCGCTAGTTCGGCAAAGAGATAGCGAAATACAAGTGGTATGGATAATTATAAGTGGTAACTAATACATTGCAAATGTATCTATGATTTTTGATGTTCCATGCTTGGGTTTTATCCACTTTCTTGTGTTTTGTTCCAACTTTGGAGTACTTTTCATATGATTTCTTGGACTAACCTATTAACAAGAGCCACAGTGCGAGCTGCCTGTTTTCTGCTGTTTTTGGTTTCAGGAAAGTCAGAAAATGAATATTCTCGGAATTGGACGGGACAAAAGCCAAAGTGCCTATTTTACCGGAAGTCATCAAGTGCCAGAATACGAGACGGAGAAGGGCCAGGGAGCCACCACACCACCTGGCCACGCGGCCAGGCCTGGCCCACGCCAGGGGGTGGTGTGGCCGCTCCCGGCACCCCCTCGGCCTCTCCTTCCGCCTATATATTGCCCTCGAGACGAAAACCCTAAGTGCCCGATCAAAAATCCATGAAAGAGTCTGTAGCCGCCGTCGTCTCCATCCCTAGATCGGGAGGGATCTGAAGCTCTTCTCGGCACCCGGCCAGAGAGGGGAATTCACCCTGGAGGCCTTCTTCATCACCATGCAAGCCTCCGATGTGATGTGTGAGTAGTTCATCCTTGGACTACGGATCCATGTAGTAGCTAGATGGCTGGTTCTCCTCCTTTGTGCTTTCATGTTTAGATTTTGTGAGCCCCGTTCATGATCAAGATCATCTATTTGTAATTCTACATGTTGTGTTTGCAAGGATCCGATGGATATTGAGATGCTATTTCAGATTGATTATTGATTCTATCATGTCTTTGTTATTTGTGATCTTGCATGCTTTCTGTTGTCAGTAGCTATCTTGGCCAAGTATATGCTAGCAACTCCAAGAGTTAGTATTTATGCTCGATAGTGGGTTCATGCCTCTAGTAATCTGGGGAAGTGACAGAAATCTCTAATGTACTAGATGTGTTGTTGCTACTAGGGAGAAAACAACAATCCTTTGTTCATAGAACAATCGTATTGTTTACTTTACACGCAGTTCGTAAAGCAATAATCGGTTGCTTGCAACTTAATACTGGAGGGGGTTCGGATGATAACCTGAAGGTGGATTATTAGTCATAGATGCAGTTGGATGGCGGTCTATGTATAATGTTGTAATGCCCAATCAAGTCTCAAAGGTGTCAAGATGATTAGTATATGCATGCATTGCATTCTCGATGTTTGTCAATTGCCCCGCTGTAATTTGTTCACCTAGCATGTTATCTATCTTAAGGAGAGCCACCTCTAGTGAACTATGGATCCTGGTCCTTTTTCTTTACATACAATCTACAACTGTTTACTTCTTTGTGTTTACTTTCCACAAACTTTTACTTCTTTCCATTCGATACGTTTAATCCTTTGTTTTCCGCAAAATACGGTGAGATTGACAACCTCATCGCAAGTTGGGGACAAAGTTTTGTGGTTGTGTTGTGCAGGTCTCCACGTTGCTACTAGCACCGGTAGTGCGCCTTGCCAAAGCTCAGCTAGTAACACCTTTGGGGTGTTTCCTTGCTCCTACTGGTTCGATTAAACCTTGGTTTCATAACTGAGGGAAACTTTCTTCTATTCTCATCATACCTTCCTCTTGGGGTTCCCAACGAGCTCTACATCAACACCGCCATCAAGCATTTTTCTGGGCGCCGTGCATTGAGCCATCAAGCGATTTTCTGGCGCCGTTGCCGGGGAGTCAAGGACATATTTACAAGGGGAGTCCCTCATAACCAATCTCTTTACTTTGTTGTTTTTGTTTTGCTTAGTTTATTTTTGCTTCGTTTGCTTGTTTCTTTTTCAAAAACACAAAAAAAATTAGTTTTACTAAGTTACTTTCTTTTCAAAAACACAAAAAATTAAGTCTCCTTTAGTTGTCACTATGTCTAGCCTTGCTCCTATCACTATGTCACCCGAGGAAATGATTTTCACTTTTAAACAAGGAATTGAGGAAAGTTTTAAGGAAGCTTGGTTTAGAATCTCCGATCTACATGAAAAAAGCCGAGCCTAAAATGACTCAAAGCTTGTTCCTTAGCAGTTTTTACCTTGGGATTGCTCTTTGCTATAGATATGCTTTAGATGTTGTTGTGGGAGGATTTTCCTCCAATGTAATGAGGATGATGCTATTAATGCTATAAAGAAATCGATCCTCACTTACAACATGCCTAGCCAAACGGATATTTCTTTCACAAAAATATTTGCTAGGTTGAACACTCTTGACACTAGCACTACTAGCTTAGAAAGTTGCTATAATACGCTTAGGGAGCATCACAATTATGTTCCAATAAACTCTGAACCATCAAAGTGGTTCCCTACAGTAAACATTGAGATGAACACTAAAACCTTTCAAGCTCGCTGTAATATCATGTCTGAATTTTGTCTTATGCCCAAAGATATTTATAAATCTCTGAATACTTGGGGGCTCACTGAAGGAGGAAAAGAAATATCTTTTGCTAATAATACTACCATATTACCTCTTGGAATAGCTGAAGTAGTGTTTACAAAGATCCTTGGGAAAACGATTTCTATTGATTATCTTGTTATTGAATGTGCAGGAAAAGGACAAATTACACTTGGAAGGTCCCTATTAGAACTCCTTGGAGCAATAATAGATGTGGGAAAGGGGACCATGCACCTTTATTCTCCACCAAACAATCATATTTTCCCCAAGGTTAAGAATAAAACTAAGAGAGTTAACGGCAAGAAATTTGGTCTTAATGCTTCTTCATTTGAGAACACTTGATTCTTTTTCTTGCTTCTTATGCCTAACTTAAAGGCGTTAAAGAAAGTACTTATTGGGAGATAACCAAAAAGTTTTAGATGAGTCTTTGAAGTTATTACCTCTGTAATAAACTCTCCTTATCCTTTTTATTTGATTTTTGTGCCAAGAGTAACCTCTAATGAGAGTGAAGTAATGATTGGGAAAGTTGTTGTCCTGAAACAGATTTTTGTGCTTCACCGTAAAAATTCGTGAGATATCTCTGTATGTCGAATTGAGTTGTAAGTTTTTGTGCTTCTTCCCCAGGTTGTTATCTAACTTTCGTTAGTTCAACACTTTTCGATTTGATCAATAGAAGGTCTTCGAAAAAATTGTTTTTACCTGCTGGTCTGTTTTGACAGATTTCTGCCATTATTTGCATTTGCTTCTTGTTTGGTTCCTTTTTGAGTTCTTTTGGGGAATTGAGCTTTTTGAGGGAAGTGCTACAGTAGCTTGTGCTATATTGGAAGTTTTATTGGTGTTGGAACTGAACCTAAAGACCTATTATCTTGAGTGCACTAATGTTGCTAATAAAGATTGTGTGAAGTTTTGTATGAAGGAAAAAAATTCAGGTGTATGGAAGGAATGAGTAATGAGATGAATGATGGACTAAAGCTCAAGCTTGGGGATGCCACGCGTGTCACCCCAAGAAATATCAAAGAAGTACAAGCGTCAAAGCTTGGGGATGCCCTAGGCATCCCCCTCTTCATCAATAAAAATCCCAGGTTTCTTCCAAACGCTTCATTTTGTTTGTTTCATGCACAGTTGTGTTGTTCTTGGAGCGTCTTCTTTTTCGTTTTTGTTTTGTTTTCCGTTTGCTTGGTTTTCTTAGTTTGCTGAATAAATTGGTTGGACCCCCTCTTTCATACATTGGTTGTCAAATAGTTTTGGTTTGGTTTGGAAAAGAGTAGGAAAGTTTATGCTTAAGTGGTAAAGAGAGCTTGTTTTTGACTGTGGCCTATGCTTTATCATGCCATGCTTGATATTGTTTTGGCTTTATGCTTAGTATTCTTTGCTGTAGCATGACTTGTTATAAACAATTGAGATTGCTTAATGTGCCTTGGATGAATCATGCGTTGTTTTAGCATATTAAAGCATAGTATTGTGGTATTCTCCTTTGATGCTTTATTTGGGTTGACTTGGCGCATGCTCAGACCATGTTATTACTATCCCAAGTCACCATAGCCTCTATGATCCTTTAGTTTTCAACTTGTAGTATCACTTTATTCTTTGATCAATGATGTTTTGTCGCTCTTCATGATTATGACCATTATTGCTCTCTTAGTTGGTCGCTCCCAGTCTTTTGCTAGCCTCCACAACCAAGTATGAGTTCCACTCATGCATCCAACTCCTAAAACCAATTTATTCGAAAGAGTCCACCATACCTACCTACTAGCAAATGCTATTCCAAGTATATTCATGTTTCTGTCTACCTTCCAAATTAAACTTGTTATGAGAAAACTAGTGATTAAAGCTCTCACGAACTTGATGGCACACTTTACTTTTTTGCATTTAATAAACCTGAACCATTGCGTCCATCTTTGTTGCGTATATGCTTGCGCTTTATAAGTTGAAGTTAGCAGAACCATGTATCATGGGGAAAGCTTTCAACATTGCACCAGTACTTTGTACCCCGTTGATATCATGTTCTTTTGCTTATGGATCCCGGCGGTGTGAAATAAAAGTGGAACTTGTAAGATCATGGAGTATGTATGTGTGTTAGACAAACGCCTGGGCCGCTAGCCTAAGCCATGCCTAATCATGGTGGAAACTTGTAGCATAACCATAATGAGCACTCTATGAAGCATCCTCAATAAAAACCTATGCAAATAGCAAATAAAAAGATCGCTGAGATGCTCATTGTCTGCTTGCCTTGTCATTTTGGTTATGGGATAGCTCCTGTATCATGTGAGAAGGGGTACCCTGTTGGCGGTTCTTTATGATACACATGTACTTACAATGACAAGAGCTTACTCGTGACTAAAGTTGAGTAGCATGAGGTTCGGTCTTCGTAAGTAAGGGGCATGAGATTTCGGTTTATAACTTGTCAAGCATATCCTCTTAGTTGTGTCACTTTAACCTTAATCACCCTCAAGATGCTTATGATAGGGGCAATGAGAGGTGAAAGCTATAAGTACCATAATTTTTGGAAGCTCTTTATGAGACTTGAATCCCTACTTCCTTCTATGAAGGCCCTTCCTCCACTTTTATATTGAGTCTCCACCTTCTATCTTTATGCACCTACTTTGAGAGCATAGTGGCCATTCTTAGTTCTATGTGCATTGTCCCAAGACTTGATGATTGATGCATAGCTTTGATATTGCTTGTTTTAAACTATTTGTATCTAGTTACTCTTATGAACTTTGAAGGTGTCCTAGGCATTTATGTTTGCTACTCTATGAGGGACAATCTGAATGCCACTATGCTATGTTTTCTTTATGTGAAACAAACAAACGTCTTGCAAAGCATTGTTATTTATTAATCTTTTGTTTGTGTCTTTCATGTTGCAACATAGTTGCTTTGTCTTATTGCTAGAACTTTGTCTTTCATGTTTTGATTGAAGTACTATGATCCCAGCTATCAATGTTTTACAAATACTTTGATCAAGTTTATGATGGTGCATGTCATCTCAAAAATTATTCTTTCTTTTTATCACTTACCTACTCGAGGACGAGCAGGTGTTAAGCTTGGGGATGTTGATACGTTGCTAACGTATCCATAATTTTTGATGTTCCATGCTTGGTTTTATCTACTTTCTTATGGTTTGTCCACACTTTGGAGTACTTTTCGTATGATTTCTTGGACTAACCTATTAACAAGAGCCACAGTGCCAGTTGCATGTTTTCTGCTGTTTTTGGTTCCAGAAAGTTAGAAAATCAATATTCTCGGAATTGGACCGGACAAAAGCCAAAGTCGATATTTTACCGGAAGACTCACGGAGCTAGAAGACGAGACGAAGAGGGGCCACAGGGTGGCCACACCATGTGGTGGCGTGGGCTAGCCCTAGCCGCGCCACCAGGTGGTGTGGCCCCCCTGGCCACCCACTGACCTTGCCTCTTCGCCTATAAGTAGCCTCCCGATGCGAAAACCCTAAATAGTCAAGCCTCCAGCCACGAAAAGTTCCACAGCGCCGCCGCCACCGAAAAGGAGATTCGAGGGACAGAAAGTCTCTGTTCTGGCACCCTGCCGGGACGGGGAAGTGAGCCATCTCCATCGATCTCCACCACCATCTCCATCACCGTTGCTGATTCCCATGATGAGGAGGGAGTAGTTCTCTCTCGAGGCTAAGGGCTCTACCGGTAGATATGTGTTCATCTCTGTCTCTATGCATGATCTTATTGAGATCATGAGCTTGTAATCTATAGATCTACCTTGCTACTCAAGTGCTTTAATAGATCTCTGCTCTCCCCATGTGTGTGAAAGTGACAGCGTGCACACCATGGTGGCACTTAGGCTAGAGATTACAAATACTTGTTATGAGTTATATTTGGAGTTGGATGTCTTTATAAAATTGTGGTGTTTGTTGGACTCATCTAGTACTCAAGGTGACAATGTGGGGTTATCTAGATGGGAAAGATGAACTTTGAGGTGTGCTGTTATAGCCCTACCATGGATTAGAGTGTCCAACCAGAGAGTAGTTCAGCGTAGTATCATAAAGAAGAAGATATTTATTTGAGAGTGTTCACTAGTGAAAGTATGATCCCTAGGCCTTGTTTCTAAGCATTGAAACACTGTTTGCAACTAGATCTGTTACATGTTTGCTTGCTTCCATCTTTATTTCAGTTTTACTTTAGTCTTTTCCATTCCATCAAGCTATTTTCTATCATCGTTACCACTTATAATTATCTATACCACTTGTATTTCACTATCTCTTCGCCGAACTAGTGCACCTATACACCTGACAAGTGTATTGGGTGTGTTGGGGACATAAGAGACTTCTTGTATCTTGATTGCAGGGTTGCTTGAGAGGGGATACCTTTGACCACTTCCTCCCTGAGTTCGATAAACCTTGGGTGATCCACTTAAGGGAAAACCTGTTGCTGTTCTACAAACATCTGCACTTGGAGGCCCAACAACTGTCTACAAGAATAGAAGTGCATAGACATCACTACCTTCTCCCTTTCCCTCGCTTTCCCATTGATTTGACCACGAGATCCGTGAAGATCAGGCCACCCTTGAGGTTGCCCCTTATCATGATCACATATAACACATTTGAATTAAGCAGTGAAGTGCAAAAATACCCAGTGAGTGGAATCAGCTCACCTTTAGAGGCGTTGGCGATGCCATGTTAGAGCATCTCCACTCGTCCCCTATACGGCGTCCGACGCGGCCTAATTTTGGTTGTATGAGGGCGCGCCGGGTAAGTTCACGATTTGGGGGGGGGGGGGTGGGGGGCGCAGGCTCCTAGTCATACACCCAACAATCCTGAAATTTATTTATTCGGCGATTTTTATTACATGCTTGAAAAATAAAACTAGTCATAGTCATGTCTAGTCTTGTAGTACACTGCTTCGAGGTCGTCTTCGCTTGCCGCGCGCTGCTGGAACCTGTATCCTTTCGCGGTTTGATGCGGGTAGCAAAGACCGTCGATCCGCAGGCTGTGGGTACTGGAGGCCGCATCTGCTATAGCAAGCCAATGTGTCGTCCTCCGTGCGGTACAAAGAGGCGTGCATGGCCGCACGCTGCCCCCCGAACTCCTCCGGGTCGTCGGTGCGTCCAATATGGAGCGCGACCATAGCATATTTCAGAGGCACCGCCAGTCCGGACCCAAAGGTAGGACGCCTAGATGAGGGGTGTCTAGTTTGGGGACGACATCGCGGCCGCGGTCATTGCTGCCCTTTCTTGGGCTCCGCGGTGGATGAAAGTGCGGGTACCACATGCGAGGGTGATCTCCTTCGGTGATGTGGCGCATCAAACTGGCGAGTGTCTGGTTCACCCACCACATCCGCCATCCAGCTTCGTTGTGGTTCACCGGAGGAGGGTTGTCACCCTCATACTTGGCGAGCTCTCTTTCCCGTCGATGGGCCAAGAAGGCGGTCTAGGTCGCGGTGTTGTCGGGGAACCAATTGGGATCCCTCCGCTACTCCGTCGTGAGCTCGAGGTAGTAGTGTCTAGTGATGGCCGCCCGACGGGTGGAACCGAGAGGCACATGAGGGACAGGCACCCCTCCAACGCTCAGCATCCAACCGGGAGGGCAGCCGGTAGCCTAGTGGACATGGGTAGCTAGAGGTGCATAGTGCCTCTGTCACCTCGAGGGTGAGATAGGGCCAGTGTGGGTGTCCTTCGTGCGAGAGAGCAGTGTGGATCTGTTGATTGCACCGGTTGGCGCCCTAGATATAGCATGAAAGGGCGGGAACAAAAGGGCGCGCCGCCGCGTGGCCAGATGCTGGCTCGTGGTTGATATCGAGCTCGTTGGGGAACCCCAAGAGGAAGGTATGATGAGCACAGTAGCAAGTTTCCCTCAGTTATGAAACCAAGGTTATCGAACCAGTAGGAGCAAGGAAACACGTCCAAGGTGTTGTTTCCAACTTGGAATCCTGCACAACACAACCAGAGAACTCTGCCCCCAACTTACAGTGAGGTTGTCAATCTCACCGGTTTTGCTGAAAACAAAGGATTAAATGTTTTGTGTGGAAGAAAGTAATAGCTTGCAGAAAGTAAACAGAAAACAATAAACAGTTGTAGATTGATGGTAAAAGAAAGGACCGGGGTCCATAGTTCACTTGTGGTGGTTCTCCTTAAGATAGATGACATGTTGGGTGAACGAATTACGGCGGGGCAATTGACAAACATCGAGAAAGCATACATGCATATACTAATCATCTTGACTCCTATGAGATTTGATTGGGCATTACAACATTATACATAGACCGTAATCCAATTGCATCTATTACTAATAATCCACCTTCAGGTTATCATCTGAACCCCCTACAGTATTCAGTTGCAAGCAACAGATAATAGCGTTAAGCATTGCGTGCAAAGTAAACAATACGATTGTTCTATGAACAAAGGATTGTTGTTTTCTCCCTAGTAGCAACAGTACATCTAGTATCTTAGATATTTCTGTCACTTCCCCAGATTACTAGAGGCATGAACCCACTATCGAGCATAAATACTCCCTGTTGGAGTTGCTAGCATCTACTCGGCCAAGATAGCTACTAACAGCGGAGAGCATGCAAGATCACAAATAACAAAGACATGATAGAATCAATAATCCATCTGAAATAGCATCTCAATATCCATCGGATCCCCGCAAACACAACATGTATGATTACAAATAGATGATCTTGATCATGAATGGAGCTCACAAGATCTAGACATGATAGCACAAAGGACGAGAACCAGCCATCTAGCTACTACATGGACCCCTAGTCCAAGGATGAACTACTCACGCATCACACCGGAGGCTTGCATGGTGATGAAGAAGGCCTCTAGGGTGAATTCTCCCCTCCGGCAGGGTGCCGGGAAGAGCTTTAGATCCCTCCCGATCTAGGGATGGAGGTGATGGAGGTTACAGAGTCTTTCATGGAGTTTTGATCAGGTCCTTTGGGTTTTTGTATCGGAGGCAATATATAGGCGAAAGGGGAGGCCGAGGGGGTTCCCTAGGTGGCCGCACCACCCCCTGGCGCGGGCCAGGCTTGGCCGCGCGACCAGATGGTGTGGCCGGCCCCTGATGACCACAAGTATAGGGGGTGTATCGCTGTATTTTCAATAAGTAAGAGTATCGAACCCAACGAGGAGCAGAAGGTGCTGGCTAGTGGTATGGATCAGGAATTCTCTGCAAATACTTAGCAAACGGATTTTTAGGGGTTTTTGATAAAGCAAGTAAACAAAGTACGAGTAAATAAAAGATAGTAGGAATAAATGCAGCATGTGGCCCAATCCTTTATGCAGCAAAGGACAAGCCGGTTGTATTACTTAAGATGACCAAACGTTCTCGAGGACACATGGGAAGACTGTCAAGTGCTTTCGCTTCATGCAGTTGATTAATCTTCTTTAGCTTGTTCAGTGTTGTGTGGGTGAACCTGTGCTAATGTACCGACCTTCCTAGGACTAATACATACTTGTGATTATACCCCTTGCAAACATCTGTAAGTACAAGAAAGTAATTAAGGTAGAAACCTAACCACAGCTTTAAACTCTAAGACCCTTACGTCCCTTGTGCAATGGTTTCCTAACGGGGGTTCAGGTTTCTGTCACTCCGGCAACCCCTACGATTAGTAGCCAAATACACAATGCATTCCCCTAGGCCCATATAGGTGAAGTATCATGTAGTCGATGTTCACATGACACCACTAGAAGAAGTACACCACAACTTAAATATCAAACTATTGAATCTTTCTCAACACAATTCCACTACTAACAACATGACTTCTCCCATGTCCTCAAGAACAAAACGAAGTACTCACAAGACATCATATGGATCATGATCATAGATGGAATAATGATGTATAACAATCTGAACATAGAAAATAATTCAATGGTTCACTCAATAGCAACAACTACAAAGAGTAATCAACACCGGGAAAGTTTCCCCTATGAACTATGCAAGATTCAACCCAATTGTTACAGCAATATGGAGATGGTGATGAGGGTGCTGATGGTGGTGATGATGATGATGATGATCCCGATGAAGTCCAGCTTGATGATGGTGTTGATGGTGACGGTCTCCCCTTTCCGGGAAGGAATTCCCCCGGCAGAAATCTGTCTGCCGGAGAGATCTTTCTCTCTCGGTGTTTTCCGCCCCGCAGAGGCGGCGGAATCTTTCTATGGTCGCTCCCCGAGTCTTAGGGTTTCGGGAGGAATATATATGCCAGAGGGGAGTGCCAAGGGTGGACCAGGGCGGCCACACCACCTGGTGGCGCAGCCCAGGGTGGCCCGCGCCAGGGGGTGGTGTGGGCCCCCTGTGGCCCATCTCTAGCCCCCCTTTTGGCTTCCTTCGTCTTCTGGAAAAATAGGATTTTCCATGTATTTTCCTGGATTTTCTGATCTTCGCGAATTTGCCTCCGAACATCACCTTTTCCATCAGAATCCTGACTGCAGTGGTCCATGCTCCAAAAGTCATCAACCATGCAAACACAGATGAAATAACATAAGTATCACCCTTCAATATGAAATATATCAATGAATAATAGTGAATTATGACGTAGAATAGTGATGCAAAATGGACATATCAACTCCCCCCAAGCTTAGACTTCGCTTGTCCCCAAGCGAAAATGAGCTCAATAAACATGGCCTCAGGTTTATGGAGTGAAGAGTCGATAAAAGAATACGGGCTAGAAGCATCACATTCATCAAATACATAGATCATAATAGAAGACAACTCACTATTATATAACTCAACTTGCAATGAGTAAAGGAAACACAATAAAGATACATAAAGTAAATCATAATTGGCAATGGCAAACTTAGCTCTTGGTCGAAGAATAGTTGATAATTTGCTGGAGTTCACAAATAACTGGTTTTCAATGATAGCTTTCAAAGTAGTAAACACCAAGATAAGAGCAAAGTGCAAAACAAGGAACATAAGAAACATGATTGAATAAATCATCATATGAGTGGATGGAACACAACAACTCAAAATACTTGCTGAGATAGAAGGGAGTAGGTTTACTGACTCAACTACAAAGTAAAAGAAAGGCCCTTCAAAGAGGGAAGCAGGGATTGCAAGTCTCATAAAGAGCTCCCAAAAATTATGGTACTTACTAGATTTCAGCTCTCATTGCCCCTATCATAGGCATCTTTAGGTGATTAAGGTTAAAGTGATCACATATGAGGATATGCATTGACAAGTTATAAATTGAAGTCCCATGCCCCTTACTTATGAGTACCGAACCTCATGCTACTCAACTTCAGTCACGAGCAAGCTCTTGACATTGTAAATACATGCGTATCATTGAGAACCGCCAACGGGGTACCCCTTGCACATGACAAAGGAGCTATCCCATAATCAAAATGACAAGGCAAGCAGACAGTGAGCATCTCAGCAATCTTTTTATTTGCTATTTGCATAGGTTTATTGAGGATGCTTCATAGAATGATCACCATAGTTATGCTGCAAGTTTCCACCATGATTAGGCATGGCTTAGGCTAGCGGCCTAGGTGTTTCTCTAACACACATATAAACTCCATGATCTTACAAGTTCCACTTTTATTTCACACCGCCGGGATCCATAGGCAAAAGAACATGATATCAACTCAGTACAAAGTACCATGGCAGTGTTGAAAGCATTCCCCATGATACATGGTTCTGCTAACTTCAACTCATAAAGCGCAAGCATATACGCAACAAAGAAGGACCCAATGGTTCAAGTTTATTAAGTGCAAAAAAAGTAAAGTGTGCCATCAAGTTCGTGAGAGCTTTAATCACTAATTTTCACATAACAATTTTAATTTGGAAGGTAGACAAAACAAGAATTTACTTGGAATAGCAATAATGCTAATAGGTAGGTATGGTGGACACAAATGGCGTGGGTTTTAGTTTAAAGGAGTGGATGCACGAGAAGAATTCCCTGTCAGTACAGGCTTTTGGCTAGCAAGGCTGGGTAGCAAGTACAAGAGTTAAAGGAAACAAACAAACATACAAGTGATAAAAACAAACAAGCGATCTTCCTTGGAAGCACAAAAGATCTTAACTAGAGAATACTAGACTTATGAGCAAATCAAGAAAGAAAGATGATGAAATTATATTTCTTTAGAGTAGTTTTATCTTTTTTCTTTCAACTCTCAAAAATCGTGTTGCTACTGACCGAGCTAGATTTGCCAAAACCAACTAAATTAACTCAATGATCCCAAGTGATACCAATACTAACAACAAGATCAATCATATAACCAAGAATTGAAAACTAATATAAGCTAAGCAAAAGAGTGAATGGTAGAGCTTCTCATTAATAAACCATAACAGCAACTCACACCAAGGGATACATATCTAACGAGAGAGGGGACACTTTCATAATGCAAACCATCCTACATAATAACTTCCCTATTCATGATATGACTCTACTAATAAGGTAAAAAGATAGAAGATAGTGATGTGATACCGCGGCACTCCCCCCAAGCTTAGAACAAACCAAGGGGATGCCAAACATGATGACGAATTACTCCTTAGGTGGTTGTGGTATCCTCTCATCTTCGTCCGTCTTCCAGGGTAAGGGCTTCCCATCAACAAAGGATATCGTAGTTTCCAACATTCTGAAACTTGCAGCAACGCTTATGCGTTTAAACCTAGCCTCATACTCACAGTTTTGAATTTGAACGTCATAGAACTGTGCTTGCAGTTCGTTGGTTGTTTGGCCGAGTGAGAGGACTTCGTCTTTGAGTTCAGCAGTCTCCTTTTGGTGCTCGGTGATGAGTTCGGAACAAATCTTATGGATGATATCCACTTCGCGCTCCGCCATATTCTTGTACCTAAAGACTTCTTGCTCCAGTGCTTCCATCCTATCCTCTAGACTTCCTTCACCTTTAGGGCCTTGAACCTCTTTAATCTGGACCTCCCCATCTTTGAGCAACAACTCCTTGGGATGAATCTTCAACTCTCTCATGTATGGGTTGATGATATCTTCTAAGGAATCTCCCTCGGCTGATCCAGTGGAAGACATTGTGGCTCCAAATCTGGGATTCTACCTGGCAGAAACAGATCGAAACAAAGACGCGATGAAAACACGATATATGAACCTCGGGAGATCTGGGGGGGTTATATATTACGAAGTTTCATAACAAGAGGAAGGTACTGGGTGAAAACGGGTCGGAGACGGAGTCTGGGGTGGCCTCACCACCTGGTGGCGCGGCCAAGGGTGGGCCCGCGCCACAGGGTGGTGTGGGCCACCGTGGCTCCGTTTCCGTCCCTTTTTCGCTTCGTAACTTTCCTCATTGACTAAAAACTGCAAAAATATAGTTGGATTGTATTTTCGCGGAACTTTTCTTACCAGAACTATTACCTATTTGAAAATAGACTCTGCGGGTCTCTGAATTTGGTCCTCGATGAATCTCTCTGGAGTTATAACTTGAAAGGCATCAACATCTTCGTTGTAAGAATCTCCAGCAATATAGTGCTTGAGTTGCTGCCCATTCACTACTTGTGTAGTATTATCTTTTAAAGAAGAAATTTTTATTGCTCCCGAACGGTATACTTCTTCAATAATGAAAGGTCCTTCCCATTTTGACAGTAGCTTTCCTACAAAAAATCTAAGACGAGACCTATACAATAGAACTTTCTCACCAACATAAAATTCTCTCTTAAGTATTCGCTTGTCATGCCATCTTTTAACTTTTTCCTTAAAGAGCCTAGTATTTTCATAGGCTTCACTCCTCCATTCATCTAAAGAGCTTAAGTCAAATAATCTTTTCTCACCAGCGAGCTTACATTCTCTATTTAGTTCTTTAAATGTCCAGTAAGCTTTGTGTTCTAATTCTAAGGGTAGGTGACAAGCTTTCCCCTAAACCATTTTATAAGGAGACATCCCCATAGGATTTTTGTAAGCAGTTCTATAAGCCCATAAAGCATCATTCAACTTTTTAGCCCAGTTTTTTCTAGATCTATTAACAGTCTTTTGCAAGATGGATTTAATTTCTCTATTTGATAACTCTACTTGCCCGCTAGTTTGGGGGTGATAAGCTGAAGCAATTCTATGATTACCATCATATTTAGCAAGGGTCTTGCTAAAACCACCATGAATGAAATGAGAACCCCCATCAGTCATGAGATACCTAGGCACCCCAAACCTAGGAAAGATAACATCCTTAAGCATTTTTAGAGAAGTCTCCCCGTCGGCACTATTTGTAGGAATGGCTTCTACCCACTTAGTAACATAATCAACGACAACAAGAATATGAATGTAACC
Source organism: Avena eriantha (assembly GCA_910589775.1). NCBI lineage: Eukaryota > Viridiplantae > Streptophyta > Magnoliopsida > Poales > Poaceae > Avena > Avena eriantha. The sequence goes on from OU342745.1 coordinate 536,591,556, forward strand.
TTTCGAAGGAGGGAAAGGACCCATAAAGTCGAATCCCCAACAATCAAAAGGTTCAATAACTAGAGAGTAGTTCATAGGCATTTCATTACGTCTAGAAATATTACCAACACGCTGACATTCATCACAAGATAAAACAAATTTTCTTGCATCTTTAAAAAGGGTAGGCTAGTAGAAACCTGATTGTAGTACCTTTTGTGTGGTTCTATCTCCTGCATGATGTCCTCCATAGGCGCTACCATGACATTTACGCAATATCTCTTTTTGTTCATATTCTGGAACACACCTTCGCATAATACCATCAACTCCTTCTTTGTATAAGTGTGGGTCATCCCAAAAATAATGCCTCAAATCATAAAAGAACTTTCTTCTTTGCTGAGCTGTAAAAGTTGGAGGCAAATACTTGGAGACAATAAAGTTAGCATAATCAGCATACCAAGGGCTTCCTCGCGAGCTCACCCCTACTGCGGCTAACTATTTATTTGGGAAACTATCATTAACAGGCATAGGATCAAAAGAGATGTTTTCCAGACGAGATAAATTATCAGTTACAGGGTTTTCAGCACCCTTCCTATCTACTATATGTAGATCAAACTCTTGTAAAAGCAGTACCCATCTAATAAGCCTAGGCTTAGCGTCCTTCTTTGTCATAAGATATTTAATAGTAGCATGATCAGTATGAATGGTTACTTTTGAGTCCACAATATAAGGCCTAAACTTATCACAGGCAAAAACAACAGCTAGAAATTCCTTTTCAGTAGTGGCATAATTCCTTTGAGCAGCGTCTACAGTCTTACTAGCATAATGGATAACGTTTAACTTTGTATCAATGCGTTGCCCAAGGACAGCCCCTACAGCAAAATCACTAGCATCACACATTATTTCAAAGGGTAAACTCTAATCAGGTGGTTGAACAATATGGGCGGTAGTTAAAGCCTTCTTAAGAGTTTCAAAAGCTTCCCTACAATCATCATCAAAAACGAAGGGTACATCTTTTTGAAGAAGATTAGTGAGAGGTTTTGATATCCTAGAGAAGTATTTAATAAACCTCCTATAGAAACCAGCATGACCAAGGATACTACGAATACCTTTGATGTCTCTTGGACATGGCATCTTATCAATTGCCTCAACCTTAGCTCTATCAACCTCTATGCCTCTTCCAGAAACTTTATGCCCAAGAACAATCCCTTCATTAACCATGAAGTGGCATTTCTCCCAATTAAGAACAAGATTAGTTTCTTCACATCTCTTCAAAACTTTATCAAGGTTGTGCAGACAATTATCAAAAGAAGTTCCGTAGATAGAAAAGTCATCCATGAACACTTCTACAATCTCTTCACAAAAACCATGAAAGATAGCACACATGCACCTTTGGAAAGTAGTAGGAGCATTACATAAACCAAAAGGCATACGTCTATAAGCATAAGTTCCATAACGACAAGTAAAAGTAGTTTTTTCTTGATCTTCTTGTTTAACAGCAATTTGAGAGAAACCAGAATAACCATCAAGAAAACAAAAATGGGTCTTTTTAGACAACCTTTCCAACATTTGATCAATAAAAGGAAGCAGGTAGTGATCTTTCTTAGTAACTTTATTGACTTTCCTAAAATCGATGCACATCCTATAGCCTACCACTATTCTTTGAGGAATAACCTCATCATTATCATTAGGGACAACGGTAATACCTCCTTTTTTAGGAACACAATGAACAGGACTAACTGATACATTGCAAATGTATCTATAATTTTTGATGTTCCATGCTTGGTTTTATCCACTTTCTTGTACTTTGTTCCAACTTTGGAGTACTTTTCATATGATTTCTTGGACTAACCTATTAACAAGAGCCACAGTGCCAGCTGCCTGTTTTCTGCTGTTTTTGGTTCCAGGAAAGTCGGAAAATGAATATTCTCGGAATTGGACGGGACAAAAGCCAAAGTGCCTATTTTTCCGAAAGTGATCAAGTGCCAGAATACGAGATGGGGAAGGGCCAGGGGCCGGCCACACCACCTGGCCATGCGGCCAGGCCTGGCCCGCGCCAGGGGGTGGTGTGGTGGCTCCCGGCACCCCCTCGGCCTCTCCTTTCGCATATAAGTTTCCCTCGGGACGAAAACCCTAAGTACCCGATCAAAAATCCACGAAAGAGTCTGTAGCCGCCGTCATCCCCGTCCCTAGATCGGGAGGGATCTGAATCTCTACCCGGCACCCTGTCGGAGAGGGGAATTCACCCTGGAGGCCTTCTTCATCACCATGCAAGCCTCTAGTGTGATGCGTGAGTAGTTCATCCTTGGACTACGGATCCATGTAGTAGCTAGATGGCTGGTTTCTCCTCCTTTGTGCTTTCATGTTTAGATCTTGTGAGCTCCGTTCATGATAAAGATCATCTATTTGTAATTCATACATGTTGTGTTTGCGGGGATCCGATGGATATGGAGATTCTATTTAAGATTGATTATTGATTCTATCATGTCTTTGTTATTTGAGATCTTGCATGCTTTCGGTTGTTAGTAGCTATCTTGGCCAAGTATATGCTAGCAACTCCAAGAGTTAGTATTTATGCTCGATAGTGGGTTCATGCCTCTGGTAATCTGGGGAAGTGACAGAAATCTCTAATGTACTAGATGTGTTGTTGCTACTAGGGAGAAAACAACAATCCTTTGTTCATAGAACAATCGTATTGTTTACTTTACACGCAGTTCGTAAAGCAATAATCTGTTGCTTGCAACTTAATATTGGAGGGGGTTCGGATGATAACCTGAAGGTGGATTATTAGTCATAGATGCAGTTGGATGGCGGTCTATGTATTATGTTGTAATGCCCAATCAAGTCTCAAAGGAGTCAAGATGATTAGTATATGCATGTATTGCTTTCTCGGTGTTTGTCAATTGCCCCGCTGTAATTTGTTCACCCAGCATGTTATCTATCTAAGGAGAGCCACCTCTAGTGAACTATGGATCTCGGACCTTTTACTTTACATACAATCTACAATTGTTTACTGCTTTGTGTTTACTTTCTGCAAACTTTTACTTCTTTCCATTCGATACGTTTAATCCTTTGTTTTCCGGAAAACACGGTGAGATTGACAACCTCATCGCAAGTTGGGGACAAATTTCTGTGGTTGTGTTGTGCAGGTCTCCACGTTGCTACTAGCACCGGTAGTGCGCCCTGCCAAAGCTCAGCTAGTAACACCTTTGGGGTGTTTCCTTGCTCCTACTGGTTCGATTAAACCTTGGTTTCATAATTGAGGGAAAACTTTCTGATGTGCTCATCATACCTTCCTCTTGGGGTTCCCAACGAGCTCTATGTCGATCGTCGAGTGCATCAAGATCTTTTCTGGTGCCGTTGCCGAGGAGTCAAGGACATCTTCACAAGGGGAGTCCCTCATAACCAATCTCTTTACTTTGTTGTTTTTGTTTTGATTAGTTTCTTTTTTCTTTGTTTGCTTGTTTTGTTCTTCAAAAAACACAAAAAAATAGTTTTACTTGTTTTGCTTTCTTATTTGAAAACCCAAAAAAAATGACTACTCTTGAAAACACTAAGTTGCGTGACTTCACTAGCACCAACAACAATGATTTTATGAGCACACCTATTGCTCCACCTGTGGCTGAAAATACTTTCTTTGAGATAAAACCTGCTTTGCTCAATCTTGTTATGAGAGAGCAATTTTCTAGTATTGGTAATGAAGATGCTGCTTCCCATCTAAATAACTTTGTTGAACTTTGTGTGATGCAAAAGCATAAGGATATAGATGGTGATATTATTAAACTGGAATTATTTTCTTTCTCTTTGAGAGGAAAAGCTAAAGAATGGTTGAATTCCTTAACTAGGAATAGTATTGATTCTTGGACTAAGTGCAAAGATGCTTTTATTGGAAAATACTATCCTCTTGCTAAGATTATATCCATGAGAAGTGAAATAATGAAGTTTAAACAACTTGATAATGAGCATGTTGCTCAAGCTTGGGAAAGAATGAAATCTTTGGTAAGAATGAAATCTTTGGTTAAGAATTGTCCCACTCATGGACTGACTGCTTGGATGATCATCCAAACTTTTTATGCAGGATTGAACTATTCTTCAAGGAACCTATTGGATTCTGCTGCTGGAGGTACCTTTATGACCATCACTTTGGGTGCTGCAACAAAACTTTTGGATAATATGATGGTTAATTATTCTGAATGGCATACTGAGAGAGCTCCACAAGGTAAGACGGTAAATTCTGTTGAAGAAACCTCCTCCTTGAGTGATAAGATTGATATTATTATGTCTATGCTTGTTAATGGGAAAGCCCATATTGATCCAAATAATGTTCCTTTAGCCTCTTTGGTTTCTCAAGAAGAGCAAGTTGATGTGAACTTCATAAGAAATAATAATTTTGGCAACAATGCTTATGGTAATAATGCTTAGAGGAACAATTTTGGTAACAACAATTATAAGCCATATCCTCCCAACAATGGTAATGCTTATGGAAATTCTTACAACAATAATAAAAGTGCTCCCTCTGAACTTGAAGTTATGCTTAAAGAGTTTATTAGTAAACAAACTGCTTTCAATAAAACTATTTAGGAAAAACTCTCTAATGCTGAAAGAAATATAGCGTCTTTGGCTGAAGCTCAATCTTCTTTGAATAAAATGGCTGCTAAACCTGAAACTAATGAGAATCCCTTTGCAGCTACTAATGCTATACAAGTAAGAATTGATGAAAATGTTAGACTATTAGCTGAATTACATGCTAAGTGGGAAAGAGAAGATGAAATTGCTAGAAACATTAGTGTTTCTACTATCACCACCACTAGTGTTGAGGCTAGCAATAGTTCTACTACTTTAGATAATAAAGTTAATTTTGATCTTGATGGTTGCAACATCTCTGAAGTTATTAAGTTCCTACAAAAGCTTGCTAAAAGTCCTAATGCTAGTGCTATGAACATGGCTTTTACAAAACACATTACTGATGCTCTCATAAAGATTAAAGAAGAAAAGATGAAACATAAAGCTTCTATTCCTATAAAGCAAGAGGATGGTTGGGAACCCATCATTAATATGAAAGTGAATGACTTTGATCTCAAAGCTTTGTGTGATCTTGATAGTAGTGTTTCTATTATGCCTAGAAGGATTTATGATATGTTTGATTTGCCTCCTCTTGAAGATTGTTATTTCAATATCCCACTTGATGCTAATGCTAAAAAGAAACTAGTGGAGAGTCTTAATGATGTTCTTATTATGGTTAACGATTCCTATGTCCACGTTGATTTATATGTTTTGGATGTTGAATACAATGCTTCTTGTCCTATTACTTTGGGAAGACCTTTTCTTAGAACTGTTGGTGCCATCATTGATATGAAAGAAGGCACCATTAAATATCAACTCCCACTCAAGAAAGGTATAGAAAACTTCCCTAAAAAGAGAGAAAAGATTTCTTTTGCTTCTCCTATGAAAACAAAATTTGGTCTTAATGCTTCTTCATTTGAGAACACTTGATTCTTTCTTTGCTTCTTATGCCTAACTTAAAGGCGTTAAAGAAAAGTACTTGTTGGGAGATAACCCAAGAGTTTTAGATGAGTCTTGGAAGTTATTACCTCTGTAATAACCTCTCCTTATCCTTTTTATTTGCTTTTTGTGCCAAGAGTAACCTCTAATGAGAGTGAAGTAATGATTGGGAAAGTTACTGTCCCGAAACAGATTTATGTGCTTCACCATAAAAATGCCTGAGAGAGATATGTACGTCGGATTGAGCTGTAATTGTTTGTGCTTCTGCCCCAGGTTGTTATCTAACTTTTGTTAGTTCAACACTTTTCAATTTGAGCAACAGAAGGTCTTCAAAAAATTCGGCTTTACTTGCTGGTCTGTTTTGACAGATTTCTGCCATTTTCTGCATTTGCTTCTTGTTAGTTCCTTCTTGAGTTCCTTTGGGGAATTGAGCTTTTTGAGGGAAGTGCTACAGTATATAGTGTTCTAATGGAAGTTTATTTGGTGTTAGAACTGAACTCTCGAAATCCATCATTAGCTAAACAATTATTTGGTTATGCCATTTTGGGCTTTGCTCTTACCGAAGCTATTGCATTGTTTGCACTAAATCGCAGAAAACGAGATCAAAAAGGTTGCCCCTTACTCGCAGATTAGGAAGGCCAACTGAACTGCAAAAACAAGGGACGCTTGGAAAGTCTATTCTGGTTCGAATCCAGTTCGTCCATGCCACAGAGACTACTAAAAACTACACTATATATGAGTTTATGAAAGCTTTCTCAACTATATGAGTTTCTGAAAGCAAGTGAAAGAACGAAAAGCGGAAAGTCTTATGTGTCAAAACAATGATTTATAACAGATAAGACTAAATAAGTATAGGAACTGAAAACCTAACGAGAAGTATGCAGCTGTGCTACTAGTTGGACGGTCTCGATTGAGGTACAAAGGTGAAACGCGATGCTGCGCCTAACTATATAGAACGGTGATCCATTCAGAGAAGTCGGCCTGAGACTTATTTATCTTAAGTGCACCAATGTTGCTAATGAGATTGTGTGAAGTTTTGTATGAAGGAAAAATTTCAGGTGTATGGAAGGAATGAGTAATGAGATGAAGGATGGACTAAAGCTCAAGCTTGGGGATGCCACGCGTGTCACCCCAAGAAACATCCAAGAAGTACAAGCGTCAAAGCTTGGGGATGCCCAAGGCATCCCTCTTCTTCATCAATAAAAATCCAATTTTTTTTCCAAACGCTTTATTTTTATTGTTTCATGCACATTCTTGGAGCGTCTTCTTTTTCGTTTTCATTTTGGTTTTTGTTTTCTTTTGTTTGCTTAGTTTTCTGAATAAATTGGTTGGACCCCCTCTTTCACACTTTGGTTTGCAAATAGTTTGGTTTGGTTTGGAAAAGAGTAGGAAAGTTCATGCTTATGTGGTAAAAAGAGCTCGTTTTTGACTGTGGCCATGCTTTGTCATGCCATGCTTGATATTGTTTTGGCTTTATGCTTAGTATTCTTTGCTGTAGCATGACTTGTTATAAACAATTGAGATTGCTTAATGTGCCTTGGATGAATCATGCGTTGTTTTAGCATATTAAAGCATAGTATAGTGGTATTCTCCTTTGATGCTTTATTTGGGTTGACTTGGCGCATGCTCACACCATGTTATGACTATCCAAAGTCACCATAGCCTTTATGATCCTTTAGTTTTCAACTTGTACTATCACTTTATGCTTTGATCAATTATGTTTTGTCGCTCTGCATGATTATGGCCATTATCGCTCTCTTAGTTTGTCGCTCCCAGTCTTTTGCTAGCCTCCACAACAAAGTATGAGTTCCACTCATGCATCCAACTCCCTAAACCAAGTTTTTCCAAAAAGTCCACCATACCTACCTACTAGCTTATGCTATTCCAAGTATATTCATGCTTTTGTTTACCTTCCACTTGTTATGAGAAAACTAGTGATTAAAGCTCTCACGAACTTGATGGCACACTTTACTTTATTGCCTCTAATAAACTTGAACCATTGGGTCCTTCTTTGTTGCGTATATGCTTGCGCTTTATAAGTTGAAATTAGCAGAACCATGTTTCATGGGGAACGCTTTCAACATTGCACTTGTACTTTGTACCCCGTTGATATTATGTTCTTTTGCTTACGGATCCCGGCGGTGTGAAATAAAAGTGGAACTTGTAAGATCATGGAGTTTGTATGTGTGTTAGAGAAACGCCTGGGCCGCTAGCCTAAGCCATGCCTAATCATGGGGGAAACTTGCAGCATCACCATAATGATCACTTTATGGAGCATCCTCAATAAAAACCTATGCAAATAGCAAATAAAAAGATCGCTGAGATGCTCATTGTCTGCTTGCCTTGTCATTTTGATTATGGGAAAGCTCCCATATCATGTGCAAGCAAGGGGTACCCCGTTGGCGGTTCTTAATGATACACATATACTTACAATGACAAGAGCTTACTCGTGACTAAAGTTGAGTAGCATGAGGATCGGTCTTCGTAAGTAAGGGGCATGAGATTCCGGTTTATAACTTGTCAAGCATATCCTCTTAGTTGTGTCACTTTAACCTTAATCACCTTCCAGATGCTTATGATAGGGGCAATGAGAGCTGAAAGCTTTAAGTATCATAATTTTTGGAAGCTCTTTATGAGACTTGAATCCCTACTTCCTTTTACAAAAGGCCTTTCTTCCACCATTATATTGAGTCTCCACCTTCTATCTTTATGCACTACTTTGAGAGTATAGTGGTCATTCTTAGTTCTATGTGCATTGTCCCAAGACTAGTTGATTGATGCATAACTTGTTATTGCTTGTTTGAAACTATTGTATCTAGTCACTCTTATGAACTTTGAAGGTGTCATATGCATTTATATTTGCTACTCTATTGAGGGACAAGCTGAATACTATTATGCTATGTTTTCTTTATGTGAAACAAACAAACGTCTTGCAAAGCATTGTTATTCATGAATCTTTTGTTTGTGCCTTTTCATGTCGCATCATAGTCTCTTTGCTTATTGCTAGAACTTTGTCTTTCATGTTATGATTGAAGTACCATGATCCAAGCTTTGAATGTTTTGCAAATACTTTGATCAAGTCTTTGATGGTGCATGTCACCTCAAAAATTCTTTCTTTTTATCACTTACCTACTCGAGGACGAGCAGGAGTTAAGCTTGGGGATGTTGATACACTGCAAATGTATCTATAATTTTTTATGTTCCATGCTTGGTTTTATCCACTTTCTTGTGTTTTGTTCCAACTTTGGAGTACTTTTATTATGATTTCTTGGACTAACCTCTTAACAAGAGCCGCAGTGCCAGCTGCCTGTTTTCTGCTATTTTTGGTTCTAGGAAAGTCAGAAAATGAATATTCTCGGAATTGGACGGGACAAAAGCCAAAGTGCCTATTTTTCAGAAGGGATCAAGAGCCAGAATACGAGACGGAGAGGGGCCAGGGGCCGGCCACACCACCTGGCCGCACGGCCAGGCTTGGCCCGCGCCAGGGGTGGTCTGGCCGACCCCAGCACCCCCTCGGCCTCTCCTTCCGCCTATAAGTTGCCCTCGGGACGAAAACCCTAAGTACCCAATCAAAAATCCACGAAAGAGTTTGTAGCCGCTGTCGTCTCTGACCCTAGATCAGGGGGGATCTGAAGCTCTTCCCGACACCCTGCCGGAGAGGGGAATTCACCCTGGAGGCCTTCTTCATCACCATGCAAGCCTCCGGTGTGATGCGTGAGTAGTTCATCCCTAGACTACGGATCCATGTAGTAGCTAGATGGCTGGTTTCTCCTCCTTTGTGCTTTCATGTTTAGATCTTGTGAGCTCCGTTCATGATCAAGATCATCTATTTGTAATTCATACATGTTGTGTTTGCGGGGATCCAATGGATATTGAGATGCTATTTCAGATTGATTATTGATTCTATCATGTCTTAGTTATTTGAGATCTTGCATGCTTTCCGTTGTTAGTAGCTATCTTGGCCAAGTAGATGCTAGAAACTCCAAGAGTTAGTATTTATGCTCGATAGTGGGTTCATGCCTCTGGTAATCTGGGGAAGTGACAGAAATCTCTAAGGTACTAGATGTGCTATTGCTACTAGGGAGAAAACAACGATCCTTTGTTCAAAGAACAATTGTATTGTTTACTTTACACGCAGTTCGTAAAGCAATAATCTGTTGCTTGCAACTTAATACTGGAGGGGGTTCGGATGATAACATAAAGGTGGATTATTAGTCATAGATGTAGTTGGATGGCGGTCTATGTATTATGTTGTAATGCCCAATCAAGTCTTAAAGGAGTCAAGATGATTAGTATATGCATGTATTGCTTTCTCGGTGTTTTTCAATTGCCCTGCTGTAATTTGTTCACCCAGCATGTTATCTATCTAAGGAGAGCCACCTCTAGTGAACTATGGATCCCGGTCCTTTTACTTTACACACAATCTACAACTGTTTACTGCTTTGTGTTTACTTTCTGCAAACTTTTTACTTCTTTCCATTCGATGCGTTTAATCCTTTGTTTTCCACAAAACATGGTGAGATTGACAACCTCATCGCAAGTTGGGGACAAAGTTATGTGGTTGTGTTGTGCAGGTCTCCACGTTGCTACTAGCACCGGTAGTGCGCCCTGCCAAAGCTTAGCTAGTAACACCTTTGGGGTGTTTCCTTGCTCCTACTGGTTCGATTAAACCTTGGTTTCATAATTGAGGGAAAACTTTCTGATGTGCTCATCATACCTTCCTCTTGGGGTTCCCAACGAGGAAGGTGCTGGCTAGTGGTATGGATCAGGAATTCTCTACAAATACTTAGCAAACGGATTTTAGGGGTTTTCGATAAAGCAAGTAAACAAAGTACGAGTAAATAAAAGACAGTAGGAATAAATGCAGCAAGTGGCCCAATCCTTTATGCAGCAAAGGACAAGCCGTTTGTATTACTTAAGATGACCAAACGTTCTCGAGGACACATGGGAAGACTGTCAAGTGCTTTCGCTTCATATAGTTGATTAATCTTCTTTAGCTTGCTAAGTGTTGTGTGGGTGAACCTGTGCTAATGTACCAAACTTCCTAGAAATAATACATACTTGTGATTATACCCCTTGCAAACATCCGTAAGTACAAGAAAGTAATTAAGGTAAAAACCTAACCACAGCTTTAAACTCTAAGACCCTTACGTCCCTTGTGCAATGGTTTCCTAACGGTGGTTCAGGTTTCTGTCACTCCGGCAACCCCTATGATTAGTAGCCAAATACACAATGCATTCCCCTAGGCCCATATAGGTGAAGTGTCATGTAGTCGACGTTCACATGACACCACTAGAAGAAGTACACCACAACTTAAATATCAAACCATTGAATCGTTCCCAACACAACTCCACTACTAACAACATGACTTCTCCCATGTCCTCAAGAAAAAAATGAACTACTCACAAGACATCATATGGATCATGATCAGAGATGGAATAATGATGTATAACAATCTGAACATAAACAATAATTCAATGGTTCACTCAATAGCATCAACTACAAAGAGTAATCAACACCGGGAAAGTTTCCCCTATGAACTATGCAAGACTCAACCCAATTGTTACAGCAATATGCAGATGGTGATGAGGGTGCTGATGGTGATGATGGTAGTGATGATGATGATGATCCCGATGAAGTCCAGCTTGATGGTGGTGTTGATGGCGATGATCTCCCCTCTTCGGGACGGAATTCCCCCGGCAGAAATCTGTCTGCCGGAGAGATCTTTCTCTCTCGGTGTTTTCCGCCCCGCAGAGGCGGCGGAATCTTTCTGTGGTTGCTCCCCGAGTCTTAGGGTTTCGGGAGGATGATATACGCTAGAGGGGAGAGCCTGGAGTGGGCCAAGGCGGCCACACCACCTGCTGGCACGGCTTAGGGCTGCCCGCGCCAGGGGTGGTGTGGGCCCCCTGTGGCCCATCTCCAGCCCCCCTCTGGCTTCCTTTGTCTTCTGGAAAAATAGGATTTTTCGTATATTTTCCCGGATTTTCTAATCTTTGTGAATTTTGCCTCCAAACAGCACCTTTTCCATCAGAATCCTGACTGCAGCGGTCCATGCTCCAAAATTCATCAACCATGCAAAAACAGATGAAATAACATAAGTATCACCTCTCACTATGAAATATATCAATGAATAACAGTGAATTATGACATAGAATAGTGATGCAAAATGGACATATCAACGTTCCTTGTGCAATGGTTTCCTAACGGGGGTTCAGGTTTCTGTCACTCCGGCAACCCCTACGATTAGTAGCCAAATACACAATGCATTCCCCTAGGCCCATATAGGTGAAGTATCATGTAGTCGACGTTCACATGACACCACTAGAAGAAGTACACCACAACTTAAATATCAAACTATTGAATCTTTCTCAACACAATTCCACTACTAACAACATGACTTCTCCCATGTCCTCAAGAACAAAACGAACTACTCATAAGACATCATATGGATCATGATCAGAGATGGAATAATGATGTATAACAATCTGAACATAGACAATAATTCAATGGTTCACTCAATAGCATCAACTACAAAGAGTAATCAACACCGAGAAAGTTTCCCCTATGAATTATGCAAGATTCAACCTAATTTTGACAACAATATGGAGATGGTGATGAGGGTGCTGATGGTGATGATGATGATCCCGATGAATTTCAGCTTGATGATGGTGTTGATGGCGTCAGTCTCCCCTCTCCGGGAAGGAATTCCCCCGGCAGAAATCTGTCTGCCGGAGAGATCTTTCTCTCTCGGTGTTTTCTGCCCCATAGAGGCGGCAGAATCTTTCTGTGGTCGCTCCCCGAGTCTTAGGGTTTCGGGAGGAATATATATGCCAGAGGGGAGTGCCAGGGGTGGACCAGGGTGGCCACACCACCTGGTGGCGCGGCCCAAGGTGGCCCGCGCCAGGGGGTGGTGTGGGACCCCTGTGGCCCATCTCCAGCCCCCCTTCTCGCATCCTTCTTCTTCTGGAAAAATAGGATTTTTCATGTATTTTCTTGGATTTTCTGATCTTCGTGAATTTTGCCTCCAAACAGCACCTTTTCCATCAGATTCCTGACAGCAGCGGTCCATGCTCCAAAAGTCATCAACCATGCAAAAACAGATGAAATAACATAAGTATCACCTCTCAATACGAAATATATCAATAAATAACCATGAATTATGATGTAGAATAGTGATGCAAAATGGACGTATCAGCCCCTGGCCCCTCTCCGTCTCGTATTCTGGCTCAGTGTCCCCCTTGGTGAAATATTTACTTTGGCTTTTATCCCATCCAATTCCGAGAATATTCATTTTCTGACTTTCCTGGAACCAAAAACAACAGAAAACAGGCAGCTGGCACTGTGGCATCTTGGTAATAGGTTAGTCCAAGAAAGTGTATAAAAATACTCCAAAGTGTGTGATGGCCCAAATATATCGAGCTCGTTGGGGAACCCCAAGAGGAAGGTATGATGAGCATAGCAGCAAGTTTTCCCTCAGTAAGAAACCAAGGGTATCAATCCAGTAGGAGCAAGGAAACACCCCAAAGGTGTAGCTAGCTGAACGTTGGCAGGGCGCACTACCGGTGCCAGCAGCAATGTGGAGACCTGCACAACACAACAATAGAACTTTGCCCCCAACTTGCGATGAGGTTGTCAATCTCATCGGTTTTGCTGAAAACAAAGTATTAAACGTATCGAATGGAAGGAAGTAATAGTTTGCAGAAAGTAAACACAAAGCAGTAAACAGTTTGTAGATTGTATGTAAAAGAAAGGACAGGGGTCCATAGTTCACTAGAGGTGGCTCTCCTTAAGATAGATAACATGTTGGGTGAACAAATTACAGCGGGCAATTGACAAACATCGAGAAAGCAATACATGCATATACTAATCATCTTGACTCCTTTGGAACTTGATTGGGCATTAAAACATTATACATAGACAGCCATCCAACTACATCTATGACTAATAATCCACCTTTAGGTTATCATCCGAACCCCCTCCAGTATTAAGATGCAAGCAACAGATTATTGCTTTATGAATTGCGTGTAAAGTAAACAATACAATTGTTCTGTGAACAAAGGATTATTGTTTTCTCCCTAGCAGCAACAACACATCTAGTACCTTAGAGATTTCTGTCACTTCCCTAGATTACCAGAGGCATGAACCCACTATCAAGCATAAATACTAACTCTTGGAGTTGCTAGCATCTACTTGGCCAAGATAGCTACTAACAACGGAAAGCATGCAAGATCTCAAATAACTAAGACATGATAGAATCAATAATCAATCTGAAATAGCATCTCAATATCCATTGGATCCCCGCAAACACAACATGTATGAATTACAAATAGATGATCTTGATCATGAACGGAGCTCACAAGATCTAAACATGAAAGCACAAAGGAGGAGAACCAGCCATCTAGCTACTACATGGACCCGTAGTCCAGAGATGAACTACTCACGCATCACACCGGAGGCTTGCATGATGATGATGAAGGCCTCCAGGGTGAATTCCCCTCTCCGGTAGGGTGCCGGGAAGAGCTTCATATCCCTCCCGATCTAGGGATGGAGATGACGGTGGCTACAGACTCTTTCATAGATTTTTGATCGGGTACTTAGGATTTTGGTATCAGAGGCAATATATAGGCGGAAGGAGAGGCCGAGGGGGTGCCTGGGCTGGCCACACCACCCCTGGCACGGCCAGGCCTGGCCCGCGCGGCCAGATGGTGTGGTGGCCCCTTGGCTCCTCTCCGTCTCGTATTCTGGCTCTAGATGACTTCCAGTAAAATAGGCACTTTGGATTTTGTCCCGTCCAATTCCGAGAATATTCATTTTCTGACTTTCCTGGAACCAAAAACAGCAAAAAACAGGCAGCTGCCACTGTGGCTCTTGTTAATAGGTTAGTCCAAGAAATCATATGAAAAGTACTCCAAAGTGTGGACAAAACACAAGAAAGTAGATAAAACCAAGCATGGAACATCAAAAATTATAGATACATTTGCAATGTATCAGTGTGAACAAAACATAAGAAAGTAGATATAAACCAAGCATGGAACATCAAAAATTATAGATACGTTTGCAACGTATCAACATCCCCAAGCTTAACCCCTGCTCGTCCTTGAGTAGGTAAGTGATAAAAAGAAAGAATAATTTTTGAGGTGACATGCACCATCATAAACTTGATCAAAGTATTTGTAAAACATTGATAGCTGGGATCATAGTACTTCAACATAGCATGAAATATAAAGTTCTAACAATAAGACATAGCAACTATGTTGTAACATGAAAATGCACAAACAAAATATTCATGAATAACAATGCTTTGCAAGACGTTTGTTTGTTTCTCATAAAGAAAACATAGCATAGTGGCATTCAGCTTGTCCCTCATAGAGTAGCAAACATAAATGCATTGGACACCTTCAAAGTTCATAAGGGTGACTAGATACAAATAAATATCAAAGTTATGCATCAATCAACAAGTCTTGGGACAATGCACATTAAACTAAGAATGGCCACTATTCTCTCTCAATAGGTGCATAAAGATAGAAGATGGAGACTGATACGTCCAAAACGTATCTACTTTTCCGAACACTTTTGCTATTGTTTCTCCTCTAAACTTGTGTGATTTGGATGCAACTAACATGGACTGGCGCTGTTTTCAGCAGAATTTCCTTGGTATCTAGTTTTTGTGCAGAAAATCAACTATTAGGAAAAATCCTGGAAAATATGCCAAAAATCCTATTTCACCAGAAGACTCCCGAAGCCAGAATACGAGACGGAGGAGGGTTGGGCCCATGCCACACTACCTGCCCGCGCGGGCTAGCCCAGGCCGCGCTAGGGGGTGGTCTGGCCGCCCCAGACACCCTCTCGGTCTCCCTCTTCGCCTATAAGATGCCTTCTGACCTAAAAACTCAGGGTGGTTCGACGTTTTTCCAGAAGGAGTTCCGCTCCGCTTCCACCACCAGATTCCACGAAACAGCACCAGAAACTCTGTTCTGGCACCCTGCCGGGACGGGGAATTGGAGGAGATCATCGTCATCATCATCACCATCGCTTCTCCATCAACCATCCATGTTTCTCCCATCTATGAGTGAGTAATCCCCGGATATAGGCTATGGGGATGGTTAGGATCGGATGAGATCATTCATGTAATGGCATCAGATTGTTAGGGCATGGTGCCTAGTATCTTTTATTTGTGCTTTATGAATTTGTTGTGACTTGTTATGCTTAATGCTTGTCACTAGGGACCGAGTGCCATGATTTCAGATGTGAACATGTTATTGATTCATTATGATAGTAATTTTTATGGTCTTATCTGCAAGTTGTATACACATGTTGTTGTCCGGAACCAAAGGCCCCAAAGTGACAGCACTCGGGATAACCAGAGGGAATGACTTTGATGTGAGGATCACATGTGTTCATGGAGTGTTAATGCTTTGCTCCGGTGCTCTATTAAAAGGAGCACCTTAATTGCCAGTAGTTCCCTTGATGCCCCGTTGCAAACGGGCTGGCCGGACAAAAGAGGGTGTGCAAGTTCTCATTGCGAGCACGTATGACTATATATGGAACACATGCCTATGATTATCTAGTACTTGGATGCTTTATCTTATTTATCTGCAATTGCCCTATGTTCTGATTGCTATGTGAATTGTCTTGTCCATGCAACGCCCGTCCATCCATCCCTATGCCTACCGCACTCAAATCCTACTGTTTACTGCTTTTGTTACTACTGTCTTTACTTTACTACTTCTGCTACTTTACTATTCCTACTACAAAACTGTTGCTACTGATAAACTGTTGTGAGCAAGATTGTTTCTAGGTGTAGCTGAATTGACAACTCAGTTGTTAAGGCTTATAAATATTCTTTGGCTCCCCTTGTGTCGAATCAATAAATTGGGTTTCACTTCCCTCGAAAATACTATGATACACCCCCTATACTTGTGGGTCATCAAGACTATTTTCTAGCGCCGTTGCCGGGGAGCATACCTTTATTTATCAAGTTCACTTGGATTCTCTATTGTTCGCTGCCATCCATCCATCATGGGTAAGTCTCGTGATGGCAAGGTTCCTATTTTACCATCCACTACAAGAAGAGGTACGATTCTGAACACCTCTGTTGCTCTTGATTCACCATCTGTTATGAGTAAGCTCGTTACACCACCACATACACATGCTACACACACTGCTACTACTGCTGAATCTGAAACTTCTGATACTTATGATGATGCTTCTACTGTGCTTGATAAGAGTGGTTCATTAGGTCCTTTCATAGATGCTACGATTGCTAGAACTATAGCTGGAAATACTGAAACTCCTAATGAAGACACTACTACACCTGTTAGTTCACCTGAGTCTAGTGAGAGTTATGATATTGAAGACGGTTATGTTGAGATGACTGAGGAATTTATTAAAGAATGTAAGAACACCCATGATAGGAGCGCTGCTAAGAGTCTCCTTGAGAGGCGTACTATTCGACCCAAATTGTCTCCTGTTGCTAAGTTTGCTGCTTCTCCCATAAACATTAAAGATAATGATTATGATTTCTCTCTCGATCTATCTTACATAGCTATTGTTGAGAAAGAACCATTTTGTGGGACTAAGAATGAAAGTGCGGTAGCACATATGAATGAACTCTCTACCATGAGTGGCTTGTTTTCTAATGATATTAAGATGCGTACTTACTTTGTTGCTAAGATTTTCCCCTTTTCACTGAAAGGAGAAGCTAAAAGTTGGTTTAGTAATTTACCTCCTGGATCTATTGATAGCCCTGATTGTTTGATTAGTACTTTCCCACAGGAATATTTTCCTCCTAGTGCTAGACATGCTATTTTGCAGGAACTTTTTGATTTTAAATAGGAGAAAAAGAGATATTGCCCGAATCTTGGGCAAGGTTTTGTGCTTTGATTCACGCATAGGCTGGAAGTCCATTACCTAAGAATGAGCTTCTTGATATATTTTATAATGGACTAACCGAAGAATCTAGGACATACCTAGATAGTTGTGCTGATTGTGTTTTCAGGAATAGGACTCCCAAGGAAGCTGAGGAATTAATGGCTAAAATAAGCAAGAACTATGAGGATTGGAATCCTCTTGAACCAGCTATACCTGAAATAATTATACCTGAATCTACTATACCGGTGCCTATTCCAACAACAAAGAAGAGGGGAGTTATTGAATTAAATGATGAAGTGATGAAGGAAGCTAAGAAATGTCTTAAGAAGAAGGGAATTAAAGCTGCAGATGTCAAGAATTTACCTCCTATTGAAGAATTATGTAATCCTATTCCCTACTCATCCACTATTGAGGTATACTCTCTCCAACACTTTGATGAAGGTGATATCCCTTACTCTAAACCTCTTGATCAATGCTTAGAAGAATTCGACATCTTTATTGTTAAGCAAGATAATTTTAGTAAAAGGGTGCAAAATCATCTAATGGAAAACACTAGAGCTATTGTTGAGTTGAAAGATATTGTGGAAAGAAGCTCTAATGATGTTAAAATGATTGTTAAACACTTCCAAATGGTTCAAACTCAAATAGATCAACTCATTAAAGTGCAAAAGACTTGCTAATTAACGCTGCCAAAAGAAAAACATGCTTATGAAATTAGAACTAGAAGTGGTGCTGCTACCTAGGATCCTCTATATCCTGAGGGGTATCCCAAAGAACTGAGCAGGGTTCTCAACAAGCTGAAAATAGTGGCTCTACTAGTAAGAAAAGGAAAAAGAAACATAAAACTATTGTAGAACCCTCTGAACCTGCTATAGATCCTAATAGTATATCTATTTCTGATGCTGAAACTGAAAGTGGTAATGAAGAAAATGAAGCTCCAAATGAAGAAAAAGTTGAAGAAGAACCTGAAAAGCACACTAAGAATACTAAATACACTAAAGAAGATTTTATTTATAAGAAACATGGTAGTGAAAGAGAACATTGGGTCCAAAAACCTATGCCTTTCCTTGATAAGAAACACAAGTCAAAGGAATATGAACACTATAATAAGTTTTGTGAGTGGATGAAAACTTTATTTTTGCAAATTCCTTTGACTGATGCTATCAAATTGCCTCCTTACTCAAAGTATATGAAGGATATTGTCTCGAATAAAAGGAAGATCTCTAATGAAGAAATTTCTACTTTGCTTGCTAATTATTACTTTAATGGTAAGGTTCCAACGAAACTTGGAGACCCAGGGATTCCAACTATCCCTTGCTCTATTAAGAATAGTTATGTTAGAACTGCTTTGTGTGATTTGGGAGCTGGAGTTAGTGTTATGCCTTTTTCTCTCTATAAGAGACTTCAACTTGAAAAACTGATACCAACTGATATATATTTGCAAATGGCTGATAAATCTACCACTATTCCTGTTGGTATATGTGAGGATGTACCAGTTCAAGTAGCTCATAATTGCTTGATATTAACTGATTTTGTTGTGCTTGAAATGCCTGAAGATGATAATATGTCTATTATTCTTGGGAGACCTTTTCTTAATATTGCAGGAGCTGTTATCAATTGTAATCAAGGAAAGGTGACCTTTAATGTTAATGACAAGGAACATACTGTCTATTTCCCCAAGAAGATTGAAAGGACTTATGGTTTGAATTCAATTGAACATGTTGAGGGCATTCAAGTTGGAGAAATATATTATCCCATACCAAGAGAAAAATTTGAAACTATTATGATTGGGACCATTGCTATCAAGGTTGAGGTAACATAATCATTAGTGGAATACAAAGTTTTGTCTCATATGAAATTGTTTTGGTAACAAGACCTGATTAACCTTGTTAACAAAAGGATTTCATTGAACAAAACAATGTTTTCACCGTGATTATCTCTGTTTACTTTTATTCTATCCATTTTAGTTTTTGCTTTTGTTTAGTTTTCTTTGTTCTTAGTTGCTTGCATGTTAGAGTGTCTTAGAACTTCTGTAGTTCTAGCCTTGTTTTGTCATTGCATCATTTCCAAAAAAAGTCTGCCTGTCAGAAAATCATTCATCTATGCCTGAAAATTGCCCAAAAATAAAGTGTCTCGAAAAATTCCAGAAAATTCATATTAAATTTTGACGTGAAAAAGGGGCAGAGGAGTGCCTGGAAGGTACCAGGGGACCCACCAGGCAGGCACACCACCTGGTGACGCAGCCTGCCCTAGGTGGCGCCATGCCATGGTGTGGGCCACCCCTGGCCCTCCACTCACTCTCTCACTTGCCACTTCCTTCTCTCTCCCGAGCAAACTCCAGTTCATTGCTCAAAATCACGTTCTTGCTATGCTTGCTCTCAATTTTTTCGATCTCCTTGCTCATCCCACCTTTGTTGCTGAAATTTGGAGCATTTGTTCTCCGGTATGTGACTCCTCCCCTTGTCCAAGTAGATTTGTGTTTAGTAGATTATATCTTGAGTATTTTGCTGTTGTAGGTGACAGGTTATGAGAGCTTGTAAGCTTGTTTGATGCTTAGAGATATAGTTTTGATGCATGTTTAGGCCTCTTACAAGACCCTATGAGTAGTACCCTTCATTATATTCACTTTGCAATCACTTGTTTAGTAGGTATTTAAATTTTAGATTAGAAGATGAATGAGCATCAACTAAACCAGCATGAACTATGGGTGCCTGAGGTTATGAAGGTTCACCGGGAGGGGGAAGTTTTTCCTTCCATTTACCCATGCTCTGAATTCATGAGAGCTGCAGGAATTCTCCGGGATTTCCACACTTTGGTTTCTAATGCAGGGTTGGAGCACTTTTTGGAAGATGAACCTTGTCAATTTGTGAAGCTAACCATGTATGTGGAGCAGGACTTTCAATTTAGTTACTCTTTGCCTAACCCCATGGTCCACTACAAAATTTACAATATAGCTATCAACCTTTCTCTTGATAATTTCTGTGCAGCTATTAAGGTACCTCAGTAGGGATCATGTGGAAGGATTAAGGAGCGACCTACACCACTCATGGACTTGTACGCAGAAATTTGCCAAGGGAGCAGCTTCTCGAAGGAGAGTGGGAAAATCTGTAACATTCATCTCCCCTCCATTCGCTACTTTGCCTACTTTATTGCCAAGTGTGTTCTTGCTAGGAAAACTGCCAATAAGTTATCTTCATATGATCTAGCATTTATCTCTGCTGCTCTTAAACGAGATAGGTCTTACAACTTGGGTGCTTTGATAGCTTTCTGTCTTGCCGCTAACCGCGAGAAAGGTGGAATTTGTGGGGGCCTCATTGCTTCTCGTTTACTAGCATTGCATGGTTTAGTGCCTCATCATCTAGACCTGTAGTTTCCCATAGAAAGGCTTGATCTTAATTCCATGATACAACATAAATTTGTTTCCTCGTGGGCTACTTTGAGTGAGTTGTCTTATGAAATAACCTTTCTCAAAGCTGGTTGGAGATAGAGCAAGTCTGAGCGTGTTGTTCTTTTGCCTGCACCTGTTTTGTTTAACCTTGTAATAGGGTAGGATGGTCCCTCACTAAGGAGGAGTTTGACATGTACCTGGGAGAGCTCTCCCAACAGGAGCAGGATACTAGAAGAGAGGTCACGGATGATTCGGTCCAGCCCTCGAATGAGGGGGAGTCTTCATATCAGCAGCCTATCTATGACTGGGGAGCTTCTTCTTCCTCCCAAGGGCCCAACTACGACCATTCTTATCATGATCCTTCTGCTTGGAACCCTTACCCGTATCTGGATTGATACCCACTTAGGCTAAAAGCCTAAGCTTGGGGGGAGGTACGCCGACACCGCACTCATCTTCATATCATTTTGTGTTGGTACTTTGTATATTCATGTTTCGTTCTCTTTTTAGTTTTCGTTCTTTCTTTGCTTTTGCTTTCTAAAACATAAAACGACCAAAAATATTTCTGTTGTTTCTCTTTGGTTTGCTTCTTTCTCGTTGCCTTGGTTTGCTTTGTTTGAACTATTCGAAAAACCCCAAAAAGATTTTGCTTTGCTTGTTCTTCCTTTTTTTGGTTCTTGTTTTAAAAATCAAAAACACCAAAAATATTTGTTGTTCTTCTTCGGTTTTGTGAGTTTGTTGCAGGGTTCAACAGTCCTCAGTGGGATTTGGTTTCATATTATTATTATTCAAGCCACACAAGTGAAGGGCAATAATGAGGATTAATGACAACTTGAGGTGTGGTAAGAGGCTTGTAACGAACTCTATCTGTTTTCATTTTTGTACATATACTCATCATTGTGGGCATGCTTAGTCTGTTCGTATAGGGTGTATGTTATTTATGGATGCTTAGTAGTTCTTGCTTTCATATGATTAGTTCCATCTTGCTAATAGTTTGTAGCTTGTCTTATGAATGTTTGCTTGCATTACTCTATTCATAACTTGGTATGACATCGTGGTATCCTCCTTTGAATGTTTCATTTGAATTGACTTGGCACATGCTCACGCATGCGTATGACTGAAATAATCAGTTAAGCCTCGATGAATTATTTTGCCTTGAGGATCTTGGATCACTTTTATGCCATGATTAGTCCTGTTTTGTTACAAGCATGATTATGATAGCTATTGCTCTCTCGTTTGTCGCTCCCTTACTATTGCCAGCCTTCACTTTCACTGAGTATGTTTTACTCATGTTTCCAACTCCCTCAAACCAAATATTGCCAAAGTGTCCACCATACCTACCTATTAGCATCATTTGCTACTTTTGTGCATATTCATATGCCTTGTTCTCTTCCGAATAAAATGTTTGCTTGTTATGAGAAAGTTAGTTAGTAAAGCTCTCACGAACTTGATGGCACACTTTATTTCCTGCACTTAATAAACCTGAACCATTGTGACTGTCCATGAAAGTTATATGCTTGGAAATTATAGGCTAGGGATTAGAAGAACCGTGCTGTCACGGGGAACGCTTTCGACACTTGTAAATATATACCCAGTTGATACCATGATCTTTTGTTTGCGGATGTCGTCGGTGTGAAATAAAAGGGGAGCTTGTAAGTCCATAGAGTTATGGATGTCTGTTAGAGAAACGCATGGGCTGCCTGTCTAATCCATGCCATCATGGTGGAAACCTGCAGTGTAACCATAATGATATCTATGAAGCATTCTTCTTATAAAAATAAGAGAGATAGATATTGAGAAAAAGAAAAAAGAGGTATATGAAAAGAGGAAAGAGATAAAAAAGCACCATTTTCCCATGGTAAATAAGAAGATTGCTGAGATACTCATTGTCTGCTTGTCTTGTCATTTTGATATGGGGATTCTTCTGTATCATCGGGCAAGGGGTACCCCGTTGGTGGTTCTCTATGATACGCACGTATTTACGATGACAAGAACTTACTGGTAACTAAGTTGAGTAGCATGAGGAGTGGTCCTCGTACTCAAGGGACATGGGATTTCCAGTTTATAGTCTGCCAAGCATAGAACTCAGATTGGACCTCACTTTCACCTTAACCATATTAAAGATGCTTATGATAGGGGCAATGAGAGCTCAAAGCTAATGAGTATCATACTTTTAGCATTTGGAAGCCTTTCAAACTATTCAAAACCTTTTCATTTCCTTGTTGAGTCTCCACTTATTCTATGAGCACCTTCTTGAGAGCATAGTTGTCATTCTTAGTGTAATGTGCTTGTCTCAAAACTTGATTATTTGTGTTATGACTTTGATGCTTGTATCTTTGACATCTTTACTTCTAATCTTCACCTGAACTTCAGAGGTGCCTTGGCATTCATAATCAAAGGCAAGCGAGATACCACTCTATCATACCTTGTTATGAGCATTGTAATGTTGCTTATATTTATACTTCATGCTACTTATTATTTTTAAGTTGGAATCTCTTCATAGCTTGCAATGCCTATTAAGTAAACTTAGTTGCATACTCCTTATTATGAATTGTCTAAGTAGTTGATCACATGCTGGGAATATATACATCATATGAAGCAAATGTGTTTGTGAATGTTTCTTTTATCGCACTCAGTTTTGAACTGAATTGCTTGAGGACAAGAAATAAGCTAAGCTTGGGGGGAGTTGATACGTCCAAAATGTATCTACTTTCCCGAACACTTTTGCTATTGTTTCTCCTCTAAACTTGTGTGATTTGGATGTAACTGACACGGACTTACGCTATTTTCAGCAGAATTGCCTTGGTGTCTAGTTTTTGTGCAGAAAATCAACTATCAAGAAAAATCCCGGAAAATATGCCAAAAATCCTATTTCACCAGAAGACTCCCGGAGCCAGAATACGAGACGGAGGAGGGCTGGGCCTAGGCCACACCACCTGGCCACGCGGGCTAGCCCAGGACGTGCCAAGGGGTGGTCTGGCCGCCCCAGACACCCCCTCGGTCTCCCTCTTCGCCTATAAGATGCCTTCTGACCTAAAAACTCAGGAGGTTCGACGTTTTTCTAGAAGGAGTTCCGCTCCGCCGCCACCACCAGATTCCACGAAACAGCACCAGAAACTCCGTTCTGGCACCCTGACGGGACGGAGAATTGGAGGAGATCATCGCCATCATCATCACCATCACTTCTCCATCGACCATCCATGTTTCCCCCATCTATGAGTGAGTAATACCCATTGTAGGCTATGGGGATGGTAGGGATTGGATGAGATCGTTCATGTAATGGCATTAGATTGTTAGTGCATGGTGCCTAGTATTTTTTATTTGTGCTTTATGACTTATTTGCGACTTATTATGCTTAATGCTTGTCACTAGGGACCGAGTGCCATGATTTCAGATCTGAACATGTTATTGATTCATTATGATAGTATTGTTTATGGTCTTATCTACAAGTTGTACACACACGTTGTTGTCCGGAACCAAAGGCCCCGAAGTGACAGAAATCGGGATAACCGGAGGGAATGTCTTTGATGTGAGGATCACATGTGTTCACAGAGTGTTAATGCTTTGCTCCGGTGCTCTATTAAAAGGAGCAACTTAATTGCCAGTAGTTCTCTTGAGGCCCCGCTGCAAACAGGATGGTAGGACAAAAGATGTTGTGCAAGTTCTCATTGCGAGCACGTATGACTATATATGGAACACATGCCTATGATTATCTAGTACTTGGATGCTTTATCTTATTTATCTGCAATTGCCCTATGTTCTGATTGCTATGTGAATTGTCTTGTCCATGCAACGCCCATCCATCCATCCCTATGCCTACCGCACTTGAATCCTACTGTTACTGCTGTTGTTACTACTGTCTTTACTTTACTACTACTGCTATTTTACTATTCCTACTACAAAACTGTTGCTACTGATAAACTATTGTGAGCAAGATTGTTTCCAGGTGCATCTGAATTGACAACTCAGTTGTTAAGGCTTATAAATATTCTTTGGCTCCCCTTGTGTCGAATCAATAAATTGGGTTTCACTTCCCTCGAAAATACTGCGATATACCCCCTATACTTGCGGGTCATCAGAGACTCAACATAAAAGTAAAAGAGAGGCCTTCATAGAAGGAAGCATGGATTCTAGTCTCATAAAGAGCTTCCAAAAATTATGGTATTTATTAGCTTTCAGATCTCATTGCCCCTATCATAAGAATCTTGAAGTGATTAAGGTTAAAGTGACTAAACCATGGAGTATATGCTTGACAAAGTATAAGTTGGAAATCTTATGTCCCTTGAATACGAGGGCCGCTCCTCATGCTACTCAAGTTTAGTTACCGGTAAGTTCTTGTCATAGTAAGTACATATGTATCATAGAGAACCGCCAACGGGGTACCCCTTGCCCGATGATACAGAAGAATCTCCATATCAAAATGACAAGGCAAGTAGACAATGAGCATCTCAACAATCTTATTATTTACCATGGGAAAATGGTGCTTTTTCTCTCTTTGCTCTTTTCTCAACTCTTTTTTTTCTCAATCTCTATCTCTTTTTTTCATAAGAAGAATGTTTCATAGATCGCTGCAGGTTTCCACCATGATTAGGCATGGAGTAGACTGGCGGCCCATGTGTTTCTCTAACACACATACATAACTCTATGGACTTACAAGCTCCCCTTTCATTTCACACTGACGACATCTATAGACAAAAGAGCATGATATCAACTAGGTACAATGTACAAGTGCAATGTTGAAAGCGTTCCCCATGACAGGATGGTTCTGCTAATACCCAACATATAAGTGCAAGCATATACAACATAGATGACACAATGGTTCAATTTTATTAGGGGCAAGAAAAGTAAAGTGTGCCATCAAGTTTGTGAGAGCTTTAATCACTAGTTTTCTCATAACAAGTTTAATTCGGACGGTAGATAAAACATGAATATACTTGGAATAGAAAATGCTAATAAGTAGGTATGGTGGACTCTTTGGAATAACTTGGTTTTATTTGGAGTTGGATGCATGAGTGGAACTCATACTTGGTTATGGAGGCTAGCAAAAGTCTGGGAGCGACCAACTAAGAGAGCAATAATGGCCATAATCATGCAAAGTGACAAAAAATCATTAATTAAAGCATAAAGTGATATTAAAAGTCGAAAACTAAAGGATCATAAAGGCTATGGTGACTTGGGATAGTCATAACATGGTGTGAGCATGCGCCAAGTCAATCCAAATAAAGCATCAACGGAGAGTACCACAATATTATGCTTTAATATGCTAAAACAACACATGATTCTTTCAAGGCATATTAAGCAATCTCAATTGTTTATAACATGTCATGCTACAGCAAAAATCACTAAGCATAAAGCCAAAACAATATCAAGCATGACATGACAAAGCATAGGCCATAATCAAAAACAAGCTGTTTTTACCACTTAAGCATGAACTTTTCCTACTCTTTTCCACACCAAACCAAACTTATTTGAAAACTAATGTATGAACGAGGGGGTCCAACCAATTTATTCAAGCAAACTAAGCAAACCAAGCAAACAAAATCCAAAAACGAAGACGCTCCAAGAACAACACAACTGTGCATGAAATAATAAAAATGAAGTGTTTGGAAGAAACCTGAGATTTTTATTGATGAAGAAGGGGATGCCTTGGGCATACCCAAGCTTTGACGCTTGTACTTCTTGGATATTTCTTGGGGTGACACGGGGTGGCATCCCCAAGCTTATAGCTTTAGTCCATTCTTCATCTCATTACATCATTCTCTCCATACACCTGAATTTTTTTCTTCATACAAAACTTCACACAATCTTTATTAGCAACATTAGTGTACTCAAGATAATAAATCTTTGGGTTCAGTTTCAACACCAATGAAACTTCCATTAAAACATAAGCTACTGTAGCATTTCCCTCAAAAAGCTCAATTCCCCAAAAAGAACTCAAAAAGGAATCGACAAGAAGCAAATGCAAATAATGGCAGAAATCTGTCAAAATAGACCAGCAGGTAAACCAATTTGTTCGAAGACCTTCTGTTGCTCAAATCGAAAAGTGTTGAACTAACGAAAGTTAGATAACAACCTGGGGTAGAATCAAAAAAATTCATGCCTCAAAACGATATACAGAGATTTTACACGAATTTTTACAGCGAAGCACAAAAATCTGTTTCAGGACAGCAACTTTCCCAAGCATTACTTCTCTCTCATTAGAGGTTACTCTTGGCACAAAAAGCAAATAAAAAGGATAAGGAGAGGTTATTACAGAGGTAATAACTTCCAAGACTCATCTAAAACTTTTGGGTTATCTCCCAATATGTATTTTTCTTTAACGCCTTTAAGTTACGCATAAGAAGCAAGAAAAAAGATCAAGTATTCTCAAATGAAGAAGCATTAGGAGCAAATTTTGTTTTCATAGGAGAGGCAAAAGGGATCTTATCTCTTTTCTTAGGGAAGTGTTATATACCTTTCTTGAGTGTAAATTGAAATTTAATGGTGCCTTCTTTCATATCAATAATGGCACCAACAGTTCTAAAAAAAGGTCTTCCCAAAGTAATAGGACAGGAAGCATTGCATTCAACATCCAAAACATAGAAATCAATGGGGACATAGGCATTGTTAACCATAATAAGAACATCATTAATACTCCTCATGAGTTTCTTTTTAGCATTATCATCAAGTGGGACATTTAATAACAATCTTCCAATGATGGCAAATCAAGCATTTCATAAATCTTTCTATGAAAAGACTAGAAAAAGGGCGCGCTCCTGGAAGGTCGCGTCGCGTCGCTCCTGCTGCCTCCACGTGGTGGGTGCAGAGTGCCTCACGTACTATCCCGATCTTCCCTAATACGACACGTGGTGGGTGTGGAGAAGGCGTCCTTTTCCTTTTTTTTAGATCTGAACATGAAAATTGCGATAACTTGCAAACAGAGCGTCGAAATCGATATTCGTTTTCACATACGTGCTAGTCATGTCTAGATCTTTAAAACTAGATCCATTGTTGATATGTTTTGACGAACTATTTTCTCGCACTGCCTTTGATACATAGGTTGCACTACCTTTTTGTCCAGTGCACGGTGTCTCCGATCGCAATGCACGGAATGGTGTCCTGTCAGTGCACCATCCGTGCACTGCCTTGTTGTACTACGTTGCACTGCCTTCGGTCGTAGTGCACTGTGCGGTGTCCTGACAGTGCACCGCCCATGCTCTGCCTTATTGTACTACATTGCACTGCCCTTGGTCGCAGTGCACTGCCCATGCACTGCCCTGTTGTACTGTGTTGCACTGCCTTCGGTCGTAGGGCACTGCGCGGTGTCCTGGCAGTGCACCTCTGGGAGAACTGCCTTGTTGTACTGCGTTGGACTGCCTTAAGTTGCAGTGCACTACGCGGTGTCCTGGCAGTCCACCGGCGGTGCACTGCCATGTTGTACTGCATTGCACTGCCTTCGTTGCAGTGCACTGCGCGGTGTGCTGGCAGTCCACGGCCTGTGCACTGCGTTGCACTGCGTTCGATCGCAGTGCGTTGTGCTGCCTTAGTGTACTACGTTGTACTTCCTTCGGTCGTAGTGCACTACGCGGTCATAGTACATAACGTGGTGTACTAACTGCCCATGCAGTGCTGAGCAATTTTTTTCTGAGTCCAAGATGGTAGTGTAGTTGGACGAGGGGCATGTGACAGAACCGCGGGAACAAAAACAACGCGAATGGAGTGGTACTATGCGAACGCGTGGAGATTAACAGACGCTTGCTCACATTCATGCACGCGTTGTGCCTCGTGTCCGCGTGCTCTCCAGTGCGCGCGCTTCTCCTAGTCACTCGGATCTTTCTAGGCATAATAGAAACACTACTATCAAGATCACATAGAGCTTTGAAATCAAAATCATTCACTTTCATATTAATGGTGGGTTCCCAACCATTTTCTAGTTTCATAGGAATAGAAGCTTTATGTTTCATCTTTTCTTCTTTAATTTTTATGAGAGCATCGGTAATGTGTTTTGTAAAGGCCATATTCATAGCACTAGCATTAAGACTTTTAGCAAGCTTTTGTAGGAACTTAATAACTTCAGAGACGTTGTAACCATCAAGATCAAAATCATAATTATCATCTAAAGTAGTAGAGCTATTGTTTCCCATATTTCGAAGAATTTCAGTATTTTTATTAGAAAAGGTTCCATTGGGTTTACTAGCTTCAACATTAGTGGTACTGATAGTAGAAACACTAATATTTCTAGCAATTTCATCTTCTCTTTCCCACTTAGCATTCAATTCAACTAATAATCTAACATTTTCATCAATTCTAACTTGTACGACATTAGTAGCAGCAAAGGGGTTTTCAATAGTTTCAGGTTTAGCAGCCATTTTATTAAAAGAAGATTGTGCTTCAGCCAATGATGCTATGTTTCCTTCAGCATTAGAGAGTTTCTCCTCAATAGTTTTATTGAAAGCAGTTTGTTTTGCTAATAAAATCTTTAAGCATAACTTCAAGTTCAGAGGATGCACTCCTATTATTGTTGTAGGAATTTCCATAAGCATTACCATTATTGGGAGGATATGGCCTATAATTATTATTACCAAAGTTATTCCTGTAGGCATTGTTGCTAAAATTATTATTTCTTATAAAGTTCACATCAACTTGCTCTTCTTGAGTAACCAAATAGGCTAAGGGAACATGATTTGGATCAATATGAGCTTTCCCATTAACAAGCATAAACATAATAACATCAATTTTATCACTCAAGGAGGAGGTCTCTTCAACAGAATTTACCTTCTTACTTTGTGGAGCTCTCTCAGTGTGCCATTCAGAATAGTTAACCATCATATTATCCAGAAGCTTTGTTACAGCACACAAAGTAATGGTCATAAAGGTACCTCCAGCAGCAGAATCTAGTAGATTTCTTGAAGAATAATTCAGTCCTGCATAAAAGGTTTGGATAATCATCCAAGCAGTCAGTCCATGAGTGGGACAATTCTTTACCAAAGATTTCATTCTTTCCCAAGCTTGAGCAACATGTTCATTATCAGATTGTTTAAACTTCATTATTTCACTTCTCATAGATATAATCTTAGTAGGAGGATAGTATTTTCCAATGAAAGCATCTTTGCATTTAGTCCAAGAATCAATACTATTTCTAGTTAGGGATTGCAACCATTCTTTAGCTTTTCCTCTCAAAGAGAAAGGAAACAATTTAAGCTTAATAATATCTCCATCTATATCCCTATGCTTTTGCATCTCACAAAGTTCAACAAAGTTATTTACATGAGTAGCAACATCTTCAGTACCATGAAATCAGGTTTAATTTCAAAGAAAGTAGCTTCAGGAATAGGTGGAGCAATAGGTGTGCACATGAAATCATTGTTATTTATGCTAGTGAAGTACACAACTTAGTGTTTTCAAGAGTAGACATTTTTTGTGTTTTTAATAAAGAAAGCAAACTAGTACAACTAATTTTTTGTGTGTTTTTGATAAAGAAACAAGCAAACAAAGCAAAAATAAACTAAGCAAAACAAATAAAACAAAGTAAAGGGATTAGTTATGAGGGACCCCCTTGTGAAGATGTCCTTGACTCCCCAACAACGGCGCCAGAAAAATACTTGCTGGCTCATGGTTGATATCGAACTCGTTGGGGAACCCCAAGAGGAAGGTATGATGAGCACAACAGCAAGTTTCCCTTAGTTATGAAACCAAAGTTATCGAACCAGTAGGACCAAGGAAACACCTCCAAGGTGTTGTTTCCAACTTGGAATCCTGCACAACACAACCATATAACTTTTCCCCCAACTTATAGTGAGGTTGTCAATCTCACCGGTTTTGCTGAAAACAAAGGATTAAACGTATTGTGTGGAAAAAAGTTATAGCTTGTAGAAAGTAAACAGAAAATAGTAAACAGTTGTAGATTGATGGTAAAAGAAAGGACTAGGGTCCATAGTTCACTAGTGGTAGTTCTCCTTAAGATAGATGACATGCTGGGTGAACGAATTACAGCGGGGCAATTGACAAACATAGAGAAAGCATACATGCATATACTAATCATCTTGACTCCTATGAGATTTGATTGGGCATTACAACATTATACATAGACCGTAATCCAACTGCATCTATGACTAATAATCTACCTTCAGGTTATCATCTGAACCCCTTCCAGTATTAAGTTGCAAGCAACAGATGATTGCATTAAACATTGCGTGTAAAGTAAACAATACGATTGTTCTATAAACAAAGGATTACTGTTTTCTCCCTAGTAGCAACATCACATCAAGTACCTTAGAGATTTTTGTCACTTCCCCAGATTACTAGAGGCATGAACCCACTATCAAGCATAAATACTCCCTCTTGGAGTTGCTAGCATCTACTCGGCCAAAATAGCTACTAACAATAGAGAGCATGCAAGATCACAAATAACAAAGACATGATAAAATCAATAATCAATATGAAATAGCATCTCAATATCCATCGGATCCCCGCAAACACAACATGTATGATTATAAATAGATGATCTTGATCATGAACGGAGCTCACAAGATCTAGACATGATAGCACAAAAGAGGAGAACCAACCATCTAGCTACTACATGGACCCGTAGTCCAAGAATGAAATACTCACGTATCACACCGGAGGCTTGCATGGTGATGAAGAAGGCCTCTAGGGTGAATTCTCCCCTCCGGCAAGGTGCCGGAAAGAGCTTCAGATCCCTCCCGATCTAGAGATGGAGATAACGGAGGCTACAGACTCTTTCGTGGATTTTTGATTGGGTCCTTAGGGTTTCTGTATCAGAGGCAATATATAGGCGAAAGGGGAGGCCGACGGGGTGCCCTAGGCGGCCGCACCACCCCCAGGCGCGGGCCAGGCCTGGCCGCACGACCAGGTGGTGTGGCCGGCCCCTGGCCCCTCTCCGTCTCGTATTCTGGCTCCGTGTCCCCCTCGGTGAAATATTGACTTTGGCTTTTGTCCCGTCCAATTCCGAGAATATTCATTTTCTGACTTTTTAGAACCAAAAACAGCAGAAAACAGGCAGTTGGCACTGTGACATCTTGTTAATAGGTTAGTCCAAGAAAATGTATAAAAATACTCCAAAGTGTGGACAAAACATAAGAAAGTAGATATAAACCAAGCATGGAACATCAAAAATTATAGATACGTTTGCAACCTATCTCACTGTTAGGGCTAGCCCACATCGTTTTCAGCTCCATTTGGCGCCCCCGCTAGACCCCTGTGGGTTGGGTTCGGCCTAGGGGCGCCGGATAACAAAACGGGATGCGCCGGCGTCAAAAAAGAATGGGGGGGGGGGTGGCCTGGACGCGATTTTCAGCGCCGGCATCCCCGATAGTCCTTTAGGGGGGGGTTAGGGACCTCGAGTGGAGATGCTCTAAGTTGGAGAACTTGGTGATTTGCGTGGCATGGTGGTGACCATATGACAGGCTGTATCAATGAGCAAAATTAAAGTTATGGCCTCAGTTTTGGAACATAAATGTAAGCACGAAATTTAAATGTGTCCCAACATGTGACTTTGAATCCCCCATTGTAAGTTTTGTAGAAAGAGATGACAGTTGTGCTTGAACCGAAATGCAGGGTGAAACTCAGTTCTAGGAACTCCTTTGAGCCTAGAAAGCAGGATCAGAAACTAAAAAAAAGAACATGAGAAGGCTAGAAAACGGTGTATGAAGCGATTCGTGCTATTTAAATTATGAAAAGTTGCATTTACATTTCCGTGAAAAGAATAACAATGATGGCTGGTTGGCTGACGCATTTAAAGTAAGATCATATAAAAGGGCTAGATACTCTAGGGTAGACAAATCTGCGACGTCCTTTTCAGGACGGAGGGAGTACTAAAATCTGCGCATGCACAACTACATAATTGTTGCTCGGAAACTTGAGTATAATGATAAATCAATGGTTTATATTCAAAGTGATAGTTTTTGACCCATCACCAATGACAGAATGTTGATAATTACATTATTCTTTCAGAGCATCAGGGGCTTTCGCGATGTGAAATCCCACCATGTCTTTTACCTACACATTACTTCATTTGAAATTTCCCCTTAGTGTTCTCAAACACTTGTTCAGCAAGCAGGGCTCCATTGCCATCTGCGTGCTTTATCTCCATGTTGGTCTTCTGGTAGAACCCAGTTCCTCTGAGAGCATCGGCAATAAAGCTATCGAATCCAATTGCAACAGCAGCTTCTGCCTTGGCTCCATACACCAGCCTCTGCACGGCAGCATTCAACAAGATTGCTAATTAAGGATGAAACTATATCCTACCAGGTGAAGAATGCGAAGGTCAGGACTAAAGAGTGGACCTTGATCCGGGATAGATGCACAGCGCCAAAGCACATTGGGCAAGGTTCACAAGATGCATACATTTCGCAATCTGAGAGGTCAATTTTTCCAAGCTTTTTGCAAGCCTAGAGTAAAAGCGAAACCTTGATTTGTGAGACGGATAATCAAACAATGGAAAATAAATAATAATATAAAATAAAATAACTACCATGCATTATATATGGGCACAAAGGTAACGCCGACCATGCAACCTAGTGCCACTAACTATATACCTTGGTGGGTTGTTTAGAAAAAAGCTTGTTTTCCTGTGGAAATAAATTTATTATGTTTTATCTATTGATCTTGAGAGTACCTACTCACCATTGCCAAGGAAATTACAAAAATATAAAGAAAAAACTATCAATGATTAACTTTTTGATGGAAATAGACAATTATTAGGGTGGTAGAATTTGTTAGTACGATTATGAAACTCAGCCCCGTCTGTAGTAAAGTATAAAACGCACGCTTGATTAGTCGTATAGTTACAGTGAAATAACATTGATGGTATAATGCAAGATCATATCACTACTAATACAAGAGTCAGGAACATCTGAAAGATGAATCATATACTAGAATATATGCAAGATACACCTTGTCAGTAGGGTACAACCTAGATTAGCTGAGCACAAACTACAATACATTATGCAAAAAGAAAGCGATACGTGAATTGGGTACAACCTATATAATCAGCTGAGGCTACTAGAAAAAAATATGAAGTAAGTAGCAAAATGTAAACAGCAAGCATCAAGTACATTGTGAGAATAGCCTCTGTCCAGAGGGCAACCCACCTCTCTTATTGCGGTCATTTCAGCATGGGCAGTTGGATCAGTGTCATTCAGAACCATGTTATGGCAACTAACAATCACTTGGTCATTGCGGACAACAACCGCACCAAACGGGCGTCCATGGCCAAGCTCCACTGCTTGGTAAGCTTCTTCTACCGCTTTTGATAAATACTTAAGATCCCTGTCTTGTGCATCTGCTGAACGCAGCAAAGCATAAACAAGTAAAGCCTTTTTGAACAGTTCTCCAAAAACAGAAAATAAGAAATGCTGGACAGATCTTGATGCTAGAGAGCGAACTAAAGTAGTAATAATTAGCACCTTCCTGATGACCAGGAAATGCAGAAGCAACTGAGATGGTTCCATCCTTGGCCTCCACGACTACAAAAGAATGGATGGGTATAATTCATGAGGCAGGGTTACATGAAATTTCACACTGGGATTTAACCAAAAGCTGTCAAATCTGGCACAACCGTAGAACAGACAATGAATTGAATTTTTGTGTCACATAAACCAGCAAGATCCCCATGAACCCAAAAGATTGTAAATATACTACTGCTATGCAGGACAGTGAAAGACTGCATGTAATCAGTTTATTATAGAATAAAGTTAGCAAAGGAGAAACAAACAGAGTTATACCCAGACAAGTTTTTGCCTCCCATGGCCAATTGCCTCATGCAAGGCCTACTCTATGATTGTGCATAGTCTAACATAGTAGCTCATAGTAGAGGTAGCAGAGTTCCCAATTTAGACAAATGCAGAAGTAACCCTTGTCTCTGCTTTCATGGAAATCGTTGCTCTGTTTTGGGCGAGTGCTAACACTAACAGTTTGGAGCTTTGTTTCTGATGTCGAGAAAGAAACATAGCTGTGTCCCCGACGGAAGATCACTGCACGAACTAAGTCGCAGCCCACCCACAGACTTGCTGAAATGGAACAGAGTCTGAAGAAGTGCTGAATCTTACTCCCAGTCCCAGCCCACCCATTTGTGGAACTAAACAGCCATATCTGGGCAAAGCAAGAAGTGATCTAAAGGAGGGGAAAACTACACGATCCAGAGCAGATTTTCCGGTGATCGCGATTCTCAGAACACGAGCACGACACGATGGCATTAGACGCGGAACAGAGCGCGTCGTCGCCTTACCCACCCTTGGCTTCGTCCATGGCGACGAGGAGGGGGGAGCGGATCGGCGGAGCTGCCGAGCGAGCGAGCGAGCGAGCGACGAGTTGCGCGTCTGGATGTCTGTATGTGCGAGTGGGAGGAGGAGGGGCTGTGTGTGCTGTGGTGGGGCGGTCTGGCCAGCGGTGTCGCCGCGTGCTCCTCGTGGGGTGGGTGTCGCCGTCGCCGTCGCCGCTTGGGCCCGTCAACGGATCACATGGATGGCGACCGTGACTGCGGGGCTGACGAAGGCGACGACGCCGACCGGGGCGTGGACCTTGCTCGCGCAGGCAGACGAGCGGGTCCCGCCGCCGCACACCGCTCTTCCCGGCGTACGGTCGTGTTAAACGTGCATCACAAAGCGGCTTCACGAAAAACAGCTATTTTAAAAAATAATAATACTCCCTCCGACCCATATTAAGTGACTTGGATTTGCCTAGATTCGGATGCTAGAGTTGACTTGGATTTGCCTAAATTCGGATGTATCTAGCATCCGAATCTAGGCAAATCCAAGTCAACTAATATGTGTCGGAGGGAGTCCGTTTTCTAATAATTTTCACGAATAATAAACGAATTGAAAGATTTACAATTCTAGCGCGGTGTCGGTATTTGAAATGCTGACCAGTCCTGTCGGTTTTTAAAATGCCGACCAGTCCTGTCTGTATTTGAAATAGCGACCAGTCATGTCTGCATTTGAAATCCCGACAGGTTATAGGGACAGTGTGAAGTAGGCGGGACTAGTCGGCTTTTCAAAAGCCGACAGGACTGATCAGCTATTCAAAAGCCGACAGGACTATTGATCGGCATTTCAAAAGCCGGCATTTCAAATGCCAACACCGTGCTAGAATTGAAATCTTTCAATTCGTGGAAATTATTAAAAAAATATATTATTTAAAAAAATAGGCGAAAAGCAACTTCTCTTCTGGACAAAGACGGTATTGCGGAGATTATTTACCTATTCATGCATCAAACATAAATTTTATTAGCTCAACACAATTTTTGATTGATTTTTTGTAAATCCTTATCTTATCCGTCTTTACTACTCAGTTCGTCTTGCCAAGTGCTTCAGACCAACATCTCATTTTATTACTTTGACAAAAATATTGCCAACTGCCAAGTCATAATACTATGAATATCATGTTAGTGCAGAAATATTACCCCTAATAGTGCACAATTGACAAATGACATCCAGTACTCTAAGAGCACAAAAATTAAATTTCTTAACAAAAAAAATCTTAAGAGCGCTAAAAGGAACAATCTGAATAGACCAAAATAAATGCAAGAAAAAATCTTGTAATAAGAAAGTAATTTTTATATTAAAAACTTAAGCTGCACACATTGAAATGTGCCACGTTGCATATTCAGAGTGCAACCGAACACGTAAGGTTTTTGAAATTTATGAAAACATAATTTAGTAGTACAAAAACATATTTTGCATGTCCTAAAAATGTTCAACATGTTTATACTAGTAAGCGTGCACGTGCAACGCACGCTTTCAAATATGACATGTGTATTTTAAATTCTAGTCCCTACGTCTCTAAATATGTAGCGTATAAACTTAGTCAAAAAGTCAATATTTTCTAACTTTGATCAAATATTTAAATATTTATAATACTAAATAAGTATATTATAAAAATGTATCTTATGATGAGTCTCTTGATATTGATTTGGTATTACGTATCATCATTACACACGATACCGGTTAAAATCAACAATGCACAAAAGTGTGTTACTATTAGTTTTCTAAATATTATAGCTCAATTCCAGTTTAAGTCAACACTTCAAAGACAACAATTGAGCAACATTATCCATGTTTTAATCTTTGATAAAGGTCCACATCTTTATGTGATCAATAAATCTCGCTCCATTGCGAGGATACTTCAAAATGAGCACTAGAATGACTTCCAATGATCCATACCATCCAACAATATATGCATTATAAACATTTTTAAAAGAAATTCCATTTGCAAACTCCGGATAAATAACCATACAGAATACTCGTATCGAAAAACGTACCACTTCATCCTACCATGAGCCGCATAAATTAAAAACCAAATAACCAGGCGATATACTCCAATTCTCAAATTTGATTGCATTGAGTAGTACGATACATTGCTTCTTAGTCCCTACTCAGCTTCCTCCGTCTACACTGTCTCACACAGTACATGTCGCGCATCCTCCCTCTCCACTGTCTTTCCGCCACCAGCGTCACCGCACGAGGACCCACCCCTACCAGCGTGCTGCTGCTACAAGGATCTTCTGCCCCCTATCTCCGCTGGTGCGACGCCCGCCATTCTCTAGTTCCCCTGCTTCCCCACCAGCAGAGGTGGAGGCACAAACCTCTTTTCCACTGAATCCTCGGCTAACCGCGCACAAGCTGGAGGGCTCCGCAGATGACACAGCCCGAGTGGGTGCCGTTCTACCCCTCGCGCTGTCCAAAGATGTCGGCGCCGCCCTGGCCTCCTCGATCTCGACACCCGCAGCAGAGGTAGTGTGGCACGTGCATTGCACGTATTACTAATGCATATAACTTTTGTCTGTTTTAGATTGTTCTAAAAAAAACTTCATCCATCATGAACCAAATAAATAACAAAAGCAGTTCCACACTAATTTGTAAGCCAAATAATCATGTATTTGCAAACATAAATCTGAAAGCCACGATTGTCAAGTGACTTAGCAAACATTATTGCCCACGTTGTTGAAAAACATTATTGATGTTTTCTAATTCCAAATATAATAGTTGACATATTTGTAAGCTTGTATCTGATGTTTGACACAAAAGTGCCAAAGAGGTGCTGAATGATATACATGTACTTCTCCAATACTAAATTTACTTGCTATACCCTATAGTACATGATGCAGCCAAGCCGACTATAATACATCATCATCGAGTTGATTGATACTCCCTCCGTTCAGAAATATAAGACGTTTTAGCTTTATGAATCAAATGTATCTAAACGTCTTTTAGTGTATAGATTTGTAGAGGTTTGGAGTAAACTTATAAAAAAACACCTCTAGATACATTCATTTCACAAAGCTAAAATGTCTTATATTCCTGAATGGAGGGAGTACAAATGAATCAATTGGAGCTAAAAAAACAGGTATTGGCATTGCAAGAGAGCTTGTCCTTCTCGAGACGGCCCTACTACATCACTCCTGGCCTGAGGCATATCATCGTTTCTCATTCTACCAATGCTTGAAACCGGTGCACAGCATAACATAATAATTTTAAAAATTAAAATAACTTGGAGAGAGATGCATGCGGCCATTTTTTTAACAGCTGTACTATGACTAAATACACAAAGTGAGCTGAAGGTCTGGATAACATAACTGGAAATATATAAAAAGTATTTACTTCAATTTGATTTAGCTATATCACAAAAGTAATTGTAAAGTGTACCTGTAACTTACATAATTGCAGACCACTTACTCGTTAGTGATGGAAGAGATAACTTTCAAACGCATATCTGCAGTCTCCCTATGACATCGCTATCTGCCTATCCTCCCTTTGGTCAGATGTCCTCCTTCATGATACGACGATGGCCGTCAGAGTCGCAAATGCGTTGGCAATCAGATGCTGCTCCTCCTCCTAAACAATAGTTCTATCCATGATAAAAGGAAGCAAAATACCCCAGTTGGATAACCCACAAGAGAACCATCTTAATCTCAGTGGGTACCATTCAACAATGAATCAATAAGCCTGTGGACGTTTTATGTTGGTGGCGATTCAACTATATGTCTGCAATATTCCTGTTTTTTTTAGCAGTAGCCTTTTAACTTTCTTTCTGTAAACCTTGATTTTCCTAAAATCAACCATGAAGGAAATAGCATTAGAATTCACAAGTTATCTACGGGCAAGTACTCCTTATATCATAAACAATAACTATCATGGTGTAATATACTCATATTGTGTTTTCATGTCTTGATAATCAATGTCCCCTCGTACAAACGTACTGCACAAAAACTTCTATGCTCAATGATAAATAACCGTTTGCTAGTCAGTATGAGTAAGTTGGTTCTGATTCTTTTTGAAGACCTCTAGCTAGTCCTCTAGTGAAATACTGTTTTCCACCTATAGTAAGAACAAAAACTTGTTTAGAGAGCATATTAGAAACCGATCATATACGTCTAGCAACCAGATACGTCTAGCAAACATATACAGATTTCTGCAAATAGCACTAAGAAGATCAGATTAACTACTGATGTGACCTTGGAACATGGAATTACCCTTGCATGGCATTGTGCAGTTAAACAAATTCAAAGGCATCGGTGTAGAAAATAAAGATTGGATCTGAGACTACCACTTTAAGCAAAGGCAAACCTGCAGGATACATCGAAAAATTATATGGATCTGCATCTGCATACATGTGACGACACCAATTTCAGTCTCCAAAACATATCTCATTGAGAAAAACAATCTGGAACCAGGGATAGAGGGGCGTGGATGCTCCATTGGGGATCGGCAACTCTGAGTCTTCGAGCAGAGCGGCGTCCGATAGGTGGGACGACCGTGAGTACCGGTGGCGACTTGGCCTCCGACAGTGTAGGCGGTAAGAGGTGATGGCAGGCGGCGGCGGATCCAATGTTTGGACTCCGTGCTCTAGTGGTGCCTCGCATGAGGATAAGGCGGCTGTTTTAGCAGCGGGTTGTGGCTCTAGCGGAGCTCCGTCTACGGCTCGCAGGTGGCGGTGCAGCACATGCGTCGTCGTGCGAGGGAGGGTGGGCTATGGCTGCGGGAGGGTTACGGCAGATCTCCAGCAGGCTGGCAGTACGGCAATGGAGGCGGGAGCCCGAGACTGTGAGGGCGGCGATGAAAGGGCAGTGATGGTGGAAGTCCTGCGACGAAGCCAATGATTTTTTTTTTACTACTCCTACAACCGTTTCCATTTTTTACGCCCTGCGTGATTGCAGCGTCCACGGTCGCGAGGTGGCTAAGTACGGTCCGTCATACTTAATTGCTATGTGCACCGAAGAAAAAAAGTAGGCTAACGTAAACTGTTAGATTGTGTCTTATAGATCTGATCGTACGGATGTAGTATGTTCGTGTATATTTTCTGAGGTACATTTAGCAAAGTTCATGTTCTCTCCTTTATAAGTAGTAGAGATGTAAAGTGCAACTGACCACTGTTTTTAAAGCAAGGGTTTAAACTAAAAGAAATTTGCACATTTCAAATACAATGATTTTTTGTGAAAAGGTATAATGGTTTGACATTTCTAAAATGTGTAATTGGTGCAAATTTAGATTAACATATGCATAAAAAAGTAGAAGAAATAACTAATTTATCCGAAAAACAAAATCAAATTCCCACAAAGGAAAAGAAATAAAATCGATTGAAAATATTAATAATTATTGTCAACTAGGCATACAAATAATAACATTTGACTAGTTAGAAGCAAAACTGAATAACATACATGCTACTTGTCTTAGAAACGAGAAACAAACCCGAGAGTGCATGTTAAATCGTTTTGAACAAGTTGCATATACAATTATAGTGGAAATGTACTATATGCAAGGCTTACATTGGTAGAATTTTCTATCATGCAAGTTTTACATAGGTGAGTAGTGACATTCAATAGCTTGGTAACTAGCTTGTAAATAACCTGATAAGCAAATTACTATAAGCTTGTATCTGTTCACAACAGTTTTAGTTTTAAAACACATTAACATATTGATCTATTTCCTCCAACTTCGTGGTGACGAAGGCAGTTGGAAAAATGGATATTGATCTTAATATATCGTTCAACAGATAAAATATTTTCAAATTTAAAACACAAAGATTCTATTTTATTAGTTTTCTAGGGTTTTACTTAGTTAGTAGCTATGACTTCCGTTCACAATTATAAGATGTTTTAGCTTTTTCTGAAGTGTATAAAATGAATTATTTTAATCCATATAGAGTCCATATTAATATCTAAAATATTTAATAATTGAGAATGAGGTAATACACTGTCCAATAAGGGTGCTCCTATTTTACGCTTCAAGCGTCAATTGGCAAACACACGCGTTACTTGTTAGATTGTTTCCATCGTGCTTTTGGTACCCATTCGATCTACTAAAGTAAGAAAAAGGAAAAAATCCTCACCTAAGCTGGCCTAGTATCCGTGGCGACACATGCGGTTGGTGTTAATAGGGTTTACCAGTGTGCTCTTATAGACCAGTGATTTGCTCCCGCATGAATGTTTCATTCATGGAGGCTCTGAATGC
Organism: Avena eriantha; assembly: GCA_910589775.1. Taxonomy (NCBI): domain Eukaryota; kingdom Viridiplantae; phylum Streptophyta; class Magnoliopsida; order Poales; family Poaceae; genus Avena; species Avena eriantha. Next base: position 536,632,737 of record OU342745.1, read on the forward strand.
GGCCCATTAAAGGTAATGTTTTTTTTTTCTTTCCATTCTTTTGTGTTTTTACAGTATAAAAGTTCAGAATTTTTAAAGTTTCATTTTATCAAATTCAATAAGTGCTTAGATTTTGGAAAAAAAATCTTTTTTGAAAAAATATAGAAAATTGTTCTTATATGAAATAAATTCAAATTTTAAAATTATTTAATAATGTTTAAAGTTGAAATTGTTCATATAAAACAAAGAAGAAAATTTATAAAATGAAAAAAATAATAAAATAATTTTTTTTGACAAGCCTGAAAAGAAAACCAAACCTCATCAAAACGATCGAAACCAGACCGATCATAGCTGAACCATAGGAGAACACCAAAAAAGCCAGAAACCACCCTTGTCTCATGAAAACTAAAGCGATCGATGAATTGGGCTGGCCTATTAGAGCCTGCAATGATCGAAACATAGGGTTTCCTCGAGAATCCTTTTCTCCCGCTCATTGCGGGTGCTAAGAGCCCGTGGTGGGTTGACCCTAGTGTTACTCCCTCGTTTATGAAAAGAGTGTAGCTAGACCTGTTTTAGTGTGTAGGTTCACTCTAAACCTACATTAACCTACACACTAAAAGTGAACTAAATACACTCCTTGTATAAAGCTAAAACATCTTATATTTTGACATGAAGGGAGTAAATACATTTTTTCTTTTTTCTTTTTTCTTTTTAATGTTTTTCTTTTTCATTTCTTTTTGGCTTCTCTTTTTCTTTACCTTTTTCAAATTTGAACTTTTTCACATCTGAATAAATTTCAAATTTGAAATTTTTAAAATCAGTTTTTGTAAACTGTAAACATTTTATTAATTTGAACATCATTCAAATTCTAACAATTATTAAATCTGAACATTTTGAAGTTCAAGCATTTTTTGAATTCAAACATTTTTTAAATTTAAACATATTCAAAATCCTAAACTCTTTATTAATATAAAACCATAAAACAAAAAATATGATAAAAATTAAGCAATAACAATACCATGATTTGGGCTGTATTCATTGTGGCCCATAGAAAGAAACTTAGGCAGGAGCTATTTTTTTAAATGATGTAGGAGCTAATGTTTCCCGCATTGAGTGTGCTATAGGAGCTTCCATTTTCCCATCTAACTCCTGATAGAGTCTCCACCTTCCATCTTTATGCACCTATTTTGAAAGCATAGTGGTAATTCTTAGTTTTATGTGCATTGTCCCAAGACTAGTTGGTTGATGCATAACTTCATATTACTTGTTTTAAACTATTTGTATCTAGTCACTCTTATGAACTTTGAAGGTGTCCTATGCATTTATATTTGCTACTCTATGAGGGACAAGCTGAATACTATTATACTACGTTTTCTTTATGTGAAACAAACAAACGTCTTGCAAAGCATTGTTATTCATAAATCTTTTGTTTGTGCATTTTCATGTTGCATCATAGTTTCTTTGTCTTATTGCTAAAATTTTATCTTTCATGTTATGATTGAAGTACTATGATCCCAGTTTTGAATGTTTTACAAATACTTTGATCAAGTCTTTGATGGTGCATGTCACCTCAAAAATTATTTTTTCTTTTTATCACTTACCTACTCGAGGACGAGCAAGAGTTAAGCTTCGGGATGTTGATACATTGCAAATGTATCTATAATTTTTGATGTTCCATTCTTGATTTTATCCACTTTCTTGTGTTTTGCCCACACTTTGGAATACTTTTCATATGATTTCTTGGACTAACCTATTAACAAGAGCCATAGTGCCAGCTGCCTGTTTTCTGCTATTTTTGGTTCTAGGAAAGTCAAAAAATGAATATCTCGGAATTGGACGGGCCAAAAGCCAAAGTGCCTGTTTTTCCAGAAGTCATCAGATGCCAGAGTACGAGACGGAGAGGGGCCAGGGGGCCACCACACCACCTGGCCGCACGGCCCAGCCTGACCCGCGCCAGGGGTGGTCTGGCCGCCTCCGGCACCCCATCGGACTCCCCTTCCGCCTAAAAGATGCCCTCAGGACGAAAACCTAAGTACCCGATCAAAAATCCACGAAAGAGTCTGTAGCCGCCGTCATCTCCATCCCTAGATTGGGAGGGATCTGAAACTCTTCCGGCACCCTGCCGGAGAGGGGAATTCACCTTAGAGGTCTTCTTCATCACCATGCAAGCCTCCGGTGTGATGCGTGAGTAGTTCATCCTTGGACTACGGATCCATGTAGTAGCTAGATGGCTGGTTCTCCTCCTTTGTGCTTTCATGTTTAGATCTTGTGAGCTCCGTTCATGATCAAGATCATCTATTTGTAATTCATACATGTTGTGTTTGCGGGGATCCGATGGATATTGAGATGCTATTTCAGATTAATTATTGATTCTATCATGTCTTTGTTATTTGTGATCTTGCATGCTTTCCGTTGTTAGTAGCTATCTTGACCAAGTAGATGCTAGCAACTCCAAGAGTTAGTATATATGCTCGATAGTGGGTTCATGCCTCTGGTAATCTGGGTAAGTGACAGAAATCTCTAAGGTACTAGATGTGATGTTGCTACTAGGGAGAAAACAACAATCCTTTGTTCATAGAACAATCATATTGTTTACTTTACACGCAGTTCGTAAAGCAATAATCTGTTGCTTGCAACTTAATACTGGAGGGGGTTCGGATGATAACCTGAAGGTGGATTATTAGTCATAGATGCAGTTGGATGGCGGTCTATATATAATGTTGTAATGCCCAATCGAATCTCAAAAGAGTCAAGATAATTAGCATATGCATGTATTGCTTTCTCGATGTTTGTCAATTGCCCTGCTGTAATTTGTTCACCCAACATGTTATCTATCTTAAGGAGAGCCACCTCTAGTGAACTATGGATCCCGGTCCTTTCTTTTACATACAATCTATAAACTGTTTACTGCTTTGTGTTTACTTTCTGCAAACTATTCCATTCGATACGTTTAATCCTTTGTTTTCAGCAAAACACGGTGAGATTGACAACCTCATCGCAAGTTGGGGACAAAGTTCTGTGGTTGTGTTGTGCAGGTCTCCACGTTGCTACTAGCACCGGTAGTGCGCCCTGCCAAGGCTCAGCTAGCAACACCTTTGGGGTGTTTCCTTGCTCCTACTGGTTCGATTAAACCTTGGTTTCATAACTAAGGGAAACTTGTTGCTGTGCTCATCATACCTTCCTCTTGAGGTTTCCAACGAGCTCTACATCAACACCGAGCCATCACGAGCACGTGCGCGATGGCGATGCCGCCTCCCGCTTTACCAGCGAGCTCCTTGGTGCCGAACCAGACGACGAGCCAAGTGACCCACTCGCCATCCTCATCGGCATCCAGCTGGATCCACGTCGCCGGGATACCATCGGAGGCGAACGTGGGGGATACCCAGCCGTGGGTTGTTTCCCGCCTGGATGTGCTCTAGAATGGCAGCGAGCGTGCGGCCGAGCAGGCTCCACCAACGCCGCCTGCCCACCGAGTTGTTCCTCGACGGCGGCGGGCCTACGCCGTCGTGAGCGGCGAGCTGCTCCTCCCGCCCGTCGATTAAGAACTGCTCCCAGTAGGCCAGGTTCCCTAGGTCCTCCATGCCGGCGATGACGACTTGAATCTCGTCGACGATCTCATCGGACACGGGCACGCCACCCGCGCTGAGCTTCCATGTCGGTGGACACCGGAAGTCCGACGGCGCCGGGTAGCTGGCCTCGTATAGCAGTCGTGCCTCCCACGGCTGCAGAGAACGGCGGCCGAAGCCGTTGACCGCCGCCGGGTCGTCGAGGAAGCATTCAACCATTGCTGTCGTCGAGCTCTTCTTTCCTTCGCCTAAGGTGGAGTGAGTGATCGGGGAATGGGAGGCGTGAGAGTGTGATGTAGGAACCGGCGAGGGCACCGGCATTTATAGCTGAAAGTGGAAAGGGTGGCGAAGGCGGGAGGGGTGTAGTGACGTGGGCAGGAAAACACGACACGGCGGGAAGGCGGTGGCGCGCCATTAAGACGACGCGTGGCTGACAAGACGGGTGGTGATTGTACGGCGGTCCGTCGCGAGAGCCGAGGCGATGGGATGAGGACGACTCTGCTTCACTCGCTGACAGGGTGGGACCACAAGCAGGGGTGTTTTTTTCGGTGCTCCCGGCGGTTCCCAGCGTCCTAAGTTCGGTCTGAAAATGTCGGATCAAAGTTGGACCATATTCGGTATCCTAAGAATCGCCGTCCAGATGTAAAAAAGAACGCCCTACGACGAGTGGAGATGCTCTAAGGTGCCGCCTCGAACAAGCGACCTTTCCCCGTCAATCTCCTCGTCTCGAACCACCGCCTTCCCCTCGATCTCCTTCCTCGCCCTGTGGCTATGGTGGCCTACAGTTAGTGTTTCCCCGCCGCCGCGGTGCAGGCTCTCCTCTGTTAGATTTGCGACAAGTAAATAACGAAGAACGAAAACAAAATCACAGCAAGGGGACACAGATTTAACGTGAAAAACCCTCTCCAACAAAGAGAGGGGAAAAACCACGGGCGCCAGCCAGCGAAACTTCACTATAACAGAGAGTGTTTACACAACGCCGGGGATTTCACAGATGCAACTTGTCCCAACCGGCGGCTTACAAAAAGTATATGTAGCGGTGGTAACCTAGGTCATCAACGATCCGTACCGCGGGGGCTGTCGCCCCCCGCACCCCCCACAGGCGTCCCTGTTGGGCACGGAGTGGGCCAACTTCAGACTCCGCTCCGCATCGGCCCAAGTCTCCGGCGACGGGCTTCGCTCCGCTCCGTCAGAAGTTGGCCTCTACTTTGTAGAATTTGGATCAACATATAACATCCTCCCCCACCCTGTTCCCGGTCTCCTCCAACTCACGCCCTCCTCGAATCGACCGGGTCGAGGTCATACCCGTCGGCCGCCGGAGACGGAAGCTGAGCCGCCGCGGCCTCGCCATTTCCCGTCCGCCGCCATGTGCTCGTGCTCATGCTCGTCCCCAAACCCCAATTTCTGCAAATCCCCGTCCGCTCGACTCCTGCCCTCGTGCTCGTCCCCAAATCCCCAATATCTCTCTTTCTCACGTGTTCATGTGGTGTTCAACAGGGATTTGTCGAGTGCGTGTCAAATAAGATCGAATTGAATCCTCGCCACTTTATGTACATTGGGCTGGGCGTATGTATGATATATGTCGTGTATTTGCAGGGATCTGTTCAACGGGGATCTGTCGGCCCGTGTCAAAATAACTGAATTTGTGGATGTACCTTACGATGGACGTATGTATGGTGTATGGTCATGTATTTGCAAAACACCTTTCAGAAATTATTTTGGTAAATAAAAAAAGCATGTTCACACTTTTTTTAGCCAAAACATGTTAATTGAGTTAATTTAGCTTTTAAGTATGTCATTATGTTAAAAAAAGTGAGAATTAGGTAATTCGATTTGAATAATTATTTGTACAACTTTTTTATCATTTAAGGACATTTCATCATCATTAAAACAACAAACATTAGACAGAAAAAACACTTGTGCCAAACACCAAATCTCCGTTACCTACAGTAGCTTTCTAATAGCTGCTTTTCAGCTGAGCCCAAACAAATACACGCTAAGATCTGCACCCTAAAGTTCTGTGCTTCACCTCCGCCTGCGACGCCACAGCCAGCTGCGTCGCTGCGTCGTCCTCGTCTCCACGTGATCGGCCGCGTGGTCTTCATCTTCCTCCCCGATAACCACCTAAGAGCATCTCTAGCAGACCCCCCATCCGACCCGCATCCGCATAATAACCGCCGATTTCCGGTTCGAAGGATAAAAAAGGGCCCGTTCAGATCCCGCGTCGGACCCCCATTTCTAATTTTTTTTCCGGGCCGCCCCGATTCACGCCGCGCGACCCCCAAGTTCCCGGGTCGGAGGGGCTGTGCGAGGCCGGCCTCCATCCATTTCCCTCCCTCAGCGCGAAGGAAGTTTCAGCTCCTCCCTTTCCCGCTTCCGCTCCACCCGCCGCTCCCGGGGTAGGCCGCACCGCGCGGACCAGCTGCAACGACCGCATTTGGATCCAGCGCCGCCATGGAAGCCACCACCGAAGGCGCCGTGGTCGTCGCCTGTAGCTGCCGGAAAGCGGAAGCGGCTGGGGCAGCACATCGTCCCCGCGCCTCCCGCTGGCCCGGCGCTCCCTGCTGCAGCTGTACCTGCCGTCCCGGCCAAGCGGGTGAAGCGGCCGAGCAGCAAGGTGGCGGCCGCGACGTCGGCGCGCCAAAGAAGCCGGCTCCAAAGAAGGCTGTGAAGAAGCCACCGGCGGCAAAGATCACGTCGCTGACTGCCTTGACATCGGCGTTGGTACCTACACCGATGGAGCCAGCCGATGCGCGCAAGGTGGTCGATGAAAGTCCCGCGGTTGATGATGCGCCGGAGTCGTACGTTGACATGCTGGAAGAGGCAAGGGAGAAAGAGGCAAAGTGGGCGGCACTCCAGGAGGATGCAAAGCGCAAGGCCGACATTGTGGAGAAGAGAGAACGCATCGAGGAGCACCGTGCCATGGCGGAGCTCATCGCGTCGGAGAATGCCACTATGTTGATGAACCCGACCGCCATGGATGAGGAGACCCTTGAGTGGTGGAAGCTCACGAAGACGCGGATCTTGGCGCGGAGGAGGGAAGATGCACGCGCTGCCATGGCTGCCGCGATGATTGCTGGAGGTGGTGACGCTACGGCGAGTGGTGGCGGCCATGTCGATGCGCCGACAAGCGACGGTGAAGCGTGATCACTTCCCTCTTTCATGTGTGATGTTCGATCTTCTTTTGGTGCCGTGTTTTCATGTATGATTGAGTACTTTGAACAATTTATTTTGCATGATTATGTTGTTGTATTTGAGAATTATCGAATAATTCGGATAAACCCTGTGTTTGCGGTTTTGGTTGCGGGCCGAAAAAGGGATGCGCAGTCCGGATGCGCCAAACGCGGCCCACATAACAACATATTCGGGAATATGCTGTTATACGGGTCGTGTTTGGCGTGTCTGGATTGCACGGCCGTTTTTCAACCTCTAAAACGCTTTTAGGGTGGACTGGATAGACGAATATGGGGTTTGCGATTTGGGGATCTGCTAGAAATGCGCTAAGCGGATGGCCCACGTATCATTCCGCTAAAAGGGTGGGGGGTACCGTCGCGTGAAGCGTCAAATAGGAATTGCCAGGATCGGCGGTGCATGAGGAGACGTGGCGGATGATGGGCCTATAAACAGAAGCAGCGGAAGAAGTACAGGCCCATTTAGAGTGACAGCCCAAAGTTTTTCTATCCACTTCCTTCGCCCCCTCTCCTCTCCTCCGGACTTCCCGGGCGGGAAGAGTCGAGCGGCGGCAGCGGAGACTGTCGGATTATCGGAGGGCTCGTCGCCGCGCTTGGATCCCTGGACTGGATTCGCAGACGACGCCATGGGAATCAAGGTACTCTCCTCCGGTGATTTTCCGGTTCGCGCCCTCCCGTTTTCGCTCTACCCGCTGCCTCTCGATGTGACGGCCCCTCCCTCCCTCACTGTCTCTGCGCTCCGCGCGCTAGGGTTTGACGAAGCTGCTGGCGGAGCACGCGCCGAAGGCGGCGGCGCTGCGGCGGGTGGAGGACTACCGGGGCCGCGTCATCGCTATCGACGCCAGCCTCAGCATCTACCAGTTCCTGGTGAGTTGCCCCTTTCCATCTACTCCACTGACTCGCTTCCGCTTCGATTCGGGTGATGCGAATTGTAATTGTGCAATCGGCTTGGTTCGTGGATACCATGCTTTTACTCAGGGGAGTGGTTTCGGTTCATGCTTGCTGCCAATGCCATTGGGTGATCGATTGTGCTTGGGCTGGTTCACATAATAGGGGCATGATGTCCGCCAAAAGTTTGAGCAAATGCCAACACATGTTCTATCTGGTGCACTCTGTTTGTGTAGGAGGTCAGTGGTTGCCACTAGCGGAATTTATGTTGGGGAGTGTAAATTAATGAACATGTCATTTTCTTCTAAGCGCAATGTTGCAGCATGTGCAAGCTTCCCGTATGTCAACAAAAGGGAATGCTTATGATATACTGTTAGCATGTGAGTTGACAAAAAGGGATGCTAATTGGTAAAAAAATTATAGAATCGGCTTGTAGCAATGCCATTTGTGTCACTCGCATGTTTTTGTGTATTCTAGGAGCATTTCTAAACAATGTGGTTTGGCTATCTAATTGCTTTATCTTCTGTGTAATACTAATTTACTGTGATCCATTCTGTAGGTTGTGGTTGGACGGAAAGGAACAGATGTTTTGACCAATGAGGCTGGCGAAGTCACAAGGCAAGGAAAAATAAATTTTACATCATTGTTTGCCCATCGATTTTGTATCTGCCTGGTCATGAACTGACGATGTTTAGTTTTTTTCGAAATGGACTGATGATGTTTAGTAGCTCATATGAATTTTTATTTGTAAGTTGCAGTCATCTGCAAGGCATGTTGAACCGGACTGTAAGATTGCTAGAAGCAGGAATGAAACCCGTGTATGTTTGATCCATTTCTGTGGTCACCTGTAATATATTTGACACTCTGACAGGGGTTAACTACTGAAATTCTATGCCAGGTTTGTGTTTGATGGTGAGCCACCTGACCTGAAGAAAAAGGAACTGGCTAAAAGGTATGCGCCGAATAATTCCTTTGCTTCCACGCTTCACTCTCATTTGCCAGTCTCAATACACGCCCATATGTTGTTTTCTGTTTATTAGGTCTTTGAAGAGGGATGATGCTTCAAAAGATCTTCATAGAGCTATTGAGGTCACTTACTCCTCACCGTTGTTCGATTGTTTCCCACCCTCCTCACTCTCCATGCTTCTGTATCTGTTGTGTTGCTGGACCTCTGAGGTGGCAATTGCATTACAGGTTGGAGATGAAGATTCAATAGAAAAATTTAGCAAAAGGACTGTGAAGGTAATTGCTACGATTTGGGAAATGAGCCAATGATTTTTTTTGTGTGTATTAACTTTACAAAAGAATATAAGTTCATATTTTTGTTCCGGATAAATTATTATCACATCCATTCTGCCATTTTGAATTTTTTCTGCAACTGGTTCCAACTTCCAAGCATGTATTATGATCTTTTTGTTCCTTTTCTTTCCAGATGACGGAAAAACACAATGACGACTGTAAGAGGCTGTTAAGATTGATGGGTGTCCCTGTAGTTGAGGTGTCATTGGTTCTTTCGCCCATCAGTTGCTTCAAGTATTTTTATACATTGCTCTCATAGATGAGTTAGTTTCTTAGTTGATGTGCTTTTTCTATGCCGTGGAGATTTAGTAGAACATTCAGAATCTTTCGCACACAAAGAAGTAATTACCAGGCCTTCACCTCAGAACATAACATCAGCCTCACTTACGTGCCTGCTTTGGAGGCCTTAAATTGCCTCAGATCTAAGTTCTCCTAGATAGGGATATAAAAATTCTGAAAGTAATATTCAGGTGGGAGCCTTTCCCCCCTGGTGATTGTTTCAAAACAAAGTCTAAGTTCTCCTAGATAGGTATATAAAATGATTTCTCTGTTGCTACGATCCTTTCAGGCCTAGAAACTGTTCGGTCGGGCTCAACTTGCAAGCCTCTGCAAAATCTGAACCTTAAGCAGCAAAGCATTCCCTGGTAGTCTCGTGTATGTTTTCTCTTTAGATTGTCTGTTTAGCTAAGCTTTGAGCATAAAAAAGGTTTGAGCTTAAGCAAGGACTCATTTGTATGCATACCACATGAGGATAGTGCTACTTTGGCCATTAGCAGGTGTTCCCCATGGTATAAGCAATATTATGAAATGGAAACAGACTGGGCTTTGCTTCTGTGGAGAGAAATTCTTCTAACTGAACAACATGCTGTACTGTAATTTCATGGCAACGATGCAAACTTGTTAGCTCGCCTTCATGAGATTCTACCGTTATATGTATATACCTAATCACTTTGTCTGAGTAATTACACACTCTGCTTATGCAGGCACCAGGTGAGGCAGAAGCACAGTGTGCATCACTTTGTGAGAACCATAAGGTGTAACACCCAAACGCCTTCGTAAGAACTATCTTTCTTACCCAGCAGCATGCTGAACTATATTTCATTGTGAGTGTCAGGCGTATGCTGTTGCTTCAGAGGATATGGACTCACTGACTTTTGGTGCTCGAAGATTTCTTCGCCATGTAACTGACCTTAGTTTCAAAAAATCTCCTGTAACAGAGTTTGAAATATCAAAGGTAATTTCTTCTAATTTTTATGTAATGTTATTTTCCTTCTGAGTATCATTTCGTTTATTTGCTATTTTGCAGGTTTTGGAGGAACTTGGACTCACAATGGATCAGTTCATTGACTTGTGCATCCTCAGTGGATGTGACTACTGCGAGAATATTAAAGGTTTTACCGCTTCATATACTCTCTTACATAATTTTGAAATTAGATGGCCCAGAATATGATGCAGTATATCATGATTTGCTTAAAGATGACCTAACTCTGATAATGTTAAAGCTGCCTCTTGTAATAAGTTGCTCATGTCATGGGTGGACACAATACTCAATTCCAAATCTAGCTCCAGCAGAACTGTGGAAGTGTAATGTCTTGGGCTTCAGATTCAAAATATATCTTCTGTGGCTTCCTTAAGAATTTAGAATGTATGCTTCTGTTAGCTAAAAGTGAAGTTTAAAGTATGTTGAGGAGGGGCTTTGCTTATAGTGCAGTGAAATTGGCCACCCATGACAAACCTTTGCCATAAATTAATAAAATTGGTCCGAATTTTACAGCCTTTTTAACATTTCTAGTTCCTCCATCTTTGTTTGAACAGGTATTGGGGGACAAAGAGCCTTGAAACTAATACGTGAGCATGGTTGTATAGAAGAAGTTTTGCAAAATCTTAACAAGAGGTATATTTATCCTTGCTATTGATTTATGCTGGTTTCAAAGCATTAAGACACTTTTTCAGTCCATTAATTTGATTGTGCATTTGAACTCCTCGTGGAAAAACTATGCAATCGAACATTAATGATGTTTCAGTGATGATTTTTCATGTGAACATGCTATCATACATGCCTTTGAGTTTTAACCGTGCTGCCACTTTGTCTAGAACACACCCTAATTCCTAAACAACTTGTGCACTTTCCCAAGCTCTTGAACTGCTCCTATTGCCATGCCAATGACACTGTTATATTCCTGCACATATCATGCTACTATGTTGCTCCTGTGCTACTGCTCTATCATTCTGCCTACTGCTGTTTGCATTCACCCCCAGATTAGCGTTGTCAGTGGTGGATGATTTTTCTTGTGAATGGCATGTCTTGAATTTTGTGGATTAGTTTGTGATGAATGCATTGAAGGTGTCAAGGTGGTAATTCTCAGTTTTGTTGCGGGCTGGACGCCATCCAATTTTTTTGAAAATTAAAATCTTACTAGAAATTGGAATTCCTTGGGCTCAAGGGTAAACAGTGACAACATATCTTGTTTTGGCGAGGTACTCTGAGTAACCTTGAAATGCTAGGTTTTACTAAGCATACTCATACTTGATCCATAGGTACACTGTTCCAGAAGATTGGCCTTACCAGGAAGTACGGACTTTGTTTAAGGAACCGAATGTTTGTACCGAAATTCCTGATTTCCAGTGGACCTCAGCAGACAAAGAGGTTATGCTTGATAGCTCATGTCATATAGTCCATACTTTTTCGCACTGACACTTTCTTTTTTCAGGGCCTTGTGAATTTCCTGGCATTTGAAAACAGTTTCAGTTCTGATCGAGTAGAAAAGGCATGAAAGCATCTTTATGTCAGCTATCCACTCTTACTGATCTCTCGTAATTTGAATTATCAAATGATTGATTTGTTGAACATTTTTATTTTTATTCACTAGGCGGTAGAAAAGATAAAGGCTTCTAGGGATAGGTATTCCCCAGGGCGGTAAGTGTAAATCTGCCTTGTATCTCATGGAGAAACTCATAAACATCAATGCACCTACAATATGGTATCTTTTATCGTCTCAGAGTGAAGCTTTTGACGCCAGTAGCTAATCTACAAGGATCTACTACAAAGGTATGGTGCTAGTCCTAGACTTGGTACTATTTGTCTTGCGTACTTCTTATCAACATCCCTTTCCCTCTTCATGGGGCTACACCTGCATTATTGCTTTCACATTTTTTGAAACAGTAGAATACATTAAAATAATACAAATAAACAGCACTCCACATCCACTCTCTTCTCACTTTCTGTTTTTTTTTCTCTTGCAGTATTCTGTTTGCTTACTTTTTACATTTCCTGGAAATTGCATTTGATGTCTAGATTGAATGGTAATTTATGAAAATTTGGTTCAAAATTATTTTGAACAACTGCTCCATCCGTTTCATCTCCTTCCTTTTGCTCCATTGTTATGCAAGTGAGCCCTCTCTGTAGATGGACTCACGGCACTGTGATACAGTTGTTCACGAGTGGGGCAAATACTGCTTAGGGTGCAAGCCTATAATAAGCCATACAGAAGGGGGCTGTGATGGCACACGTGAAGATGGGATACTAGAATAGGGAGAAATAAACCATAAATGAGAGTGGAGATTTTTGAGGAGAGAGACTTAATTCTTCTTGCTTGCATAGTAGCATGTATATTTTGAAAGCCAAACCATTCATAAGCTGTTGAGTTCTTTTGTCTAATGGTGTCCCTAACAAGAACGGCTGACCAACACAACTCAAGACTCATCTGTATCTGCTAACACAGCCTGGACTTCAACAACTAAAGGTTAACAATTAAAGACATGGCCTATGATGTGCACTGGACTGGCTTACCCGCGCAAAGACTTACAGTCCACTCGATCACACCTCACAGATGGCACTTGATAAATGCAAGTTCTCAGTTGGTAGATTGTCTCTTCATATTGTTTTTGCCTTTGCAATGAGAAAATAAAAAATGAAAACATTCCTGTTTTCTTCAAGCATTATTTGTTTCTTCTGGTGTGGAGTAGTCTAGTGTTGCACGATTACCTACTTTTCTTTCTGAATGTTTTTCTGGGTATGCTTTGTACAAGTGTGTTATTTGGTTGGATACAAATGTATCAGTATACAGTCGTGTACAATTCTTAAAATCAAGAAAGACTGTAATGTTGATCCTTATCCATTTGTATTTTATTGGATAACAGGAACCCAAGTGTGCTTTAGGTGCTTTAGGACAAGGTCTAAAAGGCAGGTCTGCTCTACAAGTATGCAGGAGCTCAAACTCAGATTTCAGATATGGTAGTTCTAGTTCAAAGCCATTGGTGATGGGAAGACATTCAGGATTTCAAGCGATGCCTCGTGCTTTTTCTTTCATCTAAATTTAGAATTCCTCTGGTTCTGAAGATTACCGGGCGAAGCTGTGACCGAGCTACAGGACGAATGGATGATCACTTGGGATATCTTAAGCATATGCTATTATTGTAATTTATGATTCTGCCTTGTAATCTAGGAAATGAACTAAAATGCATCAGCTTACTCACATCTAATAGTTCTTACTTCCTGTTGAATGTCCCATGGTGACCAGCGAGTATGTGATTGCCTTTTGGCTATGACATGCAAAAATGTCAATGCAAGGGTGTTTTTGCTCAGAAAATATACATACTTCCACCGTCTTGAACTTGAGTAAATGTTATGTGCAAACTTAAGCTGTGTCAAACATATAGGTCTTTAGATTCTGAACTGTGTTGATATTTTCATGGAGCAAAGAGGTTGTACATTATGCCATGGTAGTTGATATTCAGGAAACCGAGAAGTATCATTTAAACCCAAAAACTGGAACATTTCTCTGATGTTGGCTGTGCCATTTGGGTTATTATTTGGATTCCTAATAAGTGGAGCCTTGTTTATCCTGATGACATGTGTCATGTGTGCCATTTGGTTGTGCCACATGTTATGTTCCAATATGTGCTAAATTGGAGCCTTGAAGATGTCTGATTCGCCATATCTTATGTTCTTATTCTTTCCCAGTCTGCATAACTTCAACATAGGCGGCTGGTAAGCAAGAGCACTTGGAATGGAACCAATTACTACCAATTGGGCATATTCCTCACGTATGCAAAAATCTAGGGAATTTGATACAGATGCTGTAATATTCTCTGGTTCTTCCAGTTGGTGCTATATATTCTCATACCACTTTTATAGGAACCAGGTTGCGGTTCTGACTTGTGGGCATATGGGAGCCTTGAGATACCACTGGCACTATTTTCCTCTGCAGGAAAGTGGCATCCTTTACTTGAGGGAACGCTGGAGCCAGACAACAAATTGGGTGTAGATCATTCTGAATGCTGCTTGTCATGTCATCAATCTACCGAAGCATATGTGCATCTGTTCTGTTCTATACATTGACAGCTTGGGCTGCTATAAGTATAGCACCAGATCCTCCAGGTTCAACACCATCCATTGCCTCATTGGAAGCCTTCCAGTGTTCATTGTTGCGAGGTAACCGACTCTCTTGTCTTCCCTAAGGCTTTCTACAAGTGTTTTATTTCTGTGTTCATATTCACCGGAGCAAGGACAGTTTTTGGCTTATCATGTTAGATCAAGGTGTCGTGTAGTATTAACACTTAGGTAATATCATAAATTCAGAGTATACCTTTCACTGGGTGGGAGCAATAGTGAGATGTAATATGTTTGTACCAAAGTTTAGCCATTAAATATTTGTGGTGAGTTGTATGGTCTCAGAACTAAGATAACGTTAACCAGTGCTAAGCATGGGTGTTAAATTTCCTACCATGCCTGCCAAAGTTTATATTGTAGTGATATAAAGTGATTGTAGATTTCTAAAGGTTCTAGTTTGACAGCTTCAGTTTGATTGTTAGGGTAAGTTTGTATGGAAGGATTTGTTTTGCCTGGCGTGCTTGTTGCATATTACCGAGTTCGTTTTAACTAATCTCCTATGGACTATGTTGTTATTTTTACCTGCTTATTGTTCTTTCAGGTTGCTCTTTAATTAGTGAGATTTCATTTAGCAACTGCATCTACTTCCAAGTATAGAAGATGGCAGCTATTGTTGAAGGTCCTACTCCTAAGTATGAGTGCTTGCTGTTTGGTATGTACTGTGCGTTAAAATCCAGAAGAATTGTCGGTGAAATTTATTTATTTATACACTCCAGTAAAAGTTGTCGATTTGCAACTGCAGATTTGGATGATACCCTGTATCCTCTTAGTGCCGGCATCAATCTTGCTTGTCGCAAAAACATACAGGGTGTGAATAATACTTCTAATAGTCATTTTTTCATAGCTTCATGCTTTACGAATT
Organism: Avena eriantha; assembly: GCA_910589775.1. NCBI lineage: Eukaryota > Viridiplantae > Streptophyta > Magnoliopsida > Poales > Poaceae > Avena > Avena eriantha. The sequence continues at coordinate 536,647,914 of OU342745.1, forward strand.
GTTGTGTTCAGAATTTCGGATAAAATGATTGGGGAGATTAACTTTAAAATAAATGGCTACCAGATTACATGCGTGATCATCTGCAAATTGAAGAAAGCCAAATTGCAGAAATGTGCCTGGAGCTTTACAGGGACTATGGCACCACAATGGCTGGTCTTAAGGTACAATTTTATTTATTTAAAGTTTTCAGGGGAAGAGCTCCTGTTTACCACCTAATATTATGGCTGTTACTTCTCTGCAGGCATTAGGTTATGAGTTTGACAACGAGGAATTTCATGCAAACGTTCATGGGAGACTTCCATATGACAATCTAAGGCCTGACCGTGTTTTGAGGATCCTTCTACTCTCCATTCCACAGAGAAAAATAGTATGCAAATTTACGAGTTTATTTTTTGCTCTTACAGTGGAAATACATAATGCTTTGTATTATCAATTAATTAGGAAAGTACTTTCTGAAAGTCTCATTGTCAGCCAAAATTGCTTGCTGCAGATATTCACAAACTCAGACAAGGTTCACGTGGAGGAGGTTCTGCGCAGGCTGGGTTTGGAGGACTGCTTTGAGGGTGTGATATGCTTCGAGACACTTAATCCACGAGCTGCGCCGAGCAATGTCCTATGGAAGTCGTCCGAGGAGAATTATGTGGTGCTCTCCGGTGAACCAACTTCTGAATTGGACTATCTCCATGGCTCGGATGGCAGACCTAAATCTCCGATCCTCTGTAAACCCACAATTGAATCCATGTTAGCTGCAATTAAGATGGCAAATGTTGATCCCCAGAAGACGGTATGGACACTCTCTCCTTAATAACATGGCCAAGATCACTTTTTTAATGGCGATTACAGTCATAGTTTCTAATTCAATCTTTTTATTCAGATCTTCTTTGATGACAGCACCCGGAACATCGCTTCAGGAAAGGCTGCGGGATTCCACACTGTGATTGTAAGATTGCATCGCTCACAATTCTGAACTAACCGTGTGCTTCCACGTTCAGGGAAAATGTTACATCTGCAAGCCTCGCGAATTTGCTGCAGGTTGGCAGGTCAGAGCTTGTCCCAGGGGCGGATCATGCGCTGGAGAGCATCCATAACATCAAGGAGGCTTTACCGGAGATATGGGACAGGATGTAGAAGATGGGCCCCTCCCAGCCATGGGCCGTAGGCCAGTGCACATTGTCGCGCCTAGGGTGGCCCTGCCTACCACTTCTTCATCCTAGGCTTGTTCACCGGGATACGGAGGACTTCTTATTCATCACAAGGTCCATCCAGAGCTCTATGGAAATACGGACTGAAACCGCAAGAGACGACGGGGGTGAAAATCCAGATGTCTTGGTCCTCCACAGGTACAGAGGTCCGGACAATCTTGTTCCGCATGTCAAGGGCGAGAAGGTAGCGCGGGACGGACCCGAAGCGGGTTTCTTCGTACTCGCCGAGCCCCAAGTAGAGAAGGTCCGTGTCTTGGGTGCTCAGGAGGGGGTACATGGGCGTCAAGTCCTTGGGCAAGTCGGCGAAGCCCTCGAACCCCCACAACGTCTTGAGGCTGAGCTTGTGCTCCTCCTCCCACGGCTGGTCCTGGTCGTCGCCGTGGTCCAGTAGCAGCTTCCACACGGTTACGGTGCGTTTCTTCAGTTTGACGACGTACTTCAGCTGGAAGCCGTCGATGGAGACGAACCTGACGAAGGAGTCACGGACGACGCCCATTGTCCGGTACGCGGCTGGCTCGGCGATAAGGTGGTCGTCGTCCGCAGGAGCCTGATCGACGGGCAGGGGGATGAGGCGGCGGAACTTGGCCACGCTGCTGTCGTTGTGGTCGAAGAGGGCGTCGCAGCTGCAGCAGAAGACGCCGCACAGGAGGTCGGCCCAGTAGGCATGGCCATTGAACGAGAACTCCATGTTTGTGGAATACGCGCTCCAGTCGACGAGGGCCTTCCTGAACTTGGACCAGGGCGGCGATGATGAGGAGGGCCACCAGAGAAAGAGAGAATCCGCACCGTCGTCGTGTGGACCAGCGCGTAATCGTGGCCATGGCATGGGCGCGCGACGGAGACGCTAGAGCCAAGGGTATAGAACCAGGAGGGGTCTTGCGGCGCGGGGATCATGTGGAGCGACGGGGCGACGGCGTCGTAGATGAGATAGGACTGGCCGGCCTCGCCCGGGATGTCTAGCCTGATGACGATGACGGTCCTGTCGATGGCTGCGATGTCGGCGGACACTAGGCAGCCTAGGATGGCCAGGTAAGAGACAGCCGGAGGCGCGTCGGCGAGACGCACTCCGAGGACCATGTCCTTGAGCCTCTTGTTTTGGATCTCGAGTCTGTTGGCTGCGTACCCTTCCGCCTTCCTGTACTTGCAGTTGAGGATGAAGAGCGGCAGGTTTGTGGCGGCGAGATCCTCCTTTTCGGCGTCCGACCGCACGCGGCGATCAAGGAGGCACTCGGAGGGGAACATGATGATCGATCTGTGGAGGCGTAGGCGGCGGGAACGAGAGGCTAGGTTTCTTCAGGGCACGTCGTAATTTTCCATATACAGTTGTTAAAGGAAGATCTGAAAAAAATAGTAACAAGACAAAAAAATGACTCCGATGGGGAATTCTTGTTGGATGTCGGCAACGCCTAGCAGAACTACTTCACGTACGATCCAACTGTGTCCGATTCAGTTAGGACATACAATGAAACGGCCATCGGGGCTGCTGCGTCAACGGCTGAGCGATTGCGTCGTACGAGGGCACACGTCGGATTTTCTTCGTTTAGTTGGAGGAGAGAGAATTAAGAAAAAGAAGGCTGTCTTCCTGTAGCTAAGGGATGATCACTTAGAAATATGAGAAAACTTTTTTCTCCATTGTATCTTGTGTCTTCTCTTATCAACATAATTTTTTACTATAATTAGTCAATTCACATTAATTCTTAGAGATGATAATAAAAGATAATCCATTATACAACTTATTTTTATTATCTTCTCTAGATTACGTGGAGAGAGCTAAGAGAAGACCCGCCTTCTCTAGCATTGTATATGCCCTTAATCGGACGTGAAACGTTGTACATATAGCAGTGTTGTTCGGCTAGCTACTAGCGGAAGGTTGCGGATAAAAATCTGTTACATGAATCGGAGTCAGAAATAGCCTGAAATTTGACTCATTTTACTAATCACTACGGGAAAAAATGCCGCTGCCGTGTAGACACGGTTTTGTCGTGTGCCAAATCGACTGGAACACGGCAAAGTTTGTCTTTGCCATGTGCAACCTAGAAGCACACGACAAGTACGTGAACACGACAAATTGCTGAAAAATAACACGACAAAGAAATATACGTGGCAAAGACCTACAAAGGAACACGGCAAAGAAAAAACAGTCGGCAAAGTCGACGGCTGCACACGGCATAAGTGTCATCACGGCAACGAGGTGGGACCCATGACCCCACAGGTCCACTTGACGGGAATGAGCTAACGGCTGCAGACGGTGGCCTCTTTGCCGTGTGCCCTCGTCGGCCCTTTGCCGTGTGTATTCCGCAGTATACACGGCAAAAGACCTTTGCCCTATGTATTCCATAGTATATACGGCAAAGTTCTTCTTTTTCTTTTTTCCCTTTTATCACACTACTCTTAGAAAATTTGTTCAATCTACACTCAAATACTAGATATTTATGTTGAATATGAATCTTTATGCTCGTCGTTTTGACCATAGTTTAAAACATGCATAATATTTTTTTAAAATGATCGAAAAATTGTGAAACCTTCGCGTGGAGTCATATTATGTTACATAGTTAGGAGAAAAAATATCAAACTTGGTATATTGATTATGTCTCAAAAACCTTCACAAAATGACCTATCTCATTCGAGGATTCTTGGCTTTCGGTTCAAATGACCAATGTTATGGCCAGAATCGTGACATAGTTTGTGATAATGTGCCCAGATTATGCATGTATATGCATCATGGGATGGCGAACAATGTTGCAGGAGGAAGTTTTCCTTTTCGTCGCACAGAAAAGTCATTTTCTATTTTGAGAGCAAAAATCGGGACGTTTTGTGAAGCAACACCAAACGTTCATTTCAAAAATGCTACTACCCTATTTTTCGAAAATACTAGACCAGCTTACATGAACAATGTCCCAACCGGAGATTTTAAAACATTTTCGTCCACCCCAGATGAAAAAGACAAATTTCTACCGAATCGGTAGAAGTGGGTCACATATGAACATCAGGTACATGATCTGATGCTCATGATTTTTTACAAAAATCATTTATAGGTTTACAATATGATGTTTCTTCAGAGATCTAATGCAAGTTTAGCTAGGCTCAGCCCCGAGTTAAGAATCTTCATGCCCGCCGTTCGATTAGGGTTTGACGATAGTTTCAAATGACCATAACTAAATCAAAAAAATCAAAAAAATGCGAGACCTTCGGGTGGTATTATATTTTGTGACATAGTTGGGAGCAAAAATATCAAACTTGGTATATTGATTATGTCAAAAAAACCTTCACAAAATGACCTATCTCATTAGAGGATTCCTGGCTTTCGATTCAAATGACCAATGTTATGGCTATAGTCGCGACATAGGTTGGGATAATATGCCCATATTGTGCATGCATGTGCATCATGGGATGGTGAACAATGCTGCAGGAGGAAGTTTTCCTTTTTGTCATATGGAAAAGCCATTTTCTATTTTCAGAGCACAAAAATCGGGACGTTTTGTGAAGCAACACCAAATGTTCAATTCAAAAATGCTACAACCCCATTTTAAAAAAAATACTAGACCACCTTACATGAACAATGTCCCAACCAGGGATTTTAAAATATTTCCGTCCATCCCTGATGGAAAAGACAAATTTCTATCGAATCGGTAGGAACTGGGCCAGATATGAACTACAGGTAGATAATCCGATGCTCGTGATTTTTAGAAAAATTATTTTTAGGTTCACAATATGATGTTTCTTCAGAGATCCAATGCATTTTTAGCGAGGCTCAGCCCCGAGCTAAGAATCTTCATGCCCGCCGTTTGATTAGGGTTTGACGAAAGTTCCAAATGACCATAACTAAATAAAAAAATCAAAAAATATGAGACCTTCGCGTGGTGTCGTATTTTGTGACATAGTTGAGAGGAAAAATACCAAACTTGGTATATTGATTATGTCTCAAAAAAACATTCACAAAATGACCTATCTCATTCGAGGTTTCCTGACTTTCGCTTCAAATGACCAATGTTATAGGCAGAATCGCGACATAGTTTGTGATAATGTGCCCATATTGTGCATGTATGTGCATCATGGGATGGCGAACAATTTTGCAGGAGTAATTTTTTTCCTTTTCATCGCACGGAAAAAGCCATTTTCTATATTCAGAGCGCAAAAATCAGGACGTTTTGTGAAGCAACACCAAATGTTCAATTCAAAAATGCTACCACCCCATTTTCAAAAATACTAGACCACCTTACATGAACAATGTCCCATCCGGGGATTTTAAAACATTTCCCTCCACCCCTAGTGAAAAAGATAAATTTCTGTCAAATCGGTAGGAAGTGGGCCATATATGAACTGTAGGTACATGATCTGATGCTTATGATTTTTTACAAAAATCATTTTTAGGTTCACAATATGATGTTTTTTCAGAGATCCAATGCAATTTTAGCGAGGCTCAGCCCTGACCTAAGAATCTTCATGCTCGCCGTTTGATTAGGGTTTGACGATAGTTTCAAATGACCATAACTAAATCAAAAAAATCAAAAAATATAAGACCTTCGCGTGGTGTCATATTTTGTGATATGGTTAGGAGGAAAAATATCAAACTTGGTATATTGATTATGTCTTAACAAATCTTCACAAAATGACCTATCTCATTCGAGGTTTCCTGACTTTCGGTTCAAATGACCAATGCTATGGGCCGAATCACGACATAGTTTGTGACAATGTGCCCATATTATGCATGCATATGCATCATGGGATGGAGAACAATGTTGCAGGAGGAAGTTTTCCGTTTCATCGTACGAAAAAGCCATTTTCTATTTTCAGAGCGCAAAAATCGGGGCGTTTTGTGAAACAACACCAAATGTTCAATTCAAAAATTCTATCACCCCATCTTTCAAAAACACTAGATCACAAAGTTCAACAAAGTTATTTAGATGGGAAGCAGCATCTTCATTACCAATACCAGAAAATTGCTCTCTCATAACAAGATTGAGTAAAGCAGGTTTTATCCCAAAGAAAGTATTTTTAGCCACAGGTGGAGCAATAGGTGTGCTCATAAAATCATTGTTATTGGTGCTAGTGAAGTCACACAACTTAGTGTTTTCAAGAGTAGTCATTTTTTTGGGGTTTCAAATAAGAAAGCAAACAAGTAAAACTAATTTTTTTGTGTTTTTGAAGAACAAAACAAGCAAACAAAGCAAAAAGAAAACTAAGCAAAACAAAAACAACAAAGTAAAGAGATTGGTTATGAGGGACTCCCCTTGTGAAGATGTTCTTGACTCCCTGGCAACGGCGCCAGAAAAATGCTTGATGGCTCAATGCACGGCTCCCAGAAAAATGCTTGATGACGGTGTTGATGTAGACCTCGTTGGGAACCCCAAGAGAAAGGTCTGATGAGCACATCAGCAAGTTTCCCTCAGTTGTGAAACCAAGGTTTAATCGAACCAGTAGGAGCAAGGAAACACCCCAAAGGTGTTACTAGCTGAGCTTTGGCAGGGGGCACTACCGGTGCTAGTAGCAACGTGGAGACCTGCAGAACACAACCACAGAACTTTGTCCCCAACTTGCGATGAGGTTGTCAATCTCACCGTGTTTTGCGGAAAACAAAGGATTAAACGTATCGAATGGAAAGAAGTAAAAATTTGCAGAAAGTAAACACAAAGCAGTAAACAGTTGTAGATTGTATGTAAAGTAAAGGACCGGGATCCATAGTTCACTAGAGGTGGCTCTCCTTAAGATAGATAACATGCTGGGTGAACAAATTACAGCGGGGCAATTGACAAACACCGAGAAAGCAATACATGCATATACTAATCATCTTGACTCCTCTGAGACTTGATTGGGCATTACAACATAATACATAGACCGCCATCCAACTGCATCTATGACTAATAATCCACCTTCAGGTTATCATCCGAACCCCCTCTAGTATTAAGTTGCAAGCAACAGATTATTGCTTTACGAACTGCGTGTAAAGTAAACAATACGATTTTTCTATGAACAAAGGATTGTTGTTTTCTCCCTAGTAGCAACATCACATCTAGTACCTTAGAGATTTCTGTCACTTACCCAGATTACCAGAGGCATGAACCCACTATCGAGCATAAATACTAACTCTTGGAGTTGCTAGCATCTACTTGGCCAAGATAGCTACTAACAACAGAAAGCATGCAAGATCACAAATAACAAAGACATGATAGAATCAATAATTAATCTGAAATAGCATCTCAATATCCATCGGATCCCCGCAAACACAACATGTATGAATTACAAATAGATGATCTTGATCATGAACGGAGCTCACAAGATCTAAACATGAAAGCACAAAGGAGGAGAACTAGCCATCTAGGTACTACATGGATCCGTAGTCCAAGGATGAACTACTCACGCATCACACCGAAGGCTTGCATGGTGATGAAGAAGGCCTCCAGGGTGAATTCCCCTCTCCGGCAGGGTGTCGGGAAGAGCTTCAGATCCCTCCTGATCTAGGGATGGAGATGACGGCAGCTACAGACTCTTTCGTGGATTTTTGATCGGGTCCTTAGGGTTTTCGTCCCGAGGGCAAATTATAGGCGGAAGGGGAGGCCGAGGGGGTGCCTGGGCTGGCCACACCACCCCCTGGCGCGGGCCCAGCCTGGCCGCGCGGCCAGGTGGTGTGGCCGGCCCCTGGCCCTTCTCCGTCTCGTATTCTGGCACTTGATCACTTCCGGAAAAATAGGCACTTTGGCTTTTGTCCCGTCCAATTCCGAGAATATTCATTTTCTGACTTTCCTGGAACCAAAAACAGCAGAAAACAGGCAGCCGACACTGTGGCTCTTGTTAATAGGTTACTCCCAGAAATCATATGAAAAGTACTCCAAAGTTGGGACAAAACACAAGAAAGTGGATAAAACCAAGCATGGAACATCAAAAATTATAGATACATTTGCAATGTATCACAATGGCCTTATATTCAACCTCTATACTCGAATGGAACATAGTAGGCTGCTTTTCGGCCAAAATCTCAATATGCAAATACCTCAAATTCCAACGTTTGTTGGGTTATCGCAGATGGCCAAACTACGAGGACCCTCACTGATTATTGGATCCCTGATTTAGCTCATGACAAAGTTGCCCCTCAAGTGCCTCTGCCACTAAATGACTCTTTGGATTCATTGGTCGACGCTGACAATGGTGACTGGGATGAGGAGAAACCTCTTCTAGGATGATATTGCTTCACGAATTCTTAGAATTTTCCTTGCACATGACAAGGGCGGGGACTTCACTTTATGGTACACCCGCGATTCAGGATTTAGACTGTCCTATCGGCATATAGGCTTGCACGGTATGCCACTTTTTTATTCAGAGAAGTTCTTCACGGAAAGGCATGGCTATGGATACATAAGTGGATGTGCAGATGTGCAAGAAACTCTGGAAAATCAAGGTGCCAGGAAAGATGAAGATCACTCTCTGGCGCTTTGCCCATGACTGTCTACCAAGTGGACACCAGATCCGCCATTGCTAAATCCTAGATTCCGCAATTAGGAGAAGGTGCAGCACACACTCTGTTGTTTTTCCCTTATACGCGCGAAGTTTGGCGCCAGGTCAAGCATAACTTCCCTATCGCTTTCTTGTCACGGAAATTTTGTTAACACGAAGCACTGGCTTTTGGAATTTTTAGCGAGATTAGATGACCGCGCGACGATCACTCTTGCTATTATGGGTTGGCACCTATGGGATGCAAGAAATGCTGGCTGAAATGATGAGAAGAGGATGCACCCATACATCCTTGCTGAGCAAATCAAAGCATATATTCAGATTATCCTGCTACATATTTTTACTCCACTGTTTGTCTAAAGATGTGAGCCCAATTCTCCTATACAACATTGGTCTCCGCGCCGGACAATACAACTTCCATTAACGCCGATGAAGCTTTGTTCTCTTCTTAAAATCGGATGTGTTGAAAATATGAGCAACAATTCATATGATTTAATCAAAAAAACTAGTAAAGCATGATTAAATTAACAGTAATTAAAATAATCACGCAAACTAACGGAGTAGATTAACCGATTGCATTTATACAATATAAACCGACTAGATCTACTAGAACAAAATATTCTAGCAAAAACTGAAAGAGGATGTTTAGGGGCATGTATGGTGCATCCTGAGAAGCAACAGGGTCCGTATTGTCAACCATGTGGCCGAAGATGTTGTCGATATCCGGGAAGAAGTTGTCATCGGGTAACTCATTGTCGGACAACGTCGTGTTTGCCACTAGTCGCGCTTAATGCTTCCCAAAAACCTGATCGCCCCTCACCCATAAAGGTACTCGAGAGACGGGGTTCTGGAGGCCTACTGTCCTGATCTGCAGTGGGTGCCACATGCCGGGATGGAGAAAAAGAAGGCGACTTCTCAGTGAACTGGAAGTGGAAGTGTGTATACGTCTCCTATATCTCCTATATCCTCTCCTATCTGATGTGCCTCTGTTTATAAAGGATAAGAGGATAAGATCCTCTTACTTCCCCATGAAGCTTCGTGGGGACAAGAGCCGAGAAAATACGGACACACAACGACAAGGGAGAGCTGAGAAAGTCCGGCCCACAAAGTGACAAGGAAGAGCCAAGAAAATCTGGACGGAAACGACAAGGAAAAATATCATTCCCGGATAGATTCCCAGACAACAAAACTAACATAGGACCTCGGCTCGGCTCTTTCCCGCAACCCATGGCACGCGTGTCATGACGTGGTGAGGCGAGGCGTGGCGAGGCGGACAATGTCGGAGGAGGAGTGCGGGAGAGCTACTCCACTTTCTCACACTTTAGTGAGTGGTAGAACATCCTACTATATAAGGTGCCACACAATTTCCACTAGCAATGTGGGACTAAACTTTAGTACCACGAGTAGCTGACTCACCTAATGAGCCAAAGAGAATTTCAGAATTTGTATTGGTTATGAGCTAGAGGCTCAATACAGAAATATCCCCAAATTCCAATAGGATGGGGTCGGTGTCATGATCAGAAACCAAAACAGTAATTTTCTAGTTGCTTGCAGTCGATTACTTGATGAGGTTACGACATCTAAAAAATTTCTAGTTGTTTGCAGTCGGTTACTTGATGAGGTTACGACGTCTGAAAATTGCAGAAGTACTAGCCGTCAGACGTGCAGTATCCCTCGCTCGAGAGGAAGGATTGGACAAGGTCATCGTGCTTTCCAATTGTCTCTTGGTCATGCAGGGGGTCAAATTGCCTATGGAGGATATATCTCTCTTGTCGGAGTGGTGGCGCGGAAATGCAACCCCCTGTAAGTTGGGCCCCCGGCACCATCTTTGCCCTCCATTTGTTAGAGATCCGTGCTAGCATTTTACAGAACAACCCCCCACCTTACTTCTCAGGTCCATTGTTGTTTTCCTTATTAGCCCCCAAGTTTTTCATGTTTTATACATTTCTGTCGTTGTCTTGAAGGGACAAACGTGATTCACATATACATGTCTGTTTTATTTAATTAGCCAGTTTTAATAAGCCAATCTAATTAATAGTTAAAACGCTTAGTTCTGTATATGTTTCTTTCAAAAATATTCAGAAAATATCCATAGTTTCATACAAATAATCCAACAATCACGCATAATATTTATAAAATGTGTGACAGAACATTGAAAAATAGTCATAATTTTGTACAGGTTTCTTTCAAGAATCATACAAAATTCAAAACATGGAACATACTCATACAAGTTTTGTATAGGTTTTTTCAAGAATCATATAAAATTCATATAATGTTTTTGAGCAATATTCAACAAATATTCATGCAAGGTGCAACATGTATAAATTTTTTGCAAGCATTCTCAAAACAAACGAATTTTTATAAAATTAATTATTACAGAATTGTATACATGTACAACATGTACCTATTATCAAAATCAAACTAGTTTCTTAGCAATTTTATTACAGTTTCATGCATATTTCATAGAATTTCTACACATGTTTCTCGCATGAATCATACATGATTCATATACTAACTTTTTCCGAAGATTATCAAATCTGGTAGGTTTCACTAAAGTTTGCGAGCAAATACATACAAGATCTATAAAAAAATTGACGATCCATACAATATTCAGAGTGGTTTCATACACTATCCAATCTAGAAAAGAAAATACAACATATTTATTCAATATCCATGCATTTTAAGTCTCTAACAGTCTACAATATTTATACAAGGTTTACCAATTTTTTGGTACACATTATTCATACAAGTTTCTATCGAAACTAATACAGATCCAAGCAATATAAACAAAAGATCAGTTTCATACACGTGTCACCTGTCAAGATCAAACAACTAGTCTCATGACATTATTCTGATATTAAGAATCATCCAAGAAATCGTACACGTTTCATACAAGAAACAAAAAAGCGAACTCTACAAAAATCAACCCGTTAACAGAGAGATTCAATAAGAACTGGATCCAACAAAATATTCAACCACGAACTGGATCCAAGCATGAAGAAAACAATAAAGGAAAAGAAAAAAATGGGGATGTGCTAGATCTCACAGATGGCATTGTTACCATCTGCAGAGAACAGGAGGCGGCATCGAGGCCAGACGATGGCGAGGTCGTGCAGGAAGGGAAGCCCGGACGCGAGCCAGGGTGAGGAGGGCCGGCGGCGGGATGATGGAGCGAGTAGACGCGCGGCAGCGGAGCGCAGGTTGAGGGCGGGGAGGCGGAGGTCGCTGCCGGCGGCGGCGGCTCGGTTTCCTGGCGGTGGGGATGCAGAGGAGGAGGCGGCACCAGGGATGAAGACCCAGGCGGCGGTTGGGCTCGAGGAGAAGACGACCGAGGTGGTGGCGGGGCTCGCGAACAGAGAGGAAGGCGAGCCCGGGGCGGCGGCGAGGCGGATGAGGTGACGCTCGGGATCGAGGATAGGAGAGAGACTTTTGCAAGAGGAGATGTGGTGCGCGGTGGCTGATGGATTAGGAAGGCCTAAAGGTGCTGGTTGATTTCAATATTTGGGAAGGGTGAAATTGCAAAACATTTTGATACTTTGGCTGAGAGACTTCTGCACGAATCTCCAACTAATTTGTGGTAGAGATGGTGCCGGGGGACCAACTTACATGTGGTAAATCCATGTTGGTGGTGGCGAAGGACATCAAGAACCTCGCTGTTTTTTTGTTGTTTGCGACGTTTCGTCATATTAGCCGTTTGTGTAATAATTCAGCGCATAGTCTACCTGGTAGAGCTTATACTTTAATTTGGTACAATACGGGAAATAAGTTCTTTGCCGTGTGGTCAAACACACACGGCAAAGGGAACGTGGAACACGGTAAAGGCTTTGCCGTGTGTACACGGCAGAGTAAGCGACGGCAAAGGCCTTTGCCGTGTGTTGCTCTTTTCGTAATAGATGTCCGCGACAAACTGTGTATAGTTATGTGTGATCAATAAAATGCTGAACTCTAAGAAAACGGTGACTACATCACAAGCCACGCCTAAGAAATACGGTCCAGAGCATGTCACTGACAATCGATCGGTCCATCTTGTTAAGATGTTTACCAACTTGGCGATGTAGACCTCCATCATCAGGAGCGCCTATGTATGCTTCTTCCTCCTAGGCTTCTTCTTCATGGGGGGATGGGGGCCTCGATCTGCTACACATTTCCTCCACCGCGCCTACGCACCTCTCTAGCCTAGGCTTCTTCTTCATGGGGATCGGGGCCAGCTCTACTACATTTCCTCCACAAGACCTGCACATCTTCATCCTATGCTTATTCTTCATGGGGATTCCTTCATCATCACAAGGTCCAACTAGAGCTTTATGGAGGTACCGGCTGAAACTGCAAGAGATGAGGGTGTCAAACCAGTCCTCTTCGTGCCCCTGAGGTTCAAAGGTCCGGACGGAATTGTTCCGCATGTCAACGGCGAGAAGGTAGCGCGGCTGCGACGGGCAGAACTCAAACCCCCTCTCGAACTGGTTCTCTTCGTAGTACTCGCCGAGCACCAAGTAGATAACGTCCGGGTCTTTGGTGCTCAGGAGCGGGTACATGGGCGTCAAGTTCTTGGGCAAGTCGGCGAAGCCCTCGAACCCCCACAACGTCTTGAGGCTGAGCTTGTGCTCCTCCTCCCACCGCCGGTTGTGGTCCAGCAGCTTCCACGTTGTCACGGTGCGGTCCTTGAGTTGGACGTAGTCCTGAAAGCCGTCGATGGAGACGAACCTGATGAAGGAGTCACCGACGACGCCCATGGTCCGGTACGCGGCCGGCTCGGCGATGCTGAGGTCATGGCCTCCTGGCGGGACGGGCAGGCGGATGTAGCCACCGAACTTTACCACACTTGTTGTGTTGTCGTCGAAGAGGGCGTCACAGCTGCAGTAGGAGACGCCGCACAGGAGGTCCACCCAGTAGGCGTGGCCATTGAACGAGAACTCCGTGTTGATCTGATTGACGCTCCAGTCGATGCTGTCCGGCAGGCTGGCCTTCCTGTACTCCGACCAGGGCGGCGACGACGAGGAGGAGGGCCGCCAAAGCAAGAGAAAATCACCCTGGCCGCTGTCATCCATCCGACCCGGGTGGACCAGGGCGTAGTCCGGGCCACGGCATGGGCGCGCGAAGGAGACGCTAGAGCTAAGGGGGTAGAGCCGGGAGAAGTAGACATGCGGCGCCGGGATCATGCGGAGCGACATGGCGACGGCGTCGTACGCCTGCTTCGCGCGCGATGTCCAGCCTGATGACGATGACGGTCTTGTCGATGGCTACGATTTGGGCGAACAGCCGGGCACCCAGCCGGCGGGCACCTAGGATGGTCAGGTAGGAGACAGCCGGTGGCGCGTCCGCGAGACGAACTCCGATGACCATGCCCTCAAGCCTCTGGCTGTAGATCTCGATCGAGTTTGTCGTCTGCGTACCCGTGCGCCTGCCTATCCTCGCACTTGAGGATGAAGAGCGGCAGGTTGGTGGCGGTGAGGTCTTTGTCGCCGTCCGAACGCACGCGGCGTTCAAGCACGCACTCGGAGGGGAACATGATGATAGCTAGGTCTACGGAGCTAGGCGTCGGCGGCGGGGGAAGGAGAGTCTAGTATCGAACGGTTGCAGATAAAACGTGGAAGAGAGGGGAACAATAGGCTAGCGACGCGGATTCTGCTTGCAGGGGACGGCTGCAGATAAAAAACTGTGCCATGAATCGGAGAATGACCCAACATAATACTAATATTGATTGGACAACCAGTGTGTTGCTGTTATATGTAATTTTTCTCGATTTTGAGGAAAATTCTCAGTCATGATGTGATAAAAAGTGGTGTCAGCTTTGGCAAGAAACCGCCAATAACTAGGTGAAGAGGCGCCCTGGCGAGATAGAATTGCAGACGTTTTTGTCTATGTCGATGTGATGCCTAATGTTTCCATGCTGAGATTATTATATATATTTACAATTAAGCTGCGAGAGCGACATGCCCTTATCTCTTCCCCCACCCCTCTGCTACAGTTTTCACCGCCGCCACCCGCTGCTCCGGGCCGATCCGACGCCCCTCTCGCCGGCGCGGCCGGTGGAGGGAGGCGGAGGAGAGACGCCGGAGCCCCCCTGTATATAGTAGGTGTAGGGTGTGGCTTTGTGCCGGTGTTTGACCTTGTGCTTGGGGCTTCTCGTCGGGATCTTGGGGTCGATCCCGTCGATGGAGGCTGCTCCGCTCCTCTACCAGCCGTCGGGCGGCGCTGTGGAAGGGGAGGGCTTCTCGTGCCCCCAATAAGACTCCTCGGTGGCGGCTTCTGGCCCTATGCGGTCCGTCCCCCTCCTCGGCCGGCCATGGCGGCGAGGGAGGGTGGGGGGTCCCCGGCCGCCGGGGCCTTGGTCGCCGCCCCTTCTGGCTTCCTCCTCCCGGTGGTGGTAGCTCGCCAGCTCTCCCTCCTCCGGCCGGCCGTGGTGGCGGGGGGAGGAGGGGTCCTAGCTCGGGTGCTGCTCACCGTCCCTTTCCTCCTACTAGATTTGCTTGTGCGATTTGGCGTACTATTCCGTTGAATTTAAACCAATTTGACGATAATAAGTGAGGAATAATAATAATATGTTTTTAGTTTTTATCGGATGTAAGCTATGGATATATATTTTGTATGATGCAATGAAATACTTCTAACACTTGATACAATGATATTAACCAAGGTATAAAAGATTACCGAACCAAAGCAAACAAACTTTATTCGCATGCTTGAACAGGGCATGCAGAGCATCTCCATTCTCGCCCCCCCAAAGCCAAATTGGGGCATTAGACGAAAAAAACAGCTTCAGCCACAACCTCCAAAGCCAAAATTCGTTCGGTTGTTTCCATTTTGTGTCAAGACACGCTGGCCTAGAACAGTTTTATATATTAATGAGTGCAGGATACATGCATGAAACCATGAATGTACAATAAGCCTTTCACATAAGTAAGGCATGGCAGGATAGAACAAACTACTTAAACAACCAACAGATGGTAGAACTTAGCAAAAGCATTCACATAGAGCGAAAATTAAGGAATGCTGGATGTACCTTTCACGCAAGGTATACAATGAAATTGTTGCACCAGGTACATAGCACATATTTACATGGCAAGCACAAAAGTAAAGGCCATCATCTTCAAATCCCAAGGTACATAGTTGGTAGAGAACAAATGGGAAACGATGACCCGTGTCACCAAAAGACGATGCTCTTGAAAAACAAACCACAAATAAATCAATAACTAATCGGGGGGTAAAAAAACCATATTGTGCAGAACATAGGATGCAGTACTATAACAGAATGCACGCAAGCAACTTAGATGCCATACCTATTTTTATTTAGGACTTCTTCTTCTTGGACCGTGCCTCCGTCCGAGCTTTCTGTGTTGCTGACCTTTTTCTGTGGACATTTCACACAGAATGTAAGTCACCATAGGATAGGAAGAAGTATATTCAGCACATCAATGACCTTACCAAGGATATATCAATGACCTTTTGAGTACAAAAGATAGAACATCTTATTTGTCGGTGTCATAATGGACGGAGCAGGTGGAGGATTTGCATCATCAACTACGGGGGGAGCAAGATGACATAGAACCAATGTGAAACAAGTCAACACCCTTAACATGATATAGGAAGAACATTCATTCAGTATAGTAAAAATTATGCTAGATGCATGTCTGAATGTTACATAGACCAGAAATAATAGCTATCTACATAGACATAACTATAGGCAAATGACACATGTGTATTTACATGAATACAACACAGACGAGATAGCCTAAATTTTTACACTGGTGTACTTGTACATTAAAAAATACTAAAGGAGCCCCAAAATGGTTAAGCGTGACACACCACATGTGCATCGAAGCAGAAACAGATAAAGGTGATTTGATAACCAACATAGACTAATATCAGCCAACATGTGAACACACCATGGAGAGAAATGTAGGGAAAATATGCCTATAAGAATTTGTCCTTGCAACTAAAATCTAAGATACAAATGTGCTCACACACAGTTCTTTTGTCATTCGTACAAGATCATCCATTGATGAAGAAGTGCAAACGGTACATAATTAACTGTTGCTAACCAAATCTGGTGATTACAGTGCATAAGGAATAGTATTAGATCCCTCTAATCATGATTTTCATATTAATACTAGTTCTTGATTTCCTTTAGTTAAGCTGCACCACTAAAATGCATCATCAATGACGCAGGAAAACATATTAATCTTAACCAAAAAAATCCTTTATATGTGTTTGTCATTTTCCATTTCCACGTAAACAACAACAAGGAGAAGATTAAGATTTCATTAGTTTAAGATTTTCTTTTTTCCGTTTTTGTGATCTTCTTCTATTTTTCTAAGTCGTGACACTAGTAGGAAAACCCTTATAGTAGACATAAGGTTAGTGGTGCACCACATTTTCCACACGGCACCGCTACAGCAGAAAGTACCAGTGGCGTGCTCAAACTACCAACGCCATCACTAATTATCTAGTGGTTAGCATTCGGGTATAACTGAACGCCACTAGTTTTTGACTGCTAAGCGCTACAAAAAAAATTAATAATAATAGTGGCATTTGGAAACAATGAACACCACCACTATGTCTCTACTAGTGGCATTGGCTGTATTCAATGCCACCGCTCTATTTCTACCTACGAAAACTAGGATCGACCAATCCCCTTCGCTGCTTCATTGTGTCTCTCCCCTACCTTGCTCCATGTGTGGTCGCGATTCAACCAGTGCCTCCGCACTGCCAGCGTCCACGTTCGCCCCTCCCCTCCATTTAAATTATCCTCCCCTCACTCAACCTGCACTCACTCGATCCCACAATGTCTACACCCGTGACGCCTCCACCTTCTCCGTCCGCGTCGGGCATGCGGATGTTGTCCGTGCCGCCTCGCCACCCACTCTCCATTTGCTCACATGGGTGTGTATTTGGTTGTCCAACATGAAGCAGTTGTGCTAACCTTTTCTCATGAGTTGGTGAGATTACCAACTAGCAATACCATGAACAACAGCAAGAAACAACATGAACAACAGATAATTAACCAACACGCTACATAAATTAGCATGACTAGACACAATATATCCACAATTACACGAGTACGTTACTTAGGCAGTATTATAGGGAAGAACCATACTTAGATCATAGTCTCATTAGGCAGCCATCATAGGGTACAATCAACTACCAGATGACATACTTAGGCTAGTCACTCAACATCGTGCACGACAATCCTCTTGCTGGACACTGGGTGATCGGGGCACCTAGATTCCACCTCGTAGCAAGCCAGCAAGAGTAGCCAAAGGCGACCACCGTGTACTCATTTACACTTAGCTTCTTGAAGAATAGAAGGTAGCCGATCTTGAGGTTGTGACCTACGGCGAAATCGGTCCATCTAACTTCAAGGAAATCTTTGCCACTAACCTCCTTGATGTTCATCTCCCACTAGCATCCGGTGTTTGTCTTCATGATCACCTTCCCCGGCCCCAGGTATAGCATCCCTATCCCAGGAACCATCGGCACCATGCAGAAGTGTGTTGGCTACACTTCCTCGTGGAAGTTGTGAACACTTGGTGGCCTTCCCCTAGCTCTCTTGTTTTTTTTAACGGACCCTAACTCTCTTGTTGGATCTCTCTTTCGACAGTACCTCGAAAGGGACTCCAATCTGCAACATCTACGGAAAAACAACAAACAAAGCATAAAAACAAGAAGCACACATTTGATAGAGCTCGTTCTACCGGAACCATAGGAAATGCAAAACCCATTGGTTGTACACACCTTCTAGTCCAATAAAACCAGCACTGTCATGAACAACTGCAAAAAAAGTTAACGTGGGATCGTGAAAACTACCTTTTGTCAGTTGACGTGTCAGGTAGGAGGTGTAGGCATCATATGTATCGGATCTACACACCAACCTTTCTGAAAAGTATGTCCGCCGAAGTTGTGTGCTTTGGGTAAGTAAAATCTCGGAGTTGCACATGGGCACCTTGCAGGTCCTAGATATGCACATTTTAGTTGAGCTGCTTGTGAACACCTGCACTAGTAGAAAATGGGCCTTTGTTTCGGGCCACTAGTCCCGGCCGTGGCTGGGGCCGGGACTAATGGTCCGAACCAGACGACCCGAGGAGGCCGTGGCACTTTGTCCCGGTCCGTAAGGAACCATTAGTCCCGATTTGAGATACAAACCGGGACAAATGGGTCTGGGCCGGCGCGCGTGCTCCTGGCAGAACCTTTAGTCCCGGTTTGTATCTCAAACCGGGACTAATGGCCTGGCCCTATATATATGCACCCATCCCTCCACTCTCTTCTGTTTTTTTCCTATGTGAGAGGTGGGTATAACTTTGTGCTAACTTTTTTTTCTTCATATGTACTAGAGGTGTTCGGTGAAATGCCTGTTAGAGCGATGCCACTTGAGTTCACACAAGACAAAATATGATATGAGGTGCCAGAGCGACACTTAAGGTTTCTCCTCTTTGTTTTGAAGTGTCCTAAAAGGTTAGCAACTATTTTCTCATTTTGACTGCGCGGTACTAATTTAAGCATCGTGATTGCGTTTGATATATATGCATGGTTGTATGATGCAGATGAGCCACCCATGGATGTACGGTGACCGACGCTCTGACGCTTATAGAGAAGGCGTGCGTTCTTTTTGCCTTGTGGCCGAGGCGAACAAGCGGCGAGATGGTTTTATGTGTTGTCCATGTGTTGAATGTCGGAATGAGCAGGCTCACACTTCCTCAAGAGTCATTCAGAGCCACCTGCTTCGGTCCGGTTTCATGTTCGGCTATAATGTTTGGACCAAGCACGAAGAAAGAGGGGTTATGATGGAAGACGGCGATGAAGAAGAGAATGATGATGACAACTACCGATCTATGTTCCCTGAATACGATGATACCGTAGTTGAAGATAATGAAGAAGAAGGGGGTGAAGAACGGGAACCAGATGAGCCCGTTGATGATTTTGGTCGGGTCATTAGTGATGCAAGGCGAGACTGTGACACAGAAAATGAGAGGTTGCAGCTCGAGCAGATGTTACAGGACCACAACACATTGTTGTATCCAACTTGTGAGGATGGCCAGAAGAAGCTGGGTAGCACACTAGAATTGTTGAAGTGGAAGGCAGAGACCGGTATGACTGACTTGGGATTTGAAAAGTTGCTGGCAATAATGAAGAAGCTGCTTCCAAGAAATAACCAATTGCCCTCTAGTACGTACGAAGCAAAGAAACTTGTCTGCCCTCTAGGATTAGACGTGCAGAAGATACATGCATGCCCTAATGACTGCATCCTCTACCGCGGTGAGAAGTACGAGAATATGGATAAATGCCCGGTATGCACTGCATTGCGGTATAAGATCAGAAAAGATGACCCTGGTGATGTTGAGGGCGAGCAACCTAGGAAGAGGGTTCCTGCCAAGGTGATGTGGTATGCTCCTATAATACCACGGTTGAAACGTTTGTTCAGAAATAAAGAGCATGCCAAGTTGTTGCGATGGCACATGGAAGACCGTAAGAAAGACGGGATGTTGAGGCACCCTACTGATGGTCGGCAGTGGAGAAAAATCGAGAGAGACTTCCGGGACTTTGCTGGTGACACAAGGAACTTATGGTTTGGTCTAAGTACCGATGGCATGAATCCTTTTGGGGAGCAGAACTGCAGTCACAGCACCTGGCCCGTGAGTCTATGTATCTACAACCTTCCTCCTTGGTTGTGCATGAAGCGGAAGTTCACTATGATGCCAGTGCTCATCCAAGGCCCGAAGCAACCCGGCAACAACATTGATGTGTACCTAAGGCCATTAGTTGATGAACTTCTACAGTTGTGGGCCAAACCAGGTGTACGTGTGTGGGATGAGCACAAACAGCAGGAATTTGACCTACAAGCATTGTTGTTCGTAACCATCAATGATTGGCCTGCTCTTAGTAACATTTCAGGACAGACGAACAAATGATACAATGCATGCACGCACTGTTTAGATGAGACTGAAAGTATATATCTAGATAAATGTAGAAAGAATGTGTACCCGTACAATCGTCGTTTTCTTCCGCCCAGTCATCCCTTAAAGAAGAAAGGAAAGCATTTCAATGGCAAGGCAGAAACCCGGACGAAGCCTGTCCCCCGTAGTGGTGCTGATGTATTTGGTATGGTCAAGGATTTGGATGTAATCTTTGGAAAGGGTCCTGGAGGACAACCTGTTCTGAAAGACCCCATTACCGGACACGCACCCATGTGGAAGAAGAAATCTATATTTTGGGAGCTACCCTATTGGAAAGTGCATGAGGTCCGCTCTGCAATCGACGTGATGCACCTGACGAAGAATCTTTGCGTGAATATTCTAGGCTTCCTGGGCTTGTATGGGAAGTCAAAAGATACCCCGGCAGCATGGGAGGACCAGCAATATCATAAAGGACGAGACGTCAAGCATCCAGGGCAGTTTCAAGGGCTTGCCAGCTACGCTCTTACCAAAGAAGAGAAGGAAATCTTTTTTGAAGTCCTTTTCAGTATCAAGGTCCGGTCTGGCTTCTCGTCGAATATAAAGGGAATAGTAAATATGAAAGAGAAAAAATTTCAAAACCTAAAGTCTCATGACTGTCATGTGCTTATGACGCAATTGCTTCCGGTTGCATTGAGGGGAATTCTACCAGAAAATGTTCGACTAGCCATTGTGAAGGTATGTGCATTCCTCAATGCAATTTCTCAGAAGGTAATCGATCGAGAAAGTCTATCAGGGTTACAGATTGATGTGTTCCAATGTCTGGTCAGCTTTGAGTTGTTGTTCCCGCCATCCTTCTTCACTATTATGACGCACCTCCTAGTTCACCTAGTCGAAGAGATTAGAATTCTCGGTCCTGTGTTTCTACACAATATGTTCCCCTTCGAGAGGTTCATGGGAGTCTTAAAGAAATATGTTCATAACCGTGCTAGGCCAGAAGGAAGCATCTCCAAGGGCTATGGAACAGAGGAGGTCATTGAGTTTTGTGTTGAATTTCTTCCTGACCTTAAGCCGATTGGTGTTCCTGAATCTCGGTATGAGGGGAGGATGACTGGAAAAGGCACACTAGGAAGGAATCAATGGTATGTAGGGATGGGCATTCTTTCACTCAAGCACACTACACAGTTCTACACAATTCCACCATGGTGGCTCTGTATATCGAGAAACACAATAATATTCTACGCTCCGAAAACTCGGGGAAGCCTGAAACTTTGATTAAAGGGGAACACGAGAAGAATTTTGGCAATTGGTTGCAGACACATCTCATGAATAACACCACTGTTGGAGATGAGTTGTACTCGTTGGCCAGGTTACCATCTTCGACTATATGTACTTTCCAAGGGAACGAGATAAATGGGAATACATTTTACACGATCGCCCAAGATAAAAAGAGCACCAACCAAAACAGTGGTATCCGCTTTGATGCAACAGATGACAATGGGAAGATTGACACATATTATGGGTACATAGAGGAGATATGGGAACTTGACTATGGACCTACTTTTAAGGTCCCTTTGTTTCGGTGCAAATGGGTCAAGCTGACAGGAGGCGGGGTACATGTAGACGAAAAGTACGGCATGACAACAGTGGATCTCAACAATCTTGCGTACATGGATGAACCATTCTCCTAGCCAACGATGTGGCTCAGGTTTTCTATGTGAAGGACATGTCTACCAAACTGGGAAAAAGGAAAGATAAGCAAAAGAGTACAGAATACGATGAGCCAAAGCGTCACATAGTTCTTTTAGGAAAAGAAACATCGTGGAAGTAGATGACAAGATAGACATGTCAGAAGATTACAATAAGTTTCATGAAATTCCACCCTTCAAAGTGAAAACTGACCCAAGCATCCTGTTAAATGATGAAGATTCTCCATGGCTACGGTGTAGAAGAAAACCACAACACTAGATGTTGGTGATGTGTAATAATGTATTAAACCTTTTATTTGAGACATAAATCTATGTAATTAAACCTTTTATTTGAGACATAAATCTATATAATGTATTAAACCTTTTATTTGAGACATAAAGGTCCCCTTTCATGTAATACATCTTGCTCAATCAAACTAGACGTTGACGACCGCGGTAGGTGATCACACAAAGAGAAGGAACCATCACAAGAGAAGGAACCCACAAACACTAAGGATACATAGCACAACTGAAAATTAAGATACATAGCACACCTAAAAATTAAGAAACATGCCTAATGGTTGGAGTGATTCAGTCATGCTCCTGCCTAGCCCTGTAATACGCGCCACTGTAGTCGTCGTAGTCGTCGGCGCCGTCATCGTTGTCGTCGTCGGGGTCGCCGTAGTCGAACCTTGAAGGTTGGGCACGCGTGGGCTGGATTTGAGGGTACCGCAGGCGGGGGTTATTGCCGGTCGTGTTGTAGGCCATGACACTCTGGAGAGTCCGGCCGCGCCACCACAGCCGACGGCCGGCCTCATTGAAGTTCGAAGGAGGTGGGACGTCCTCCTCGTGCCTGGCGAGCGTCCTCTCACGCCGATTGATGAAGAAGGCTTCCCAAGTCGGGAAATAGTCGGGATGCCAGTTGGGATTCCTCCACTGCTCTGGCGTGAGCTCGAGGTAGTAGTGGTTCGTGATGGCCATCCATCGCTCCACACCTAGAGGGACAGGAGGGACCGGCACGCCTCCGGCGCTCAGCATCCAGCCGGTGGGGACGCGGTAGCCCGGTGGGCAGGGGTAGTTCGAGGCGCAAAGTGCCTCTGCCTCCCGGGTGGTTAGAGATACGATGGAAGCCATGGGAAGAGAATGATGAGTCTAGATGTGATATGTAAATGGAGGCCAAGCGTACATATATATATTTAAAAAATGGCGGGAAGACAGAGGTAGGAATCGGTGAAAAGCGCGGGAACGCAGTGGCGCGGGAAACTTTCATCCCGGGTGGGGGCTCAAACCGGGACAAAAGATGGGGGGCCTTATCTAGGGGAGGCTTATCTGGGAGGGCCTTATCTGGGGGTGGCTAACCTTTAGTACCGACTGGTGGGTGCAACCAGGACTAAAGGTGGTTTGTGTGTCATCTAACAAAACTGTCGGTGGGATAAGGACGCGTGGGTAACCTTTAGTACCGGGTGGGGGTTCAAACCGGGACTAAAGCTGTCGGTAGGATAAGGACGCGTGGGTGGACGCACTGCTCGATGAGATAAAGCATGTAGCGCACGACGCCCTGTCGGAGGAAGAAGACAAAGTAGAAGCGACGCCGTGCCTATAAAAGAGCATCGATACGCCATGGCAAGCAACTCAACAAGCCAACATGGATGGAGAGTTTCATCCCCATGGATGGAGGAAAGGGTTGGGAAATCTCCCGTGGCGGAACTTCTCGAAGATGCCCTTGGTGCACACGCCCTATGGCATCTTCGGAAGTTCCGCCTCGGAAAATATTTTCCTGCTAGCCCGTGAAAGACTCCATCTCCGCCTCCCTGGGGTTAGAGGTATGGTGGAAGCCATGGGATAGAGTGGAGAGAGGCGTCAGATATGAGTCTAGATGTGCTATGGCAACGACCAAGCCAACATGGATGGAGAGTTTCATCCCCATGGATGGAGGAAAGGGTTGGGAAATCTCCCGTGGTGGAACTTCTCGAAGATGCCCTTGGTCACGCCCTATGGCATCTTCGGAAGTTCCGCCTCGGAAAATATTTTCCTGCTAGCCCGTGAAAGACTCCATCTCCGCCTCCCTGGGGTTAGAGGTATGGCGGGAAGTCAGAGGAGGGAACCCTAAACCCTAAACCCTAGGCAACAACCAAGCCTACATATATATAGTGAGAAATGGCGGGAAGTGAGAGGAGGGAACCCTAAACCCTAAATCCTAAACCCTAAACCAAAAACCCTAAACCCTAAACCCTAAAGGGGCTACGATTCGGAAGAGAACGGGCGGGAAGAAAACGGGCGAGAAAAAATAAGGCGGGGTAGACGATCCGGGGCCCCCGGTCTAGGGTTTCGCCGGAGGAAGACCACCGGAGCGTCGGAATCACATGAAAATGGCAAAATGGTTAATAGTTTGACTAGTTAGAATAATTATTTTATAAAACAGAAAATTGATTTGAATCACTTATTCAAAAATATGCAAAATATAATAGTTAATGCATTTTTAAATTGAAAATGGCAAAATGGTTATTAGTTTCACTAGTTAGAATAATTATTTTATAAAACAGAAAATAGATTTGGATTACTTATTCAAATTCAAGAACTTTTCATGTTAAATTTTTTCTCAAATTCATAAGTATGCAAAAACTGTAAAATTCAAATGTTTAAAACAGAAAAATGATTTTTTTTAAACAGGCGCGCCCCCGGGGTGAAAATTTTGAAAAAAGACCTTTAGTCCCGGTGCGTGCTACACACCGGGACTAATGGTGTGGCGTTGGCGCGCGCGCTTTGGGCGGTGCCGAAAACCTTTAGTCTCGGTGCGTGGCACGCACCGGGACTAAAGGGGGGGGGACCTTTAGTCCCGCTCCGTATAACACACCGGGACTAATGACCCTTTAGTCCTGGTTCGTTATACGGACCGGGACTAAAGGTCCCCCACCTATATATCTTCTCCCCACGCGCCCCTTCTTCTCCCCACGCAGAGAACACCCACGCGCGCGAGGACGACGAATCGACGCCGGCAGGCTGCCCGACTCGCTCTCTGGCCACAACCACCCCAACCACCGCCGCCACTGCAGCCGCCTCGCGCGCGCCCCTAGCCAGCAGAGGTACACCGGCCCGCCTCCCCTTCGCTCCCCCGTCCGGCCGGCTACGCGGCGGCGGTGCGGGCGATGCGGCCGGGGCGGCGCCCCCGGCCAAAGTTCTATTTTTTTATTTTGTAGTAGTTAATTGTAATAGTATTTTGTAATATTTAGTAGTTAATTGTAGTAGTTAATTGTAGTAGTTGTTTGTAGTAATTGTAATAGTAAATTGTAGTAGTATTTTGTAGTAGTATTTTGTAGTAGTAATTGTAATAGTTAATTGTAGTAGTATTTTGTAGTAGTAATTGTAATAGTTAATTGTAGTAGTATTTTGTAGTAGTAATTGTAATAGTTAATTGTAGTAGTATTTTGTAGTAGTTAATTGTAGTAGTTGTAATATTTAGTTGTAATATTATTTAGTAGTGTACTATTATTTTGTAGTGTATTTTTTAGTAGTATATTGTATTATAGTAGTATTTTGTATTATTTTGTAGTGCTTGCGGGCCCCCGCACTTAGGGTTAGGGTGGTAGTGGTCGCGGGGCCCCGCGTTTAGGGTTAGGGTGGTGGTGCTCGCGGGCCCCGGAGATAGGGTTAGGGTGGTGGTGCTCGCGGGCCCCCGGACTTAGGGTTAGAGTGGTGGTACTCGCGGGCCTCCGGACTTAGGGTTAGGGTGGTAGTGGTCGCGGGCCCCCGGTACTTAGGGTTAGGGTGGTGGTGCTCGCGGGCCCCTGGAGATAGGGTTAGGGTGGTGGTGCTCGCGGGCCCCCGGACTTAGGGTTAGGGTGGTAGTGCTCGCGGGCCCCCGGACTTAGGGTTAGGGTGGTAGTGCTCGCGGGCCCCCGGACTTAGGGTTAGGGTGGTGGTAGTGCTCGCGGGCAGCCGGGTGGTGGTGTTCGCGGGCCCTCGGAGATAGGGTTAGGGTGGTGGTGCTCGCGGGCCCCCGGAGTTAGGGTTAGGGCATCACTAGAATTTTGCTATTGTTTAGTATTATTGTAGCAAATTGCGTGTTCATATTATTGTTTAGTATTATTTTATGCAGCAATACTGAATGAAAAATGTTATTGTGTGTATTTTATAGAAAACTATGGATCCAATCCAGAGAGACCTAGCACAGGAAGAAATTCTCGAGCATATGATCAACGACACCCCCCATGTTGATCCAACCGAATCTCCGTCGATTTATCTGAACCCCTCCGGTGAGGGAGAGGAGGTCGACCGAAATGATCAAAGAGAAGCCGATGGCTCCGGTGGTGGAGAAGCCGACGACGAGGTATATATATGAAGTCTGGTGATCAGTACATGCATTAACTGAGTTGTATATATATATAAATTGACGAATGTTTCTTCTCTTAGGCCTCCACATCAAGCAAAAAATATTCCAAACGAGGCCCGGCCAAAAAGTTGGACCATCTACGCGTTATACAATTACGCGGGTATCACCACGGGGTGAACCGGTGGAACCCGAAAAGGCTAAAACTGTATTTAAACAACAATGCAGAGTTATGGTTAGGGATCGCATCCCGATCACCGTTCGAGAGTGGAATAAGACCAAAGGGGCGAAAGAGGGTGAGTATGTCGCCGACAGGTGCAAAGAGGGTCTTTGGAATGACCTCATGACACATTTCATCCTGCCAGAATGTGAGGATGATGCCGACACAGCTGCATTGAGGAAGAAAGTCAAGCAGTGGACTCTTACGAAGATGGCCGAACTATTCAAGAACTGGAAGAAAGCATTATGGCAAAAGTATCAGAAGACGAAGAAGACTCCTAAATTTGAATGCTATCTAACGAAGCAGCAGGCTAACTGGGATGCATTTGTGAAGTACAAGGAGTCACAACCTGCTATGGAAATGTCGGAAAAAACAAGAAAAATGTCGCGATGAAGAAATATCACCATCACCTAGGGCCAGGGGGCTACGCGGCTGCCATGCCAAAGTGGGATGCTAAAGAAAATGAGATGCTTGCTAAAGGGATCACTCCAGAACCAATACGCGAAGAATGGGATCTGAGGGCAAGGAATTGGTTCCTTGAGCATGGGAGTGAGTATGACGAAAGTACAGGGGACCTTATTTGCAGTGACGGGATTAGGATACCCCGGGATACATGGCAGAAAGTGGTGAAGGAGATTAAAGCGGGGACAACAAAGTTCCGTCCCGATAGGGAGAAAGACTTGCTGACAAAGGTCCTCGGGAATGACGAACGTGGAGGACGTGTACGAGGTCTTGGCCCTAGTTATACGTGGGAGATGGGGTTTCCGAAAGACAAAGATACTTATAGGAGCCGAGAGAGCAAAGAGGCGACGACAGGAGGATGAGGGAGACAGGTCCACCGAGCTGCTAGGAACACTTCGAATGCATCAGCAACAGATTGACGAACTTCGAGGAGCAGCGCGCCTGCAAGATCCTGTACTCGATATTACCACCGTCCCATCTCAGCGAAAAAGCAGCGTGGCTGAATCGGAGGTCCCTTCTGACGATGCACGTATGGTAGATGGCGGTCCCGGCTACCCCGTGGATGGAATCAATGAGCAGGCATCTTGTGAGCTCCATCAGAAGGTGAAGAACCTATCCATCAAGGTGGCGGTCGGATGTGCTTTACCTTGTCCACCTGGCGCACGCTGGCATGGCCGTGAGATTCCAGCTGGCTATGCTAAAGTTGGTGTGGATGAAATCGCAATGGGGTGGGACTCAATGGAGCTTGACATCCCTGGACCTGAAGGTGAGAGGACACTCGGAGAAGTATTGGGTGGTATCATTCTATGGGACAAGAACAACATCAAGCTTCCAGGCTGGACGCCAAAGCCAACATCGCCTTTGAGTGGTCGCATGCCACCTTCACCTCCATCACCTCCAAGAAGCCCACCCCATGACTACGACCATCACAACCCGAGTCCATCTCGATCTCCACCGCAGCCTCCGATTAGTACTAAACGACGCAGGAGCCCAAAACGACAAATGTCGCCCCTCCCAAGAGTACCTCATAAGAATCTTCCTATCAGACCTTATGATCGTACTAACGAGGAAACCGACATGATCGTAAAGGCCGAATGTGTTGCGCAGCTTCAAAAGAAGAAACCCGAGCCCGCCCCGGTATACACCGAGAAGCAAAAAGCATATGCACTTTCTTTTCTGAACACAAAATCGCAATATGACTTGCACCATAAGCCAGATGACTATCGACGCACACTTCAGAAGGAAGTGAAGAAGAGCAAGTCAAGTAGAAGTGCAAGCGGGAGCAAATCATCAAGTCAAAGTGCAACCGGGAAAAGAAAGGACGTCCCCCAGCTCGAGGAATAGGCCAAAAAATCGATCCCACCCCTCAAGGTGGTATCCCATGACATTCCCCAGCAGAATATGGAAGAAGCTGCGAAGCTTGCGGCCTCTATGAATGTGACTGTTGAGGAATTGCTAGGTTCCCAGACGACAAGTTACCCAAGGCTCAGGTAGTCCCTACATATGTCCCAGGGAAGCCTCTGGTCAGCTTTGAGCAGTTCCAACAACTGCCAACACAAATGCGGAGTTTACATAAATGGTACTTGAAAGCCGTAAAGGAGGAGAGAATAATGATCGTGGCGAAAGTCCCACATGACTACCACTTCCGAGAAGAAGAGGTCCATGTTGAGTTTCCAGAACTCTTCCAGTTATACATTTTCGACGCTCTCGACAAAAGTCTCATGAGTTGCTATTGTCTATAAGTTGTTGAATTCATTGTCTATATATAAGCTGTTCATTTTTTTTTAGTTGTTCAGTTCATTGCATGTAATTATCCTAATTATATCCTTTTGTACTCTATTATTATGCAGAATGAAGATCATGGAATGTAAAAGAAGGTCAATCTTCAGTTTTGGGTTCATTGACCCAGATAAAATACATTGTGAGACGCTAAAGGATAAACCCGAGGACACACAGGAAAACCTTATAAGGTTTCTAACGGAGCAAAATTTCTGTGACCACATATTGTTTCCTTACAATTTCGTGTGAGTGTCTTACTCTATTGTACACATTCTCTTTTGCTTACTCGATGTGATGAGTTACTGATGTATATATAAACGTGTACAGTTTTCACTGGATTCTCATGGACATTCAACTTGATAAGGGAAGAGTTGAAGTCATGGACCCATTAAAGAGACCCCTTGAACAGTTTAGTGACATGCAGGACATGCTCCAGAGGTAATTTTCGCGCTACAGCGGTCTCTTTCGTTGATTTCTTGAGATATCACGTAATAAATAACTCATTCATTTTCTTTACCGGGTAGGGTTTGGAACCAGTTCAAGAGTGCGGTTATAGGTGACTTTAGTGAGAAGCTGATGTTTAAGCCGGTCTCGGTAAGTAGTACACGCATCTCTTTACTTCTAGTTTCAATACAATTATGATGTTGGATTATTATTTTGATTGAATTCTATTCTCGTAAAGTGCGCGAGGCAGCCACCAAAGACGAATCTATGTGGATTCTACGTTTGCGAGTTCATTCGCACG
Source organism: Avena eriantha (assembly GCA_910589775.1). Lineage (NCBI taxonomy): Eukaryota > Viridiplantae > Streptophyta > Magnoliopsida > Poales > Poaceae > Avena > Avena eriantha. The sequence goes on from OU342745.1 coordinate 536,677,668, forward strand.
TTTACCAGTGAGTTGAATGATTATAGAGTCGATGTAAGCAATACATTCATAACATTATTTTTATTACCGTCACTTTTTGTTATCATGATTGATATTCATATTGATCTTCTTTTCTTATATAGTTCGAGAAAATGCGGGATCAGCTCCTACCAGAGCAACGCGTAGTAGCAATTGCTAAAGAACTGGCAGGATTCTTGATGAACGAGATGATAGATGACGCCGGAGAATTTAGTGTGAATAGGCGCCGATGATCCCCGACCGTGTAATATAATAAACAGGCTCTAGTCCCGATAATTGTGATCTCCATGTGTAACTATCATGTATATATTTGTATGCTCGATCTTAAGTATCTTATGTATGCTCGAACATGTACGGTATGTGGTAGCGTAGAAAACTATTTTGAAATGAAAAAAAAGATACAAATTCAATTCTCTGCCGCGGCAGAGAAAGTGCCCAAAATTCTACCGCGGCAGAGAACCATTTGTCCCGGTTCGTGATACGAACCGGGACTAATGGGGGGGGCACCCAGCGCCCGCAGAGACAGCCACGTGGATCCCATTGGTCCCGGCTGGTAAGAGGGCCGGGACTAATGGGTGGGCCTTTAGTCCCGCCCCTCCAGTCCGGGTTACCAGGACCTGGACTGGAGGCCCGTTTTTCACTAGTGCTGGGTCAAGTATAGCTCGAACAACATTCTGGTTTAGTTTATTTTGTCTTGTTGCTGTTATATGAACTTAGGGGCAGTAAGATTTATGTTGATATCACGTGGAGGCGAGAATTGTTGCTTTACCGGCATAACATCATCAGTTGTAAATCATGACACTTTCTTACCGACACAACATGCAATGCCAGCGAAAGACAAAAACATAGGCACAAAAATGAAAATCTAGTAGAGAGAAACTTGCCATAGAAGTTAGTTGTTCATTGCCAATATCCACCTTGAGATAGAGTATGACAAGAAAGAAGCATTTGCACACAAGATATGAAGGACTTGAGTTATGGAATTGAGCATCCAAAAAATGATACTACTACAGGGTATCACGATGCATGCAACATAAGAGTCGTCATATATGCATGTCCACTAGGAAATTCGACGAAGCAAGGACCTTCCAAAACTAAAGGGGAAAGGGATCCCTAAAATAACCCCACATACTTCATCGGTATAGCGCGCAACACTCGTTAATCCAGTGGAACCTAGTCATGATTATACATCAAAGATGAAACATAGAACTGGTTGAGCTAGCCAAACTATGAACAAAACACAGGGATAGATGGACGTACACAGCGCATAAAACAAGAGATATAAAACTATCCATCTCAGGGTGAGTGCATAACATAAGCTGCAGGCTGCAGCATCCAATTAAGCTGCTTGAAACATGGTGATTTTTAAAAAAAGCAAGACTATAATAGGACCGATGCATAAAAAATTATAAATATTCAGCATATGGTCCATAGATGATGAACAATGTGATGAGGAAATTAAGATGATAAATATCACAAGCCACACCTAATACATACGGTCCACAGCAAGGAACTGACCAATCGATCCATCAATCTTTTTAACATGTTTGCTAACTTGGCGATGCGGCCCTCCAACATCAGTAGGGCCTATGCTTCTTCCTCCTAGTCTTCTTCATGGGATTGGGACCTCTGCTACATTTCCCTCCATGGCGCATGTGCTTCTTCCTCTTACGCTTCTTCTTCATGGGGTTTCCTTCATCATCACAAGGTCGAACTAGAGCATCACGGAGATACCGGCTGATACCGCAAGAGATGAGCCGGTCACAGCAGCTCTCCTCCTCCTGAGGTACAGATGTTCGTACGATCTTGTTCAGCATGTCAACAGCGAACCAGTAGCGCCCATAGGAGGGGATGAACTTGAACTTGAACCGGTCCTCGCAGTACTCGCCGAGCACAAGGTATACAACATCTGTGTCCTTTGTGCTGAGGAGAGGGTACATGGGCGACAGGTCCTTGGACACGTCGCCGAACCCCTGGAACCCCCAGAGGGTCTTGAGGCTGAGCTGGTGCTCCTTCTCCCACCCCTCGTCGTGGCCCAGCAGCTTCCACACAGTCACGGTGCGTTTCTTGAGGTGGACATAGTCCTCGAAGCCACTGATGGAGACGAACCTGATGAAGGAGTCCCGGACGACACTCATGGTCGTCCGGTAAGCGGCCGGCTCCGCCATCCACTTGGCGTAGCGGTGGTGCCGGCCCTGCTCAACTGGCAGGGGGATGAAGCCGAACTTCACCACGCCTCTGTTTTCGTCGTCGAAGAGGGCATCGCAGCTGCAGTAGGAGACGCCGCACAGGAGGTCCACCCAGTAGGCGTGGCCATTGAACGAGAACTCCATGTCAGTCTCGCTAAGGTCCGGGAAGCTGGGCCTCTTCTTCTCCCACCAGGTCCGTGAATACGAGGGCCACCACAGGAAGAGGGAATCTTTTTGGCGCCGGCAGTAGTTTTCGTCGGCAGCCTGCGGTTTCATAGTGTCGACCAGGGCGTAGTCGTCGTCTCCATGGCATGGGCGCGCGATGCAGACGCTAGACGACCACGGCGCGGGGATCATATACATAGTACTATCTCTGTTTCAAAATATAAAATATTTTAGTTTTGTGAAAGGAGTATATCTGACTGATTTTAGCGTGTAGATTCATCAAGGTTGAAACGAACCTACACATTTAACGGGTATAGATACACTCTTGTCACAATGTTCTAAGAAGATATCGTTAATAAAATGGTCGTGGTAGAGTTAGTTTTATTTTATTCCACCTTTTGACCCGCGGCGTGTGACAAGTGTAGTTTGGAGTTCTTGTGAGTTTTACTTGCTTCTTTTCCTTGTGATTGAAATTTCCAATCAAAATATATTTCAAACGAAGCAACCCTATGGCATTGGCGCACGATAAGGACGGGCATGCGAGCACTAAGGTCATAGCTACAGTAGTGGTCTTCCAGCACGGGTATCACACAGAGCAACGTGACGATGGCGTCATAGAAGAGATAGGACATCTGGCCATAGTCGCACGTGAAGGACACGGGTGTTATTGTTGATCGGTGTCGTATCTATGGACCCATGGGTCCGCGGGATTCCTCTCGGTGAGTCGTAACTCGTAACTGAAGTCACCTCCCTGGGAACACCCGTCCCCGTGACGGTCGTCTTTTGTAGCTTTAGCACGACGATTTTTCATATGTCTATTATAACAAGTCTATTACGACAAGCTTTGCCTGGCTCCGATGATGGATGAGCGATGACAGCGGTGCACCTTTGGCTCGCGCTAGTGTTTGTAGTCATCGCTAGGTGGTCCACTGACCTATTTATAATTTTATTTAATTTAGGTCTATTTGTACTGTTGTTGATGATTATTAATAGATTGGTGTGAACCGTATCTATTTTGGTGGCCCTACTTCACAAAACTTGCCAATGAAGTACATGATAGATGTTGGGGAGAGGTGCATATTTTACCTCGATCATGATTTTGATACCATCTACTTCCTTTAGAAGTCCTCCGAGAACTCAACCTCTTCTAAAACCGAAGATCGTGATCCCAGAGATGATGACGTCGTTTGTGTATTAAGCAGAGGACAAGAACTAGCTATCTAATATATATTATCTCTAGTTGATGAACATGTTAATAATATGCTACCCTAATACGTAAATTTAGTAATACTAGACTTTGGACGATGTTATCTCTTTTTTATGTAAAATTCCAGTGATCCATTAAAAATCAACAACATTACAAATAGATCCAAAATAATAAAAACTATAAATAAGTGTTGCTAAATATGAATACGCTGCTATGATATATAATTGATGTCAAATTCCATAATATAGCAGTAGTATTTTTGGAAAAATAGTTGGCGGCGTATAATATAATAGGCACCCCATGCTATTTGATTCCCAGGGTGTAGAATAGTTATTCTACACTCATGTAGAATAGTTATTCTACACCCATGCCGTATAAAAATACGACGTAAAATATATATTTTCTATGTTTTTTACACTATAATGACTCATAAATCATATTTTTATGTCAAATTTTTTACGTTTCTGATGAATATGAACATAATTATTAGTATAAAAACATAAATTTCTATATGTGAGAACATAAAAATATGCGGGATGCAAAATAACTATTCTACACTCTTGGTGCTGAATAGGATTTCTATATATATACTATAGTTGGTGTGTAGAGAACACGCCTTGGTATTTTAGTTACTTTTTTTTAAAGGGTTGTGTATATTAATTGGGAGACATGACATTCTTATATTCACGCATAGCCAACTCCATCATGTAAGAAGAAACTTGACCTTACAACACCCCACTACACATGTCTTTATTGGCATCCTTAGCAATCTCATGAGCTAAGACATTTGCTTTCATGTTCTTGTATTCTATTTTGATAACTTTTCCTTCTGGACCAAGCTCCTGAAATCCCGCGCAATAAACCTGATGTCTGAACGGTCGTCATCGTCTGGATCAAACACTAGAATGAGGGGCGTACGGTCTCTTCCTACAACTATTTGGTTACAATGGTCACAAATAGCTAGCTTCAGGCCTTCGTAGCAGGCGATCGCTTCACTGATTTGGGCCGTTTGGCAATGCCCAATTCTGCCCCATCCTCATGATTGGGTATTTTAGTCAGTATAGGTGGCTTATCATTCGAAAGCCACCACTAACCTCTATTAGTGGTGTATCGATGGCATGCCATTTAAACCCACCAACCTTCATTTTGGCACGCCACTAAATATACCACGCCTCTATTAGTGTGTTTAAATGACATGCCATCGATATACCACGATGAGTTAATTCTATTTTTTGCCTCCTATTTTCACATTTTTGACAATATTTACCCTATTTAACAAAAAAAATACTCCCATTTATCCCATTTAGGGAAATCTGTACCAGATCTTACCCCTTCAAACTTTTACCCGTTCAATGAGGTGTGATCTTAATCGTAGTCTTCAACAATGGGGTGGTACAAGGCCGCCAATGATGCCAGGAAGATGACTCCGTGAAGGGAAACTCGTCATCGGCCTCTCTAGGACAACACTAAGAAAGTATTCATGTCTACGTCGTCGAACAATACACCCTCACAGGACCATACACGCCTCAAGTGTCTCGGTGCGGCGCAAGCGCAACAATACATAGCGACGTGCTACCGTCTGCACCATATTACTCGAGCCGGCTGTCCGAGCCGTTGCTGACCACGGTGATGATGCTACACATGGACATCCACGCGCGGGCGCTAGAGCAAGGCTAGCAGATTACACGTCCTCGGATGTCTCTCGCACATCGCCAAGACGTTGACGTGATGATCCATAGGTGTGGGGAGCACTTGGCTACTGAGATGCCCGCGCACATGCTAGTCCTCGATGTAGCAAGTCATCTAGTCACGTTGACCCGTATCGTACTAGATATAATATGTGAAAGTTTGAAGGGAGTAAAATCCGGCACTAAATTTACTAGTAAATGATTTTCAACATGATTATAGAGCATTGGTTTTTTTTCGAAATGGGGGAGACCCCTGCCTCTGCATCGACTGATAGATATAGTCTTTATTAATTTATTAAGAGTCTTACAAGAATTCCCAGCTCATGGGTCATATAGAGTCGGAACATGCACCACCACCTAAAGAAACCAAGTATCATAAAAAGACGTTTCATCAATATGTGATCCTATTATAGAGCATTGGGGTTTAGAAGAGTTAGGCATTTCTGGTAGAAGTTTTACTTGGTCTAACAATCAAATGGATCCTTTGTTTGTGCAGTTAGATATAATTCTAGTGACTACTTCCTTGGAATTACAATTCCCTCGGTCAACTTCCAGAACACTGGTTAGGGGTGTATCTGACCATGCTGCTCTCATTCTAGATACTGGTGTTAAGGTTCCAAAAGTGCATAGTTTTTTAAGATTTGAGTTATGTTGGTTTCAAAGACCCGAGATTTTCGAGATGATTCCAAAAATCTGGAGAAACCAAAAGAGGGAGAAGTAATTTAGATTTTTGGCATACTTTTTTTGTTAATTCTAGGCGTATACTAAAAGGTTGGAATATAATTGTTGAAGGGAAAATAAGAGAAACAAAATTATTTTATCTAGTCAAATAGATTTGATTAATAAGAAGAGAGAATTTACTGGTTTGTCTGATGTCGATGACAAGTTAAATAGAATTTTAAATGAAGAAGAGACTAAGTGGAGGCAAAGATCCAAGGAAAAGGATTTGCTTGAAGGGGATAGTAATACTAAATATTTTATGCTTAAAGCTAGTGGTTGTAAGCATAGAAATAAAAAATTAGACTAATTCAAGATGAAGGTATGATTATGGGTGATGACAACATTTTTCGGTATGCTGCAAATTACTATAAGAACTTGTTTGGTGCTATAAATCTTATGCGTGTCTCTCTTTCTGAGCATTTACCAGTTTGTATCTCAGACGAGGACATAAAAATGTTAATAGAAGCTTATTATTTAGAGGAAACTAAAATTGTAGTGTTTGATATGGAGCACAACAAGGCTCCAGGCCCTGATGGGTTTCTTATGCAAATTTTCAGAAGTTCTGGTTTCTTATTTGTGATGATTTACTTAAGTTATTTCAGGATTTTTATGAAGGTAAATTAGGCATTCATAGGTTTAACTATGCTATAATCACTTTTCTACCTAAGGAACAAGAGGCAGATAAGATTCAAATGTTTAGGACGATTTTTTTGTTAAATGTCATTTTTAAAGTTATTAATAATAGAGTTATTTTCGTAGTTAATAAGGTAATTTTTGTAGCTCAATCTGCCTTTGTCAAACATAGTTTTATTTTTGACAATGTGGTTTTATTACATGAGACAATGCATCACATTTTTAAGAAAAAAATCTGGCATTTTATATAAAATTGATTTTGAAAAAGTGTATTATAAGATTAATTGGGACTTAATGTTTTTTGTTCATGAAATGAAAGGTTTCGCTAATGATTTCATTAAATGGACTAGGTCTGTAGTTCAAGGTGGTATTGTATGTGTGATGGTAAATGATAAGTTAGATCCTTACTTCAAAACAAAGAAAGGATTGCGGCAACTGCGGATGGGCATATCCTTTCTCTCCCTCTTGTTTAACACAAGAGCTGATGTCTTGGTTGTTCTAGTACAAAGAGCACAAGACAATGGGCTTCTGAAAGGTTTGGCAGGGATTTGTTGGATGATGGTTTAGCCATCATTTAGTATGCGGATGCCACTACTTTTCTGTTAGAAGATGACTTACAGGGAGCTAAAATTTTGAAATTTATCTTGTGTATTTTTGAACAACTCACTAGGTTGAAAATCAATTTTCATAAAAGTGAAATTAATTGTTTTGGAGCAGATATTGGAAAGCAAGAGGAGCATGCCAATATCTTCACGTGTAAAATTGGCAATTTTCATTTTAGGTACCTTGGAGTACCCATGCATTATAAAATATTTCCAATAGTGTTTGGAAAGATTTGAAAGATAAAGTAGAGAAAAAGCTGCTTCTTGGAAAGGAAATTTAGTTTCTATTGGTAGTAGACTAATTTTGGTTGAAACTTGTTTAAGTAATGTTCCCAGTTATATTATGTACTTTAATTTTTTAGGGTACCTAAAGGGGTTGTTAAAAGATATGACTTCTTTCGATCTAGATTGCTTTGGCAGGAGAAGAAAGGGGTTAGAAAATATCACTTGGTTCGTTGGTCTCACATTTGTCGACCTAGGGATCAAGGTGGGCTGGGAGTAACTAATATTCAAGTTAAGAATACTACTTTATGTAAGTGCATTGGGAAATTTGAAAATGAGGATGGGTTATAAAAAGACTCCGACTCAATGTAGACCATCTTCTGCCCATTCTCATTTTTTGTTAAGGGATGGTTTCTGTGAAAGATATCTTCTATAGTTGTTGTCAAAGAATTCTTGGCGATGGTCATAAAACTAGGATTTGGGAGATAGTTGGTTAGGGCATAAACATATTTATATGTTGTTCCCTAGACTGTACAATTTGACTTCCAGCCAGCATATTACTGTAAATACAGTTTTTACTAATGGTTTGTCTTGTTTAAAGTTTAGACGTTTCCTTAGAGAGAAAACTTTGATGATGTGGGGAAAGTTAATGGAAATGTGTGCTAACGCTCGTTTGAGTGATAATCCAGATAGGGTTAAATGGCTTTTGACTAATTCAGGCTCTTTTTCTGTTAAGTCAATGTATCTGTACCTGACGGCTAGTAGGGTAGAGTTTTCTTACAAGTTTATTTGGTATTTGAAGATTTCTTTGATAATCAAAGTTTTTAGTTGGTTTGTGGTGAAGAATAGAGTCTTGACTAGAGATAATTTGAAAAGGAAAGGGTGGAAAGGAATAGATTTGTGCGATTCTGTGGTGCAACAGAATTGCTAGAACACTTGTTCTTCTCTTGTCCGTTGGCTAAGTACATGTGGGATGTTTCATGTGTGTCTTTGGGGATACACTTGAAACCTTCATCTTTCGATGACCTATACCAGGGGTGGTTCGCTGCCTCGACTGGTAGAGATAGAAAGATAATAATGTTAGGGATCGCAGTTCTTTTTGGACTATATGAAAAACGAGGAATAACTCTTATTTTTAAAGTATTAGACCAGGTGGTCCAACTAATGTAATTCTTTACTTGTGCCATTTCTTTAATAAATGGGCTCTCTTATAGAAAAACACGCTACGAAGGCTGTTGCAGCGAGGAAGGTGGCGCATGAGGTATATAATCGTCAGCATGATCCTGACATCTTGAGGTTATGCGACGAACATGATATTTCATGATTTCTGCCACAGCCTCTATTGTAACTTGCTAGTTTGCAGTTTATTCAGAAGGTTGTTATACATATTTGGATAAAGGTCTGATGGTTTTAGTTTCATATGTTCTGGTTTCACCTTGCTTTTGTTCTATTTTAGTAAAGACTAGAGGTTGTTCCCGCTTTACTTGAGTATACTGTAGAAAATACTTTGGAGACTTCTCAATTTCAATATGAAATTGGCAGGGCCGTGTGGCCCCTTTAATTTAATTGAATTTTCTTTTACTAAATGGAAGAAAATTCTTTTAAATGAGGTAATTATTCTCATAAATGTGAAATTAGGGGGTAAAAACTAGAATTTACTCTTATTTCAGTCAAAATCGATGCAAATATACATATCTTGCAATAGAAACCTAATTTGCTGCTGCTGATATTATGTTAAGAAAGATGTTGGCAGGCTGCAGCTGCAACAAGGGAAACCAAAAAAAGATGTGGGCGACTCAATCCTATCTAAGATCGGTAAACCAAAAAAGAAAACCGATCAAGTGACCGGCGGATAGAAAAACCGATCTAGAGATCGGAAAAGACTCACCTGGGCAGCCGATCACAAATTGGCGGACGAACCCAGCGAGGGATTGCACGGTCCCCGGCGGAGATCATGGAGATCGATCCCCCCGGGGGCGGCGCGGCGGAAGCATGTGGCTAGGGCTCGAACCGGTTAGGCTGATACCATGAAAGTGTATGAGTTTGATGGAATACGATGGATATATTATTGAGTCTCATGGACGAGTATATATAGACGTACAGAGGATTATCTTGGAGTACAAGTCAAGTTAGGATTTTACGTAAACAGATCCTAACTCTATCTAAGCTACCATAACAACCGTATATGCCTATAATACTCTAACAATCGGCATGGTTGGGGTCCGAACATCTTGAGGCTATGCAACCAGCGAACATGATATTTCATGATTTTTGCCACAACCTCTTTTGTAATTTGCGAGTTTGCAGTTTTTCGGGAGGTTGTTATACATATTTGGATGAAGGTGATGGTTTTAGTTTCATATGTTTTGGTTTCGCCCCTACTTTTATTCTGTTTTTAATAAAGAATGGAGGTTGTTCCCGCTTTACTTGAGTATACTGTAGAAGATATTTTGGAGACTTCTTAATTTCAATACGAAATTGGGGGCCGTGTGGCCGCTTTAATTGAATTTGTTTTTACTAAATGGGAGGAAATTCTTTTAAATGGGGTAATTATTGTCATAAATATGAAATTAGAGTGTAAAAACTAGAATTTACTCTTATTTCAGTCAAAACTGATGCAAATATAGTACATATCTTGCAATAAAAACCCAATTTGCTGCTGCTGCTGCTGATATTATGTTAAGAAAGATGTTGGCAGGCTGCAGCTGCAACAAGGGAATGATGTCTAGGCTAGGCGGCGAGGATTGACATGAAGACGGTGGACCAGGCGGTGAGGGCTAGGGCGGCGACGAGGTAGGTCCAGAGGAAGACGACGGAGCACTCCTCCTGCGCGACGTCGTAGAGCTGCGCCATGGTGCCGATGCTCATCGCGGGCGGCAGAGCGAACTGGAGCATGAGCACGTACTGGTACAGCGGGTCCGGCGGCAGGAAGCCGAGCTGGCGCGCGCACCTGACCACCACCATGCCGACCACCGGCAAGACCATGTACCGCACGCAGACGATGGCCGCGACCACCCACCGCGACATTGTCGTCTTGCGCATGCCTGAAAAAATCGTGTTCAGAGTTCAGACTTGAGACAACAACCTGTGAATGTATTCTTAAGAGCTAGCTGCAGACAGGTTTGGGGTTTGGAGCCGCGCGTACCTTTGGTGAGGTTTCCTCCAAGGATGAGGGTGACACAGGGTATGGTGCCGTCCCTACATAAAACAAGAATTCGTTCATCAGCCATGTCACTGATTACACACTGATTGATTCGTGTGTTTGAAACAGGAAGAATGTATACCCAAGGAGCTCGAGGGAGTCCTGGACGACTCGCAAGGGAGCTTCGTCGCCGACGAGCGTCGATCTCAGCCATGGCACCGCGCCGACGATGAAGCCTAGCGCCTGTCATGACGAAGAACAACAACTAATTCACTTCAGATCATGTTTGATTCTTCTGATGGTGGTGAGGATGAGAACGATGATGACGAGAAGCATAGTCGTCTCGTAACTACCGTCAGAACTTACCGCACCGATGGTAGGTGGCGCGGTGAGCTCCTCCACGATCTGGTGCGTGCCCTGTTTGAGCTTGTCCCACGTGCTTCTGCTGCCACCGGAACGTTGGTGGTCACTATCACTAGACAGCAACGGCACCAGTACTAACTGCATGCCAAAAAGATGAGCAAATTAATTCAGAACCTGACTCTGACTCGGTGATTAATTTGTCCATCTGGGAACAGAAACTTCTGAACTTACGTTTTGCTGCTGCTCTTTTTCATGGACGTCAGAGTTGCTCTCTGATGCCAGCGAGAGCAGCCCCTCTTCCTCATCATCGCCGGTGACGTTCCAGCTAGGTTCTTCCTCTGACCTCACAGTGTCCTTCTTGGGATCATGAGCATCGAGCTGAGCGGCAGCTTCCTGGTTGTTCATCATCTTGCTGTTTATCTCGCTGGACCTCTTCATCACGCTGTAGGTGTGCGTCCAGATGTAGAATCCTCCGAGCTAGGATGGATCATACATGCTTAATTACTCACTGATCATGAGAAGATATACTGTGCAATGAGAAATGACAAGTGGATTATTACCGCCATGGAGAATGAGGCGTAGGAGAGGCCACGGTCGGCGCAGGCGCCCCCACCGTCGCCGCTGCCGAAGGGGTTGCCGTCCTCCAGGCATACAGCCGGGATAACGATGAGCAGCAGGTTTCCGAAGTTGGCAGCCGAGCAGGAGGCGACCACGAGGCCCCGGAGGTGCTGCGGCGGCCTCAGGACGAGCACAACGAGCCAGCCGAGCACCCCGCCGGCGAGAAAGATGATCCCGATGTTCACCGGCATGAACCACCTGGATATACGTACCATGGTTAGCAGATATTCAAGAGTGCTGGGGAGAATCGTTGTGCTCCCAGTCACACTGTTTTTCCTCTAATTGAAAGAAAGCCGGTGCACAAAGAGGATGAATATAATGGCATTGAAGAGAGACCGACCATGAGATGGCGTCTTGGAGGGTGACAGTCCTGGCGAGGCTGGAGAGGATGAGCGCCGGCGTGAATACGGCGTACACGACGCGGTTGATCTGGGACCGGGCATCGGCGGTGAGGAGGCCGCAGCGGCTCGAGGCGAGGTAGGCGCCGAGGAGGGCCACCAGGAGCACCTCTATGACTGGCATCGACGCCACCACCAGCAGAGACAGGAAACCCATCTGTGATCAACGACCTGAGTGTTGTAGCTAGTAGCTAAATTTTGAAATATTGAACCGTAAATGTGTATCGGTTCTGGACTTCTGGTGGATGTGGTATCTGAAGTGTGACTTGAGAAGGAAGATGGCATGCCATGCGTATGTATGTAGGGATATATACATATGCACGCACCTCACAAGCTTAGTTAGCTAGTTAACTCAAAGAGCATCTCTAGCAGATTCTGTAAGATTCTATATTTATAGAACCATGATTAAAAAGTCTGTAGAATGTCATAATAATTATCCACAGCCAAACAAAAGCATTTCTGAAAAGTCTGTAGAATGTCATAATAATTATCCACAGCCAAACAAAAGCATTTCTGAAGGCTCTGTTCCCTATCGGACATGGCCCAACCATATCCCCAGGCAGGTATTATATCTTGACTATTGATGTATATACAGAGCGGCAATCTCTCACGGCAGCTCAACTCATGATATATATATGATGCATTTTTCCTAGAGAAATAATATGTTATGAATAAATATCAAAATAGATTTGTGCAATTTTTTAATAATTGCGCCCAATATTCAAAAAATTGCTTTTCAATAAAAAATCAGCAATTTTATAATGAAGTTTTCTTGGTTATAATTTTTATCACAAACTTTCTTCGGTGATATTTCATTGTTCTGTAAATACACACAAATTTCAATGTTTTTGAACATTTTTGTAAGAGGTATGTTCAAAATATGATCAAACTCTTTAGATGTGTGAAATCTAGACGAAACATATGTGGTGTAAGAATCCATATTGAAATATGCATGAAACCTCTATTATACTCAAAATATGTCATATCAAAATGAAACAAGTCTGTTACTCCCTCCGTCCCGAAATAAGTCACATCAATTTGTCTAGATTTAGATGTACTTATACACCAAAACTTGTCTAGATACATGTGAATCTAGACAAGTGCAAGGCACTTATTTCCGGACAGAGGACCTATTATAAATTAATTTCATTGAAATTTCATTATAATGTCACATCTAAATTTAAAACGTCTTCAACATGTGCCCAAGATAACTTGTCTCTTTGTTTGTCGGTGTGTGCGGTTATTGGTGTGTGGGCGTTTGCCCCTGTTGTGTTGGTGTTTTGGACGACTTGGCCCTGGTGTTGTAGGTTTTTGCTCGGTTTTCTCCTAAAAAACTAGGCACCTTCTTTTTAATTAATGGACCAGGCAAAGCTTTTGCCTCTGTTTTAAAAAAAAGATAACTTGTCTTGGAGATTTTACCACCAATAGCTCAAATATAAAAAATATATATGTAAATCGAAGATTTGAAATTTCGAATACATTTTATCAATAGGATAAACCTTTATTCTCAAATAAAATTGGAAAATAAAAAATTGAGAAGAACTCGGAAACCAGATACCGTCACCGTCGTGCCTGCGGTCACTTCCATGGGTCCCAGGACAAGGCGACCGCGCGTAGCAAGAACCTGACTCGTGCGTCCAGAATGAGGTCATGGCAGGAGCAATCATTTGTCCTAGACTGCATTTGACAATTATATTAGTTTCTGGTCTCATGGCCTGAATTAATTTATTTATTTAGCACCGTGGCCTGAATCAAGTGCCGGACCATCCCAGCAACAAACTTCAAGGCTAAATGACCAGGTGTAAGCCCAAAAAGACACACGGCCCATGTGGCCAAGGCAGGACGTGGGAGGACGCTAGAGGGATGCTGGTTTCAGTTTTCTCCGGTTCTAAAATATAAGATATTTTATATTTTCAAAGGTAATAAGACATCTTTTATTATGTTGATTCGTAGTAAACCTCTTTAAACTTATACACTAAAAAATATCTAGATACATTATCTTTACAATGCTAAAACATCTTATATTATAAAACGGAGAGAGTACATGCAAATAGACTGTCATACATGATATATATGTGTGTATGGTCAATATACTGAACTATCTTTTGCAAAAAATATTGGGTATGCATTTCATATCCTTGAATTAGTCTAGCTCCGTCCCTGCTTAGCAGGGTGACTTTCCGTCTGTCTACTACAAGAAACTCTAGTACGATAAGTTTTGCCCGGTTCTGGTGATGGAGGGGCGAAAAGACGGCGGCGCTCCTTCGGCTCGTGTTAGTGTTTGTGGTCGTCGCTAGGTAGTCTAGCGACCTATTTGTATTTTTTATTACTTTTATGTCTTTTTATACTACTGTTGATGATTATTAATAAATTGTTGGAATTTCTTAAAAAAAAACTATAACTTGGGGTAAACCACCGTCGACATATGTTTCAGAAGGCATGAAGAGCGGTGTGTTGTCTATACGTATCTCCTTCACTTTCGGTTCCTCACGACGTGGTCCATCTGGCAGCCAGTCATGACCTCGTCGACTGAGAAGGGACCCGTTCGAATACTCGCAGAGATTACACACAAGTAGGTCCTGTAAGATCCATGCTCTAACCAGACATGGGGCTCATATCACTGTTGTCATATCAAACACACTCGTTCATCTGAGAAGGAGATGACCCCAGCGTATTACACCCTCCGGTCCGGTTGACTAGGCACGCACGTAGTTTAAGAACAAGTTTGACCATCAATTTTGACCAATAAAATATGCAATATATATCATAAAAAATATACCATTGGAAAGTACTTTTGAAATTGAATCCAATGGTATAATTTTTATGACATACTATGTAAAAAGTATTGACCAAAATTAATAGTCAAACTTGTTCTTAAACTACGTGCGTGTCTAATAAACCGGACCAGAGGAAGTATGAAGGATCCAATTGCTGGCCCCAGCGTATAAATATTGCACACGCGTCTACATGCGTCGGCTTGCGCTACTTTACTCCGCATGAATACAATGTGTGGAGTTGACTATACACGCATGTGCACAATTTGTAGTTGAGATTTAGAGATCATCAAATAATTAGTGGATCTCCGGTGGCGCTGTCACACACGAGGGAGAGCGAGATACGGATCTCCCGATCGAGAGATCATCGTAGTTAGTCCACTGAGATCTTGATCCGCTACCTACGTGTCCAGCAAACTGCCTACCTACCTACAACAGCCATAGACCATGCGTTGTTGATGCATATAATTTGGTACTCTGCGTTGAAGCAGCGCAGCGCTGGTAGGTAACCGACTGTACGATTCCACGGGTGACAACTGTCCAAATTAGCAGCTTTCTTATTAAATTTCTTTTTGCGAACGAGCTTTCATTAATTTAATCTAAGTACTCCAGGTAATTTCCAAGATCGACATACATGCATATATTAGACATGCAACCAACAGGTAAGTGAAAACCTAACACATGTATGTACTATATATATGTAGTAATCATCAAAGGAAATAGGCAAATAGCAGTACAGAAAAGATACACACCAAGAAGCGCTATGCCGATGGAGGCATCAACACCCTTCTTGGAAGTGTCCGTAGAACGATAGAGAGGTAGATTGGTGGAATATGTTGAATGTATTGTTGAGCCTTATGGACGAGTATATATACGCATATAGGGATCATCTTGAAGTGCAAGACAAGTTAGACTAGAATCTTAACTATGCTAAACTATCATAACAATCATGTACGTACAGTACTCTAACAATGTCGTGCTACATGCCGATAGAGTCAAGAAAGCCGGGTGTAGTTGATGAAGATGAACTTGAGAGCAGTTGCTTCTCTCCCGGTTCAGGATCAAAGAGATGCTCGGCTCATTCCCGCAAGGCGACAGGGCAGGCCACGGTGGAGGTGGAGTGCGCAACGGCTACTCTTTTATTTCACACTTTCTTGACCGGTAGAAACATCTTCCTATATATATAAGGTGATGTACTCTTAACAAGCAATGTGAGACTAAACGTAAGTTTTATTTTTTTATCATGCGTGCATAAACGGATCCGCGAGAATTTCAGAATTTTTAGTTAGACTAAAGGTTAAGTCCCACTAGTAAATTCCAACAGCAACCATATTGTGCTATTGTCCTCGACTGAGTTCTTAAAATCGATCCTCGGTGAATTCATGGGCCTCACTTAGGCAGGCAGACATGCGTGACTAAACAAGGTCTCTAGCTCAATTTCTTTTGTCAACTTTAAGCAGGCCGGCAAAAACTGAATTAATCGCATTGGAGAGTAGTCAAGAATTGGGGCTTTGCAATTACTAGCCAATATTTCTCTCATGTCTTTCGTTATTTAGTTTTTCTTGTGACGGCCAGGGCGTGGTGATACTTGTGATATTTCTACTTGGGACGCCTTTGACCTTACTAAAATATGCTAAATATTGCGAGACCGAGTCATCTAACCCCCCCCCCCCCCTTCTCTCTCTCCCTACCCCCTCTTTTTTTGTTATGGGATGGCTATCAACTAAGATGATAAATTGATTCTATAAGAATCTACTAGATCACGCACCTATTATATTTAGTGTAGGTAAAGAAAGAGAAAACATAAGTCAAGATCAACTAAGCCCTCTCGAGGGCTTGCTTAAAAATAGGAAAGCAGAATCTTATGGAAATAGCATGGAATAAGGTTTGATGAAAACGCAATTTCTGTTTTTCTTGAAGACGAAAACAATATTGCTCCTTTTTACCAGAATGGATTTTTTTTCCAGATTACTTCCGAATTTAGGTGTTTTTCTAATGAGTCCTGGTAAAGCTCCCAGACGACATATGGCACGCTCCCAAATTTTGCGCGTGCTATACATGTTCCTTACCTTATTGCACTACGCCCAACGGCCTAGTTACTAGCGGCATGCGATCAAATTTTCTTGGCGTGAGCATCCAAAATCCTATACACCGCGGCGGAGGGTGGCCGCACACCTGTCACCGCTTTAGGCTGGCCCATTATTTCTATTTACTTTTCTTTGACTCTTTTATTTTCTTTCATTTTCTTTTCTAGTTTTTCCTTTTCTGTTTTTATATTTGAAAATCATTTGAGAAAATATTCAGATTTTTAGAAAAATTAGATGATTTAAAATTGTTTATATTTATAGAATGCTGAGGATTTTGAAAATATACAGATTTTAAAAAATATCAAACTTTTGAAAAATGTTCAAAATTTCATAATATACTGATTTTGGAAAAAAAAAAACATGTTTTTGAAAAAGCAAAAAGAAAATAAGCAATAAATGTACTCCCTCCAATCCAAATTAATATTTTCAGATTTTGTCTAGATAAAAATACATCTTACACTAAAATATGACTAGGACCATTTGAATCTACACAAATGAACATTAATATGGATGGAGGAGTAATAGGAAAGAAAAATACTAGAAAGGAAAAGGAAAAAAAACGGTTGAAAATACCTCATGGGCTGCACCATGGGCGGGGAGCCCAGTGCGGATGTATTGTTCGTGAGACTATGCACGCGACGCGCTTGTGAGTCTGACACCGCGACGCGCTTGTGAGTCTGACACGGCCCAACATTCCTATGTCTCTCTCTCGAAATAGGTTTTCTCCCCCGCTTTATAAATAAAGCACCAGGTGAGACCGCTGCTGGCCCAGACAGCACAACGCCCAAAGAAAGTGACACAACACGATACAAAAATCACGGGTGAGCGTGCCAAAAAAGAAAAAGAACAAAAAACACAGATAGACGATCCGAGACCGCTGCGCCCACCGACTATGCCCCACCACGCTCCAAGCCCCCCGGTGCACCCCGTACCAAGCAGCACCCTCGTGGAGGGAGGCGTCGTCGCACGACGTAGCTACCCGGACCAGTGAGTTGGTCCTAGGGTTTCCCCCGGTACTCGAGGCACATAGGGAGGAGGATCTCCGCGACGCCCTCCAAGAAGGAAAGGCGCCACTCGAAAGCGGCACCGCGGCGGTGTCGGCTACGCCGACAAGGATTTCTCCCGATCCCCTCCCCACCAAGGTGCCCCGAGGCACACCGGAGCACCACCACCAACCGTGCCACCCACGAGCTTGCGCCACCACGCTCTGGGATACATCATCGCCGTCTCTTCGAGGACCTAGGAGAGCGTCCTGCAAGACGGAGGACTACGTCGTCGCTAGACAAGGGACCGCATCATCTAGGTCGTGCGGGAGGGACCAACCTCCACCACCAAGAGGTGGTAGTCGACCAGACAGGGTATCCGAGGCACACCAAGCCTCGGTAGGCCCGGCCGGGCCCGGAAAGGGCCCGTGAAACCCCAGTCACCCCGCTGCAACAGGCAGGGCACGATAGCGAGGTCCTAGGTCCCAACGGTATCGCAACGTCCATCTCTAGGAGGTGAGGCACCCGCCAGCAGGGCGGCCCGCTTAAGCCCAGATCTGGGCCGGAGAGCCCAGCCCGCGCCGCCGGGGCGAACCACCTCACAGCAGCACCTGCGCCGCCACCTCGTCGTCCTCCCGGCCCCACGCCAGACCGCCGCCTGCGGAGCACTGCCGCCGGTGAAGGGCAACCGCCGCGCCCAGCAGCAGCAGCGCCGCACCACCACCAGCTTCCGCCGCCTCCTCGAGGTGCGAGAGGCCGCCCTTGGTGTCACGCGCCGGCCGCCGTCACACCAAGCCCCGCCAACCTCCGCCAAAACACACTGCCGCCGGAGAGCGCCGCCCCGCCTCAATCTCCACGCGACAGGTAGAAGAAGGCCAGCCGCCGCCGGCACCCCGCGAGCTTTGCCCGGGGGCGCACGCCGGCGGTGGCCGGGAAGGGAGGGAAGGGGGAGGCGGGGGTTGGGGGAGGGCTAGGGTTTCCTCCCCCATGTCGCGCGGGGCAACATTCCTATGTTGATTGACGAATTGTTTATTGATGACTGTCGTCGATCACCGTTCCGCCATTTTCCCTGTCCCTGCATCCCCGCTTCACGATTATCTACTTTGACCGTCCCGACTCCCAACTCCCAAAGGAAGAAGTCGCCAATTCTCCATCAGCAACATATTAACTGATCACGACTTGATCAGCAACAGATTTTCATTCACGTCGTGAGGAAACTGAATCACGCTATTACGATGAAGCAAAATCAATTTGTCTTGACGATGAACTCAGAGTGGAGAACATAAAGATGTTGATGAAGAGAAATTTCTTGGGTAGCTAATTTTCGACAAGGATTTTCTTATAGAATCTATGGATCCTATTAATACTTTGAAGTTTGTACAATAACCTTCCCTTTTATCGTGTTGTTAATTCACCTGTTCCAATGAATAGGACTTTTTTTTTCAAAAGTCAGGCTATATAAAGTTGACCAAACTTTTAGAAAAGATGATCAACGACATTAATACTATCGCAAAAAAAAGTTAATACTCCCTCCGATCCAAATTAATTGATTCGAATTTGTCTAGATTTGGATGTATCTAGACATGTTTTAGTACTAGATACCGAATCTAGATAAATCCAAGTCAATTAATTTGGATCGGAGGGAGTACTATATACTCCCTTCGTTCAGAAATATAAGACGGTTTAACTTTGTGAATCAAATGTATATAGACGTCGTCTAGTGTATAGGTTCGTAGAGATTCGGGTGAACTTATACACTAAAAAAGCGTCTAGATACATTCAATTCACAAAGCTAAAACGTCTTATATTAGTAGATATCATATGAAATTATATTTCATGTCGTATCTAATGATATTGATTTTGTACCGTGCATCTTCAAAAAACTTGGTTAAATTTCTTTCGAGGCATTCTAGGGCAGGTAAAAAGGTGGCCTGAACCAATCAACTAATACCAAGTTACAAAAGTTATTTACATATCCAAAATGAAAGGAAAAAAGAAAAAAAAGAGAAAATAAAGGCCTTATTCATCAAAACGGAGGGAGTATTAAGTTTTCCTAGCCGTTTCTACACCCTTTCTACACCCAATTTTTGAAAAAAAATATGATCATGTGTAGCTTTATATTTGAGGTGCACACAGAATCATTCGACCGAAAACAGATATGTTTTGTGTGTTGTCTAAAAAAGACAATTTTTTGTGTTGTGGAGCACGTTACTTTAGCACCAAATTTTGTCTTTTTTGAACAAGCCACCCAAAATATTCATTTTTTGTGAAACGACTTTGCGTGCACCTAAAACTTGAAGTTCCACGTGGACATATGTTTTTTGAACTTTTTTAACATTTTAAATTTTGATAAAAATCAAATTCAAATAAAGGGTGTATATGCACCCGGATGAAAAAAGCCACTACTGAAGCTATATTAGTGAAAGTACTATGCTTTAGTTATATGGATTATTGTAATTGTGGCCCCATTTTTGCATATTGTTAGTGAGTGTCTACAAGACTGCACCTGAATGTAGCGGCGTGCCGAGGTGGCCGTCTGGCTCGAGACAGGTTGTTCACGTGAACCGAGTCAACCGTTCGTTCCAACAGGTAGGCCTCCCGCGGCGCCATACCGATCAATCAATTCAGGCGCGTTTGGTGGGTTGCCCCAGGGGAGTACAGGCCCCGTGGAGAATAGTTTGGGCTGATTGGTTGACAGCTCGACCTCGCGTTGTTGGCCTAGTACAAACCTTAAATCACTTCAGACAGGCCTGCTGGGAACTACAGACTCAGGCCGTTTCCAACGAGCCATCCTTTATGTGCTCAAGCAATGCGACCTAGTATGTGGGGTTACCTGAGGTTTGCTTCCTCTCACCTTCCTTAATCGAGTTAATTGGATAAAACTATCACAATTGAGCCTGTCGGGACGAGTCAGTACCACTTTCGGTAATTTTTGCGAGTCAGTACCAGTTCTGAGTCGTAGCGTTGTAAACTGCACTAAATTTCATCTAACAACATTTTAACACGCTTTCTGACTGATGGGACCTATCTGCAGAGCTGACTAGTCAACGAAAATGGGCACGTGGACGGAGCGAAGCGCGTCTAGCGTCGCGGCGAGACGGTGGAGCTGCGTGTTGCTGCTCACGGCGACGTGCGGGCCGGCGGGGCGGCGAAGCTGCAAGCCGGCGAGCTGCTCGCAGCTGCTCACGTGCGGCGGCGACCTGTGGGCCGGCGAGGCGGCGTGGTGGCGTGACCGGCACCGGTGGGCGGCGGCCAGCTCTTGTTCGGCTGGCTCGGAGACAAGGTCGGCCAGAAGAAGTTCTACGGCAAGACCATCATGCTCATGATCATGGGTTCCTTCCTCTCGGGCTTGTCGTCTGGGAACACCGCTGACGGCGTCATGGCCACGCTCTGCTTCTGGCGCTTCTGGCTCGGCTTCGACATTGGCGGAGGTTACCTGCTGTCCGCCACCATCATGTCCGAGTACTCTAACAAGCGGACGCGGGGGGCCCTCATAGCGGCCGTGTTCGCTATGGAAGGCTTCAGCGTCCTCACAGACTGCATCGTCACGTTGGTCGTGTCGGCCATGTTCCAGGCGCGCTTCAACCCCCCAGCTTACGAGGAAGATCCCCTGGCCTCAACCCCGACGCAGACAGACTACGTGTGGCGCATCATCCTCATGGTCGGCGCCATCCCCGCCATCTTCACCTACCGCTAGAGGGTCATGATGCCGGAGACGGCATGCTACACGGCCCTGGTCGCCCGAGACGCCGAGAAAGCGGCGCGCGACATGTCCAAGGTGCTCAAGGTGGAATTTAGCGGCGAGTCGGACAAGGTCCAGAGCATCACCAGGGACATCGACTACGGACTCTTCTCCGGCCGCTTCGCCCGCTGCGGTGTTCCCCACTAGTGTCGGTCACGCCACCATGCTGCTCGCCAGCCACGCCGCCCCGCAGGTCGCCGCCGCGCGTGAGCAGCTACGAGCAGCTCACCCGCTTGCAGCTCCGCAGCCCTGCTGGCCCGCACATCGCTGTGAGCAGCAGCGCACAACCCCGCCGCCTCGCCGCGACGCTGGACGCGCTCCGCCCCGGAGTCGCCGGAGCTCCTGCAGCTGGTCCTCCCCCGCCTGCAGCCCCCGCTCCAAGTCTACGTGCCCATTTTCGTTGACTAGTCAGCTCTGCAAATAGGTCCCACCAGTTAGAAAGCGTGTTAAAATGTTGTTAGATGAAATAGTGCAGTTTGCAATGCTATGACTCAGAACTGGTACTAACTCGCAAAAATTACCGAAAGTGGTATTGACTCGTCCCGACAACCCCAATTGTGGTAGTTTTATCCAATTAACTCTCCTTAACCTCTTTCATTTACTCCTTTCTAATGAACATAACCTTGCTTCGATTCAAAATAAGATCTACATGAAAAAGATACATGTTGGGTGGGGTTCCACTCCGATAATCGGAACCAAGATTCGTGGACTGCATTTTCTTAGCTTCGTGGTCAAATTTGGAGTTTTTTTGACATATTTCTTCAGAGTCATCACACACGCTCGACCGTTTGTAATTTCCTTTCAAGGGTAGCTCGATGTTGTTGTTTTCCACAACTCTCGTGTTGCATGTTTTTCGATTTTATGAACATAGTGGTATCCACATGTAGCTTGTACGTGAGGTTGAACATGAAGTTGTTCTTTCTCCTATGTCAAGCATGTTCTTACCTAATCCCTTGTAATAAACACCACCATGCTTCATTTCACAAGAAACTCGACATGAAAAAGATGGACGCCGATGATGGGTTCCATTCCGACCATGGGCACCAATTTTCGTTAACCTTGCCTTCTCATAATCGTGGTCAAAGTTGGAGTTATCTAGTATACTGCATGTGTTTACATGTGGTAAGAACATGAAGATGACGGTGAAGGGGAGGTCTATGCACAGGGGAGTCTCACCTTCGTCGATGGATCGCCATGCCTTGCAACCTGAGCTAGATTAGGCGACCAGCATGGCGTCACCATCAGCTATCTTTTAGGACCCAGTTCAACAAGTGGTGTCAATTTTTAGTTACTTCATCAGCTATCTTCTTGGACCTCGTCTCTACTCTCAACATCAACGATGGCTCGCCATGCCATGGTGGCGGAGCACGTCCATCGATAGGCACATAGCAAGATCGCCATGTTTCATGTCATATAGCTCGATGTTCATATGCTTGTTTGTAGTGTAAGGTGTGAGGTAAATGCACCATATGGATAAGAGGTGATTCTAAAGGTCAATTTTTGCTTCCATGCGGGCAACCAATCACCGAGTCAATCTTGGTCCTAACGATGCAACATGGGCTAGAAAACCAACTGCCAGAGTTGCCCCAAACCTCGTTTTCCCGTGGACATGGCTCCCAAGGCCTATCTCGCACTGAACTCAAATTGGCTGCTAGCAACCAAACATGCCCTTCACGATTGACCCATTCTAGTTGTTCACGTGGTCTCTACCTGCACGGCCGCGCCGCTCACTCATGCCCTTCGGCGGCCTGGCACCTCGGCTCTGGGGTTCGCGCATGAAAACAATAAATTTTTCTTACGCCAAGAAACCTAACGCTAGGATCTATCTATTAGTAATACAATAACGGGAGGGGGTTTTCTTGAACTTACTCTTGAAGACCGAAAAGCATTGTCAACGCTCGGGAGAGCGTGGTTGAT